>CM066244.1:20679136-21879136 GCA_033675125.1 Athetis lepigone | reverse complement strand
GTCATCGTCAGTCAACATCAGTCGCCATCAGTCAACATCAGTAAAGCAACGGCAGTCAACGTCAGTCATCATCAGATAACGTCAGTCGTCGTCAGTCAAACAGTCAGTCAAAATCAGTCATCGTCAGTCAACATCAGTCATCATCAGATAACGTCAGTCGTCGTCAGTCAAACAAAGTCAGTCAACATCAGTCATCGTCAGTCAACATCAGTCTTCGTCAGTCTACATCAGTCATCATCAGACAACGTCAGTAGTCGTCAGTCAAACAACGTCAGTCGCCATCAGTCAACATCAGTCGTCATCAGTCGCTGTCAGTCAACATCAGTAAAGCAACTGCAGTCAACATCAGTCATCATCAGATAACGTCAGTCAAACTTAGTCAGTCAACATCAGTCATCGTCAGTCAACATCAGTCATCGTCAGTCAACATCAGTCGCCATCAGTCAACATCAGTAAAGCAACGGCAGTCAACGTCAGTCATCATCAGATAACGTCAGTCGTCGTCAGTCTAACAGTCAGTCAAAATCAGTCATCGTCAGTCAACATCAGTCATCATCAGATAACGTCAGTCGTCGTCAGTCAAACAAAGTCAGTCAACATCAGTCATCGTCAGTCAACATCAGTCATCGACAGTCTACATCAATCATCATCAGACAACGTCAGTCGTCGTCAGTCAAACAACGTCGGTCGCCATCAGTCAACATCAGTCGTCATCAGTCGCTGTCAGTTAACATCAGTAAAGCAACGGCAGTCAACATCAGTCATCATCAGATAACGTCAGTCGTCGTCAGTCTACATCAGTCATCGTCAGTCAACATCAGTCATCATCAGACCAACGTCAGTCGTCGTCAGTCAACGTCAGTCAACATCAGTCGCCGTCAGACAAACAACGTCAGTTATCGTCAGTCGTCGTCAGTCAAACAGCGTCAGTCAACATCAGTCGCCATCAGTCAACATCAGTCGCCATCATGCAACATCAGTCGTCGTCAGTCAAACAAAGTCAGTCAACCAAAGTCAGCCAACATCAGTCATCGTCAGTCAACATCAGTCATCATCAGACAACGTCAGTCGTCGTCAGTCAAACAACATCAGTCGCCACCAGTCAACAACAGTCGTCATCAGTCGCTATCAGTCAACATCAGTAAAGCAACGGCAGTCAACATCAGTCATCATCAGATAACGTCAGTCGTCGTCAGTCAAACAAAGTCAGTCAACATCAATCGCCGTCAGTCAAACAACGTCAGTCAACATCAGTAAAGCAACGGCAGTCAACATCAGTCATCATCAGATAACGTCAGTCGTCGTCGTCAGTCAAACAAAGTCAGTCAACATCAGTCATCGTCAGTCTACGTTAGTCATCGTCAGTCAACATCAGTCATCATCAGAACCAACGTCAGTCGTCGTCAGTCAATATCGGTCGCCGTCAGTCAAACAACGTCAGTCATCGTCAGTAAACATCAGTCATCGTCAGTAAACATCAGTCATCGTCAGATAACGTCAGTCAACATCAGTTATCGTCAGTCAACATCAGTCATCGTCAGTCAACATCAGTCATCGTCAGTCAACATCAGTCATCGTCAGTCTACATCAGTCATCATCAGACCAACGTCAGTCGTCGTCAGTCAACGTCAGTCAACATCAGTCGCCGTCAGACAAACAACGTCAGTCATCGTCAGTAAACACCAGTCATCGTTAGCCAACATCAGTCATCATCAGATAACGTCAGTCAAACTTAGTCAGTCAACATCAGTCATCGTCAGTCAACATCAGTCATCGTCAGTCAACATCAGTTTACATCAGTCATCATCAGACAACGTCAGTCAAACAAAGTCAGTCAACATCAGTCATCGTCAGTCTACATCAGTCATCGTCAGTCTACATCAGTCATTATCAGACAACGTCAGTCGTCGTCAGTCAAACAACGTCAGTCAACATCAGTCGCCATCATGCAACATCAGTCGTCGTCAGTCAAACAAAGTCATTCAACCAAAGTCAGTCAACATCAGTCATCGTCAGTCAACATCAGTCTTCGTCAGTCTACATCAGTCATCATCAGACAACGTCAGTCGTCGTCAGTCAAACAAAGTCAGTCAACATCAGTCGCCGTCAGTCAAACAACGTCAGTCATCGTCAGCCAACTTCAGTCATTATCAGACACCGTCAGTCAAACAAAGTCAGTCAACATCAGTCATCGCCAGTCTACATCAGTCATCATCAGACCAACGTCAGTCGTCGTCAGTCAAACAACGTCGGTCAACATCAGTCATCGTCAGTCAACATCAGTCTTCGTCAGTCTACATCAGTCATCATCAGACAACGTCAGTAGTCGTCAGTCAAACAACGTCAGTCGCCATCAGTCAACATCAGTCGTCATCAGTCGCTGTCAGTCAACATCAGTAAAGCAACTGCAGTCAACATCAGTCATCATCAGATAACGTCAGTCAAACTTAGTCAGTCAACATCAGTCATCGTCAGTCAACATCAGTCGCCATCAGTCAACATCAGTAAAGCAACGGCAGTCAACGTCAGTCATCATCAGATAACGTCAGTCGTCGTCAGTCAAACAGTCAGTCAAAATCAGTCATCGTCAGTCAACATAAGTCATCATCAGATAACGTCAGTCGTCGTCAGTCAAACAAAGTCAGTCAACATCAGTCATCGTCAGTCAACATCAGTCATCGACAGTCTACATCAATCATCATCAGACAACGTCAGTCGTCGTCAGTCAAACAACGTCAGTCGCCATCAGTCAACATCAGTCGTCATCAGTCGCTGTCAGTTAACATCAGTAAAGCAGTAGGGCAGATAAACTTAATTTGGTTCAAAGTAAAACTAAATGGTTTCATAAAAGCATATTTCCAATGGCTCCAAAAGTCTATAATCGCCTTCCTAAATATATAAGGTTAGCAGAAAATTTCAATATGTTAAAAAGAAATCTATTTTCATTTCTAATTGACAAGACATATTATTCAATCGATAGCTTCCTTAAGATAAAATATAGTGCATGGTCTACTTAGTAATTATTTTAATTATTATTGACATTTTATTGTAACATTGACATATATTTTACTAATTTACCGAATTTATATTTATTGACTTGAATTGTTTCTATTTTATTTTACTTAGCAATGTATTAAATTAATTATTTTATTCTAAATTGTAACTTAGTGGTAATAACATATATATATTATGACATAATTTTGAATCTAAAATTTTGTACACCATTATTGGTAGAACATAGAGAACATTATCAATGTATTTTATAACATCTGTTAAACCTGTGTTCACAAATAAATTGATTGAATTGAATTGAATTGAAAGCAACGGCAGTCAACATCAGTCATCATCAGATAACGTCAGTCGTCGTCAGTCAAACAAAGTCCGTCAACATCAGTCATCGTCAGTCTACATCAGTCATCGTCAGTCAACATCAGTCATCGACAGTCTACATCAGTCATCATCAGACAACGTCAGTCGTCGTCAGTCAAACAAAGTCAGTCAACATCAGTCATCGTCAGTCAACATCAGTCATCGACAGTCTACATCAGTCATCATCAGACAACGTCAGTCGTCAACTGCGTTTTATTTCGATAATTTTATTTATTTATTGATACAAATTTTACAAATAAAATATCATAGTTTGGTCCCCCAAAAGTAACCGATGTCACTTCGACGGCGGGAATGTTGACTTTCTGCAGCAGATCACCAGTTTTTGGATTAATTTTGATGACGCAAGAGCCTTCAAATACGGCGACCAACGTCAGTCGTCGTCAGTCAAACAACGTCGGTCAACATCAGTCATCGTCAGTCAACATCAGTCTTCGTCAGTCTACATCAGTCATCATCAGACAACGTCAGTCGTCGCCAGTCAAACAACGTCAGTCGCCACCAGTCAACATCAGTCGTCATCAGTCGCTATCAGTCAACATCAGTAAAGCAACGGCAGTCAACATCAGTCATCATCAGATAACGTCAGTCGTCGTCAGTCAAACAAAGTCAGTCAACATCAGTCGCCGTCAGTCAAACAACGTCAGTCATCGTCAGTAAACATCAGTAAAGCAACGGCAGTCAACATCAGTCATCATCAGATAACGTCAGTCGTCGTCAGTCAAACAAAGTCAGTCAACATCAGTCATCGTCAGTCTACATTAGTCATCGTCAGTCAACATCAGTCATCATCAGAACCAACGTCAGTCGTCGTCAGTCAATATCGGTCGCCGTCAGTCAAACAACGTCAGTCATCGTCAGTAAACATCAGTCATCGTCAGTAAACATCAGTCATCGTCAGCCAACATGAGTCATCATCAGATAACGTCAGTCAACATCAGTCATCGTCAGTCAACATCAGTCATCGTCAGTCAACATCAGTCATCGTAAGTCTACATCAGTCATCGTCAGTCAACATCAGTCATCATCAGACCAACGTCAGTCGTCGTCAGTCAACGTCAGTCAACATCAGTCGCCGTCAGACAAACAACGTCAGTCATCGTCAGTAAACACCAGTCATCGTCAGCCAACATCAGTCATCATCAGATAACGTCAGTCAAACTTAGTCAGTCAACATCAGCCATCGTCAGTCAACATCAGTCATCGTCAGTCAACATCAGTTTACATCAGTCATCATCAGACAACGTCAGTCGTCGTTAGTCAACATCAGTCGCCGTCAGACAAACAACGTCAGTCATCGTCAGTAAACACCAGTCATCGTCAGTCAACAACAGTCATCGTCAGTCAACATCAGTCATCGTCAGTCAACGTCAGTCAACATCAGTCATCGTCAGTCTTCGTCAGACAACGTCAGTCAAACAAAGTCAGTCAACATCAGTCATCGTCAGTCAACATCAGTCTTCGTCAGTCTACATCAGTCATCATTAGATAACGTCAGTCGTCGTCAGTCAAACAAAGTCAGTAAACATCAGTCATCGTCAGTCATCGTCAGTAAACATCAGTCATCGTCAGCCAACATCAGTCAACATCAGTCGCCGTCAGTCAAACAACGTCAGTCATCGTCAGCCAACATCAGTCATTATCAGACACCGTCAGTCAAACAAAGTCAGTCAACATCAGTCATCGTCAGTCTACATCAGTCATCATCAGACCAACGTCAGTCGTCGTCAGTCAAACAACGTCAGTCAACATCAGTCGCTGTCAGTAAAACAACGTCAGTCATCGTCAGTCAACATCAGTCATCGACAGTCTACATCAGTCATCATTAGACAACGTCAATCGTCGTCAGTCAAACAAAGTCAGTCAACATCAGTCGCCGTCAGTCAAACAACGTCAGTCATCGTCAGCCAACATCAGTCATTATCAGACACCGTCAGTCAAACAAAGTCAGTCAACATCAGTCATCGTCAGTCTACATCAGTCATCATCAGACCAACGTCAGTCGTCGTCAGTCAACATCAGTCATCGTCAGTCTACATCAGTCATCGTCAGTCAACATCAGTCATCATCAGACCAACGTCAGTCGTCGTCAGTCAAACAACGTCAGTCAACATCAGTCGCCGTCAGTCATCGTCAGTAAACATCAGTCATCGTCAGCCAACATCAGTCATCATCAGACAACGTCAGTCAACATCAGTCGCCGTCAGTCAAACAACGTCAATTATCGTCAGTAAACATCAGTCATCGTCAGCCAACATCAGTCATCATCAGATAACGTCAGTCAAACTTAGTCAGTCAACATCAGTCATTGTCAGACAACATCAGTCGCCATCAGTCAACATCAGTCGCCATCAGTCATCATCAGACCAACGTCAGTCGTCGTCAGTCAAACAACGTCAGTCAACATCAGTCGCTGTCAGTCAAACAACGTCAGTCATCGTCAGTAAACATCAGTCATCGTAAGTCTACATCAGTCGTCATCAGACAACGTCAGTCGTCGTCAGTCAAACAACGTCAGTCAAACAACGTCAGTCGTCGTCAGTCAAACATCAGTCATCGTCGGTCAACTTCAGTCATCATCAGATAACGTCAGTCGTCGTCAGTCAAACAAAGTATGTCAACATCAGTCCTCGTCAGTCAACATCAGTCATCGTCAGTCTACATCAGTCATCGTCAGTCTACATCAGTCATCATCAGACAACGTCAGACAAACAAAGTCAGTCAACATCAGTCATCGTCAGTCAACATCAGTCATCGTCAGTCTACATCAGTAATCGTCAGTTATGTTATGACAAACATGGATAAAAACATACCAGTCTGTGCCATTTTTTGCGACATGACACAGGCGTTCGACTACGTACAGCATAATATACTGCTAAGCAAACTTAATGCATATGGTATAAGGGGAAATATATTTAATCTAATACAATCTTACCTAAATAACAGAAAACAAGTAACTCAAATTAGTAAAATAAATATGAACACCAAACGTGAAGAATTTTTTACGTCATGTGAGCGTACCGTCCCTCATGGAGTTCCGCAAGGAAGTGTACTCGGACCACCCCTTTTTACTATCTATATTAATGACTTCCCGGAAGCCATTAAACATCCCATGACACTGTTTGCGGATGACAGTACGATAACTATACCATGCATTAATAAAAATGATTATGAAAAAGAGATAACTAATACTTTAACTGATGCGGTAACATGGCTCAATAATAATAATTTGAAAATTAATTTAAATAAAACTTTGATTATGTACTTTAGCCAACGATCATCATTATACTGTAATCTTGACATTAAACATAATAATGAAAAAATTCAGACAGCTAATATTACAAAATTTTAGGTCTAACAATTGACAGAAATTTAAATTGGAAGGCTCATATTGAAGTTTTAGCCAAAAGGATGAGCAGTGCGGCAGTCTAAGATAGTTTATATAACGCATACGTTAAACTATCTTATACTCTAAATAAAGAAGCGCTAATAACAGCCTACTATGGTTTGGTTGAATCTCTCATAAGATATGGGGTTATCTTCTGGGGTAACTCAACCGATAGGGATATTATTTTTAAACGCCAAAAATTTTGCTTGCGATCTATGTTTAATATCGAAACTACCGATAGTTGTAAAAACTACTTCATTAAATATCGTATATTAACATCACCTTCAATTTATATATTAGAAATGACAATGTTCGTAAAAACAAATCCACATCTGTTTCCTCGTATGGCAGACAAATTTCCAAGAAATAGACGTGATGATAGTCAACTATGTTTACATACATCAAAAACTGCACTTATGCGCAAGTGTTTTTTGCATGGCCCCAATTATCTATAATAAATTGCCCAAAAGTTGGAAAGAACTAACCATACCTAAACTTAAACAAACAATGAAATTGTTTTTGACACAGAAAGCCTACTACAGTATTACAGAATTTTTAAACGACTCCGTGATTGTGATAAGTAAATAACTATTAGAACTAAGATTGTCGTAATTGAGATTGTGTAGCAGTGGAGAACATAAGGCATTATGATAAATATTATTAAAATACTTATCGTAATAATTAATTTTATTATTATAATAAGTTTTCAATCTTTAATTGAATTTAGAATTAACTATAGGGGAAAATGATTCATCTTTTATAATTATGTTCTCGTCGATTTTTCATTATTTTTAAGATGTATTCTGCTATTCGGGGCGGGGACAAATCCAACGAACCAAAAACCATGAAAATTGGTCTAGCCGATCTCGAGTTATAAGTGTTGTAACAAACCCGACTTTGTTTTATATATATAGATATAATTAAAATACTTATCGTAATAATTAATTTGATTATTATAAGCATGTAAATATAAATAATTGATTAATAATATATAATGATAATGCTAATGATGCTGCTATGTTATGTGTAAGTATATAATTTTAAAAGTAATTAATTAATGTAATAATAATTTAATAAATACCGAAGATATTTGCACGCCGTGAAAAATGGCAGACATGTCGTGAGCCACTTTTATTTAAGATCTTGCTTGCATGTATGTATTATTTTAATTCTGTATGCATTCACATGTTTGAGCAAATAAAATTTCTTATTCTTATTCTTATTCTCAGACAACGTCAGTCGTCATCAGTCAAACAACGTCAGTCAACATCAGTCAAGCAAGGGCAATCAACATCAATCGTCATCAGTCAACATCAGTCATCGTCAGTAAACAACAGTCAAAAAGATAAGGAACTTACAAATGCGTCCAGTATTCACGTCATAATCGTATCTCCTAATGTTCCTCTCCCATGAGTCGATGTAGTACATGGCCTTCTCACGAAGGTCCCAAGATAGGCCGTTGGAGACGGTGATGCTGTCTTCTACCTTCGTGATGTTCGGTCCATTCAGACGGAAAAGGCTACCCTTATCCAGTTCATAGAATGGATGTATCCCGGGGCTTGCGGTACCTAAGGATCGGGATGTTGGCATCAGAAAGTTTTCTGTAGTGGTTTATTCTGATAATAATCAACAATCAGTCAATCATAAATTGGATTGACTGATAATACTAATAATTGACTCAATGTGGACATGTCATAAATTGTAGAAACCTCTGACCTGCGAACACCCTGCCTCTAGGATCCGCCTTGCCATCGTTGATCCTGGTGGTGGGCACATCGCGGTCCACCTCGCCGAGCTCTCGCACCACAGTGAGCGGCGACCCCTCCCTCCCGTCCCACCGCAACAACAAGAACTTGCGCTCTACTCCTACCAGAAACTGGTTACTCATGCCTTCTACCGGTACTATGAAACCCGGCTTACCACCTGCATACTCAATTTTAGTTGTAAGTTCTGTTCTTTACGCAAAATACAGTTGTTCTAGAACAAGCTATTTTTGTGTTGTGATTAAATTTTTGATGTGCGTGGCTGTGCCACAAACAACGCACTGCTCTCGTTTGAACTTTGCAAACGAGACTTGAAAGACTCAAAATTCTCTTTAGGCAAGTTCCTGGAGTCTTTTCGAACACATAGGACTGGTTTTCGACCTTCATAATTTTGATAAACCATTTATTGTAAATATGTACCTATTTATGTAATATTGTAATATATTTATTTATTTAATTTTATGCACTTACTAATTATGGTGTTGGTGTGCATTCCAGTGGCATGAACGTACTTGTGGATTTTATTGGTTAATACTCCGAGACTGACGAAGTACAGAGCCTGCTGCTCCTCGTGCCAGTGAGGACCCTCGCCCAGGAATACGGGACCAGTGATCGGTTGGACCCTTATAACTGATGTCACAGAAACAACCCAACAAGCAAATAGTATAAAGGTATAGTAAACCATTCTGGCTTATATTTTGTCTAAGACTGTTTCCAAAAAGTAGTGAGTGACTGAGAAATTATTTTATAATAAAAAACTAACGTATAATAGCATTTCATTATCAACCAGACGAAGTAACATAGATACATAAATAAAACACGTTTTACTTAATCTCCGAAAGATATTTCAAATGCATTTTCTTTTATATATGTTTCTATTTCTCTAGTATTACTTAATACCATATATATAATAGTTTCTGACTTAGTAAAAAGTTAGCTTAGTTTTTAGACCCGTACTGAATTTCTACTACGACAAATTATCTCCCTCCCTAACTTTTAAGTTTTCTCCGTGTTTTTTTTTTTACTACTCACACACGTCCATCTGTTCCCAAACTAAGCAGATTGCGCGGTTATACATATTATGATATCGAGTAAATTGATTTCTTTTGCCCTTTTTACCTTTTATTCCTTTTTTAGTTGACGTACACCTAAGTCACTTTGTAATCCTAAAAGTGCTAGTCTTCGTGGGTCATGTAAGTTATTTTTGAGAAACATTGAATTTAACGATATAAAAGATTTATTTACCAACGTTTATATAATCTTAACACATCGTTTAAAAACATAACGTTAGGCAAACGCGTTACAACTTCAAAAAAATTAAGAAAATAAAACAAATCACGCAAGTTTAATTTTAAAACTAGGATTAAGTGTACCTTTCGCCCCCAAGCCAGTCACCATGAAACTAGCTCCGTTTGGAGGGGGAAGAAAGTTCATATTTGCCGAAGTTACGAATAAAATATCATAATTTGGACCCACAAAAATAACTGATGTTAATACAACTGATATAATACTAATATTATAAATGGAAAAGTGTGTCTGTCTGTCTGTATGTTTGTCTTTCTTTCACGGCAAAACGGAGCGACGAATTGACGTGATTTTTTAAGTGGAGATAGTTGAAGGGATGGAGAGTAACATAGGCTACTTTTTGTCTCTTTCTAACGCGAGCGAAGCCGCGGGCAGAAGCTAGTACACCTATATTGCCGATAGTATGGTAAGCTCAACCACTGTGTCATACTATCCGCAATATAGGTAAGGGATGATTCTCATTAGAGCAGGCCGTGACCGGGCCGTGCGACGTGCCCGGGGCGGGGCACGGTTTTAATCTGTTACATATATTTTGTATGAATCAATTTATATTACACCGTGCATTATCCGGCCCGGACGGGACACGAACGGGGCACTGTGTGTGTGTAATATATATGTAACAGATTAAAACCGCGCCCCGTCCGGGCCCCGCTCGGGTACGGCCCGGTCACGGCCCGCTCTAATGAGAATCATCCCTAAATGTTTCTTTCATAATATTTACATGTTGTTGCACTTACCAACTCCTCTAGACCTGATTATGATCACTCCAGTGGCCGGTACATACTTATGGATCCTATTGATAACTCCGCTGCTGACGAACTACAGAGCCTGCTGCCCCTCGTGCCAGTCAGGGCTCTCCTATATAAATTCAGGAATTGTGATCTGTTTAATTTTTACTGATGTAACAGAACCTAACTAACAAGCTAACAGTATCAAGACATAGTAAACCATTGTGGCTGCTACTTTTGTATAATACTGCTTTTGAAAAACTATAAGTTTTATGCGCGCATGTTATCGCGCTGAAAGTACATAATAAACGGTTTCATAGCAATCAAATAATCAATATAACAGACAGATGAATAAAATACTTATTTAATCTTTGAAAGATATTTAATCAATTGTACAGGGTGTCTCAAAATTAAATTTATGTTTTTTAGCCGACTGTGTCGGGTTCGATGCGTTACATCGAACCCGAGGGGCAAGGGTGGCATGCTATGGAGTGTTTTTATGAGCAGATCGCATTCTGTGCTTGTGAGTTTTACAAAATCAATTAACAAAAAGAGATTCGGCAGTATTTTAATGCTTCTGTCATTTTATGAAGCGAAAAGCAACCATATCCTATTCTAAAACGAATAAAAAAACTTGAAAAATTTTATCAACATTCAAAAAATCATTTGGACGTTCAAGAGCGGCAGAAAACGTGGAGACCCGACATATATATATAACATGGCATGGTTAGAAAAGGCTAGAGGAATGGATCATAATTAACATGATTGTAAATATGGCTGTTACGATGGACACCCGGGGGTCTTTATAAAAAAATACAAGTGGCACAATGCAGTGACTGTATTGCATTGTTTACTGCGAGCATGGTGAAATTAGCGCGCCTTATCAAATTATTTTTATGTACATTCATTACTTGAATTTCTTCTACTTCTTCAGTTTAGTCCACATTGAATTTTCGCCATAAATGCATAATATATTTTATCGGCCGTTGTATTAATATATTAAATGGTTTAACTATAAACTAGTATGGTCTGGTAATTAAAAAACCTTTGTAGACAACGATTAAGTATATTTTAAAATTGTTTCTCGATACATTGTGGTGTTCAACACGAGGTAAATATGTAAATAACAATATCTTTAAAAAGGTTACAATACAAAATAGGTACTACAATTTTTTACAATAGTAATATTGGCATTATTACAACGTTAACCTTAATTATAGCTTGATTTTATCAAATAATTAAAAAATGTGATGATTTTAAATTGTATATGCAGGTGTATCAAAACAAAAAGAAAATATGTGTTTAAAACATGATTGAATATCAAAATTAAAGCTTAAAGTTAACATTGGGCAACCCTTTAACGCCCAAGCCAGTTACCGTGAACACTGAGCCGCAGGGGGGGTTCTGGGGCCCATTAATGTTTAGGCTGGCTGTAGTAACGAACAAAGTGTCGTAGTTAGGTCCCCCAAAAGTGGACGAAGTCACTTGTAAGGCCGGGATGGGGATCTTCTGCAGCAGTTCGCTGGTCCTAGGGTTGATTTTGAGGATGCAAGAGCCGTCGAACACGGCGACCCATAGATTCCCGTCCGCGTCTATGGTCGTGCCGTCGGGAACTCCTTCTATATTGTTCTTCTCGAAATCGAAGACGTATCTTAGATTGGCTGAAAGGAAATGATTTATGGAGTTAAATGCTGCAATTTTTTTACCTACCGACCGATTATATTATAGGAGACGAACAAATGTAGCAGATTTTTATTTAAGATGGACAGTTTTCTGATATAAATTTTAATTAATTTTAAAGCAGAAAATAATTTGTTCTTCACATCGGTATGCATGTGTGCATCTTTGCTTGACGGCACGGTACCAATGAGATAGACAACAAAAATTTAAGGCGCTGCATAAACGTGTATCTGGCAATTTTTGCTTTAGAAGCACTTACCACATAAAATGTTTACTTCTGTGCGTGAAGTGGCTTATTTCATATTAATCAGCTATTCCCGGACAGAAGTAAACGTTTTATGTGGCCCTAGCTTCTATTTTAAATATACTCATTGACGATTGAAGTGTTCGCTGTATGACACAAGACACAAAGCTCCGCATATATTTTAGTTACAAAGTTTTACTCCCCACTCGTCTTAAAAAAATACATTATCCTCACATATTTCTCCAGTCTCCACGTCATAATCGTATCTCCTGATATTCTTATCCATGGAGTCGGTGTAGTACATGGCCTTCTCTTTGAGATCCCAGGCCAGTCCGTTGGAGACGGTGACTCCCTCCACCACCTTCGTGATCTTGGAGCCTCCATCCAGGCGGAACAGGCTGCCTTTGTTGTAGTCGAAATTCCCTGGTGGGTCTTCCTTGCCCATGGTTCCTGGAGTGGTAGAAAAGGTTAAAAAAACGAAAGCATAATGGTGATGAGTGAACTGAAGGAATGCTCGCGACTGAGGCTCTGACTCAGAAACTAAGTTGTGGAGGTCAGATAGGTAGCAATTATAAGTAAAATTCTACATTGTGTATGTGCTGCGTCTAACGATATTTACGAAAAATTTGGAAATTGTGGAATTCGCGCCATTACACTAACTTAAAGCCAATCGTGGTGAGGATTCCGACTCTTCTAAGGGTTACTTGCCCCAAAAGGAGTTTTGGCCAAAGAGTCTCAGTGAGTCAACGATTTCGTGAAAGGATACGCTACACCTCACAACGAAATACTATAACATCCGTCCTATCCCGTCGTTAGGCCTGGACTCCAAAGGGGAGATGTCGCGGAAATTACCAATTGAATACTGTGTTGCGCTAAAGCTAGGTGGTATATGGAAGGAACGGAATTGGCTGCACGAGACAACTGCGCACATATGTGGAGTCCGGGGCATAGAATACTGGCTGACCATATCACTGACCTGCGAACACCCTGCCTCTAGGATCCGCCTTGCCATCGTTGATCCTGGTGGTGCCTATATCGCGGTCCACCTCGCCGAGCTCCCGCACCACGGTGGCGGCGGAGCCCTCCTGCCCGTCCCAGCGCACCACCTGGAACTTGCGCTCAACCCCCACCAGGAACTGGTCCGTGGTGCCTTCCACGGGCACTATGAAGCCTACGCGACCACCTGGGGATGAGGTGTTAGCTTGAGATTAACCTTTTGACGGCCAACCGACAGCCGGCTGTCGGGATACTATTGTCTTTCTATTGTGTCTCAAATCACGTGCGTTCGAAGGATTAATGATGATTGATTGAGTTATTATAGAAGAGTTTTTATTGTGACGTTCTCCCTGTCGCAGATCGTTTAATACCTAATCCATGTAGGTGCTTTTAATAACAGTTTTATATAAAATGCATTAGAAAATAAATAAGGTATTTATAACAAATATTTTGCCAGTCTAATTCTAGACTGTTGTTTCCGAATAATCTCTGACAAGGCTGGCCTGATATTGACGGTACTTTTACAGTACTGCTGTATAGCTAGGTTATTGGGAGCCAGATTTATTAGGAAAAAATATAGTATTCTCATACATTATTTAAGTTATCTACACATCAGAGCAGAGCTACAGCAAGTTATATTATAAACGAAAGCACTCTCTGTGCTGTGATAATATCGAAATTAATTCAACTCGAAATAAAACCAACTAAATGCGTTCAGGATTACTCACCAACTTTAGTCTTGGTGTGCGTCTTGGTGGCGGGCACATACTTGTGGATGGTATGCTCCTGGATGCTGACGAAGTACAGAGCCTGCTGCTTCTCGTCCCAGTGCGGACCCTCGCCCAGGCGCAGGGCATCCGTGATCTTCTGCACTTTTACTGACATCTGGAAGTAACACACAACTGATAAATTAGCTAACAAAGATATTTTAGGCCCCCTGTGAGGGATGACGACAGCATTAAAAAAATGGTATTCTGTTTAGTCCGTCTGATAGATCGGTCGAAAATACGAGACACGTATTTTTTGCTTGATCAAATTAATAAAAAAATACAAAGATAAAGAGCAACAAAGTTCCAGAGTGGGGGCTTTTGACGTCACCGTCCTGCAAAAATTGTATGAGATCGTGACGTCATGCGCAACTTCAACGCACTGTATCGTCGTCATTCTTCGTTTACAAGAAAAAAGAAAAAATACGTGTCTAAAATTTTTCGATAATCTACCTGACGGACTAATTACTTTTTTTTTGTCGTCTCGCCTATTCAGCTAATGCTACAGCTACACTATCGAGATAAGATTTGCGTTGTCGCAACACGTGCGGCTAAACAATGCGCCCTGTCGCGAATACGAATGCCTTTATTAGATCGAACACGATCGTTTTATCGCGACAACGCGTACACAAATCTTCGCGAGCAATTAAAACTTCGTTCGGAATTAGTTAGTCGGAGAATTTGAAAACCTACGTTTAGGGCTGTTTGCATTTATTATAAAGTAACATTTTTACGTTTTAAACCTTCTAACACACGTGATTCGAGACACAATAGAAAGACAGCGCGGCAGCCGGCTGTCGCTTGGTCGTTGAAAGTTTAATGCTAAGAAAATTTGTAAGTCTGTCACATAAATAATGGCACGGTGCGGGTTTGATTCCGGCATGAGACAAATATTTATTTAGGTATATTTTTAAATCTGTTGATTGTGTACGCGAGTTTGTATGTTTGTCAATCGAACTACAATATTGAAAAACAACATGTTTCTCCTGAAATACTAAACATTCTAAATTGAATGTAAAGTTGTACACTCTTAAAATCTGCGCGCTGCTATTGTCTTTCTGTGTTATCTTGGTTTATTTTTTATGTATCTTTACAAAGATCTGTGTCATGTTTATTAGTTGTAAAAAAGACAATCATCTGTTTCAATAATTCAATTCTAATCACGACTCAAACAAAAATGTATTGACGTGTATTATATTTGTATTGATTTATTGCTGTTTTTTGCTATTTGCTTCCATCTCTAATTTCATCTCTATTTCATTTCGTGCTAAGTTTAAACAGTAATGGTTGTGATCATTGAGATTCCGAAACTAAATCAAACAAACCAAAAATCTATTGAGACTAAATATAAACGTCAAGCAAAAAACAAATAAAAGGTACCTAAGTGCGCGTTAAATCCCGTTACGTAGTGAAGTATAAATATACAGTAATGGTTACAGAACTAAAATTCTGGATTAACAAAAATAGTTATAAATAAATCTATAAGTACAAACCATAATACACCTCAATAGATTTTTGTTTTATCTAGGGCTAATCTCTAGCACTATCAGTCAGATTGAAATTTTTTTTTTGTATATCTGATTATATCCCAAGACAATTTTATACCACAATTTATAACAAAATTTCTCATGAGGAATATTATAGGCTATGTAACATCCCGCTACGGCTCATGGGAGCTGAGCAGTATTCTAAGATACGGACGAAAACATAGGAAACTGTTATTGAATTTAAAAAATTCACACAGGTCCTGAAAACTATATTATTTCAACTATTTCATTACCAATAGATGCTCATGCATGCTATACTCAAAATGTAATTTTAATCCATACTAATATTATAAAAGGGAAAGTGTGTCTGTCTGTCTGTATGTTTGTCTTTCTTTCACGGCAAAACGGAGTGACGAATTGACGTGATTTTTTAAGTGGAGATAGTTGAAGGGATGGAGAGTAACATAGGCTACTTTTTGTCTCTTTCTAACGCGAGCGAAGCCGCGGGCAAAAGCTACTTATAAATATTACCAATAAGAAAATGCACCATTTTATTTAATTAAGTAATTATTCAGATATCAGTAACTAAGCATGATTAGCATTGAAGCAGATGATTGTTTCTTTTTCAACTGATAAGCTTAACACTCTATCCAGTGGCAATTACATAACAAATAAATAAAGATAACACTCTCAAGTCCTTTAAGAGATAATTATTACATAACAACACTTGAACCAATAAGTGCTTTTTGTGCACCCCCTTGAAAATAATAGTGACAAGTGGGGATTAAAATAGTAGTTACTTCTAGAAGGAATTAGAGAGCTATTATCAGTGAATATGTTAGCATGTTATGTTAGTACAACAGCTATTTTAATACCTAACAATTAATTACGGAATGTTACAAGCTACAAACAACTAAGAGACCTTTAATTCTTCAAACACACGTGATTTGAGACACAATAGAAAGACAATACCAGCCGGCTGTCGGTTGGTAGTTGAAAGGTTAAAACACATAAACCTCCTTTTGGCAGTCGAGTAATAATATAAATGATAAAATTTAATTGCATTATTCTATTATCTACTTACTGTAGCTATGGAATATTTAAGAATAGAGAAAATAATTATATTCCACTGTAGTGGGAGCTGATAAAGTAACTAAACATAAACAGCTAGCTATCAGTAACTTCACATAAAAGTTTAAACTTATTCACTAGTTTTTTTACCACTTCACTACTTAAAATTAATTTAGAAAGCAGATAGATACCTAGACACAAAACAGGAAATACTAAAGATGCAAAGCCTAAGACTACCCACTGACCAAGATTTATCACAACAGAAAACAAAAACAAAACAGAAATTCTCTACCTACCTTATCGTTAGAGAGTCGCGCAGCAAATAACACCGGTTCCAATTTGTAGACCTATTATATCTAAATCTTTATAAACGAGAGCGTTATACGAGCTATGTATGTGCTAAGTGCTTACTTGCGCTGAGTTTCCGTCACCGTAGGCTCGTTACAAACTCAAACAAGCGGCTTATTGATACTCTCCAATTCTCAATGATAACAAACAACTTGTTTGAACAAGGTCAGTCGTTTAACGATTGTCGCCGCTCCTAAACCTACCATCTATAGATGTATTCATTATAAGATCAACCAAGATCATCAACAGTCATTAAGAAATTCTTTATCTTGTCACAGACTGCGTACCGCAGCACAATAACACTTCTGTGCTTCATACTCGTGCTGCGTGCGATAAGAGCGGCCGGTATCGCTTCAGGAAAAGTTATGAATGGGAAATATTGTCCGATTTTTTAGTTAGGAAATTTGTGAAACAAAGTTTAAGTATTATCATTGTATACAAAAATAAACTAAGACTTATAAAAATAAAAAAGTAACAAATAAAAATACAAGGTAATTTGAGGTTATGTGGCTGTCAAATTAGCAAACAAAATAGCTGTCAAAACAAAAACAACAATGAATGACAACAATCAACAAAAGTCAAAACAATAATAAGGGTGGGGTTGCACAAACTAAAGCATAATTGTGACAATGATAATCAAAAAATCAGAACTTACGCGATAAAAAATATAATCAAATCTGAATAATCCTTTGAAAACATAGATTTGAGTAAATGCTGTAATTTATCACACAACTAATACTAGAGTTGAAAGATAAGCAGATATATTTGTGTAACTACAAAGGTCTTTTGAGTTTTTACTAATACAATTTTTACAATTACATTACGCGATGATTTTTTACCCTATTTCTATAGGGTAGTGCCATTTTATCACAACTTTCCAGAAAGTTCTAATTTGATCTACGTCCTACTTTTTTGCCCTGTACAGGGCAAACAACTTTTTTGGATATAAATTAACAACCAGGATCTTTTTGTAAATGTTCCAATCGCCCAAAAGCTCAATTATGCTTTAAAAAAGTATGTAGACCAATTAAAAAAATAAAAATAAAAAATAAAACGCAACAATGCATCCCCAAATTCGGATATACTAACTTTAGAATGTACAAAATAATAAAAAAAAAATTGAAAAAGTCATATTGGTACTTGCCCGGATTTACTCACAACCTTTATCCATCCACTGGGCTATCACATTTTTAAATAAAATCTAGAGATTTTATTGGTGATATTTTTTAATTTAACATATATTTTTTCATTCAGTTGGTTCGATTCCCAGTTTCGGCCTTTATTCCCGTTGTCCCCGTACGCCGTGTGCCCATCCTACGGGGACAGCGGTACTTCAATTAAATATTCAAATAAAAGTACTTCCTGTTGTCCCCGTTAGGCGAATGTACGTAACGGTGACAACGGTAAATAAAATGAATTCTGTCTCGATGTTCCCGTGTGACGAGGATATGGCATACGGGGACAACGGGAATAAAGGGGTATTGGTAAGCATAGCGAGAAATCTATTTCAAAATAAAGGAATGTTTCCATTAAACCTTCGAACACACATATTATGATTCGAGACACATCATTGCCGGCTGTCGCTTGATCGTTGAAAAGTTGAGTAAAATAATCTATCTTAGCGATTCAACAGGGTGGAAAATTTAAAAGCCCTATTGAAACTTTCCAGCATGTAAAGTGTGTATGTATTGTCAAGTGAGTGTGTAGATAAAATTGAAAACTATTCCACACTGGAACTGTCCCTAGCGACTGAAATGTCGGGTAGCAAGTGAGGGCTAGAACGCTTAATCCAAGACTACAATCGCTTAATCATACTAGGTGTATTTTTGGTCTTGCTCAACCCGCTAGGAGATGATTCTACTCATAAAAACAAACAACTTCCAACTCTGAAATCTCGAAAAAAATATCACCTGTTTCATACATTATGGTCGGGAGCATTGTACTTTTCTTAGAAACAGATGACATATTTTTCGCGATTTCAGAGTTGGTCCCATAATAATAAAAGTGGTTTGTTTTCATGGGTAGAATCATGTTCCAGCGGGTTGAGCAAGACCAAAAATGCACTTTGTATTATTATGTATGTTTATTTGTTTATGTAATGTATTTGCGAGTGGGCTAGTCTAATATGCAATCACCGGGGTGACAAATTCTATAAAGAAAAAACCCCATGAATAAATAAAGCTTAAAAAAAACACTAAAGGCACTTGCCGCGTCGCGTAGACGATTTTCGATACCAAACCGTGTGATGTCAGAAGATTTATTGTACCCGTATATCTAGATTAGAGAAATAATTAATATAGCTACAGAATTCTACAAAAACCTATACAGTGAGACTTCACAACAGAATAAGGAACAGGAAGAAATAAATAACCACGAAAATTCAAAAAATAATGTATGCTCAATCGATGAACTTGAAATTATTCAAGCAGCTAAGAAACTAATAATAATAATAATAAAGTTTATTTATTCCTCTCACAATGTTATTGTGGCACTTTACAGTTTTTAAACTATATAAATTCACATTGTGAGAGCTGGTGCCTGAAGTAGGTTTTAGAAAAAACCTGTATTACAGGTCACCAGGCCCCACTTAGTGGCATCATACAATTAAGCAGGCAAAAGATGTAATTCCACTAAACAAATAAAACAAAACAAAAAAATAATAATAATTAAAGAAAAGAAACAAATTAGATAACAACAAAAGCAGTCAAAGTGTGGTGAATGTGTATGTGAATGGTGGTGAATGTGTAGGTGAATGGTGGTCAGTCGATGTGTAGGTGAATGGTGGTTAATGTGTAGTGAATGGTGGCGAGTGTATGTGAATGTGAATGGTGGTGACTTTGTAAGTAATTATTTGAATACAGATATTATTTAATCGAGTGGAGCAATTTTTCTGTGTCCTCATAGGAAAGAGTTTTCAAGAAGTCAGTTACTTTTTGCTTACAACTGTGTTTGCGTAGAGAATAAATATTTAGACCCTTGTTAATAACATTATACAGATAATCCCCTAGGTAACAGTAAAACTTGTGAGACTGGCGTAAACGGAAAAATGCTGTACTGCATACAGTGAACTTTCGTCGTTTATCTTTCATTCGATCCGAATCATAAACTAGCTGCGAGTGCTTCTTGAGGACTGTATGCAGAACGAAAGTCTGTCTTATAGACAGTACATCCCACTTTTTGTATAAGTCGGCTGTAGGAAATCGGAAGGGGAGACCCGCAGCAACCTTGAGTATGGCACGTTGAGCTCTTTCCGCCTCTATCAAGTGCGTTTTAGCAGCACCTCCCCAGGAGATGATGCAGTAGTCAATAAGCGATTGACACAAGGCATAGTAGACCATCTTGATGGTATGACGGTTGGCTACATGTTTTAGACTCCTGAATATGTAAATGAGTTTGCGCAATCTCGATACCAGGACGTCTATATGTGGTTTGAAGCTGAGGAATTGGTCCAATGTAACTCCAAGGTATTTAATTTTATCTGTCCTTTGGAGAGTAGGACATACGCAAGGCTGGGAGGTTGACAAACACGTGTGAGCCGTTATTGACAGTGAGTTTGGGGGTAGGACATTCGATCGATGTGCAAATGCCACGTATTTGGTTTTCGTGACATTGAGAGTCAGCACATTATTATGTAACCAAGTAACAACCCCGTTTAGCCCCTCCTGAGCCACACCAAAGACCCCCTCCCAGCTGTCACCACTAAAGAAGAGAGCTGTGTCATCGGCGAAAGTAAAAATTTGACCATTATTAAGGTGAAACTGGCAGAGGTCGTTGATGTAGATCAAGAAGAGCGTCGGTCCGAGTATACTGCCTTGAGGCACCCCGAAGGTAACAGGCTCTTCGCTACTTACCATACCATCAATTCTAACTTGCTGTTTCCGGTTAGAAAGGTAGTCCTGAAATAAGTTTAAGGGAAGACCCCGTATTCCCATTTTTTCCATTTTGTGCAATAAGTGTGGAACAGAAACTGTGTCGAAGGCTTTTGCCAAGTCCAGAAACATCGTCAGGCAATTCCTCTTCTTATCCAAGTTCGTTATGACCGAGCTAACCAATTCATGTACCGCGTCATTGGTAGATTTACTAAAACTAGGTAAGAGCCCAGGCCCGGATTCTATCACCAATGAAGCAATTAAACACGGATGTGAAATACTAGCACTACCACTAGTATCATTATTTAATTTGGTCCTAAAAACGGCGAAAACACCAGCACAATGGTCCGAATCAAATATTATCTTGATCTATAAGAAAGGCAATCCTAATGATATCGGAAACTACAGGCCAATAAGTCTCTTACCAACTGTTTACAAACTCTTCTCTACCATATTAAACCAAAGAATAACAGAAACTTTGGAAAAGAGCCAACCCATAGAGCAAGCTGGCTTTCGTAAAAATTTTTCAACAATAGACCACATACACACTCTGGAACAAATTATAGAAAAATACCAAGAATACCGAAGACCGCTCTACATAGCGTACATAGACTACCAGAAAGCATTCGATACAATGGTGCCGATTCTGTTGTCACAAAAATCGCTAAACTAAATTAAAAATCGCTAAAATTTAGTTTAGTCCTGTCAAACGACCAAACTCATTCTGAAATTGACTAAAGTGACATTTCTAAACTTATTATAGTTTGACAGCTCTAATATCGTTTAGTTTTATTCAATTTAGTGAAAATGTCAATAAAGCTATTCTGATTTTGACGTTTTCACCTAAAATTAAGGTTGTGAATCTAATTTTAATCGCGATTAAAAAGGTGTAGAATAAAATTAGTTGTCATGAATTAAACCTTAAAACGCATTTTTCTCAAAGTTCTTTAGGTGTTTTGATGCAACTACGAATTGAAGAATCATTTATTATGGAAACTTATGCGATTGCAGCAGTTGTGGATACTCAAAAAAGGTAAATAAGAAAGTTATTGTTATTAGAAAAGAGACGATCTTGACGATGAACCCGTTGTTTGTTTCGGCATTTCTTCTCCAAAGTAGTCAATTGAGACATACCGAGTCCATCTATTTACAAAAGCGACCTGTAAAAGTAATATGAATCATAGGATTTATATCACTTTTACATGTCTGTAATGAAATTAGAACTGAATTTGTTTAGTATGCAAGTACTTGAATACCAAACGAGTTCATTTCATTTTAATTGATTTTAATACAATACGAAATGCATGCAATACAATAAGAATAAACATAAGGGAGCAAAACATCTCCTATTTTCAGTTACTTACATAAACAAGGCAGCCCGACAGTCAAAAAAACAATGCAAATGTTTCTTAACTGTAACCCTATTTTAAGTGTAAGCCCACTAACCCTAAGACTATCCACTGACCATTGTCTCTCAAGATATATATCTTAGATCACAAATGTCTGTAAACAAAGTTATGGATGTTGTGTATTTATTATTGTGTTATTCAAGTATACCAGTGTATAAGTACACGTGTGTTCATTGTGACAATAAAATATTATTAGACGAGTCAACAATGTTGCAGAAAGACAAAAAAGAACAGTCAGGATTAGTTATCCATATTCTATCTATACTACTTATTATTACTTTAATATTGTTTTTGTTTTAGGTACTCAACAATACAACAAAGAATTCTAGATGTTGATATTAATGTTATGAATGTGTCAACAGTCTCCGGCCCAAAACACACAGCCACTCATAACCTGAAGCACCAGAACGGGGCTTGAAAATTGCACCTTCATATCTAAGAGAGGTAACATTGATAACATGTCTAATATTTACCTATTTTTAAAATAAAATAATTATGCAAATACCTAATACATATTGTATTCTCTTGTTTTATTCAGATTCTGCTAGGAGGACTGATTTGAAATGTTTGTTGGGTTCATCACATAGAAGTGTGAAGCATGCTATAAGGATTGTGGATAAATAGCAAACTGCAGCACCGTCTTACCTTCACAATGATTGTGTGGCCATGAAATATTACTATAGTTGTACATCAGGAAACCATAGTGAGATGCAGTTATCACAACATGCCACTGTGTTTTATTTGGAATGAACTCGGTTTCAAGAAAGTATAGAAGGAATACTGTTGTCCCTGGAGTAAATATAAATAAGAGGCGAGGTTGTGGAAAGTAAATAAATTCAAAGTTTTCACAGGTTGTTTTATTTATTTGAGTACTTCTCACATCTGATTTCACACATTCACATTCTTATAGTAATAGCTGAACATTATAGAACTTGCTTGAAATAATGTTAAATACTGCATAATTGGGTAGTAGTTGTTTGGTTATCTGTTGCTGAGTAGTCAACTTCACTAATAACAACTTGTTTCCTATGAATTATCGAAGTCCAGGTAATTATTATTTATATTTTTTATTAGTAATTATTCTTTGATAGGCATCAAAGAATAAAACACCAAAACGTTTGAAAATAATATTGAAGTCTTCGTTTTCTGCTCCTTAATCCAGTTGTTTTAATAGGATACGATCTAGGTACGGCCGTACCTAATCGAAGAGAATACCTACTTGTAGTCCTATTTTATTTATAAAACTAGCAAAGGCCCAATATTTAAAAAAATCGTCTTTGTTTATTTTGTAGATACATAAATATATACCTATTAAAATGTCATAAACATCAATCAAATGTCATTACACTGACATCTGTGAAATAGTGACATTACGCTACTCCCCATATTTAATGTTTGTTGCTATCCTTTACCGAGTTAATTTTAATGTTTAAAAAAAACGGAGAACAGTTATAGAAAATTACATAGTGTGCATTGTACTGGCTTTAATTCATCACATTACTTGAACATCTTAGCTACGGTATTGTTGTTTTTAATTGTCCAAGAGCTATACTTTTACCCGGCATTGCGAGAAAATATTTAATCTAGCAAGCCTGAAAGTAATATGACACTCACAGATTATTGAAATAATTTTTGTTATATCTTAGATTAGTAAAATGTTAACAACAATTTAGTATTATGCCGTCATTATGCTCCCTGTATTTTATTATTGATAAACAATCAAAGATCGGTATGTAATTGTACTCAGGATTTTTGCATTTCAGATCATATTGCTCACTTTCATTCACTCTTTACTTTAATTTCCTACAAATCGTAATCTATGGTTTACTCAATTAAGTGATGTCAAAGTCGATTTTTAGATACGTCAAAACTGTTTCTAAGTTTAAAGAGTCTGGTTTACAGAATAACTTTAAACGTTCTCTAAACTAAAATTAGAAAATTTTAGAGATAGTTAAGTTTAGTTTGGTGTACAACAGAATCGGCACCATTATTGTAATTGCATGGAATAAAAGGCTTTTTTATTTTTTTATTTTATTTTATTATTTATTTATTTATATCTAGATTAGATTTATTGTCCACACACTTCGTTAATCCCTCCCTCCATAACGTGTAAAGCAGTTCGGCAGTATATTTGAGACAACTGGAAACACGCATAAGGCCCTGTCCAGGAAGGGCGAATTCATTCGCGCGTTGGCGAGATACTAGGCACCAATACATCGCATCCACAGGCATCGCGCGAATAATAAATTCGCGTGCGATTCGCCAGACTCGACTCGCGCGTGTCGAGATACTAGGGCCGCCTTGTTGCGTCCAGATTTCGCGCGAATTTCAGAGCGTACCTACGCGCGAATTCCGTATCAAAATGTTGGCGCTCTATTTCCCTCTCTTTCTCCATTATACGTGCACTCGCTCTGAAATTCGCGCAAAATCTGGACGCAACAAGGCTGCTCTAGTATCTCGACTCCCGGACATAACGCGCGAATCACGCGCGAGTCGATCTGGCGAATTTATTAGGTATTCGCGCGATGTATTGGTGCCTAGTACCTACCTCGCTAACGCGCGAATGAATTCGCGGCGAATTCGCCCTTCCTGGACAGGGCCTTAAGACTGTTTTGGCGGATGGCGGTGCCATTACCATTGATAGAACTCTGTTCGTCTCGTATTCGAAACTCATAGGCTGGTTTTATTGTCAAGCGTTTCGGCAGCGCCGTTGGAGCGCGCGCGTTCGTAGATATATGAGAGTAGTAGTTGCGTTTCAAAGTCCCGCGCTTTTGCAGCGCCGTTCAGAAAACGCGCAATGGCCGCCGGCGCTGCCAGTCGCGGGCCGATTTGCGGTTCTAGGGCCAGTCCAAAGACTACAATATAATATGGGCCAGTCAGTGTGCGTTTTAGTGTGACGCCGTTGAGACGCGCCGTTTTTAACAGCGCACTGCCCAGCGGCGCGTCCAGCGGCGTGACTATAAAACCAGCCATAAGTACGACTGCTGAGCGCGGGGTCCTTGGTTCTAATATCAGCTCAGACTGGCTCAGTACAGTTGATGGAACTTATGGAAATAACAACACAAATTGAAAAATCAGTTGACATTTATTTGACGGAATTTGGAAAAAAAAATACAAATAACATCTCAAAGGCGGACACGACGCCAACTTTGAGCACTGTACAACCATATAGTTAAGACATACATCTACCATATAGTATTTATTATTCACAACACAATTAATTATTGTATTTATGTATAGCTGATATGATAACAAGAATTTGGTTCTTCGGCAGACACGTAAATACGGGTGTCACGGCCAATTTACAAAAAAAATACATCACTTTCATTACAATTACGGTGAGAACAAAAAGAAATTATTTAACGCCTAACTGACGAGATTACAAAGTAACTGACTGACGGTATACTTAAACAAAGTAATACTAGACTATAGTTACGTAAACAATAATTAACGACTAACATAAAATTCTAACTTCTAGTGATTTAAAACTAATACTGAAACACCGAAAATGACTTTACACATAACATGAACATGACACGTAACTACACTGAACACTTTTTTTTTGTATTTTTGTATAATTTTAACAACGGTCTGTACAAACATTACGATTAAGTTATGTACTATACTGTAAATATATGAAGAATATTTGTATCGTTATATAATAAACATACGTAAATGTATAGTAAAATGTGACCAATAATAATGGGCGGAATTATCAAGATAGGTACATCCGTGGCGATCAAGAGGCGATCGATGTTAAGGAATCGGCTAGTTGTAGACGCGGAGGTATAATGTGATATCTATATTAGAAGTCTGCTAATATCATCCTTTTTCAATCTTCACTGAGATTACTTTCAAATCACAGCCAAATATATTAGTAAACGCTAGAAAAATACGTGAATTTAGTAAATTTTGACATCATGAACACTCGACAGTTCCAAACGCCCTTTTTTAATGAAGAGTACATTAGTTAATAACAGTTTAAGGGGAAATATAACATTAAATATGGCATAATATAATAGTAACGGCAGTTCTCCCAAAAAGGAGAACTACATCAATTGGCTCCTTTGATCTTTCAGCCTCTAGGACGCGATAAATGCACTTAACTTAGTATAGTAAATGCTGAGACTAGGTGCGAATTACATACAAATATGAATACTATTTTTAGTTCTGAGAAATATGGAACATTGTATCAATGATAACTTTATCATAACATTAGTAATGGCAGAACAAGGCTTCTTTATGTTTCCGTATAATTAAACTGTTAGTGAATTTTAATTACTGCTACCCAAGCACCAATGTTTTTCTTACAAATGATATTTTTTATGAGATCAAAGTAGGATACTAAACTTATGTGTCCACATTATTTCATTCACATTTTTAATACTAAGTGCTGCGTTTTATTTCGAGATTCTAAAGGTCTGCGATTTGATCGTGAGCCTGAGATCTGGGAATAATAAACAAGAAAACCTACTCTTAGTGACAGTCCTAAATAGAGGCGTATGAAACCGTATTAACTTATTTCTAACTAGACTAAAATTAAGCCAAAAAAAAAATAAACTAATCACTACACAAGAAGCGACTAAAATTGTAACTTAGGTAACAGTGATACTAAAACTTGCTTTGAGTTCTGAAGATATCGTTGGGTGTGTTGAGCTCGTGTGTTGTGAATACTTAACTAAAAAACTAAAGAAACAGAAACTTAAATTTGAACGTAATAACTACATTAAATTGGCTTAAAATGTACAGTTTCGCCTTAAATTATAGGGAATGATATACAGCGCCTAACAACTACGTAACATCGTATGCGTAACGCCGTAACATACAAACATAGAATTACGCTAACCCTGTTATAGTTATTTATATGCAGCACCAATGAACACTTCCGGGATGAATTTTCAAAATGTGTTCCTATATAATGATTATACAGTTAAAGTAAATTGGGCACAATTACGGGATAGGTATCAGTCCTAATTGAATGCAGAAGGTGCGCTACAGTAGAATTTAAAAGAGTTACAGAAAGATTGTCACTCTTGTTCCTAATCTTATGTACTTTTACAAAACCTCTTTTCTTATTTTAAGTACACATAAAATGTAATAATTTTACGACAACAATTGTCATACATATTAAAGTCCAAATGACAATAAATAACAATAAACCATGTCATGCTGTGTCTGGGTCTGTTCTGTTTGCATTTCATGCAAGTAACATTTTGTTATCCTTAGAGGTCCTAATTATTTTCTAAACATTATAGCGTTACATTGACTATTTTAAAACTTATTGTAAAAATAATTGACGCGAGTTACGTAATTTACCCAGGCACAGCACGGCATGATGCAGTAACTCTGACTCGTTTGCTGGTATTTAATGAGTCAGTGTTAGAAATTCGTATACCGATCTTTCGATGAGCATTTTCGTTGTTTGTTTACCATTAAGTCACTTACGCTGCCCTCGTAGGCGACTAGGTTGTAATCGGCCAGGAATTATGGATTTTTAATATCTAATTGGTCAAAAGAACTGTAAAAAATATCAGATGTGCGTTTAATTAAAAATCAAATGCATCCCGGCCAATTGTTAGGTTGTCACTGAACATACACAGGAACAACTGTTATTTACATCATCGCTAAAAATGTTTAGTTTTGACGGTTTCTGTGGATATCCAGTTTACAGTTTACACTGAAAAGATTATTGTTATAAATAAAAAATAACTTGGCACATGGAGTATGTAAGGAGTAGTTATTTCACTACAATTCTAATGGTAGGTAATAGTAATTTTATCGCTTCGGAGTAACAAAATAAAGCATTTGAATTTTTTATCAATATGTTTTTACCCAATTAAGAGGACATAGTGAAGTTCTTTTTAGTAAAGCGATAAATCAAGTTTTTAATTTGAATAATATTTAGACTGTCTTCAGAGTCGAATAGTCGGCTAAGTCAATATTAGACCAGAAATACATTTTGGTGTATTACTAAGTTTAGTGTAGTTTATGTTAACAGGAGGAGTGAAAACACAGTAGGTACCTAACCGGTACATAATTTTGTACACACTAGATGGATGTTAGATTTAGTCGACTATTCGAGTTATTACCAGTAGCTGAGACAAGACGTGCAAAAATATTTATATTGATGTTTTGGTAAAATTGTTACTCAAAAGGTTTCTAATTTGAAAAGCAGTTTTGACAAATGTACCTTTTCAGAATGAAAAACTTTGTCTCGTCTCATATCACTAATTCGTGACTTGTGACTCCAAGCCGTTAGAGTAAAATTATATGTATATGTACACATCATTATACTCTTGCGGCTTTTTCCTAGTTAATAGACTTATGCAGTTTAGAGCAGTTATCTGGCACAATTATACATCACACCGCTTGTAGCAAAAACTTACGCACACATAAAGTGTTTTATTGAGAACCAATATACAATATAGATTCGACGTCAAAATCAACAAGAATTTGGATTAGTATTTCATTGCCATTTATTAAAACTGCTAAAAGTATGGACTTTTGAATTTGTGATCTAAATACCAAGTTACAGTAAGGCTTGAACACAAATCAGTATCGATTCGCATTCTATTTATTAGTAAATAGCTATTCTGTTCTGCTTAAGTATTAGTGATTGCATTCAGATCTAGTGACACCAGATCAGTTATTAATCAATCCGGCCAGATCCGGCTTGGTCAGTGATATTTCGGCCCGATCGAAAATGACGCCAGTTTGCAATGCCTAGTACGCACGCGTTGAATATTGTAGCTATTTTTTAATAGATATTGCGAATCTCTAATGTAATTCAGGCCTTATCTTCTATATAAGTTAAGGTACTACAATTCGTGAGGTATGAGCTGAGCTTTGCATTTGTGCGAGTATAAATAGATAGTATAGGCGACTTGTCGTGATTGTTTGAACTGGTTTATACCGACGTATCTCCGCTGAACACCGTCGCTTCTTTGGGTTGTGGGACATCTGGCCCACGAAAAAACTAGCCCCCGGGCGTTGTCTACTTTTTAGAATATGCATGGGTATATGTCCCATAATCCACTTCTTTAGATCACACAAATGTAAAGCTCAGTTTAGACGGGCGAACTGTAGCCCGATTCACGTAAAATCAAAAGATAGAACGACAAATCGATCGTAATTCAACGATCTGTCAACCACTTATTGTCAATTACATTATTATTGATAATATGTGGTTTACAGATCGTTGAATTACGATCGAATTGTCGTTCTATCGTTTGATTTTACGTGAATCGGGCTACTGTACTACAGTTGGTGTTGTGTTGCGGTAAGACTGCGGGCGGTGCGGGTGTGTCCGTTACTTGTGCTCGACGTGGTGCGGGTGCGGGTGCGGCGGCGGGTAGTGCGGGGCGGGGTAGTAGGGCTGCAGGCCGCCGTCGTACACGCCTTCGTCGTAGCCCACGTACGACATGCCGCCCATCATGCCCATCATAGCTGCAACATAACATGTCAAGTTAAGGAGACTGGAAATTCGCGAAGACGCGGGGTTTAATAAAGAAATTGTGGAATAATCACAGACGACGGATTCCAAACTAGGCACTGTGTATTATGGTAACTAGACAATTCGTGTACGTACTGACGTAATTATATTATACTAGCTTTTGCCCGCGACTTCGCCCGCGTGGATTAATAGCTCCCGTTCCCGGGGGATTTCCGGGATGAAAACTATCCTATGTCCTTTCTCGGGTCCCAGACTATATCTGTACCAAATTTAATTAAAATCGGTTCAGTGGTTTAGGCGTGAAGAAGAGACAGACAGAGTTACTCTCGCATTTATAATATTAAGTACGGATTTTAATAACTCCCAAACACATAAAGCAATCATGCTCATCATACAGAGAAATATTCCAGATGGGAATTGGCCTCAAGACGTCCGGCTTAGCAGACGGTCACTAGCCACTAGACCAACAGGCCATTCGTTCCATATCGTGATGAAAACTGGACATTTGCGAATGAAAAAATATTAGAGATTTTTCTACAAGTGTGTTTAAGTATGATACCTGGGTCGGTCTCGACAGGGTAGTACTGTATGGGGTACATGGGCGGCGGGTAGGGGATGTACGGCAGTGTCAGTAGCGGCGGCTCCAGCACACACTCCTCGCCGTAGCCGTGCATGTACTACATCACGTGTAAGTATGTCTCACCTGGGTCGGTCTCGACAGGGTAGTACTGTATGGGGTACATGGGCGGCGGGTAGGGGATGTACGGCAGCGTCAGTAGCGGCGGCTCCAGCACACACTCCTCGCCGTAGCCGTGCGCGGCGCGGGGCTCGCCGTGAGAGTTGCGGCTGGAACAACATGCGTTACATTAAAACAAGGGCTAATATTGCAATCGTGTCTTAATGAACAGTCAATGACTGGATATTTGACAACTATGGCAGTTTTTGTAGAGAAAGTTGTCAAAAGTTTGACGTTAAGCTGGGTATCCACTATGTTCACGTACAGTGGGCAAAGCAGATAAGTATCCAGGGCCATCATATACAATTGAGGTTTTCTTGAATACCAATGAAAGTATTCAAATGAAATTTAACCTAATTAGAGAACTAGTCATTTTCTACTATAGTTTAAATTTTTATTAGAAAATATCCGTGGGTTTTTGAGAAAACTTAAACTGTATCTGACGGCCCTGGATACTTATCTGCTTTGCCCACCGTACATTTTGCGCTCAGATCGTTCCGCTCCCGTGCAATGAAGCGCGCTCCAATCAATGGCGGATTTTGGGCGAGCGCGAGAAGATACACGTACGCACGTACCGTCTCTACCAAAGCGGTTGCAGAAGCTCGGAGCGCAAGACGTTCGCGATGAAAGTGGATACCCGGCTTTACACGTCAATTTCGATCATCGAACATTGCAATAGCAGACTTGAGCCCTTATGTCTTTACGACTGCCGTGAAATGGAAGTAGGCTCTATTATCTATTGCAACTCTCATAGCCGAATAGTCACGTCACTTAATTTTAAGACTATCTCATTCGACCATAAGTGTACACTTATATAAAGAAGCCTCATAAGCTCATATTAAATCATTGGTGTCTTTCCGGATCTGATAAATTAATAGTAGTTGTTCATCGTAATGTTTCGCAACCTCTCAAAGGCGTTCGATTATGTAAACCATTAAATACCCATTTAAGATAAAGCACTATGCGATTAATGATACATTTCTTGGCCTAAAAATAATATTACTGAAAGATTGGCGAGTCAAAGTTTAGGTAAACGATATAAAGTTCCTTGAGAAACCATATTATTTTAGCATTACAATAGGGTTCCCTTAAGGTACTATATTAGGTCCATTTCTATTTTCAGTCTACATAAGAGTTTGTGTCGTTAAGGAACTTTAACGTGGCGTCATAATTTTGATAGTTATCTTAAGAATTATATTTAAAGCATGGTTTTTATCCAGTTGTTATATTAACTTAACTATTATATTAAACTAACCGGTTGTTAGGTCCCTTGTTGCCCATATTGTTGTTATGTTTATTCGGGTTGTGGTTGTTGTTCTGACTCCCGTCCTGGTTGCCGCCGCCACGCTTGAACCTGTTAGCAAAATTAAATAAAATGCAACTAAAGATTGTAAAACAAGCTGATGAAATGAAACGATGAAATTGCGTTTGTGGACCTAGGTGTTGAAAAAAAAGCGACAGAGATTTGATGTGCCACAGAAACATACATTTATAATTTTATACATACATACCATGATTTATTTGCTGGCATCACATGTCATGCGTGTTGAGAGGAACCTAAGAGTCTCTCTCAGCTAATACATTTTTAACAGCAAACTTTTGAATAAATGCAGTAAACCATGCCAAAAGTTGCAAGTGTGATCATTTTTACACCCGCACTGTTATTTAATTTGACAGCAGTTTATTATCAAATCCTCGAACATACGTGATTCGAGACAATAGAAAGACCATAGCAGCCCGACAGCCGGCTGGCGCCTGGTCGCTGGAAGGTTAAAGTTCCTTATTAGATTTGTCTAAGATATAGTACAAGAGGTCTCACCGTGGTCCTAAAAGAGGCCGTTGCCCGTTCCCCTTCTGTATCTGCGGCTTGTCGTTGACTTGCGGCTTGTGCTTGTGCGGCTCGGCCGGCCGCTCGTGCAGCGACACGTGTGCCAGCTCGTGTGCCAGCGCGCGCGGGGAGTAGTGTCGCGGGGGAGGGGGCGGCGGGGGAGGGGGAGGGGCGGCAGCGGGGTGGTGGGGGGGAGCGCCGTACGTGCCGTACACACAGTCGATGCCTTGGTTGTAGTAGAAGCGGAGCGTCGGCATGTCTGCGGACCGTTTAAGAGGTCGGTTTGAGACGTTGACTTAGAATTTAGACTTCGTAGAAAAGGACGCGAAGTGGCAATGTCAGTTGCTGATCGGGGTTTGATACAATTTTGAGGTTATATAATTTAGAGGCTAATTTAACTACAGACCTTATGTATCAAACAGCACTGTTCAATGATCAGGTGTAGGCAATTTTACTCTTACAAATATTAGCCTTTCAATTCCAACCCCAATAATTTATCTTTGATAAAACTGATATTGATGAAAAGAAACATGGTAAGAAAACATAGACTTTACGCTAAGTCTTAAACCTTAGAGAGTGTTAATCATCACACTATGCTTGTTTTCTTTGTAGCAACCATAGTGGTTTTTGGTTGCTAGTTAATATTAAAAGCTCTGTACATTTTTTTTGTAAAAGTTGAAAAAAATAAATGTGGGTATTTGAGGAAAGAACATTGACAGTTACGACAACATTTTGGTCATTTCCAACTACAAATACAAGTCATCGAACAACGGGCAGAACTACTCCAACACCCCGGGTCACTTCCAAAAATCTTTAGCAGACTGAAAAGCTTGCTAAGATTCTGGGAAAGTGTGGCTTGGTTGGAATAGGCGACCAGTCAATCACGCAGAATGGCCCAATTATGAAGCTGATAGCAGGACAAGCCCAGCTAAACTAAACAAGTCATCTAGCTCACCATTCAACGGCAGATCAGATCCATTAGCCTGCACGCTCTTGAACACGTGTGGGTTGACGCCGGGCGGCGGCGGCGGCGGCACGTGGGCGGCGTGGCCGGCGCCGCACCACACCACGCCCTTCACGCCGCACATGTACGGCGCGCAGCCCGCGTTCACGTAGCCGCCGTTGTTGGGCGGGAGCACCGGGTTCATCGCGTCTGGAAGGGGACAGTTTGTTGAAAGTACGAGAGTAGTAGAGTTATAGGCGAGACCAATGATGTTATAAATAAAAAAGTGTAGATAGGTTACCCAAACAAAATTCTATCTTCAAAAACGGCACACTAACGCACACATACATTACACGTCAAAGTAGGATAACATTATTTGTTTATTTATTTAGGTATTTATCTTTAAATCACAAAAGTAAGTTATAATATAGGCTAAGCCCCACAAAACCGTTGCAATGGTTTGACATGATTGAAGTAGTGCAAGTGAAAAAGAGATAAACGTCAAATGTCAACGCGATACTCAGTATCATGTTTGTCAATTGGCAAACTTTTAATGTGCCACTTTTTGACTGCATATTACCTATCTACACTTTTTTACTAATAACATCATTGGGCGAGACGACGAGAAAAAGTAATCAGTCCGTCAGTTAGATTACCAAAAAATTTTGGCCACGTTTTTTTCACGTAAACTAAAAATGACGACGATACGTTGAAGTTTCGAGTGACGTCACGGTCTGATACAATTTAAGCTGAACAGTGACGTCAAAAGCTCCCACTCTGGAACTTTGTTGCTCTTTGTCTTTTTTTATTAATTTGATCAAGCAAAAAATACGTGTCCCGTGCGTGGGACTATTCTAGTGGGACATGTAAACACAATAAAATGCATAAACGTAATAAAAATAGGCTCATATTGACGGTTACAGCTCGCTATGATGACATCAAAACCACTCGCGGCTAATCTATTTCTCGAGACTTTTTTTCGTAATATATTTGATTATTAATACCTGCCAAGTTTATAATTTCACTTTCACTCCACTGGAGAAACTGACAAGGAAATTCTCTTAATTAGCAGTTCCGTTCAAAAGACAGCAGGAGGTGGACCAATATTTTTATTAACGCAATTTTGACCCAAGTAATATTTACCCCTGACCATCAATGTGCAAATATGTACATTGTAAATCATTAAGGTCCAATTTAATAATTGAAAATCACCCCAAACAGTCATGGTATACTATCGAAATTTTATACTTTTGCCCCTTGAATGGGCCGTATTTCGATACTTGTGTTTGTCTTTAATAACTTGCCCCTTCATGTTTCGCCCTATCTATATTTTCGTACGCTCGTATTATAATGGAAATAATTATTATTTCGGCTGAGCGATTGGCTGTTATGTAGGGGGTGATCGATTTCCGCACAGAATACATTTTGTATGACTGCAAAGTGACTTTTATATTTGTAAACTCGCTCATGATGCTGGAGTAATCCTAATGTGCGAAAATGGTTGTTTTCGAAATCCTAAATAGTCCAATACGTTGATGATTCTAGTTGCTTTCCGCAAGGTTTTTACAACTACCATTCGGGCTGTCAGCAAATAAGTCAAATCTACCATAATCCGTGACCTACGGCATTTGGTGTAGCTCAGTATCAGTGAAAGACTCCAGACATATAAACAAACAAACTTTCAATAATATTAGTACAAATAAGTGCCTACGTAACCAAACACAGAGCTAAGTCGCCAGTCAGTGTTGCAACAGTTGCTTGTCATACAATGAAACACGCAACAAGCAACAATGTAACAAGACTTCTTTCAGAGAATTAATTAACTTTTATAAACAATAGTCACATAAGAGTATACGCAACAACAATTAAACAATATCTAACAATTAAGAAGAGGTTTTCTTAACATTTGTGTGGAAAACGTGAAGGTTCCACGTTTTGTTCACGTTGATTGTTGGGTAAGATCTTTTGAAAAGTTTTCCCTTTTCCTGTAGCCACTTACCACGCGTACCTTACCCGTTATTATAGGGCTTCAAGTATTGTTCAGTAATTTGTTTGGTCAAAGTTTTGTAAAGAAACAGAAAAATGTTTCATTTGAGATGTCATGACAAGGCGCACATTGTATACAAGTTCCTTTCTCTAGGATCTTTACCTTTAGCTTTTCTTTATTTTTTGGGGAGTGGGAAATCATCAAATGACTTCTCCCGTCCTGGGTGCGGCGGGAGGGCGTGTCAGACTTTTACTGACTAAAACCCACTCATGTTCCTTCGGTTGCCCTTTATGTTCCGGGATCACGGTAAGTATTATAAACATTCCGCAACTACCTTTAGCTTTAAAAGTGTAAAATACGTGTTTTTTCACGTTTCTGTTACACTGGCAACATTGCTTTGCGGTATGAATAAGTACGGTGGTACTTCCCCGGATGATATTCGAGGGCCTTTGTTTATTAGGGGTCTTTGTTGGATTAAAAACCGGTCAAGTGCGAGTCAGACTCGCTTACACGAGCTCCGTATCACAAGATATACAATTATGAAAGTACACAAAGACATCAAAAATTATGAAAAATTTACATACAAAATGTACCTATGTCATTTCTTTTTGCAGTTTCTGTCATTTATAGAGCTCTAAACTAGGTTGATCCGACAGAAGTTTGTCATTAGTAGTAGAAGTTTGTTATTAGTAATAGGATTCAATGGATTTTTTCTTCGGCTAAATTGGCCATTATCTTGCTAAATGTATTTGTCGTATTTATTGGGAATCAAAACAAAATGTAAGGTAAAACCATTTTCGTGCATTGGTAGTTCCCCGTAGTGTCCCATATTTCTTCTAACGGAACTAAAAATCAATGGCAACCATTGGTATTATTTCTTACCAAAATTCCATGACTAATGAAATCTCGATTCATAAGAAAGAAAGTCTTAGCTGACAAACGGACAACGAAATGATAGTGTAAGGGTTTTTTTTCCGATAACCGGATCCCTAAAAAGGTGACATATCAGCATAATTGATGACGTCATGTAAAAGATGAATGCTTCTTTGTGCATACCCTAAGGAAATAAACTACGTGACCCTTATATTGTGGCTGACAAAGAATTGATGTCAAGTGAACGCGCATGGAGGGAGACTGACCTGGATATTTATACCTCATTGATACTCCGAATCCTTGAGATATGTTTAGTAAACACAAGTTTCATTCATTGGATTTTAGTAGGTACTACGCGATGTGTGGCTATGAATGAATCTATCTGAACACGCTTATTGGTGGTCAACGCATGGCCAAAACTACTGAGTCTAGAAACGACGAAAATATATTTTAACTAGCTTCTACCCGCGGCTTCGCTCGCGTTAGAAAGAGACAAACAGTAGCCTATGTGACTCTCCATCCCTTCAACTATTTCCACTTAAAAAATCACGTCAATCCATCGCTCCGTTTTGCCGTGAAAGAAAGACAAACAGAGAGACAGACAGACACACTTTCTTATTTATAATATTAGTATGGATTTTTGTTACCTAGGGCCGATGTTGTGAAATTCAACCCCTAAGTTTTGAAAATCCGAGGGTGAAGGAGCAGGTAACAGCTAGTCTATACTAATATTATTAAGAGGAAAGATTTGAAGATGTCCCACGGGAGCGAAGCAGTAACCAAAAGCCTAACGTAACGCAGGTGAAAACGAAAGTAACAGATAGTAAATTATAAACAAAGATAGTAGTTGATTCGATGTCAATGGGTTGGTAAATTTTCCTCCAGTACCTCTTTTGAGGAGTTCTCTTTTTTCTGCCCTTTTCCCACTTAGAATTAACAATATAGGTACTTACTGGTATAAGTGGGCATCGTGTTAGTATTGGCCGGAGTGGAGGCCCGCACCGAGGCCGGGGACGCTATGCCATGGGAGCCCATGTCGCCGCTACCCCCGGGAGTCTGGGGAAAGATAAATCTATTACAACTATGTCATTTATAACACTGCAGACCTCTACGTCTCTCTAGCCTTTTCGTTTAACATCGCTCTAGCCTTTTCGTTCAACATCTCTGTAGCCTCTTCGTAACTACATCGCTCTAGCCTTTTCGTTCAACATCTCTCTGGCCTCTTCGTTCAACATCGCTCTAGTCTTTTCTTTCAACATCTCTCTAGCCTCTTCGTAACTACATCGCTCTAGCCTTTTCGTTCAACATCTCTCTAGCCTCTTCGTAACTACATAGCTCCAGCCATTTCGTTCAACATCTCTCTAGCCTCTTCGTAACTACATCGCTCTAGCCTTTTCGTTCAACATCTCTCTAGCCTTTCCGTAACTATGTTATGGTTGGTTTCCAATCTAACCGGATTCAGCTGACCAGTGTTTTACATGGAGCTGCTGCCTATCAGCCCTCCACAACCCAGTAACTAGGTAACACTATGGTATTACTTATAGTGTGTGTTAGGCAAGCAATTTCAAGGGGTATACCCCTTGAAATTGCTTAACCTTTCGGCGACCAAGCGACAGTCGGCTGTCGGGCTGCTATTTGTCTTTCTATTGTCTCGAATCCCGTGTGTTCGAAGGTAAGGTTTAAAAAACAAAATTTGTTGTCTTTAGATTTTAATAAAAATAGCTTATGATACAATTATAACTGGTTTTTGAAACTATGATGGTACTGTTCGATCGATAAATGGGAATGAGTAAAATATAATTTCAGCTATCGACTGATTGGCAGAAACAACAGCATCCGTTCAAATCACTTGAAATGTAATTTACGTTTCAATTCAATTGAAGAAGCTGCAGAAACTGCGGGTAGTGTGTTCTTGGAAAATTATCAGAGAAACCTATTTTGGTTTTTCAGATTTCGACAAGATGACCGACTGACCGAAAAAACGAGGCGATTTTACGTTACGTTTAACGTCTCAATATCTTTTTTTATTGTATCATTGCAATTAATTAGTTCATTATGCAGCTCAATTAATACAGAAAGGTGTTTTCTTCTACCGACAATTTTTGTTATAGCGTTCATACATACTAAAAAAGTATTTACAAAACAATTCAATTTTGGGGAGGAACATCTTAATTTTGTGTTAGAATATTTTAATATGTATGGACGCTATATTATATTGGTTAAAGAAAATACACGTCCTTTATTAATATACTGCAATGAAAACAGTAGATTAACAACCTTTGAAGAAAATCAGATACAATTATAATTATAATAAACACATTCGGTAAAAACAAATTTTATTGTCCTAGGTACTTGAAGTAGCGTATTCCCAACTCTGCGAAAATGCTGATTTGAGAGTTATTTAACAAGTAAATAACTGACCTGGGTATGATGGTTCTCAGTAGGCGCTCCGCCATTGGGCTGAGCGTGTGTGAGCTCGTGGGGCGGAGCACCCGCGCCCGGCCGGCAGTCCACCATCAGGGGCAGTGCTTCAACTTCAACCTGCCGCAACATTGCATAGATAAAACATACGATACAATTTCGAGGCCACTAATACTTATATTGGTAAATTACTGACAGATTTAGACGAAACGAAATTTAGTTTAAGGATAGTCCTGCGGTGATTTTGTTTCAAGAAGGTGCTTCCTAATTATATAAAAATGCGACGGGACCAATTTATTACCAGGACCAGTATATTTTTAATTTCCAATTATTAGTTGAAGTCTCAAGAATGTCTATTATAAAGAGAAAAAGTCGACCGGTTAATTGTCAAATTGGGGAAAAAACTAAACTTGTGAAATCAAAACAATACTCATTGATCAGAGCAAGGTCTGTAAGACCAATTAGTACAGTATAAAGAGTAACTTACTACCATAATAGTCCGCGTCAGGTCCGTGGTTGACGCGGAACACGTGCGATATGAACGAGATCTCTTATCAAATGATTTACTGCAACTCATTCAACGCAATTTTTTAAATAAAAGTTTCTACTTTGGTGCCCTCCGCGCCAATCGCAAGCTGTGAGCGCGAGAGGGTCACACCACGCATGCGCTGTGACTTGTCGCCCGGTGCACTATGCAATCATCGCAATTGTTTATTTTCTTTGCTCTGAGTTGATGACAACTTTATTTTAAAAAGTTTAATAATATGATGGAAGGATGGCATTCTATCAAAAAACCCGGCCCTATAACACGGACTAGAAAAGTTCCCGAAAGTTGTAAATATTTTATAAGCAACATTCTTCAACCAGGAAAAAATCTGTCAGTAATTTACCCCATCTACACAACCTTTGCAACTAAAACGACAACAGCACAAACTAATTACTCTACACAACTCCCAATTGGATTACCACTAGAATAGCTACGATATGGTACAGGGAATAGATTTATAAGCACGTCACTTTCTCTTCACTTATATATAGCCTTTTGTTTTTAAGAAGTTTATAAATAATATCATCCTAACTTATAAAAATATGAACACAAAATATCGTATAAAAAAATTGAAACGTAAAAATGAAACAAATGCTAAGGTACAAATGAGTATTCTTTGAAATGCCCTCTGCTGATGTATTTCGTGGGGGCTTTTATGTGCTAAAATAGACTTACGCTAATTCTTTTTTTTGTAAATTGACTTATAAATAGGTTGAATCCGAGGCTTCTGGTTCGTAGGAATTCTCCCGGCTACGTGAATAAATATTTTTAACCACTTACAATTATACTCAAAAATAATATAGCAGTAAGTATGTAGTGATATGCTTACAAGTCACCCGCAACCTAGTTCTATGTGTGTCTAGCTACAACTAACAGGCATTGGTTCAAAATTAAGAAAGTCCAGGTGTTGGTATGTGAAATCAACGTTGTCCTGGAAGGACAACTCTGTCTCCTCGTTCCACGACACTTTGCTCGGCTTGCTGGCTTTCTCTGCAGCCTTGTCTTCCGAAGCCACCTTCGATTTGTTCCGCGCCTTGCTCAAACCTTGTTTCAAAGTGATGTTGCCTGGTCGTGGAACATTCAATAAATACGAGAAAACAAAAATAAAAACGTGCTGGATGCTATAACTATGCGAAATAATTTGGGAAAACATCAAGCGTTTGCAAATCAAAAAATTTAAGCGTTTGTAAGTATTATTAAAAATTATTATTTTTGTCGAACCTATTTGCTGCAACATTTGGCTTAGCGTCAGGAACTGAGAATGTGCTCTCGAGTATCTGTAGGGCGGGGCCCAGGGTCTGATTTCCTCAAGGGGAAGTGGTTCCAACTGCTCAAAGTTTACTATCCGCTTCTCTCCCAACTCCTCGATAAACACGAGGCAGGGTCCGCCGTCAGGTCTCATCTCTTGAATGTGGCAGTGGTATGGGACTGACTGCTCGGGCTGCAGTTTGCACAAACATTTCACACCCACTTGGAGGGTCGTTCCATCCGAATATCTCGCGCCATAACGCATTTCTGTAATACCATTTCATAAGTACCGAAATAGGTAAATTGTATGTTAAAATTATTCCCCCAAAATGCAAAAGAACAGGGAACTGAAACGCCCAAACAAAACACATCTTGAAATTGATATGCTGACCTCGTTACATAAAAATTGTCTTTTCCGTTGTTACGAAAACCAATAACGAAATAACTAAAAAATCACAAGAGAAGGCCAGTAGCATTTACTACAAATACAAGTAACCGAATAATGGCGAAGTTGAAGTTTGTCTAATCGATCAGTAAACAAGGACGCTGAAAATAATTACAATCTAGCAACAGACGCGTGATATGTTTGTGTAGGGTTTCTGTTCCTATTCGATTCATGGAAAAAACGTATGTACCTCGTCTCAACTCGCTCCAGACATCGAACTCGATGTTTCGATAGATATCGGGGTCTAGGGCTTTGGCCACTTTATACGGAAACGGAGTGATTCCATTGTCGAGCAAGTCTTTTGCGCTGTTCACGTTTAAGCAGTTCATGCAAACGTTCTCCAGCTGAATCAGGCTGCGGTTGAACACGAAAATGCTGAGAGACTCCTTCAACAGACTCGCTCTTTCTAAATCTTCCGTGTGGTGCTTACATTTGAGCGCCAAAGCGTTGGTGTTCCTGTCTTTATCATCGTCAGCAGCTTCTATAAATATTTTAGCCCTTTCTTTCTGCTTTTTACGACGTTCAACATTCTCTGACATAAAGTACTCAATATGGTTGGAGGGAACTTTGTCGTGAAGCATTTTGTCAACGGCGTAAGACAAGTCTTTTAGCTGGTAGACGCCGTCGTAAAGTATTTCGTATACTAAAGCTACAAGTATAATGTTGTATTTTAATGTTTGGACTGTATAGTGACAAGCGAGCCCTTATACTTATATTATATTTGTGAGGCTATTTTACATAAATAATGTAGAAGTAGATTTCATTCTAATACTTATTTATGTATGTATAGCTAAAAACTGTTGGCGTACACAACATGCCGCCCGCGGTCATATAGTATTCGTTTGAGACATTCAACAGGTGGGCAAAAGGGATGAATGATTAGAAAAGGAATGCCAATAAGAAAATAATTAAGATCAAAAGCACATATTAAGCCTAATAAAATCAATCATTGAACCAAGTACATTAACATCAAATGTGGTATAAATAAGTATTTTAAGGAAACTATTTGAATGGCATTTAACAACCTCACACCGTTCATATTTAATTACATATTTCGCAGCATTAGCTTATTGAATTGGTACTAATAGTTGGCAACAGCACTGCCATTTAATTTGCTGAGGCTACATGATAAAGAAACAATTGTTTTGCTTCAGACACATTACTCATAAATTAGATTAGCCAGAAGAGAAATCGAAATAAAACATAATTGTGTCTAGTATAAAATAAATAATTATATCCAAGTAATAATATTAAAGGTTTAGGATTTTATAATATTTTTATAAAAATTAACTTACATTGGCAAAAAGATGATGTGTTAATGAAATCTTTTGTGTACACCACGTCAAAATGCTTAGTATCGGGTGAGTAAAACAGGTATATTGGGTTTCCGTAACCATTGCATATTTTTGTCTGTGGACCTTTGTTAGCTTCAAATATTACAAAGTCACGTCTGCAAAGTTTTAATGCGAAGTTATAGTATCTTGTTAAGGCATTGTGCCTAACACAAGTTGCAAAGATTTAGTATTTTAAAAACAATGAATACAGCAGATATAAAATTTTTGAGTGAATGAATAATATTGTCATGAGGGTATGCGCTGAATTAATTTAGTAATTATGTTGGTATACTATAGTAAAGAAAAATATTATTGATGTTTTTAAACTCCACCAATAATAAAATGTTATTTGTTTTCACCAAGCTTGTATTAGGCACAGTGTAAATGAAAATGTTAGGCATTATAAATCAACAAGTGGGTAGTCAAAACTTCATGTAAAATTGTCTTACCTATAAAGATGGCTCATGGCCGATATTTCAATTAAACCACCCCACTCGGATGGATTTGACATCTCTTTTAGGTAATTTTCAAATGAACAAGTCAACGACTACAAAACAAAAGTATTTATGTTAGCTTTCAGGCTGAATAAAAATATATTTGACAAATATGTGAGGCATATCCTACCCCTTCAAAGAGGTGTTTCTTGGTAGCCATGAACTGAACGCAGTCCAGTCGAACTTTATGAAAGTATCGCTGGGTGTTATACATGTTCTCAGAGACAGCGCGGAAAAGGCAGCTAGAGTCCCTAGCTGTGTGTTTACGGAAAAATCCCATCTCGTCCAACCATCTGTCCGGCTCCGAGGAACGCTTGTGTATCTTCCACGGCCCGCGACAGCGGATCGGGGAAGGCGACATTGTACACTGCTAACAATCTGCAGGTAAACAAAAACAAATGACGCTGCCGCTTCCAACAACATATCCGCCAAAAATTTCTAACAAATCGACCCGTATTCCATACAGAAATGAACAACACATCAATGTTAGTTATCGAATTCGGTATCCAAAGAACCATATCGTAGCTATATCATCTGGCGAATGCAAATGGTTGTTTTGCTGTCTACGATATACAACACGTGCATACTTTAAAACTTACGTACAATGCTAAAATAGCATGAAAACACTTACCGAAAAGATTTATCGCAACTGTCAGCATCAGTGTTAAACTTGGTTGTATGTGCGAAGTTGTATTTTACGAAAATCTAACAAAAATTGCACGTGCCAAAACCAAACCGTCAAGAGCCGGCGGGAAGCAAATCAAAATTTACAAGACGACGGCATTTTTGCAACAATGTTGCCAAACGAGAAGTGCATTCCAGGTCAACATTTGGCATCTCGTTTTGACATTCCTTGAAAAAGTATTTGTCTGTTTCATTTGTATACGTAAATGCTAAAAATATTCTTATTGTTGTACAGTGAACACAAGGCCTGCTTTGATAACTAACCATAGACTTCATAGAGTGGTTGCCTGCTAATCAAACAAAAAATAATATTCTAAAAGTTTTCACAACTTGAGTAAAATCTAGAATTATATAAACTATTATAGTTATAACTATTCTATGTTTATAATGTATTATTACTTGTTGTTTCTTTATTATGGTTGAGTCATTATTATCATGAATTTAAAAATTACTATAAAGGCGGAACCACATTTTCGTGTCGTGGCGTGTCGTTCTTGTCAACCTTCGAACACACGTAATTCGAGACACAATAGCAGCCCGACAGCCGGCTGTCGGTTGGTCGTCGAAAGGTTAATAACCGAATAGCAATTATACAATACTATAGTCTGTAACAGCCACAATTAAATAAAAATATAAAACAGTGTTGCAAATTACTGAAAATTAACACAGTTGTGGGTATTTTTATTCATCTATTAAACCTTCGAACACACGTGATTTGAGATACAAAAGAATGACAATAGCAGCCCGACAGCCGGCTGTCGCTGGGTCGTTGAAAGGTTGAAATAATACCTCAAATAAGAAAACAGAAGGTTCTGTTTTCTAATCTGAGAATAATACGAACATTTAACTGTATATAGGTACTAAGTTTCATGTTTTGTATCTGACTTTACCAATTGGATGGTTTTTTTTTTGTACGTTACCCTTAATTTGGATTTAACAGCTTGTTTGTCTGATATGAGACATGTATAAGGTTCAAACAGTCGGTCTATTACAATAAATGTTGATTATTGTAATGATGAGTCTAGCGACGTTCTTATGAAAGGCTTGTTTATGCTGTTTTTTCTGTCTGTCCGTCCTCGCTTAATCTCTGTGACCGTTAGCACTAGAAAGCTTAAATTTGGTACCAATATGTAAATCAATCACGCCGTCAAAGTGGTAAAATAAAAATTGGAATAAAATGTTATTAGGGTAGCCCCCATATGTAAAGTGAGAAGTGATGTTTTTAAATTTCTATCCTAATGGTAATATATGGTTGGATAGGTATTAAAAATAAATAGGGATTTACTAAAATCATTTTTTTAATAACAATTCCGTAAAATAGTTTACTTAAGTGCGAGTTTCGTTTATTAATCAGTCTACACTCAGCTGATGACGTACACCTAATCCAGAACTTGAGCTCATAATCAATCTTGTTTATTTAATACGAACAAGATCTTTTAAGCTTGGCATCAAGTACGAGTTATGATCTCTGAGTAACGTTTATTAATACGGGCCATATATAGTATGTCAACGTTACAAAAAGCCTTTTTAAAAGTCATATGTGGAAACGGCCGGCGAAACTACAAAACCCTACACTGAGCGTGACCCGACACGCTCTTGGCCAGTTTTTTTATTTGGGAACATTTGTGTCCATGGACAAGAAACTGTAACACTATTTTTAAGGCAATTGTCTCTATGGACCAAGAGGCACCCTGAAACCTTTGAAAGATATTTGCTTATTTGCTTCGTGTAATGAGAAATCTGATGTTTAGCATTGTCGCCGGAAACGTCTTTAAAAAATCCAAAAAAAATTGGCGAAGAAAAGCGACTTTTAGTGTTCGTCAGTGGTCGTATTGTTCTGTCTAGTTATAAAGCTTGCTCATATAGCCCAGATTACTAAATACTCAGATTAGACTAAATAGATACCTACTACGTAATGCATATAGTTTGAAGATTTATTCGAGGAAGTAGTCCCATCACGAGACATCTTTGATTAAATTTTGATTAATTTCGTATTTAAATACTTCGTATCATCCATACTAATATTATACTTCAGGCTTCGTCCTCGGGATTAGCTAATAACACATGTAGTACCGCCTAGTGGTTCGCCAGTCTCACACTATAGTTGAGGGTAGAATATAAAATTAAAAAATAAATCTCACGTCAACAAGACAGTTGACCGACCCGCTTGCTTCATTCGCTTTTTAGTGCTCGCCACGATCACACGCTCGCGTCTCAAAAGTGCTAATTGTTTATTCCAAGTGCTTATCTAACATGCCTAAACGGAAACGTGAAGAAGATTACGATCATCTGCTGCGGTAGTTCAAGAAATTAGAAAAAAAAAAGTGTTGGGAAGATGCCGTAAGTACGCTGAGTTGTTTCAACTCGCTTGATACTCATTCCCGCTCGGAGCCTCCAGGTCAGTCATTGTGTATTTATTGTTTGTTAGTTTTATTGCTGCCGTACAAAGCCCGTTTAATAACGAGCTGGAAGTAAATAAGTCGCCATAATGCATGTCCTTTAGGCAACGATTTTACTTGCCTTATTTACTTTTACATACATTTCAAGTGTATCGAAACTTTTGTCACGGTTTTATGTTTACTAAGAAGTAACTTGTAGGTACTTACTTATACAATGTGTAACTGAATTATTGCACTTTGAGAAAATAGTTTGTTCTTTGTATTTTTTAATATAGGTAATATTTTATCCCAAAAATAATTAAAACTAAAACTGCTGTCACACTTCCGCTGTACAGTCAAAACAAACTAAAATGGATGAAATACCTACTACGCTAGACCCTTATGCAAGTGCGACTGTGTGCATGCGTAAATTTTTAATGTGACTATAATTTTCTCTCACAATCTGTACAACAAATTTATAAAAAAAAAAAGTATTATAAACAGAATAATAAAAAATCAGTGTATGTATTATGATTATAACATAATATTCTAATTTGGATGTCTGGTGGTGTGCTCTTATTCCGGCACATGTTGTATACAAGTTTTTTACAATACATTTAATCAACCTGAAGAAAAGTGTTGACTAAATTAGCTAAATAGGTTACATTTCAAACCTGTTGGGTTTACCATTTGTAGAAACTCCTACGATATTTTAAGAAATGTTATCTTTGCAAGTTTACCTACTCAATATCAAAATAGAATAATAGTTATGCTAACAGTATTTTAGGACTGTTTCTTAACTAATTGTCAATAAATTAGTGTGACTCTATCGTGATATTGTACATAAATTTTATAATAAAACATATTTTTTATAATAAAACATTACTTACGCCCGTGATAGTAATAGTTACCTAGCCGGGTTTGCGTACTTCTCTAGAGTTGTACTACCCAATAAAAAAGTTTTGCGGACAGTTTTCTAGGACTGTTTCTTAACTAATTGTTAATAATTAGTGTGACTTACTTGTAACATGGTACTTACATAACTAAATATTATTATAACTTGGAGCTGTACTACCCGATAAATTAGTCTTGCGAACAGTACTTTGGTCTGTTTCTGGACTAGTGTAGATCAGTAATGATGACGTAGAAGGGTTTGCGTACTTCTCTTTGGAGCTGTACTACCCGATTAATTAGTCTTGCGAACAGTACTTTGGTCTGTTTCTTGACTAATGTAGGTCAGTAATGACTACCTAGATGGGTTTGCGTACTTCTCTTTGGAGCTGTACTACCCGATAAATTCGTCTTGCGAACAGTACTTTGGTCTGTTTCTTGACTAGTGTAGGTCAGTAATGATTACCAAGATGGGTTTGCGTACTTCTCTTTGGAGCTGTACTACCCGATAAATTAGTCTGGCGAACAGTACTTTGGTCTGTTTCATGACTAGTATAGGTAACGGTGGTTTTCAGATCAAGAACGTAATAACAACGTTCCAAACCTACTTGACGGTATTGTTGATTCTGAGCCATGTGCGGAGACGCTCGTCGACCCCGTCCCGGAACCCGACGAAGAGTGTCCCCGCCCCCTGCCGCTGCCGCCGCCGCTAGCACCGTGGAACCGGTGACAAATACTGAGGAGCCTGAGTCAGCTGATACGCTAAACAGTACAATACTCGAAATACTGAGCGAAGATCTTACTGTTTCGAATATTTTCGGTCCCGAAATTCATAAGGACTATTGCGGAGTAATTGCAAACTAGTTAATGCTCCTGTATTAAATGCCGAAATTAAGGCGGCTATTTCCGACGTTAATGCCAAACGCGATAAAAATGTTGAAATTAGACATAGACAAGTTTTTACTAATAACTCGCTGATATCAAAAAATGACAATGATCCCGAGTTAATAAGCATATTGTTCTCTTTTGCATTAAGGGATACGAAATCCCATTCAAATAACTTCAAAAAAGCTATTCATAATTTATTATGTAATAGAGCTATGTCAAAATGTCAACCTACCGATGGTCAATTTTTATCTAGTATATTTCTAGTGTCTAAACCAAATGGCAAATACAGTATCATCTTAAATTTAAAAAACTTAAATAAATTTATTACAGCCGACCATTTCAAAATTGAAGATCTACGCACAGTATTAAAATTAATAACAAAAATAGATATAAAAGAGGCTTACTATTTTATAAGTATTCATTATAACAAGAAAATATTTAAGATTTAAAGTTCAACAACTGTACGAATTTAACGTTCTACTATTTGGCTTAAGCACTGCCCCATATATATTCAGTATTCACTAAAATAATGAAACCTATTGTACGGTTACTACGTTTGGCAGGCCTAATATCTATTAATAACTTAGATGAGTCATACGACAAATGTTTGTACAATACTGTACAATCTAAGAAATTAATTACAACTCTCGGATTTTTAATTAATGAGGATAAAAGTTTAATGATACCTAGTCAAGTATGTACATTTCTAGGTTTCGTTTTAGACTCTGAAGACTTCCAGATCACGTTATCCACAAAAAGTTCGTGTCAAATCAGAAATTAAAAAGTTGTTACGCATAAAAAAAATGCAAGATACGTGAATTTGCACAAATGGTCGGATTACCAGTTTCAGTTTGTCCGGCTGTAGAATACAGCTGGCTATATACTAAACTATTTGAACGCGTAAAACATTTAAACTTAAAACCTGATGATAACTATGATAAATTTATGAATATATCTAGTTTGTTACTACCTGATCTAAGATGGTGGTATGACGCAATACATATACCGTTGTGTAAGCACGATACGCATGATCTGAAAATTTTCTCAGATGCCTCAAATACGGGGTGGGGGGCTGTCTGTGGCAAAGAGAGGGCTAGCGGGTTGTGGAGTAATCAAGAGAAGACACAACATATATAACTACATGCGGCCTTCCTGGGTTTTAAAGTATTTGCTAAAGATTTAAATAACTGTCAAATGTTACTCCGCATCGACAACACTACAGCCGTCTCTTACATTAATAGGATGGAAAGTATTCAGTTCCCCCACCTCACTGACATCACTCGTCAGCTATGGCAGTGGTGTGAATGTCGCAAATTGTACGTCATAGCTCATTAGATTAGCTTATTAGACAATAACACGGCAGATGCCGAGTCAAGGCGGGTACACCCCGACATTGAATGGGAGTTAGCGGACTGGGCATACCAGGAAATTGTCTTAACGTATGGGGTACCTCAAATAAACTTATTTGCCAGTCGAATAAATACTAAATACTCTGCCTATCTCTCCTGGCACAGAGACCCCGATGCAATGGCAATTAATGCATTTTCAATTTCCTGGGCCGATATTTATTTCTATGCTTTCCCACCTTTCTCTGTCGTTTTAAAGACACTGAGAAAGATAATTACAGATAAGGCTAGAGGCGTACTAGTCGTACCACATTGGCCAACAGCTACCCAATTTTTAAAAGCCTTTTATTGTCTGATCCAATTGTGTTTAAGGCAAATGCAAATCCAATTTTATGTTCCAGTTCTAGCGATCGCGACATATACACCAAACTTAAACCCCGGTGGCAGGGAACTTATGCGGACGGCGCCGGCGTGGGTAAGAAGAAGCTTACCTCCGTCAGCAGTAAATGTGATGTTGGCGTCTATTTCTGAAAACTCCTATAAACAATATGATGTTTACTTACGGCGCTGGTTTAATTACTGTAATGCGAATAATGGTGATTTGTATAACGCTTCGATTCCACAAATAATTAATTTCCTAAACATTCTCTATGAAGAGGGATATCAATACGGGGCGCTTAATTCTTGTAGATCCGCGCTTGCCCTACTCATGGGAAATAATTTAGGAGAAGATGATAGAATCAAAAGGTATTTTAAAGATATATTTCGGTTACGTCCTCCTTTACCCAAGTATAAAATAACATGGGATACTACAATAGTAATAAATTATCTCAGCCAGTTTTATCCCAACGAAACGTTATCCCTTGAAAACCTTTCGAAAAAACTTATCACTCTCATTGCCGTTTTGACTGCGCACAGAGTACAGACTTTGTCAAAGATTAATATTAAAAACATAGAATTGTCCCCTTCTAAAGTAACTATCAAAATTCCTGACTTCTTAAAAACAACACGCTAAGGATTGCAGCCATTGTTAGTGTTACCGTTTTTTTAGGAACGACCCGAAATAATATGTCCTGTCTTGACTTTACTTACCTATTTTGAAAAATCAAGCCCGTTGCGAAAGAATATTGACTCCCTCTTCATAAGCTTTAGAAAGCCTTACAATGCTGTCGGTTCTCAAACCTTGAGTAGATGGATAAAAGACACCCTGCGCAATAGCGGTATCGATGTGAACATGTCCTCCGCACACAGCACAAGGCACGCCGCTACATCCGCGGCTCTTCAGCTGGGCGTCAGCCTAGATCGAATAAGAAAAACCGCTGGATGGAGCGGCTCATCAAGCACATTTCGGTTCTATAATAGAACCATAGGTAATGTCAATAACAATGGAAATGATTGTTTTGCCAGAACAATTGTAAACAATAACTCAAATGAAGGTTAAGATACGCTGATTTATAATTACCTATTTTCTTATATCTGTTTGTAAAATTGAGGAATAAACAAAATATTTCACACTACTATCTCTAAAAGTCTACATGTGTTATTAGCTAATCCCGAGGACGAAGCCTGAAGTATAATTAATGATTAAACGAACTTACCTGTACGTGAAGTTCTATCATAATTATACGAAGGCTTCGTCCGAAGGGATTAGCAACCCTCCCTCCCATTTGTTAACCCTTTATTGTGTGTGAAATATTCCAGATGCGGCTACTCTCTAAACTAAATGAAGCAAGCGGGTCGGTCAACTGTCTTGTTGACGTGAGATTTATTTTTTAATTTTATATTCTACCCTCAACTATAGTGTGAGACTGGCGAACCACTAGGCGGTACTACATGTGTTATTAGCTAATCCCTTCGGACGAAGCCTTCGTATAATTATGATAGAACTTCACGTACAGGTAAGTTCGTTTAATCATTAATTATAAATGGGAAAGTGTGTCCGTCTGTTTGTCTTTCTTTCACGGCAAACGGAGCCACGGATTGACGTGATTTTTTAAGTGGAGATAGTTGAAGGGATGGAGAGTAACATAGGCTACTTTTGTCTCTTTCTAACGCGAGCGAAGCCGCGGGCAGAAGCTAGTATAATTTAAATAGTAAGGAAGTTATGAACTCTGAAATATGAATGACCAACGAAGAAAATAAAACACGTCAAATTTTTTAAATCTATATTTATAAAAAGCACCGTCTGTAAAACATACAAAATTTCGGTAAAATTGTTTATTGGCATCGACAGCGTTATTATAAAAATGGAAAAATGTTTGATTATGGTTGTATATGACATTATAAAAATTATGACTGTTCACATCATTGCTTAGACAAACTATTGCTTTTATTTTTATTCAGACCGAATACTTATACCATAACATGGTTGAGCAAGTAATATTGTTACAGTACTACATTCGATGGTTCTTACAATATTTCTAAGTTAATACAACGCAAAAATACTATATCAACGCAGAAATAAAGATAATAATTTAGACCAAAATGAGATTTGGTAACTACACTCCTAATTTATTGACCAGAGTATCACACACGCGCAGATGCATAATTCTCATGAGCACACATAAAATATCTCAACTTAAAAGAGAACACAAGCACAGAACGAGACTGAATTAAACCATTTTATTTGGAGTGCAGTGTGTTCCCGACTTAAATAAATCAGTACTGGACATTCATACTTAAATCTTTCAATATAAATTAAATTATAAAATGCTCGTAAAATACGCTTATAAATATACATATTATACCGTTAAAAAGTGACATAGAAAATTTGGTTCCTATATACTAATGATAAGGACCAGTTCACAAAGTCCATTCTAAGTCTAGTCGTACCTTAGTGTAGTTCCGTCGTTTGATAAAAATAAAGACTTGTTAAAACGGACAGCGCAAACGGGCCTATGACTTATATCGAGTTTAAAATACGGGCGATACTAGCGAGATATAGTTGCGGGGGTTATTGTATGTTCAGGCCGTTTTCTCCTGTTCGATGACGTCCTTGGTTGGCAGAGGGTTCTTCTCGCAAGTCTCAGTGTGCTTCAACTTGGTAGGGTCGAAGTTCTCGATACCGTTCAAGAACTTGTTCTTCTCCTTCTCGGCTTCGATAGCTGTGGTGGAAACAAAATGTTAGTTGGTCATGGTTTGATTCTGATACTTTTTTCCATGTTTATCCACTTCTCAGAGACAATTCTTTGGTGGTTGATAGCAACACACAAATTTTTGATGTGAAACATCTATAGCCGCACGTAAAACAAATTCCTGGCGTGGCGACGCATGCCGTGGCGACGCGTCGCCATGCTATATGATGGTGTATATACACAGTCTTGTGTACTGTGTGGCGATGATGTAATGTCGATGTTTCACATCTGCCAAGCGTCCCGTGACGGCTCACTTTTTTTTCTGTAATGTTTTCTGTTAATCTTTCTCATTTACATAATTATCACGTGAATATTTCATATGAAATCATAATATTGGTTTGAGGGAATCGAACCCGTGGTTTTAAATCGAACGACCATTACATTATTAAACCAATTGGTAATCTCGAGGCCGGCTGAAATTTTTATGCCGCATTATAAATAGAACGAACATTTATTATTAAATTAGTTGACAGTTTAGATGTCAGCTGAAATTTTGCTAAACAGGAAATAAGCGTGCAAATAATATATAATCACGCAAAAAATATACACTCAGCATATTTTTTTAAATACTGCAGCAGGCAGGTTTTTGCAAAATAATAGTGCCGATTCTCTTGTTCACAAACTATACTCAATTTAAGTTTAGTGCACCTTTCTCTTTCCACTTCATGAAGAAACGGACAGAAAGTACCTATTAGTTTAGTTCTGTCAAATTAGACAGTACCTAAAGAAAATCAACGCATTTTTAGTGGCCATGTTTTTAATCGCGTCTAAATTATCATTTGCAGGATTACAAACTACCTAATATTTTATGTCCTGTTCTTTTCTTAATGAAAGAGAAAGATGCATTAAACTTATATTTAGTTTAGTTTGTGAACAAGGGAATCGGGACCATTATTAAACATAGAAACTCATAAGTATACGCAGAAAATTATAAAGCAGCAAAAATAAACCTTCAATAGGCGGTAAGGGGTTCTTTTCTTCTGTCGTCGTATGCTTCATCTGAGTCTTGTCGAAGTGTTCAACGCCGTCCAACAGATTCTGGTGCTGTTTCTCCGCGGCAACAACTGATGCAAAGCAAATCGTGCAAGGCAAAACATAATAAATACCTACGACTAAATAATAAAAGCACTGAACGCGATCGTATTTGTAACACAATCATAGAAAGGCGACATTTACATGCTAATTGTCTCAGACACGATATGTAGTGCTCGGATTAAAAAGCGTGTCACTGTAAATGGGCACAAAAACATTGATAAGCTAATGAGTCTCGACTTTTTGTCATTAAAATTGCATAAGAGTATTCATAATACGGATAACGGGTTGGTATTTTAATTGGGTATGTTAATACCACTTGTAAGCGCATTAGTTGGGTTTCAACATAATTATCAAAAATAAATAAACTTATTTTACAATTGTAACGGTTAAGGTCGTGGTCGCGGTAAGGATTATTGCACATATACATGCGTAATCAGGGTGCTTGTGCTGATAAGGGCCAACAAAATAAAACATACCATCTTTGTCGGGAAGAGGGTTCTTTTCCTGCGTTTCTGTGTGCTTCAACCTGGTAGCATCAAACTTTTCGATGCCATCAAACAGGGACTTTTGAGTTTTTTCGGTGGCAACATCTGTAAACCATAGACAAAATGTGTCAAAAAATATTCGAAATTTGAATGATTTGGCGCACTCTCACAACGAATAAAAACATGCGCGTTATTGTTTTAGTAAAACATGGTGATTAAAATAATACGATTACAACAATAACTGCAATGAGTAGGAAAATAACATTAGCTTCGTCCCCTGGTTTAGTTCCCCAGTTAAAATTAGAATAAATGCGATGAGCAAAAGCAGCCACGTCTCACAGGCGTATTGCGGCTCACTATTATTTATTAGTTTAGTGGCGCGCGACATTTCACTCAGTGATATACCTAGTGCGTTTGGCAGCACGATTTTTTCCACAGTTTCCGTTTTTCTGAGGGAGGAGGTCTGAAATTGTTCTACGCCTTGAAGTAGCGCGTTGTGTTGCTTTTCTTGCGCTACGTCTGTTGTGAAATTGAATTTTTTCTTGTTATTCTGTTATCGGTCGTTTGTTTTCAATCGAAGCGTCAATAGTTGCCGGCTTCGCGATAAAAGTTCTTATTGTGTTTTGTTACAGATTTTTGATAAGGCGAATTTACTAATCGATGTCGATTTATTACGACGAGCACTCCTGACTCATATTCTTATCTTCACGCCACCTAAAAGGATGTGTTGCTGTGTGTTTGTTTCCACTTAGATTGTTTTAGTTATTTAGCTACGTAGTAGTGTTTGCCCGACTATCGGCTTACAAACGGAGATAAAATTATTATTCTTGATTGATAAAACTGCTTTCTGTCTGAATGTGGCCCCCCGCTGTTATACAACCCAATCATCTAGACAGCATTATGCATGTAGGTAAGACTAAAATATATATATATATATATATATATATATATATATATATATATTTCTACTAAGGAATATTTCCAAACAAGCAATATTTCCCAAAGAATTAAATTATTTGACTTAGTCTAATACAGTGTATTTTCCGATTACCTACTTATGTATACTGGGTAGTTTCCACCATTAACCAATAAATGTTAGACACAACTCCTATAAAACCTCTATTAATTTCAGCCTAATAAATTCGGTTCATTTTCAATTTGCTATAAAATTTGATTTTTAGTTGTTTTGAAATCAATAAATAGATAGTCAACTGAGTTGTTATTTTAGTGACGTCATAAATCGCCATTGCCATACAAAATCTATTGGAGAATGGCGTTTTGACAGCTCATAAAAAGTACAATACGTCAATTGATAATGGTGGAAACTACCGTATTATGTATAAGTATAATTCCATTCACCTAATACAGTAGCTACCTAATCATTGCTTTAATAACAAAGCCAATTAAGTGCAATGGTTATAATAATATGTAGATTGCCTAATTGGCGATTAATAATCGGGTATTAGCAATCCCGCTATGTAGGGAATTTATAATAACTTATAGCTTTTATGACGAATCTGACTTGAAAATACCTACTAAAAAGATTAAAAAACTTTTATGGGAGATTTTTCGTCAGTAAATCTCTTTGAGGGTGGATAGGTAAATATCGCCTGTTTTTTAATGATTTGACGAAATATGGAGATGTATCCAGACTCTGGGATATGCTAACGAGGCGACAGCTAATCTGTATAATGGCCATTATACACAGAAACCTGCAACATCAAATAGGTTGTTCTGTTTGATCAATCTCAAATGGTTGCGAAATTTTATATAGAAAGTAATGAGAACCTGGAAATGAAACTAATTTTTACACCACTCTACCTACTCTAAACCAAGCACATACTTTTCCCAAATAAGTTCTATCAAAACTATCATAGTTAGTTCGTCTGCCGACCAGCAAAAACCTCATATCTAAAGCTCTTGAAAGGGAACTCAAGTCTCGTCCTCATTGTTTAGACCCTACCTTCTGCAGAAGGCAGCACAATTTTCTCGTTGGTGTCTACATCACGGAGGCAGCTCTGGTTAAAGCCCTCCAGCTGGCTCTTCAGGTCCACGGCTACCTTGGGCAGGTCCTTGAGGGAGGGGGCGTCTACTGAGCAGGCCATTGTTTATTGGGATCTGGAATTGAGAAAAAATGGGAGTTAAGTATTTATGGGTAATGATGGGGTAACAGTAGGCGTGTTAAAAAATTCTTAAAGAACCTGAGAAGAGAAAGTTAGGTACCCCCATTTAACAATGTCATATGCAATAGTTTATTAGGCTGACATAGGGCATCTACCTATCGACAATCGACGGATCATTATCTTTAAGGTAACAAAGGTTTTCAGAAACTCATTAAGTGGGCGTAGACCTATAATGTTATCTAAAAGTATTCAGTTTATTTTGGTAGGTAATAGGTAGGTATAGTTTTATGGAGCAACCTAGATAACAACTCATTTATTGAATTGTATTTAAAAAGCTAGTACTCCGTTAGTCACTATTCCAAATTTCCTTTGTTTAATTTCTCTAGTAATAGATACTATTTACTTACTTCCTATTAACCACCTACGCATTGCAAGATCGGCAGGAATGGCTCAGAAAAAAGTACCTATGTGGTAACGACAGAAAAGAATGGTCGTTACATTAGGCGCACTTTCTCGTATCGCTAGCGAACTAATATGGTAGACGATGGACCGTCGCATTAGTTAAGTTGAGTAGATAATTGTTTACTAACAAACTTTCGATGAGGTGTGTGTAGGAGAACACGACGTAAGTAGTGGTAAACAAGGAGTGATCAAATAGCTCTCTTCGGCTTTGTCCAAATATTACAGGCAAATATGATATCTTCATGTAACTTTAAAGAGACAGGCTTTTCGGTGACTAACGCAGATGACAGAGTCGAAACTACTGAAGCTAAAATCATGTTTGTACAGTAGCTAGTTACCTTTTACGTCGTAAGGCGGATAAGAAGCGACATTATGCAGAATTCAGAATCTTTGGAAACCTACACAGTCCACGACACTTGCCCATCTTATACAAAGTATCCGATTATTCTCCGTATTTTAAATACAGCTTAAAGCGATTCCAGACCGCAACACATTGCTTAAACCTTATTATTTATTTATTTCCTTCTCATTGAATTATCATTAGGCAGTTCATGAGCTAACCGCAGTTCGTCACGGCTTCCGCGACCTCTTCAATTACAAATCGCTTGTCGAGCGGAGAGTGAACTAACGGCAGTTTAACTGGCATAATATGCGTACCACGGCCATTGTTGGTAAGCTAACTGTTTATAGTTCGTTCTGCAGAGTAAATACTGTGCATGGTGGTTCATTAATATTATTAAATAAACAACTTAAGTTTAAAGACAGAATGGATATTGTGAGCCTCTCTGTTGAACGAATAATTGAAATGGCCTGTGTAGAATTGGAGCAGTATATTATAATAAGTGTATACAGACCGCCTTCAGGATTGTATGATTGTTTTGAAAAGGTGATGGATGAAGTATTGCATAAAATCTGCAACTCTGGTAAATCCATCATCATTTGTGGTGATTTTAATGTTAATTTGTTAGAGCATTGTAGTTTAAGTACTAAAGTAGTAAGTTTGTTTCAGTCATACAATCTTGCAAACCTATTTATGGAGCCTACTAGGATAACACCTACTAGTGCTACCTGCCTAGATAATATTTATACAGACAGTACACCTATCCACAAAAAAATTGTAAATGTATTAGATTCTGATCATTGCGGACAACTTATTAGTATTCCAATCATTAATAAAAAAATCTTAAAAAAAGATATCACTGTTAACCCAAAATCGAAACGTCGACTTGAAACATTTAAAACTAAACTTCTAAATAAATTACCATGTTTGTTAACTGATGATGACCCAAATAAACAATATAATTTATTTTTTGATATGTATTGCACTCAATTTGACTCAACGTTTATTCCTAAGACTATCTCGGTAAATAGTAATGCTTCTTTTAGTGACTGGGCCACCATTGGTATCTATAAAAGTAGAAAGCGACTATATGAGCTGTATGAGGAACGGACATACATGAACACTTTGGAATTCAATTTATATGTCAAGAATTATTCAAAATTATTTAAACAAGTTTGTTGCATGGCTAAATCACGGTATTTAAGTTCAAAAATAAGAAATAGCAATAACATCATCAAAATGACATGGAATATTATTAACAGCGAAACGGGAAAATCCAACAATCAAAGTAGTGATTACAGCCTTGCTATAGATGGTATTATAATTAAATCAGACTTTGAAGTCGCCACGGCTTTTAATGATTTCTTTGCGGAGATTCCCGTTTCAACAACAAAATTTTTAAACTCATCACCGATTGCAGCAGAGTCGTTACTCAAAGATAATGTTCCAACCTATGATTTTGCATTTAATTTCGAATACGTCTCTTGTAAAGATGTAATTAAAACTTTTCATACACTTAATGTTAAAAAGACTGCAGATCTATGGGGAAATTCTGTGGATGTTGCTAAGTCCATTATAAATGTTGTAGCACCTGTTCTTGCCGATATTTTTAATAACTGTATTGATCGTGGTACGTTTCCTGATTTAATGAAATACAGTAAAATAATTCCATTATTTAAATCAGGTAGCACAACCGACCCCAGTAACTATAGACCAATCTCAGTGCTACCTACGTTCAGTAAAATTTTTGAAAAACTTATTTTAAATCAATTGCAAATATATTTTTGTAAACATAAATTGTTGCATAAAAAACAGTTCGGTTTTACAAGGGGTCGTTCAACAACTGACGCCGGTGTTGAACTTTTACAGCATATTTATAATGCTTGGGAGGACAAATGCGATGCATTAGGTATTTTTTGCGATTTGTCTAAGGCATTTGATTGCGTTCTCCATGAAACTCTAATCAGGAAACTACACCACTACGGAATTCAGGCCTCCTCTCTGAATCTTCTCACTTCGTACCTGAGTGATAGGATTCAAAGAGTAGACGTGAACGGTAAAAGGTCACCCGGATCAGTCGTGAAAATGGGGGTCCCCCAGGGCTCAATTCTTGGCCCTTTTTTGTTTCTTATTTATATTAATGACTTGCCTTATCTCATTCAAGATAAGCACGATATAGTGTTGTTTGCGGACGACACTTCACTTTTATTTAAGATTAAACGTCAACAACTATGTGCTGATGTTATAAACAGTTCCTTAGCATCGATTGTTAACTGGTTTAACGTAAACAATTTACTTCTAAACGAGAAGAAAACTAAAGCAATTAAGTTTACACTGCCTCATGTTAGACAAGTAGAAACCAGAATATTATTAAAGGGGGAGGAATTGAAACCCGAGGCTTCCACAGTGTTCTTAGGAATAACTTTGGATGCCAAACTCCAGTGGGGCCCCCATATAGATAAACTGTCAAAAAAACTAAGTTCGGCAGCATACGCCGTTAGGAAAATTCGTTGTTTAACTGATTTAGAGACAGCCCGTTTAGTTTATTTTAGTTATTTTCACAGTGTGATGTCGTACGGCATTCTATTGTGGGGAAATGCCGCCGATATTCAGACAATATTTGTGTTACAAAAAAGGGCTATTCGTGCAATTTATAAATTGAGTCCCCGATACTCCCTCAGAGACAAATTCAAAGAGATTAATATTATGACTGTGCCCTGTCAATACATATATGAAAATCTGTTGTTTGCACATAAAAATATTAATCAGTTTAAAAAATACAGTGATATCCACAATATTAACACACGAAACAAGGACAAATATATTGTTCCTTCAACTAGGCTTAGGAAAATAGGTGGTTCCTTTAAATGTCAATGTATACACTTTTATAATAAACTTCCAATCCAGATTCAAGAACTTAGTATTACCAAATTTAAATTATTAGTAAAACGTAAATTATGTCGAAATGCTTTCTATTCTGTTAAAGAGTATATTGAGGACTCAAATGCTTGGAATTGAGCTGCTTCAATGATAATCATGGGCCTATATTGACATTTATGTTTACATAATTTCCTTCATTGACATTGATATTATCATTATTTGACATTGATGTGTACTTTTATAAGTATATTATTTTGTATACCATATTTTTTGACATGTTAATTATTGAATCTGACATTTGTGTACTTTTATAAGTATATTATATTTTTTTTTTTACACTATATTTATTGTGAGTGTGAGGACTATGTGGGCTGTTAGGTTACTAGTATGTTTTACAACTACTGACGGTTTGAGTATCTAATGCGGCCTACCCGAATGTCCCTACTTTGGTATTGTTCGTCAAGACGTTAGGCTCCTTACGTTTTAGTTGAGCTAAACGACTTTTGACAAATGCTTGCACTGTTTGGACAGGTCCACTCAAATCTGTGTGCTTCTCTCATCAAGAGATCACTTCAGTTATTACCTTCATGGTCCTCGCATAATTTGACCAATACAATATTGTATGGACTTTAAAAGAGACTTTGACCTCTGAGTTTGTTTCGGTTGTTTCTTCTCAGAGTAGTCCAGCTAGGAAACACCGGCCCCATCGTTCGATTAAAATAAGAAAAAAAAAATGACGTGTAAAAGTGTAATTTTTTACCTATTTACAAAAATAAATCATTCTATCATTCTATCATTCTATATCTTCGCCCACATGTGAGGTAACACTAACAAACACACTAGTGGTCCATTTTTGTCGTTATGATTTTGTATAATGTTTCTAAAACTTATGAGCCTGTAGGAGCTAAGATCTTGGTAATTTTGGCTATTATTTCTAAATAATTGTAATAACTACAGAACGCAACGCTATTTTCCACATAAAACTATATAGAGATTACTAGGTAGGTAGGCAAGTCATTAAATTGGTATTTTATATGGGAAAATTAAATTTCCATCACGTAGGTAGGTATAATCTAAAAGTTCTTTTTTAAACGATGTTCTGAATGTTCTTTCCTGGCTAGGTACCTTGGTAGAAAGAACCAATTTCCCGACTTCCATTTAGTTTTAATTTTCGTACTTTTCACTATTTTTGCACGGCGGGGCAGAATAAAAATTAAAATAAGTAGTCTTTGGTAGGCCTATTTATAACATTTTTTTTCCACCAGCCTCTTTATTTCCAGTGACTATGAGTAATGCATGGCCGCAGTCGTAGCCACGTTGGTTGCATATTAAAACAAGGGGTCATTGTTGCCGGCAACTCGGCGTGTATACTAAACCAGAATACATCCTGTGGACAGGGAAACATCTTTTGTTTCCAAAGGATGTTTGTTCAGGGTTGATATCATGGAGTATGACGACAACTACGTAGCTAAGAGTAAAGTAAAGTGCCTAACTAATAATGTCTAATGTTTATTAATTGGGTTTGGTAAGAGCATTAGAGAAGGCAGAAATTGATGGCAACCATATGCAGTTTGTTTCGAATGCGTTGCAGGGAGCAAGCTGACGTGGACATTCAGCCAATATGGAAAAATAGGTAAGTAACATACCTACGGGAAAACGAATAAAAAAAATGTTTAACAATAATACTGTAACCAGTGGTTAATATAGGCATTTCCATAACAGTTTACATTATACAGGGTAAAACATCTAATGAAAACGTTCTCAAACAAAACTAATAATAAACCAAGTACTAGTAATAACAAAACGAGGATAAACTCTATTGTTGTAATGAGTCCTGAATTCCAGATTGAACAAACCAAAGAAGTCATAATAAAGAGGAGAATAGGCACAGTTTTACACAAGTTATGTTTGATATCGGTGACTGACATAATGCCAACTCGTTTGACATGTTTAGTAAAGAAAAAGGTCAACGGCCTGCGACTTCTAATATTCGTTTATTGAGAAATTCATAAATCATTAGTATTCGAGGTTGAGTGAGTCGTCTGTCATTGTTATTTGAACAGCCTTTAGTTTTTGTGGTAATTTAGTACAGTCATATTGTTAACCCGGGTACTTTGGAGGATTACTAAGAGCTAAGCTCATCTTTCTATAATTGACTATGAGCCTATAAACCGTTTGTTTACAGTTTACTAAACTCCTCCAATGATCAGAGTTATTTTTATTGCCTCAAAATAAATTGATGACAGCTAGCTAACCAAAAGGTCCAAAACACAAATCATAGTGATCTGTAATTTGTTGTTAAGTCTCTTCTCTTCCCTCCATTTTTTTTTGGAGTGGGAAATCCTCATGTGACTGCTCCCGTCCTTGGTGCGGCGCGGGTGGGCGTGTCACACTTTTACTGACTAAAACCTACTCATGTTGCTTCAGTTGCCCTTTATGTTCCGGGGTCACGGTAACTATTATAAACATTCCGCAACCTTGGGTTAAGCACAAAGATGTTTACAGTTATAAATATTTTAATAAGCAAGTATGGGCCCAAGAAGCAACGTTATGGCATTCCATTCAGTTCAAAAATAGATAGCAGTAGGCTGATTATTTAATTATTTTAAGGTGCCATAAAAACTCAACTCTTTTTAAAAATGTTTGGTCATTAAAATTCATATATATAATTGTCTATGATTATTTTGATGTTCATAATTTGAAGATTGCGCAGTTAAACGATTGAAGAGTTCTTGGTCATACAGATATTTTATCTTATTTGGATTTCGTCACAAACCCGTATTCATGCTGCTTCTTGTAAAATGTAAATACCTGCAGGCCGGTTTTACCTCGTAGTGATAAAATATACAAAACCTGCGGAACATGTTGGGGACTTGGGTGGTGTAAGTCGACATGTAATACGCAATCCACGAAAACGGGGATGAATAATTTTACTCACCTTTTAAAATTAAGCCCTACGGAGAGAACTAAGAACTTGCTAAGAACTCTCATAGGGACCAGCTGATAACTTATAAACGGCCAAATAACCATGTTGTAGATTAGTCATAGCATAGCTTTGTTTAATATAAGTAAATGAAGCGGCAGCGCCCTACTATGGGCGTAGACTAATGAATAATGATAAATAAAATTCCAAATAGGTCCCCCGTTTACACAATATGTGCACGACAAATTGTTATTTTCCACAGAATACAAAGGATCATATATGATCTCATTATGTTCATGGATAAACGGTTAATATTTACTTCTTAACATGTGTAAGAAAAACCGTAAATAGCAGCAGCCGTATAAGGTAAATGCACCTTATTCCGAGGGGTTCTAAAAATGGCATCATATTCCGATGTATTTAGAAAAACAGTTTTTTAAAGCAATTTACTAGTTATTTATGGTCTGCATGATAAAATAATGAATTAATAATTATCTGTTCATATTTATTTATACAAAGGAGAGTTTAGTATGGTCACACTGTAAAATAATCGGTCATTTTGCCGCGGGGAGCGGCGTCGAAAGCACACTTCATACATTTGGGACCTTATGCACGTGAGTATTACGATTTGCCAAATAGTGTTTTACGTAATAATTTTATACAACGCGAGTTTTCGTTTAGGTTGAAATATTGAAAGGATAATATTTTTTATCGAAAACACTTAAGATTTGAGTATTTTATTTGCAAATTAGCAAGAAAATAAGTGTCATTAGGTGCAAAATATTTTAGTGTGTTCCTAAAAGCCGATGTATACCACGGAAAAACAAATTTAAAGACATTTAGTTTTTTTAAATTTCGGTGTCTGTTTTATGATTATAAACTTTAATGTGTTAGTTCTGACTTAATGAATAACTCATACATTTAATAATCTATTTCCGAGGTACACCGTGGCGTCGCATTTACTAATTATAGCAGGTCAAAAATTGTTTGTACAGGTACTTTATTAATACGTTGTATAGAAGATTTTAGTGAAGACATTAGGTTTTATAAGTGTTCTGTTATTATATGTATGTACTTTATATTTGTTTTCCTTTCATATTGTAACTATACATTATTTTATTTGCATAATATTAAAAAATCTTTTACTTTTTAGTACTCGGAATTAGAAACTTTGATATAGCATCATAAAACGCTATTCCGATGTATTTACGTCGGAATAAGGTTACATGAGTACCTAATTCCGATGTATTTACGTCGGAATAAGATTACATGAGAACCTAATTCCGAAGTTAGTTAAGACCCTGTTTAAATACAGAGTGTTCATTATTTTATGTGCTTAGTAGATACGCGTTGACTTTTAAACATCATGTATAATTCTCCCTACATAGTTCCCTTTCTATTTTTATACTCGGAATTAGGAACCAAATGCATCGGAATTACGATTTTTAAATCGGAATAAGGTACCTCGGACTTTTTTATATTTTTATTTATTTTATCAGCTTCAATAACCTTCTACTGACAAACTGCAAATATTTTTCAAAAATTTGATAGCTAACACTTCTGATAAAAATATAAAATTGTACACAAAGGTCCGATAAATACTTAATTTATAATGTTCTTTCGTGTTATGTTAAAAACAGCGCGGAATTAGGTGCCTTTACCTTAGTTATTTTAAAACTTGTCCCTCGTAAATGTTCTCGTAAAGATAAAGATCTTTAGAAGCCTAACTTCTAACTATACCCCTACACGTTCAGGAAAAGGTCGCAAAGTTTCCGAAGTTCCCAAAGAAGAAATCCTTCAAAGATTTTGTTTCGGATCTTTTTCGAAGACGAGGGTGAGATATAAACAATATGTTGGCAGTAAAGAAACAATAATATCATTACAAACATGTTCAAACCACACAGTGTTTACGTGAGGCTTTCCTTATGAAATTCCTGAAGCGCGTGCCAATGTTGAACTTCGAATTATAATAAAGTGAACGACAACAGATCATTAAAATTTTATGAACATTAAAAGTTTTATGAAGCTGTTAAGTATTTTCAAACGAGTACGAAAATAGTTTGATACTTATCGTTACTTACAACCAATATTTACTGCTGGAAATTCAAATTTTGGCAAAGAGCTCAAATACCATGGCGGTAGGAAGTACGAAAAAGGAGATTTGGCACTATGGTTTGGCACCAGGTACAATATGGCGGAAATGGAAATGGTACAAGTTGGCACAAAACAAATGCTTATCCACTATCCAGAAAAGTATCTTTCCGCCAAAGTGTAACGTAACTGCCGATTGAATGTGTTTCCCACCCACACGGGTGACTTCTAAATAAGATGGCCATAAACTTCCAAACTAATTCAATTTCTGCGCGACAGCACACAGCTTGAGAGAAGTAATGGGTAAGTAATGCTTTAACAGACGAGTCATTGCGTCCTTACGTCTTATTAAAAACTACGTTACGCAATCTGTCGTCTGCAAAATAAATAAATGTCAAGTCCTTAAATAAATGTAAATTAAAGTTATCGGACAATTTAAATTACACTGCAATATTTATCAATTGGCCTCAATACCTCGATCCTTGTTTATCCATGGCTGTCAAGTTATTCAAGGCTGACAACAGATAACTGGATGCAGAGTCATCGGATGCACTGATCACCAATATTTATGTGGAATAATACATAACAGTGGAATAGTTTACAGTAGAAGTAAATGAGTAATGGTTTGTTTAACGACCATTTGCAATAATCTATATATGATTAGATGGAGATGGAATAGATGTAATGGAGGCACAAGCTCAGTACAAGTGTACATATACCTGTCAAAATATGATCGCAAGTTAGAGAGAAAAATGGTTAAACCAAAGTATGGGCTAAGTAACATAATATTCATCCCAGCCTTATTGTTTTTACTCTTTGTCGACTAAATTACTGTAGGTAACTTAACAAAATAAATAACTGGCAAAGAGGTACTTTAGAAAACTAGCTACATTGTTTCTTGTCATACAAACAATTTTTTGACGGCCGTTTTCGTTCTCAGCCTTGTGATTAGGCTCCACACTACCTACCAGGCCCTACCCGGTAACTATAAACACTTGATAACCTCGCCATAAACACATTACAAAAGCGAACCCTTTCGTTTAGCAATTAATTAGTGATTGATAGTTTCCTTGTACGCGTTTAATTTCGCGTTTGCAAAGTGTCAGGTACAGAAATCCCAAATATAAAGGGTCACTAAAATTTTGTAGGGAGATTCCCATGAGACTTGAAACAAACAAGTTCTTATTCAATGTCCATCCCAAAACGTGTCCGTTGGATCAATTACTAAATTGGGCCTGGGATAGTTTACCCATCATCCTTTATCCTTTGTGTTAAATATTTTACGGCAACCAATTTAGGGCCCTTCCTTATCTATCTGTGGATTCGCTTACCAATAAGCTTCACAAATAATGTGTCAAAATTCTATCTTTAGTAGGCAAACCAGTGATAGATAAATTGAGAAAGGCCGTTACAGCCGTTCTAGTGTGTAAAATACAATGTGTAACTGAATTAATGCACTTTGAGAAAATAGTTTGTTCAGAATCGTTTACTGAATCGGTTTTTGTAATTTTTAATATAGGTAATATTTTATCCCAAACATAATTAAAACAACGTAAACTGCTGTCATACTTCCGCTGTACAGTCAAAACAAACTAAAATGGATGAAATACTATTTACTACCCTTATGCAAGTGCGACATACGTGTGCATGCGTAGATTTGTAATGTGACTATAATTTTCTCCCACAATCTGTACAACTAATTTATAAACAAAACAATGTTTTAAACACAATAATAAAAATTCAGTGTAAGTCCTGTAAGTATTATGATTATAACATAATATTCTAATTGGGGTGTCTGGTGGTGTGCGTTTATTCCGGGACATGTTAGGTTGCAAATAGAGTAAACAGAAGTAGATTTAGTTTTAAAGTATTGTGTTTGCGGTGAGGTGTTAGCTAACACAAATACGTCTCGCAGAGATCTCGTTACACTGACCGTGCCGCACGCGTCTTGCACTGCTAATCAGAGCATGCTGATTCTTATTAAACTGTAAGAAAACTGCCGCCTTACATTTTAGTTCTTGGCCTTTACTAGTTGCTTGGTATTTATGTGTTTGGGAGCCTGTTGCCATTCTCAAAATTCGCGTGGGTCAGTTTACCGTTTTTTTTTTGGTAATTGTACTGAAGAAACAAGCCTGTTCAACCAAAAATATGTGGTACATACAATTTCCATGCAATTTTGCGAGACTGACTGCCCACCCCAGAACTAAAATAGTGACGCTCCCGGAATAAATACAACATCTCGTCGCGCCGCAGGTTCTTACTTATACGACCTACTATTGTATGTTAGTGGGAAATCAATAATCTATCGGCAAAATTACTCATAACCCGAAAACCAAGATGAGGTCATTACCGACTTCACAAAAAGGAGGAGGTACTATGTTCGGCTGTTTGTATGTTTTTTTTTTTTTTTTTTGTATGTTTGTTCATCGATTACTCCGTCAATTGTCAACGGATTTTGATGGTTCTTTTTTTGTTTGATAAGTCATGATTCAGGGGTGGTCCCATATAAATTTTGTGGCAATCGGTTCAGTGCTTCTCGAAAAATTCACCAAGAACAAAAAAAAATTGACGAAATTTTCATAGACGATGTGTGCTTTGTCTTGAAGTTTCTATTTTCGTTTTATAAGATTGTTAGTAGTTTTATTTTGAAAATAAATTACTTTGAAAGATACTATACACAGTCAAACATTGGGCGTCGACACTAAAAAGTAATAAATAAAAAACTTTTTTCAAAAAAAAATAACCGCCTTCAAAAACTAAAAACCCAATAATAACTAAAATTTCGGAAGTCGGTGGTTTCTCTTCTGCCATTCAATTTGTGTTGCCACCGACTTCCGAAATTTTAGTTATTATTGGGTTTTTAGTTTTTGAAGGCGGTTATTTTTTTTTGAAAAAAGTTTTTTTTAGTCACGCAGTCACGCCACCTTACGACTTTGTGCCCAACGTTGATAATAAAGTATGTGGATGCGTCATAATTGATTCATACTCCTTAAGTACGTTAACCATTAAGAAATATTAACATTTCTCTTTCGTATCGGGAAAGGAAGGATGTGAGTCATGTCAAGATCATGCTATATTGCCATGCCCAACGACAACTTCTCTGACAAAAAAACAATGGGCCTTTAAAAGATATCACCATACTTTAATGTTGCAACAATGGCGGTCACATACAATCTAATACGTCTGACTGACCATCTGTTTCGTCTCGTCGAAATAAAATCAAAGTTCTATTGTAACTTTAGATTAACTCAACTTAACGGTGCGTGTCGTGTCATGGCGCCTTTCCAAAACCATATAAGGTATAGAACCTGCAAGAACGGGTACAACGTAAAACAACTCGTAATTCTTGGCGCCATAAAAAGTATGAGGTACGACGCATGCGCGCCATATGGTCAGAGTTCTCAAAATGTCAGTCGAAAAGTTTTGTTTTTAATTACCCGTAATCTAAAAAAATATTTTTAGATGTGTTCACAAGATAACGTTGTTGTTTCGGGGTTCAGTTTCTCATGACTACAATGATATTTAACATCTGTGTTATAAAGCTGTTTCATTTTAAAACGATGGCGGCCTAGCTCCATTTTGAAATGCTTTTAATTGATGTTGATGATGGCTTATTATCATGCACCTATTGTTATGCAAAACTAAAGAATCGATTGAGTAACAGCTACATTTTCGCCGACATTTGGGAAATCAATACTGGCTTAATGGCAACGTCTGCCGTATTTTGGTGGGGGAGCGTACAGTGAACCGAGTGAGTCATGCGATGCACGTCTGCGAGCCGACACACCGTAGAAAGTTTAAAGTTATTAAAATTTCACCGTAAGCAGATCGCTGGCCTCGACTCGACACGTACCGTTTTTGCTGATTTACTACTGCTGACCACTCACTTTGTTTTGCAAATGTGGCAACATATACATCTCATGCAACATCGGCCTATAATTAAGTACGAGAAACCATGATTAAGTTGTACTCTCCAATTAACTTGAAAAAAGAAACAGCTTCCGGGGAAACGAGGTCTTAGATAATTCTAATAGCAAGTTATCGCAACCGTTTTATTTAACAAGGAAACGCTTGAACAACTTCTTCCACGAGGAAACCTTCGAAGACTTAAGTAAATGTTCTAGTAGTGAAACTAAATAGTCTTGTTTCCAATTTACATGGACAAGAGATGAACGCTCCGTCAAAAGCAATTAGTGACTACTTCCAGGGGAGAATATAAATGAAGGAAGAGGTACACAATTAACAACGCTGATTGCATTGAGTTCTGATTGACATTAACATTAAGTTTAGACAGCCATTTTAAACTTTCATCAAATTTCACAAAGTAAATAAGACTTATCTATGGAAAAAGATAACAGATTTCGACGTTTGGATGCTGCAATTAAAACAACCTTCAAAATTATTCAAGCAAGCATCATAAAATTGCAATAACAACATACGATAAACGTATTGTTACAACTGATATTACTTATGCTATTGAAGAAACAGCGTAGGCGATACATTACACCAATAATACATTTGTAGATACATTAAAGGATACTAGGATAGATGACTTTCAAAACTGCGTCCTAGATCTAATTCAGCCTTCAATCAAATAGATGAACATCAAAGCAGGCATCGATAAACAGATGTCAAATAAGGACTATCTAGAATCTACACAGATATGCCACAAATGCAAAGCCACGGATCGACCTTGCCGCTATTAATACAACGACTTACTTCACGATCCAAGAGTCGTGACATCTGCAGTGCATAGCCGGTAACCTTGAGGCTAGGACGTCCATACATGGGCCCGTTGTCACTCTCCACTTAGGGTCAGAAACTATATGGGAATGAGGACGGCTAAATTCTGTGATTAGTTACGTTGAACGTGCATTTGGCTTGTGATTTTTGTTTTGATTGTCACGGAGCTGCTTTTATAGTATTGGAAGTTATAAATATGTATAAATGCATAACAGACACAATTTTTCAGACGTAATAATTGTTTACAGTCTCCGCAGGCTCGTTTTTCCTATTTTCATTCAAATATACATATCTCAATTCGTTTTCGTAGCGCGGAGCGAATAACAAGAAGGTCTATTAAACTTGTCTTTATTTACTCTTGCCTCTACAAATATGTTTTTGTCTTGAGTTTCAGTCTGGCCAATGTCTGTCGCTAGCTCCCAATGCTCCGCTAACATTGCTATTTCTTTTTTTTAACGCAATGTGGACATGGTTTTTGCAAATAGAGATACTGACAGGTAAAATCTGGCCAATGTTTTGATCAAATACGAAGTGGTTAATTCTTGGAGTCATTTTCAACGTTGAATTTATAGCTACATGTAGTTCCAGTAGTCAATATCAATGTGTTGGCTAGGTGCGACAAAATGTCACATAGTTGATCTAGTGCTTGTACGATTTACGATAGCAGTGCAGTGGCAAAGATATGAGTAGCAGGTGCCTCAGGTGGGCGTTTCAAGAATTATGACCACTGGTCCATCAACCCATTTCCTGAATGCAATACATCTCACATATTGAAAATGGATGGCGAGATCTTTAAAACTGTGTGGGGCAGTGGAATATTGCCGTAATTACGACGATGTAGTGACAGCAGTAACATTTTGGTGGAATTAGACAATGCTGTCACTAAGGGGGTACTAACGGTTACAAAGGGTCACAAATTGGGACTCGTCGAAACAGGTATTGCAAGAAATCAAATCAATACAAGTTTTCTTCAAAATTACCAGAATATTACAAATGAACTGAGTTCTCGGTGACAAAACACTTGCACTGACTATTATTCTTATCTCTATTTCTATGCAATCCTTATTTTTAGTGTCAATATTCGGTTATCAGGTCCAGAATAGTCTTTGCCAAACAAAATAATGACATGTACCTACTTATAAGCAGTTATCAAAATGATTAATGCAGTTCCGATAATTACACAAAGGGCAAAACAACAAACATTTTGATTACAATTTAATTCCACATAATGGTAGTATACAAATTGTAGATTTATGTGTCTGTCTAATGATGCAGAAAGGAATGCTAAGCCGAAGTGGGCTGGTGCAGACCATTATAAACTGAGGAATCGCTGTGATGATAGTTATTGAATAGATCAACCATAGATAAAGAAATGGTTTACTATTAACACATCTGCCAGATGGAAAACAACATTGAACATTAGCCATGGTTCATACAGTGCATTGGTACATAAGTGAAGCGATGAACTCTCCAGAATTTGAACAAAGATCGGGAGAGTCTAGAAAAAATGCAATATTTCGCCACCTAGCCAAAAACTAGTCATTTCACATAAACAAAACTCGTGTCTTTCCATAAATATCGTTCCAGATGTGCGTCAGTTGGCACATTTTCATGCAAATCTGAGGAGGGTTAAAACTAAACATTTTACGGCATTCCAGCGCCATAGAACAGCAAATTGATGTACCGGTGCCACGATAGGGCCATCAGACATCCCTTTAATCCCTGAAAGGGTTGTGTCCAAAGGGAGAAGGGAGAGTAATCAACCGTGAGGGTCAACCTTTGGGTACAAACCTATGTTTTTATCTGAATGGTTCGTGGCGTGATTTTCGACGGGATGTTTAGAACTTCAAGCGGAATGTAACGCGATTTTGTGCTCCGATAATGTTATACTAACAACCCAAGTCTAGGTAGAGATTATGGTTCTTAATGCTGAAAATAATAATCCTTTGACTTTCCTTTTTATTTAGTTTGTGATATAATATGTTGTTCGCTCCCTATATTAATAAAAATATTCAGAACACGGAGTTCTCCTGGAAACTCACACACTTTCGAGAAATCTGCTCTACATCATTGTATTGTTTGAATAAATTAAAATACTTATAATGAGCAAGTATTTAAAAGAAATATAAACTTGATTTATCATCGGTAAATCGACTGAACGACACATTGGTAGGTGCTTATCTTAGAATGTAAATATGCTTATATTGACTATTTTCAAATCCACGACTTTGGTTATTGGTTAAACTTTTAAGATATAGCCGTTTCATAGGTCTTTGACCGAAATGTGTATTCTAAATTCTAGATTATTTTCAAATCTAGAGCGTAATAGAGCTCGCTCATATTTAAAAGAACAGTCTTTAGTAAAATTATTTACTTTAGTGAAAACAACTTTTTAACTTAATAAAATATTATAACGCTCATTTAAGAATCGATTTTGGGCCCAAAACATGTCGCGAATAGAGCAACAGATACGAAATCATTTCCGAATGCCAATCTTCTTAGGTGTTCGGTATTTTGGTGAATAAGAAGATGGATCGCATTTCTTCGGTGAAAATATGCGTCTTCGCTTCCAATTACTTATATCTTCCCACTGCAAGGTATATCATCGACGATAAAATGCCCGCCAACTCAGTTCGTTGCTCCAAATATTATTGGTGCATCAAAACAAACAAGAGAAAGCAACTGTAATCTTTTCTCTGATGGAACAATCTGGTTACTACAGCTGTTTCTGAATGCATTCGATCAAACACAAAAACTATTTTTACTTAAAAATCTTCATTTGATTGTCTTTCATAAACATGGATCTTACTTGGTTATTTTTATTATGATTCATAGGATTTTCTTTATCTGACTTTTTCATTTACTTTCCATGATTCATTCGTCGGTGAGTAGTCTGATTATTTTATATATCTGAGTACCTATTGACTTGTCTATAAAACAATGTCCGACTGTTTGAAATGTAATTGAAGAAAACTATATGTGTGTAACAATGGCGATTTGTGTCAGTAGACTTTGCAACTATGATATTTGCACGACTAAATTAATGTAGGCAGTCTTGTTTTAACCCGTGCCCGCAGAGCTTCCAGAGAGCAAAGATAAAATTAGAACAAAGATATGGATGCTGAATGAGAGCAGGAGTTTAGACAAAAATACAATTGCATACTCATATCGATAAACGTACACTAAACAGATGAGAAATTAAACATCTAAGAAGAAAACAGCTAACTATGTCGAAAATGGTAAGAGAACCTTTTTTAAAGAAATTATGATCGAGTTCAATCTATTTATTAAATGCATCCATGTAGTTGATAAGCCAGATACGGTGGCAGCGAAGCTAACTACACCCGATACGTGCGTTTTAATCAATGAAATAGTGCGTACTGCAACTTCAGTAAATCTTATAAACGGGATAAACTAACGGGCTATAGCGAGATATTGCGCTGTCACTTCGGCTACATCAATCTTAGGTCCCGTTCAGTTCAAGTTTCAATAAATTGCGTACCTAGGTAGTACAATTTAATCGTGCCGGTTAGTGCATAGCAAGATCATCTAAATCAATAGCAGATTTTGAAGAATCACGTTGTTTAACGAATGCAGGATTTGAATATTTAGTTAGCTCTAGATTTTGGTCATCAAATTAAAAACTCAAATCATCTTTATGATTTTAAGGATTTAATATCTGTATTTGGTTATTCCATGCACAATTCTATGTATAATATAACAATCTTCTCTACAGCGAGGTTATCCAATTATGTAAGTGAATTACCAACATTTCCTTAGCATGAGTGTAACAATCGATATGGAGCATTGTCTCAACGGGCATTGTTGTACGAGCGCCGTGACTTGTGACTCACTGAGGATCCTTCAACCAGTCGCTACACTTTCAGTATACGTGTGTATGCCAAGGTATTCCACGTTGTACGCAGATAATAAAGTAGAACCTGTCTTGCGGTAGTACTACGCCACTACTTACAAGTTACGAAGCTCTCTAAGGTCGTGTATTGTCTCTAAATTACTACGCTGCAGCGTCCACTGTATGCCACTAGTTTTATTTAGCTTTTGCCCTAAATGTTTGCTTCAAGAATACTCACAAAAGGTCACCTTTGAGATTTGAATTATCTGAGACAGCTGCTGCTTTATGAAATGATGGAGCATTTACCAGTTTAAATGTTTTATCTTGACTTATTTCAGCTTTCTTCTGGTTCGTAAACACGTTTTATGCAGATCGTATCGTTTAGAAACGAAACTGTTATGAAAACAAGATGCTATTTCAAGATCATTCCATAAATAACAAGACATGCTTTGTAAATTGTACAAAATATTTGTGGAACGCTTGAGACAAGATCGAAATAGACTTCGATTGATTAACGATACGTCGCCATCTTGAAATTGAAATCTCATCTGTCAATCTATCTCTCGACACAAATTCCGCTAGTTTCACTTCACGTGAACGTAAGTCGTAAAGTATCCGCTAGAAGAGCGAAAGCTTTCCATTTTCTTTGTCGTAGTCTTTAATTAATGTTGCTGTAAAGCTCACTTCAAGATAATTACTCTCTCGGTGCGGTACGGCTACTTTCAGTCGTAAAAAGTCCCATACGACCCAGTTAGTAATTAGTACTTGAAGATTTCCATGTTTATTAAGATGACTAGTCAAGTTATTGCTGTCGTTAGAGTAATATACAGCTTTTAAGAAGATAATGAATTTATTTTAATATTTTATTTAGGTTAGCAAAATGAATAAATTATACTTGTCTCTATGATTTAGAATTAAGTAGGTATATATTTCCATCTCTACATAACGTTATCTTAAAAATGAGATATGGAAATGAAACCTATTTCATATTATTTATATGCTTTTAATAGCGGGTTCATATTTGTTGTAACGACTACTGTCTTTTTATAGCAGTTTCATATATTTATGATAATAGTTTGTCACCCTCGCCTCGCCTCGTTAATGCAAGGGTATAAAAGAGCACCCCTCGACTCAATGTGCCAAGGGCACCGTGTATTTTTGTCTAATGCTAAAAATAAATGCAGTTGGAATTCAATAGTAAATCAACCCTAACGATGTTAGACTACATAGAATATTACAAAAGGAATAATAATTTGTATGATAAACTTATTGTTGCCGGGCAAAAACTTTATGAATGTTATTGTTTCTGTAAACTACATTTGAATATTCTTCTAAAACTTGAAAATCATCTTGTGTGCCTATAGTTAGGAAGCTGATTTAATAAGATTCATCGCTCTAATAAATTCTAAAGTCAACGTCATTAAGCTGCTAATTAATATTAATATCTAAATGAGCACAACAAAAATAAAAATTAGTCCGAAATTCAAATAAGGTGTGAATTACCGCAGAGGTGTCATCGACCTCGTCTAAGCTAGACCGTATTTCCAAGATACGTCTCAAATTTTATGGAGCGTCAAGCTAACCAACTAGCATTGGCAATTAAGAGATTTTCAAGTGTGAGCATCTCACGGATGGCTGATGCAGCACTGCGTAATAATCTCTGTGCCACATTTTTTTACACGATCTAAATCTTTCGGTATGCACCAGACTAAGAAATTTAAAACGACGCAAGATAATTAGTCAACTAATAAAAAACTGTAACTATTATGTCTAAGCTGTACAGTTTAATTATCAAAATGGTGGAAGATGCATATTATAAATATATAATTCCGACCTCATCTTCCTCTATGCAAAAATAAAGTTGTTTTTTTATTTATTATATCTTTCGTAGCGGAGTACATTCGCGGAACGTCCCGATGCGGTTCCCCTCGCCGTTTATTGATCTACAAAGCAACATAGGGTACCTAGGGCTTCATAATATATGCGACTGCGGGGCACCGAATGGTTCAACGGTTGCCACCCTCGCAAAATTTTAGTCAGGAATTTGTTTTTCCGGTTAAACGGGAGTTTCATAGGGGAAGAATTGAACAGTTCTTTCATCTCTATACTAATGTTATAAATGCGAAAGTCTGTTACTCTTACACGGCTAAACGACCGAACCGATTTTGACAAAATTTGGCACGGGGAAGTTTGACTCCAAGGGAGGTCATGGGCCAATCTTTGGCTTTGGTCAATTCGTGACTTAGACGAATTTGTGGGCATGGACGAGTTCGTAGTCTAGCAATAAAACTAAAGAGCAAAACCCTCATTTTTATTAAGTTCCTTGCTTGAATTTTGTCTTTTGTCTACCAAAGCCATACAACGTGAAGTCTTAAAGACCCTCATTGCATTTTATCCCCTTCAGTCTTATTACCTCGTTCTTTCCATCGACTAAGACAAAAGCTTAGTATAAGCCAATGTTTATCCCAATCTACCTCTGCAGCAAAATTGAGTACTAATTCGATTACTGCCCCCGCAAACAACCCTACAGTTAGGCATTAGGGGTGCGACGACGCTTCGTTTGGTCTCCGGGCAATCGATTCGAGTATTCGGGAAGTAAATTTCATCCCTCTCTTGCAAACAAGTCTGGGTACATCTTTCTCTTTCGCACATGAGGCAGTGTCCTGTCTGGACAGATTTCATTACAACAACCCAACGCACTTGTGCATCGATATTAAAGACTGGAGTATTCCAGTTATGTTGGTACAAGGAAATGTTGCCAGAGGTTATAAGATACAACCTACATGATTCATGGTAATACGCTTGAAAAACATTAATATTTAAACAAAAACAGGAAAAAAAATTAAAGTATTATTATATTTAACGGTTAATCTTTAGTGTATTTCTGGATTTTTATATGTATATGCGCAAGATGTCATGCTAAACTAGTTATAGTACGTGCAATGGTAGCGTGTGTACTAATTATAGATTTGGTCAATGATTACCGTTCAATACTCCATGATGCGTGAAAGCGGCGAAAGTTAGCGATCACACGAACCGGTTAACTCTTTTGTAATCCATCGTGCTTTATGACTACCGCGTAGTTTAATTAACTCGAAAGAATAACGAAGATGATTGTCAATAAGTAGCCAATGCATCGTTGGTATCAAAGTAACAATGTTTTCAGATTTAATATCAAATAACGATTTATTATTCAAAACATGAACGGACGGCTATTGGCTGTGTCAAGCATGTGTTGCGTTAGTCAGATTTCTATATTTAGCGGCCGGTTGATACAAAACTTGGGTTCATTAACACCCGTCAATGGCTACTGTTAAGCTTAAGGGCACCATAAAGTATGAAGCCTTTACGGCTTTAGTGCTGGCTTGAGATATTCCATAGATAGTAAACCATGTGTTCGACTAATTGAATAAAGAAAAAAAAATACATATGCTGATGCTGACGATCTCATCTCTGAACTTTTAAAGTTCGTTTTTTGATCTTAAAATCTAAAGTTGAACGACTCGACACTCACTGAGTTAGCGAGACGGGTTAATTGTATTTATTAACATAATATCGCATGATGTTAACGAACCATAACCGAACAGTTAATTCGGTTCTTTTCTCTTGTATTTTTTCATAGGTTTAATAAATGCTCACACGAAAAACTGTTTACGAAATGCTTCCTGATGGAAAAGTCCGGGTTTTCGTACCTAATTATTTTTGTTGTACTATGCATTTTTTAATCAATCAAGTTTTTTACGTAGTGCGTACGGTTCCCTCATTTCACTCCACCCTCGCACATATGTGTCTTTGTCATTGTAATGACTTGTGACACTTTCCCTGGGAATGATTCATAGTGTTATCCAAAATGGTGCAAGGGTAGTGGGTGTTTTAAATATGGAGCAACATTCCGAATGGACGATCCGAATAATAATAAGAACACAAAGAAAATTGTATTTACATGGAATCCAGTCCCAAAATAGAATAAAAAAAAACACATTTTGTGGTATTAAAATACAAGTCTGCACCTACAAGGAAATCTGTGTGGATTAAATCGGGAGCAAATTAATGAACCATTGTGGGTAGGAAGGAAAACCGTCTATTTGATTTTATCGTCACGTACAACGTTAAAATGATTCAAATTCTAACAGGAGCTCATTATCGACATTATGACACTAGTCAAATGCATATAAAGACAATATCAAACGATATAAATGCGCGACGTATGCTATATAGAGCCTAACAGTACCGCACGATAAAAAAGAATGAAGTCATACAACCGCTCCCATTCCGCTAACAAACAATGATACCGATAAAATCAAAAAGTATAATTTCCCGTTCGATTCATTATATTAAATCAAGTGTCATTTATCACTAAGAAAAATTGTTCAAAAGGAATTCCTGATCAATGAGTCCACAAAGCCGGTACTACACCGCCACTACATCCGATTGCCGGCTCCCGAGGGAGGGACACCGTAAAAACCGTTCAATAATCACGAAAACAACGGAAAGTTGAATTATTGATCATGTTTGGTTAACAGAATAAAATAAACAATCCAATTTTGTACCGAAATTGTAAAAAACCGGTTAAATCTATAACTCACCAAGTGTTATTTGATGTGGAGAAAGAAAGCTGTTTTTCCGTGCACTGTGCAGCAACGTCAAAATGCGACTGAGGCGAACAGACAGAAGTTGTATGCGGGCGAGCGAGTCGGGGGTGGCGGGCCGGAATGGTGGGCTCGCGGTGCGGTGCCACGGGTACTAATTATTTATAATATTTCTCTGTACGTGTCACGATGATTCACAGTCACAGCATCAGCCTATCGACCGCACTAAAAACAAAATAATAAAGGAAATATGTATTAATGGGAAATATGTGCGGATGACATCATTAATCGTATGTAAACAATTACCTACCTGAACAGAGTTGATAAAGGTAAGCAAGATAATGAGCGTGCGTACCACAATTAAATTGTTCTCTTTTATTTCTTTTATTGTTACTTTTATAATTAACATTCCTCTGTTTATGTGATCTTTTCCGTTAAACAATTTAATAACGTAGTAGGTAATGTTTTTCAATTAACGTACAAATCGTGGTTTATAATAATTAAAGCACAGATTACTAAATACTAATACCTGTGCTAATACTACGTAAATTCAAGTCAAAAAATGTACTTTCTAAACCTTTTATTATTCATTATTTATCTGCTCTAAAAATAAACCTACAAAGATGTACAAGAATTATAGAATCGTAATTAGGTTTGTCTAATTTATTAACGATTCTAGAACAAATTTAAATAAAATATTTGGAAGTTAAAAAATATTGTGCTCCTACACTTCACCGCGAGCCGCGAGCCCGTGAATCATCCGTCGCATCGGAGGAGGGAGGGAGGTCAAGTGTGTACCGCTCACTACTTAATCCAAAGTTTTTTTGTCAACAGTTCAGTTATTCAGAGGACAAATTTAAAATATGACGCTCCACGCACCGATCTCTAACCCGATTAATTTAAATCTCGATTTAGAACATTTTTTATTGCAAAAAGCGCGAACTTTACGTTTGAAGTTGTCACAAAAAAGTGCATCCCAGATTCCCAGTATGCGGTTTACCACGCACAATTACATGAAACACAGGGCATTAAAGACCCGGGACTATACGAAACGCCGGATGGCATCCGTATTTTAATTGTAGGCACATAATTATGCGACGAACTGAGTAAAATGTCTCAGCATTTTATAGCAGTCATTAATGTTCTGCACATAACACTGCATTCCGGTTTCCGGTGATTCAAAACTTCACAATTTTATTTTATGTTGACCTCAAATCACAATACAAGAACTAGCTGACCCGTAAAAGTAACCGATTAACGGAACCGGTTTTTTTTTCAAAAAATCCAGGATTTTATCTCCTTATCTAGTTTCTGCGAACAGGACATCTTAGTCGACATGTAGCTTGATAGTTTTAATTTAGGGAATAGTTTTCAGAAGTTTTTGATCCAGTACAATCGACCTAAAACACAGTAGCGCTCTGGTGCGTTTCAAATTTCATGACACTGAAAGGAGCAGCTCTCTTCTCTGGCAAACAGACAAATTAAGCGCATGCGTTCTTTAGCATGCTTTTTGTTAAACCGTTTTGTAAACAATTACTGCTAATAATAAAATTAAATTTTGCCGAAAGGAATGACTTAATTTCCTGACTAGTGAGTGATTCTGGTAAATTGATTCATTTCTCATTTTCTTCCATGTTTATTTAGATTTAGAGCGATTGTAAATTAAGGGCCGATGTTTTGGAATGTTAAATAGTTATTTTTTTAAGGCGCCACAGACCCCAGACCACCATATGATGACGCACTTGCGGCGAAGGAAATGAGCCATTATGGTGGGCGATGGGCTAGTCTAGACTTGATTCATAATAGTTAAATGTTTCATAGTCATCGTTGATACGAGATCTCTATTTTCTAAAGTGTAGATCTCGTAAATTCTAAAATTTTGTAAGCATCATTCAATAACAAGCACGAAGAGTAAGCAATTTTTCACTAGACACTCATGATATCCGGTCCAGTATAATAGTAGTTACATTTACTGATGTTTGTAAAAAAGTCACTTTTGTACTTGCCTGGTTTCGAATCCACAGCCACTTGCATGAGAGGCGGGCACCTGAACCACTAGGCATAGGCAATCACGACATTATACAGTTAATATTTACTTCTCGGCTAAAACAAACCATCCCATTTTTTTACAAAATTTTCTGAGTAAGGAAATAAAAAATAAATCAATCCTAAGCATTACTATGATGGATGATGCGTTAGTCTGGGTAATTGTTAATTATTCTGTGGTAAACTTGATAATGATACGTATTACAATTTAAAATACTTAGTAGGTAAACACCCAAAGAAACGTTCACCGTGAGTACAAAGTAGCCATTAATTATCTACGTTTTATTTTAATCGGCCTAGCTAGAACAACAAAGGAAGTCATTGGACATAAAATGCACGTATATTTTGATAGACATTTCATATCAAAACTATCGACACGTGAACGAGGGGAACCTGTACAGGTAACCATAAAAAAATGTCGAGTGTGCACGTTGATAACACTGATAAGACGTTACATCTGGCGACATGCGGATTGCCAAGGTTTTATTAAATAAATACCGGCCATCAGTCAGACTCAGTCATCTTGCGCATCAAGATCAAGGTCTTAGCAGGAAATATCTCATACTTGCATTATCAAAATATGCTTTTTTTAAAAGGTGGCGCTAAAAGTATTTTAATTTTTTTGGCGTATGTGCGTATGATAAACAAATCCATCATTGTGGACATGAGACAACTGCGGTTTCAGATCTAGAAAAGGGAAACCGCGACAACTTCCTCGAGCGGCAGTTTGAAGCCTAATGAAGTTTTAAAGTCGTGTAATGGATGAAAATAAAACAAACTTTCTGAACCAAGTGCTTAGCGTACGTAACGGGTTTGCTCACCACCGTTCATTTGTAAGAAAAAGGCGTTACACACTAAAACGAAAATTTTGTATAACTATTTGTGAGTTTTTGAATTGATATAATTATAGGCCAGTCATCTAAGACATAAAAATCGCGTTAGGTCGCAATAAATTGCAAGGTTCTGATTTTTTGTGATGTTGTTAGGATAGATACCAATGGTGTAAATCTAGATTTGCAACCTCGAAAGACCTGTGCTAACTTCGTAGTGCTCGAAAAACCTCGAAATTTTCAAACTTTTTTCAGTTTTTGGCTTACAACTTCTAAAATATGCATTTTGCAGCAAAGTCATCTATGAAACTTTTAAATAAGACAAAATAAGCAACAAAATGAGTGTAACCCCAGCTCTGTATGTTTAATAGATCTCAAGATATGAAATTTCGAAAATGGGCAATTTTTCCCAAATTTTATCAAATTTGTAGTTGGCTAGACTTTAGATCGAAATACTGTCTAAAATACTCATCCTACAAGGAAAGTCAATAAAAGTTAAGTTGTAGAGCAGTTATTTAGCTTTAATTTAAGTGTAAAAGGAACTGTTCAGGACTAATAGTTCTCATATTATGAGGTAAATAAGGAAATCAGATTTTTTTCGAAATTTCTCTAGTAATATAAATATTACTTTAAAAATAAAATAAAACAGACAATTCAGTAAAAACTGTTTATTGAATAAAATAAAATTTAAAACTATGTATATATATAAATTATATATATATAGAATAATAATTAATATTCGTTGATTCTTTTATTTTAAGTATAAAAACCATAACTTCAACTTTAGTTAATTGTTAATTTGTTATGTATCTGTGGAGGCCTGTCATTATAGCAACATCTATATACAGGGTGTCCCACGGCTATGCCACATGGAGGGAAAGTACCTTAAATCTTGTAGATAGAACATTTTACTGAAAGAAGACATTATTTGAATTTTAAAAACAATTTAAATTGCATTCATAGATTTTTAAATAATTAAATGGTTGGGCCGGGAATCGAACTTGTTCCACGAGAAAAAATAATCACCCTGTAGTTTTATCATACCGATCGAAAGGTTTCATCATAAGGATTATTTTTTGCTAAATAACATAGTGTCACAAATAAAAGGAAGACCGTGAATTTTAACATTTGATGTAAAATTTTGTTCTAAAAAGTTAAAAGCTTACATTGCTGTATGGACATACAATTGACAATCATAACTACTTATTGCTAAATAATCTGCCCACGTGAGTAGTACGCATTATTTAAATAAATAAATGTCCACCACAACAAGACCAAAAAATCGTCAGGAAACGAAATAATCAAAAGTTATCACTTTGTATTCAAGAAGAAGAGGCTAGTTTTAAGCATTTGAAAAATTGACTAATTTTGTATTAAAAATGTTAAAATTTATGGTCTTTCCTTTATTTTTGACACTATGTTATTTAGCAAAAAAATAATCCTTGTGGTAAAGCCTTTCGATAAGTAGGATAAAACTACAGGCTGATTAAATTTCTCGAGTAACAGGTTCGATTCCCGGTTCAACTATGTAATTATTTAAATATCTATGAATGCAGTTTAAAATGTTTTCAAAATTCAAATAATGTCTTCTTTCAGTAAAATGTTCTATCTACAATTTTTAAGGTACTTTCCCTCCATGTGGCATTGCCGTGGGACACCCTGTATATATGTATAAAACGCTTCCGTTATACTGAGTGACTGACAGACAACGCACAGCCGAAACTACTGGTCGTAGAGAGCTGAAATTTGGCATGTGTGTTTGTTGGGGGGTGTAGGCGCGTACTAAGAGAGGAATTTTGGAAATTCCCCCCAAAAGGGAGAAAAGGGGGATAAACTGTTTTTTTTTTATTTCTCAATGGATTCACTTAGAACTTTGCATGTAGGTTCCACCAGTGAAGCAACTGAGCACTGCGAGAGGATTTTTGGAAATTCCCCCCCAAAAGGGAGAAAAGGGGGATAAACTGTTTTTTTATTTCTCAATGGCTTCACTTAGAACTTTGCATGTAGGTTCCACCAGTGAAGCAACTGAGCACTGCGAGAGGATTTTTGGAAATTCCCCCCAAAAGGGAGAAAAGGGGGATAAACTGGTTTTTTATTTCTCAATGGATTCACTTGAAGCTTTGCATGTAGGTTCCACCAGTGATGCAACTAAGCACTGCGAGAGGATTTTTGGTAATTCCCCCATGGGGGAGAAAAGGGGGCTACCATACAAAAAAACATACTGTCATTACATACGGACGGGTCTGTAATGCCCGCCCAGCTGGAGGTCGTGCGGTTTCGATTTCCACCCTGGACAAACTTTGTGTGATGAGCGCGAATGTTTGTTCTGTGTCTGGTTGTGATTTATCAATAATATGTATGTATTTATAAATTATGTACAAGCTCTGCTTAGTTTGGAATCGGAAGGCCGTGTGTGAGTTGATATTTATTTATTATTATTTATTTATTTATACATTTATCATTGTTTGCCAAACACACAGATTATAGCAACAACACCTAGGTAACTCAGACAGCACATCAAGTTACCCATCATTCTCATCATCTTCCTAGCCTATTCCCAACTATGTTAGGGTTGGCTTCCAACCTAACCGGATTCAGCTAGGTATCAGTGTTTTACGTGGAGCGACTGCCTATTAGACCTCCACAATCCAGTAACTGGGCGACACGATACCCCTTGGTTAGACTGGTCAGAGTTTCTGGCTAACCAGTAACGACTGTCAAAGTTCTACGAATGACAACCGGGACCAACGGCTTTACGTGCTTTCCGAGGCACGGGATTTCAGTGATGTTCAAGATAGACTTTAGAAAGTATATATGAATTGAAAAACTTACATTGGTACTTGCCCGGATTCGAACCCACAACCTCTTACACGAGAGGCGGGCATCTTATCCACAGGACCATCACGACCCATCATCCTTTTTATAAATATATATAATTAATAATATGCTACTGTCTGTTCGCATTTCTCTAATACCAAATGATCTTCCATTTGAATTTAAGCGCCTTCTATTGAATCTAAAAGTTTGCTATGCGATGACGATAAATAAATCACAAGGGCAATCTTTCAAAGTCACAGGTGTTGATTTAAGAGAAGATTGCTTTCTCACTCGCTTGCTAACGTGTCAGCTCTCCCTCTAACCTCTTCATACTGGAAAACAGTGAAAAAACTAAATTTATTGTATACAAGGAATCCTGTAAGACCTCTTCCATCTATCTGTCAGCTAATAAACAGCCAGTGCTGGACATAGGCCTCCCCAAAGATATCTTCACGAAAGTCAGTCCTGTGCTAATATGTATCATTCTTATTATTATTTTGGCCTGTGATTTTGTTCTTTTTACCTTTTCTAAATCTGTGTGTGTACTGTTATATTATAAAAAGAGACAATTTGATGTTTTAAACGTTTGTCAACGTGAAAACTAAGTGAAAAACCCAAATGCCAGCATTCATTATTTCACGCGAACGAAGTCGTTCCACCACTGAAGCAAGCGAACACTAAGAGAGGATTTTTGTTTTCTGTCACCAGGCTGTATCTCATGCACCAAGATAGTCGAATAGTTATCTGTTGCCGCTATAACAACATCCTAAGCCTATAAGTACAGATTACTAAATAGTTACTACGTAAGTGCCCACAAACTGTATAGAGGTCAATTCTGTACATTAAATATACATATATTTAAAACTAGCTTTTGCCCGCGACTTCGTCCGCGTGGAATAATGCTTCCCGTTCCTGGGGGAATTCCGGGATGAAATCTATCCTATGTCCTTTCTCGGGTTCCAAAATATATCTGTACCAAATTTCATTTAAATCTGTTCAGTGGCTTAGGCGTAAAGGAGAGATAGACAGACAGACAGACAGAGTTACTTTTGCACAGTGGCGTAGCGTGGGGGGGGCCGGGGGGGCCATGGCCCCGGGCGGCACATAATAGGGGGCGGCAATTGGGGAACATGACGAAAATATTGGTTGAATTTAAAAAAAAAAATACTTTTCCAAATTACCTACCTACTGTTCGCGCAATATGTTAGTTACCAAAATCACCCGCGAAAGCTTTACCGCAAGTGTGTGAAATAGAGGACGATAACCGCGTTCGCTCAGGCAGCCGGCGAGCGCCGGCGACGCACGTCCGCGCGATTTTTCTCGCTCTTTGACCTTGTCCAGAAAGGGCGAATTCACCGCGAAACGTTTGGCGCGAATTCATTCGCGCGTTGGCGAGATACTAGGCACCAAAACATCGCGTCCACAAGCATCGCGCGAATAATAAATTCGCGCGTAATTCGCGTGCAATTCGCCAGACTCGACTCGCGCCTACTGCGCGCGAGTCGAGATACTAGGGCTGCCTTGTTGCGTCCAGATTTCGCGAATTTCAGAGCGAGTGCACGTATAATGGATAAAGAGAGAGAAAAAGAATCGCGGCGAATTTGCCCTTCCTGGACAAGGCCTTTGAGGCGCGAGTGGAACTAACGTGCCGTCGACACGGGCCTGTTCCTTATCGGGCGGCGAGCTACCCATCGATTGCCGCCCACAGGCCCGCGCCTATGGTGGCCAGTAGTCGTCTTGCCACTCTCGACGCCTACGCCTGGGTTTTTGTCCGGGGTGTGAGGCCTGACACTGCCTCACGCGTGCAGCAGCCTACTTCTCCAGCATGACAGCTTCGCAGAAGGCGGTGACGGCTTCCCATTCGGTTGCTCTCACCGATCGCCTCTACAAGGACACGGCGGTGGCCCGCTCATGCGAGGCATTCCTCCAGGCGACCGTTGCCGGAGACACCCAGGCGTCGCTTCCCCCCGAATTCGACACAGGAACCTTCCGAAATGTCCGTGTCTGGTGAGAACCTGTGTCCGGCGATACGTGAGAGCGCCATGGCGCCTCGTCAGCCAACTCCTCAAAGAGGCGTGCCCAGCACTGGGTTGCGACAGTCGCATAGTCTCCAAATCCCACGGCCGGATGCCCGCAGGAAGCCTCGCCGCCTCGCAGGAGATTTTGCGGTATTCCCCGCACCATCCGAATGGTTATAACTCTCTGGGACGCCCTCAAAAGCCGGGCCGGAGCCAAGGCCAGGTGCGAGCCCCGTAGAGGGTTATGGACCCCACGATCCTCGCGTGCCCACGTTATGTTAGGTTTTTGGTTCTGATCGACCTCCGTGGCCGTGGCTCATAGTGCAATGTTATGTAGCACAATATTATGTGTTATTCTGATGTATAAGCTACGCATATCCAGCAAAGCCATCGGCCAGCCTTATTGCTGCCGCAACGGAATCTCTCAAGGGAATATTTTTTTCCCGTTTTTTCTCCCACTTTTATTTACTGCTCGGCTCCTATGTGTCTTAGCGTTGTGTTATATAGCCTATAGCCGGCCAAGGAGTATGGATTATAATCGTATCAAGATCGGTTATAATCCCTTCAGTAGTTTTTAACCCATGCGTGCACACTACGTGCGTGTTTACTAATTGCAATTTTGGCATCAGTATCGATCACCAATCGGCAATCATTCTCCAATATTAATTTTGAATAAATATTCAATGTACAGAATTGACCTCTCTACAGTTTTATTAAAAGCAAGTATAGATATATAGATTATTGGACGTATTTCTCAACAACTAGTGCCACCATAAATTTCTCTTGTTACAGACCGAAATTAAAAAAAGTGATTTGAAAATGATGTTTTAAAACTGTGTATATTTTTTTTAAAGTTTATTGCAAGTTCAGAGATTCAAAAATTGCTAAAAACGGTCACTTTTAGCAGGGGTTCAATCCGTACAATTAAGTTTTTTTTTTCAATGAACAGTTTGCGCAGAAACCTAAGATGTCCTTAGGGTTGAGTTGAGACATATATGTAAGAAATGTGGGTTTCCTGCGGCATTTCTTCTCTTAGATGTATTTTCCACCTGAAGCATGCATTAGCAATGCGTGGTAGTATATTTTGACTTGCAATAAGGTGTACGAGTACGAATTAGGTCAATTCAATATAATATTTAAACTTTAAGCGACTTATAGTTAAAATAAGGGGCGGCGGATTTCCGATCAGCCCCGGGCGGCGAAAAGTCACGCTACGCCACTGCTTTTGCATTTATAATATTAGTACGGAAGTACGGATTAATACAACAATGAGCCATGGGAGCCGATCAGTAACCAAAAATAACTTCACTGCCGCGGCTAATCGTAGTGCGAAGCACCTCAGCTCCGGCGGGATCTTATAGCGGATTGGAAACTGCGACTGTCAAGACCCAGTGCTGGGCACGCCTCTTTGAGGAGTGTCTGGAGAGTAGGAAACTTGGAGGGGTTATTTTTTGTGAAGCCTAAACCACTAAGAAATGTTTTTTTTTAATTCGAAAAATAGATAATTATAGTAAAATAGTGGATAGAAGTTCGACATCCACGCGAGCGAAGCCGCGGGCAAAAGCTAGTCATTATATATTTTTGTTACCTATTATTATATTATTAGTCTGTAAGCCTTCTTAAAACTAATAAAATAAAAAGGAAATCGAATTTCGGAAGAAATAATTATTTTTTCTTATTCATTGTTGAATGGAATTTACAATACTAGCAGTCCTCCCCGGCTTCATCCGTGGTCATAGATATATTAAAGAAGGAGATATGCCCTGTAGACGAAAATGTATCGGATACCTGTGTCTCCTGTTATCCCTACCACACGGCAACTACTACAAGCGCAGTTCAGTAAAAGCAATAGATACGCAGCCGCGCACACACCCGCATTTCTTGTACTAGAACGTACAACACAATCAATTATGAACCTTAAAACACCTTCACAGCGTGTATTTACCATGCACCGTAAAACTTACTCACACATTAACATTGATGGCTATCGTTGTGCTGTGCAAATGCAATTTATTTTACATTTACGCTAGTGATTGACTAAATCGGAAAATTATCGAAACTTCTATTTATTATCGACCAAATCCTTTTTGGGTTCTCGGAGGTAAAACTAAATAAAAAGATGGCGTAAATAGATAAATTTGGGTTTGTGTAACTTAAAAGCATTTTTGAATTTTAAAAATATGAATACGATGCAGTTATTTATTTATTTATTTATTTTTTACGATGGTATAATACTGATACAAAATGGACACGATGGTCCAGATGCCACGCGACATGCACTTGAACCGTGTTAGGTAAGCCGAGGGAAATATTTAAGGACGCTGTAATATTTGGTCACATATGACTAATAATAATAAAACAAAATTAAAACAGGGTAAATATTAGTATTTACTTTGATATTCCAAGCGGGTTAAAACGGTGGACAAATTAAAAAAAATATTTTTTTTTTTTTTTTTTTTTTGACTATGGCATCTTGCAGTTCAGCTCGCTAAGGCTGTTTACTGCTTAACCGGACAATCCTGTGGCTGCCAAGAGTGACTCTAGGCCTCCAGCCAGGGCAAAACTTATTCTACAACGACTGCGCTAAGGGCACCCCCTGTGGGGTACGGACCTCGGCTTAGGGCGTCGTTGGAGGGCAGCAAAGGGACAGGCTGGATCGAACTTTGATTATTATTTAGGGGCGTATTTAAAGCTACTGGCACAGCGACGCGGGCTGGCTCGTTTAGCAAGGGACGGGGCGGGCATTGACTGGGACGTCGCGACGGCCCTCGGCGGCGAGGGCGGAATGACGGCGGTCTGAAAAATAACTCCCAAACAATATTTTATTCGTCAGGCGACTTTGTTGTCGATAACCTACGCTAAAGGATTTGCACATGGACATCATTAACTCACGGCAAGAACCAGCGGCCGCATCACGCGATTCTTGCGTTTAGTTAAATATCGTTTTGTGATTTTTACATTGCTTGTCTTGTCACTAAGTGACAAACTTGCGTAGTTGTGAAGGAGCAATGTATTTCAGCAGAAACAATGCAGTCGCTGTGATGCTTAGAAACGAAATAACAGAAAATATTTTTCGATTTGTTAATTTTTATGATTTTAAAGACAAATATAGGAAAAAATATATGAAATGTAATTTCATTGTTGACATAGTTTTGGTATCTGCTTCACTTTTTGCAAGAAATCGCTGAACAATACGGTATTTTAATTTGTTGACACGATGGCGTTCGAAAGCACACTAGTTCGCGGACACGGCCACTTACGTACGACCTGTAGCACGATTGCATGTTGCGCGGACAGCGACACGCCCACTTGCCACTTCTCCTGTTATTTATATTTCTATGTCCGTGGTACATACATAGCCTATGTTACTCACGGATAACATACCTATCCAAAGAGGAAAGAATTTTTGAAATCGGCCTCGTAGTTTTTGAGTTTATCCATTACAAAACAAACAAAAAAATAAACAAATCTTTTCTCTTTATAATAAGTATAAGTAAGCGATGGCGTCATAAGTTCTGTCAAAACCTTGTTATTTTAACTTTCGAGTACGGGCCAGATATACTTTGACTAAATTTAAAAATTGAATATTTGTACTTGCCGAAAACAAAAAAGAAATGCATTTTTATTCATTTTTAAATATAGAGTGGTCGATGAAGGATGATAGAGTTGCAGTTATCGCGTTGCACTGCTATGGTTACGCGCCAATAGAGATTTTCAAAATTCTGCAAAAGTTGAAAATAACACTACGGTTTGTTTATCGCACTATCAAACGATACATTGAAGATTCAAGCTTCAAAGATCGTGAGAGAAGCGGCCGACCTCGTACAGTTAGGACACCAGCGGTCATCAAATCAGTGAAGGCGCGAATTCAACGAAATCCCTCGCGTAAACAAAAAATCTTAGCTCTTCAGATGGGGCTAAGCAGAACCACGGTTAGAAGAGTGTTAAACGAAGACCTGGGACTACGAGCTTATCGTAAAAAGCTGGTCATTTTTTGAACGAGCGTTTGAAAAAAATTAGGCTGGAAAGATCCCGCGCTTTGTTACGGCGGTACGCTGGAATAAACATCGCGAAATTTTATTTTCAGATGAAAAAAAAATTACCGTTGAAGAAAGTTATAACAAACAAAATGATTAGGTGTATGCCCACAGCAGAGAAGAAGCGAGCGCGCGTATTCCGAGGGTCCAGCGTGGGCATTATCCTTCCTCACTCATGGTTTGGTTTGGAGTCTCATATTCAGGCTTAACTGAGGTGTTTTTCTGTGAAAAAGGTGTGAAAACCAGTGCCGTTGTGTACCAAAATACCGTCCTATCGAATATAGTCGAACCTCTTTCTCAAGCAATGTTCAAAAACAGACATTGGATATTCCGACAAGATTCTGCACCAGCTCATAGGGCACGAAGCACGCAAAACTGGTTGACCGCCCATGGAATTGACTTCATCGGGCATGAAGACTGGCCCTCTTCTAGTCCAGGTTTAAACCCCCTGGACTACAAAATATGGCAATATTTGGAGGAGAAAGTCTGCGCTAAACCTCATAGGAATTTGGAGTCTCTCTGAGTATCTCTGGTTAAAGCAGCGGCAGAAATAGATATGAATGTGGTGCGTGCTGCGATCGATGACTGGCCGCGTCGATTAAGGGCATGTATTAAAAATGGAGAGGGTCATTTCGAATAATGTAAATAAATTTGTATTGTACATTTAATTATCTTTCATTACATATATAATTTTCAATTAATTATCAAAAATTATATCGTTAATTACATTAAAAGTTTTTGACAGAATTTATGACTTGACTAGGTATATACACACATCAAAAAAGTCTAGGGATATTGCAATTAAACCTAAACAACTAAAATTCTATTAACTTTTCGTTAAGACACCTACACATTAAAATAAACCTTGTTTAATAGCCTATCTAATCTGATAATAAACATTTAGATAAAGTTAAATTAAAAAAAAAACTTAGAAGAAGAGGAAAAACTCAGACAAAATTTCAATCTTAACTTTATTTTTGAAACATCAAAACCTAAACAAAAAAACTATTTTTTTACAAAAATTGTTGAAAACTCTCCTCACACATCTGCAACGGTTCTGCATACTCAAAACAAGGTGTCAATATCCTGTTGTGGAATACTGTCCCAAGTCCTTTTAAGTTGCAAGAAAAGCTGGTTTTCATCCTCAATATCTTCAGGGAAATTCCTAAGAGCTCTTCTCAGAAGCATATCCCACGCATGCTCAATAGGATTTAAGTCAGGGGATTGAGCAGGCCAGTCTAAAGCTTGGATATCATGCTGTTTTAACCAACTTGTGACGATACGCGCCGTATGTGGACGGGCATTGTCGTGCATTAGCTGGAAATTTTGTCCCATTTATTGTCTGTGGGGCAAGATTACAGGCTCTAGCACCTCATCTCGGTATTTTAGAGCAGTCATATTGCCTTGTATCCAAGCGAGGTCCGTTCTACCGCCGAGACGAATTCCTGCCCAAACCATAATCGTGCCACCTTGATATGCATGAACTTGTTGTAGGTGCTGCAGTCGATTCCAACGTCCAGGTTCTCTCCAAACACGTACTCTTCGCGAATCAGGATGAAATCCAAACCTGGATTCATCAGTGAAAAGCACAAGTGACCATTGAGAATGGTTCCAGTTTTCGTGTGCAATAGCCCATTGTAATCTTCTTCATCGATTGCCTCTCCTTAGCGCTGGTACCCGAAGTGGCCTACGAGTACTAAGGTTGACTTCATGCAGTCGTCTTCTCAAAGTTTGACCGCTTACCAGCAAACCATACTCTCTTTGTAGCCTTTGAACCAATTGCATTGCCGTTACATTTGATTGACTTCGTGCAGCATTTACTATGAATCGGTCCTGTACATGTGTTTTGATGCGTTTAGGTTCTCGGTGCCGTTCCACCACTTCCCCTATGACACGATAACGTGACTAAAGCCTGGATATAACGCTCTAACTGGTCCTCATGGCTTCAGAAACCGCAATTTGGGACAGTATTCCACAACAGGATATTGACACCCTTGTTTTGAGTATACAGAACCGCTGTAGATGTGTCAGGAGAGTCTTAGGTGGATCCACGGATTATTGATTTAAAGTTTTTAACAATTTTTATAAAAAAAATAGTTGTTCTGTTTAGGTTTTAATGTTTCAAAAATAAAGTTTAGATTTAAATTTTGTCTGAGTTTTTCCTCTTCTTCTAAGTTTTTTTTTAAATTTAACTTTATCTAAAAGTTTATTATCAGATTAGATAGGCTATTAAACAAGGTTTATTTTAATGTGTAGGTGTCTTAACAAAAAGTTAATAGAATTTTAGTTGTTTAGGTTTAATTAAAATATCCCTAGACACTTTTGATGTGTGTATATATAAATTATTTTATCTTATTTATTTTTTAATTTATTAGTTTTAAGAAGGCTTACAGACTAATAATATAATAACATGTAACAAAAATGTATAATGATGTTGCTAATGACAAGCCTCCACAGATACATAACAAATTAACAATTAACTAAAGTTGAAGTTATGGTTTTTATACTTAAAATAAAAGAATCAACGAATATTAATTATTATTCTATATATATATAATTTATATATATACATAGTTTTAAATTTTATTTTATTCAATAAACAGTTTTTACTGAATTGTCTGTTTTATTTTATTTTTAAAGTAATATTTATATTACTAGAGAAATTTCGAAAAAAATCTGATTTCCTTATTTACCTTATAATGAGAACTATTGGTCCTGAACAGTTCCTTTTACACTTAAATTAAAGCTAAATAACTGCTCTACAACTTAACTTCTATTGACTTTCCTTGTAGGATGAGTATTTTAGACAGTATTTCGATCTAAAGTCTAGCCAACTACAAATTTGATAAAATTTGGGAAAAATTGCCCATTTTCGAAATGTCATATCTTGAGATCTATTAAACATACAGAGCTGGGGTTACACTCATTTTGTTGCTTATTTTGTCTTATTTAAAAGTTTCATAGATGACTTTGCTGCAAAATGCATATTTTAGAAGATGTAAGCCAAAATCTGAAAAAAGTTCGAAAATTTTGAGGTTTTTCGAGCACCACGAAGTTAGCACAGGTCTTTCGAGGTTGCAAATCTAGATTTATACCATTGGTATCTATCCTAACAACATCAAAAAATCAGGACCTTGCAATTTATTGCGACCTAACATGTCTTAAATGACTGGCCTCTATTATCTCAAACGCTGGAAAGAAGGGCTTTACTATCAAGATTCTGCCAGCCACCCAAAAAAAAGATGATAGATCCGTGGCTGACCAACCCTATTGGAAAGGAAATTGAAGTGAACTAAACCAATAAAACGGTAAAAAATACGCCTAACTTTATAAGCAGCTGAGAATTGAGATATTAATTACGTTAACGTACTTTAACTCCCAGACATGTCGGGTAACGTCGGTTCTCGCGAGTAATTGCTGATTAGAAATACCTGCCGTCGCCTGTCAGGAGGATATTGCGTGCCTCACGTTGACAGAGTGCACCGCCTAGAAGAAGTCGTAACGTGCTTGTATAACTGTCGCTCCCTGGTCAATTAAACAGTCGACAGCAAGGACCTGGGTCGCGGTGGTCTCCTTCTGCAAAACAATTATTTTACAGGAAGAAGCAGCGAAAAGAAATCAAATAATGGAATGTAAATGGAACTAGTTAGTTAGATGGGCCAGTTGGTCCGGAGGCAACGGCCTATGGTGCCCCATACGCGCCCATCGATGTCGCCTTGGAAGTCCACCTTACTCTCATGCTTGTGATAACTTACAGAGGGGCTGGCATTACTCAGTTGGGGATTGCGAATTTATGTTCTCGTGATATGATGTATCAAAATTGCGTTGGCATCATGAAGTCATTAAGTCAGTCACCCCATCCTGCCGGGTTTGCGGAATAGTTCTAATAGTTTCCGCGGCCCCGGAACATAAAGGGCAACCGAAGGAACATGGGCGGGTTTTAGTCAGCAAAAGTCTGACACTTCCTCCCGCCCCGCCCGGGCGGGAGAAGTCATTCCCATGCATATAAAAAAAAGTCATGACCCCATGCCTTTCGCCAGGGTTTAGGTCGATCTTTATACCTATTATCTAATATAATAAATATAGGTAAGTTTGGGAGAATCGATAGTCATCGTTATTAAGATTTCATCATTTCAGACTCCTTACAGGAAATAACCTCTAATACCCGTAGTATTCCGAGAAAGAGTAGAGTTTTCTTGTAAGGAGTCTGTATTTGTAAATAATCTAATACTTGTATTTTGAATATATAACCTCATTGGATCTTGTTTATTATTTAACTATGGACTGCTGGCCATTTTTCATTAAAATAAAATAAAACTCCATTTGTTTTTCTTTTTTATTTCTCATTTTTCTTAATAAATAATGGCCGTCACGTGCTTTTTATATATAAAACGGCCAGTTTTTTTATATAAGTTTGGGGATGGAAACCTCTTTAGTGAGTTCTATTAAATTGGTAAAACCTATTTGATTATCCTACCTACTGTTTATTTATTAATTTCAAAGTTTGTGAGAGTTCATGAGAGGACGTTTGTTGCATATTGAACGTATCTTGTTAAAACTTTCAGTAATATTAATCTACCGATGTATAAAATCAATATAAAATGGAGAACTGGCTGATGTATCATCGCGCAGCCCAAACCTAGAGACAGAAACTTGCGGTTTGTTCTTTGTGAAGAGTAGGAAACCACTGAGAAAGGATTTTTGGAAATTCCAACCCTGAAGAGGTAAAATATAGAGATTAAAAGTACCGACATTCACGCGAGTGAAACTGCGGGCGCAGTAGCTAGCTAATATTTTAGAATAACGAATACAAAGAATACGCAACCTCACGCTGCTGCACCATGGGAAAAGTTGGAAAACCTGGCCAAAAACTCGTTATAGCAAAGATCTGAATTGGGTCAATAAATAACTTTATCCTAGAAGATAATAGGAAAACTATATTTTTCCATGTTGCCTCTCATGCAAGAGGTTGTGGGTTCGAATCCGGCCAAGCACCAATATGTGACTTTATCAATTCATTATTCATATATAAGTATGTACTTTCTAAAAATGTACTTATCTTGGACATCATAGACATCGGAGAAGGAAAACATCGTGAGGAAACCAGACTATTGTAGTCAATATGAGTCTGAAATTGCCAATCCGCCTTGAGAAAGCGTGGCAGGTGATAAATGCTCGTGCCTTCTCTGTATATGAGAAGAGGCCTTTGCCCTGCAGTGGGATAGTAATAAGCTGGCATTATTACTTACAAATTGTGGCATGAGCCCGCACTGCAACTTCAAAGAAAGTGAAATATTTTGGAAGGAAAAAAATACGCAAAAAGAGCAGCTAATTTTGATAACTATAAATATCGTCGTTGTTCTGGCGTTATTGTGCGGAGATTTCATTCGATGGTATAAGTGACAATAAAATAAGTATAATTATCATTACATAGTATAAAACAAATCTCTTCGCTGTTTGTGTGATCGCCACTATGTATACCTATAATTAAATCTTTAAGAGTACGCAACGGATTTTATACGAGTTTGTTTTTCGCTATCATTCGTAATTCAGCTCTCTTCGGCTGTTTACTACCTATAACCGAGCAATAAACTGCCGTGGCGATGTGTCTGCTATTTATATAGCAAGCTCAAACAACTAAAAAGGTCTTCGAACATTCTAGTATCTTCTAGAATAATCGAGGATGAACCGGAAGCTTCTCAAACGTCCCAAACGCTCTACCTCCTCTCCAAATGCGAACTCAACGTCTGAATGGTCTAGATCGAGAACTCTCTCGAACCTTCTAGAACATTCAAACTGCCAGTTCAATTTTGGATACGAAACAGTGAACATCTCTGCGAAGTGAAGCTACTACTGCAACATGAAAAAGTTATTCTAATCTGAGTGTTTGATTACTGTGACATTGATCAATTAATATAGTAATTACTGTTTTTCGTGTAAATCGCTGTAATTTTATTTACCCTAACCCTAGCTCGTAACAATTGGTGTCAGAAGTAAGGGAAAAGCTATGCCAGTTACACCGAAGGAGGACACGGATGGGATCCGAGCCAGGAGCCAGCCGAACAGGATGTGGACCAGAGGCGCTTCGAAGGTTCTTTGGTGCAGACACCGAGTGGCAATCAGCTGACGATGGAGCCAGCTTCCGCTCAGGTTTCTGGAGTTTCTACAGCATCAGCAATCCTAGATCTCCCTGCTCTGATGGCAATGCTGCAGGAACAGGCCCTCCGGCTTGAGGAACAACTCCAGCGGGACAAAGAGGAACAGACCCGCCGACAAGAAGAACTGATACTCCTAATCAAAGATTTGCAGTAACATCTCCAGATATAAGACACTCCAACGCTTTCTGGATATCAACTACTTATATAAAATCTTTAATAAGGAGGATCTGTTCTTCCTGTCGGCGGATCTGTTCCTCTTTGTCCCGCTGAAGCTGGTGCCCAAGCCAGTTGGCCAGTTCCTGCAGCATCGCTATCAGAGTAGAAAGGTCCAGTGTCGCCGATGCTGTAGAAACTTCAGAAACCTGAGCGAAAGTTGGTTCCGTCGTCAGCTGATTGCCACTCGCTGTTTGCACCGAAGAATTTTCAAAGCGTCTCTCGTGCTCCTCCTATTGGCGCTGGCTCCTGGTTCGGACACCGTCCGTGTCCTTCTTCGGTAAAACTGGCATAGCTTATCCTTTACCGACCATTCCAGCATCTTTGAGAATGATCTAAAATCTTCTCGTCTCGGGTGACCTAGAATGCTCTAGTCGTCTCCGTAGAGGTCGAGAACTCTCTCGAACCTTCTAGAATATTTTGGGACATTTCCGAAATTTCTGTCCGAAAAAATCTGGCTTGTATTCCACGTGTCACTCTCTCTGGCTTGGCCACCATCAGGGATTTTAATTTTGATAACACAAAAAAATAGTCGCTAAATAGTCGAAATTAGTCGCCAAATATCAGAAATAGTCGTTCTCTAGTTCAAAAGTTATAAGGGTTTATAGGTGGCCGAGCTGGAGAGTCTCCTCAGCTTGGCCACATGAAAACTAGGGCACCTAGTGAAGATCTGTTTTTACAAAAAAATAGTCGCTAAATAGTCGAAATTAGTCGCCAAATATCAGAAATAGTCGTTCACTAGATCAAAAGTTATAAGGGTTTATAGGTGGCCGAGCTGGAGAGAGTCTCCCCAGCTTGGCCACATGAAAACTAGGGCACCTAGTGAAGCTGTTTTTACAAAAAAATAGTCGCTAAATAGTCGAAATTAGTCGCCAAATATCAGAAATAGTCGTTCACACTAGATCAAAAGTTATTAAAGAATATAATTTCAACATGTACAAGCAGGTACAAAATACTTAAGTAGTTTCTGACAGTAGGTAACTATGATGTGTTATGGTGAAATGTTTCTTTCAAAACATATAAATATAGTGATTCTATAATGTGAACCCACCGAGGAAAAGCTATACAAACTCCAAAATAATAAGTAATATTTTATCTTTATTCACGCATTCGAAGTAGCGTACAGAGCGTACATGACAGTTGTCAAATTGATCGGTTTTTTAAATAAATTTGTGTGCTTTTAATATATTTCCCTTATTATTTTGGGTGTGTAAGAACAACAGAAACGGAAAAAGTCTTTGGGTAAGTTTGAAATGATATGAACGCAAAAATATAGTAAGTAAAATATTCTAGCTTTTTAACAATCAGTTATTACGTACCTAATGAAAAAATGCCATTTGATGAGATATTTTAATTCCAAAAATACTTAGCAATTTACCTTTATAAATCTACTTTCCGAAATATTTCCTCTCCCGATAAGATTGCCGGTAATGTTCCCACCAATATTCCCACCTCGGGCAATACTCCCGGGAACGGCACATCTCTACTCTGGAGTGTCATAAATGAGTATGCCTTAGTTACACGAAATCTATGAATTGGGGTTTAAATTCTGGCCCGGAAAGTATTTTTGTTGTATTTTTTTCGACAACAAAAAAAGTTTCATTATTCTAACGTAAATTAGAGTCTCTAAACGTTATAATTTGTTAAAACCGTTGCATGCGATTGTACATCTTGACACTTAATAGACCAAGAGCAAGGTTTAATGTTTTCATAGAAGTTTACGGCACTCTAACCTAGTCATTTAAAACATAGAAACATATAATATATAATTGAAAAATTATCTTTCTCTGACATTTGTAAAGTCTTTTGATCGATAAAACTTGAAGTATATTACACATATTTATAGAAATATCTTTTTTCTTGGAATGTTTTCGTAGACTTTCCTGTCTAGCTCTTGGACTATACTTTAAAAATTGAACTCATTGTAACTTCTTATCTAAAAGGCTAGCCGCACACACACAATAATATTGTCAATACAAGATTGTCAATAATCTATAGTACGATTTTTAATTCGACTCAGAAAAATGACAAGTGCAACTGTCACTGATACCAAAAAGGGTGACCCGCTACAATAGTGATGTTCCGCAATCGATAGACTTAGACATTTAGTCATGCTTTGTTTTTTTTATTGTAAATATTGAATAATAAAACAATTTTAGAAATATGGACCTTACCAAAAACAAATAATATAACAGTGTTTATGTAATATTAAATTACCTGCCGTGTATGTCTTCTATTTAATTACCGTAAATTACATGTAATATTTTTTTTATAATTAAAGACAATTTAATATAGAATAAAAAAAAATTCTCGACTAAGATTTAATTGTAAAAACTCGATTGTACCACATCACTATTTATTTGGGACTAAAAACCTGCAACACTGGAAATGTCATTTTTCTGACTCGAATTAAAAATCGTACTATAGATTCTATCTATCCAATACCGCAATACAGGCCGCACACACACAATATTATTGACAATACGTACTTTATTGTCAATATTATTGTGTGTGTGCGGCTAGCCTAAGACCCGACTATTTCTGATATTTGGCGACTAATTTCGACTATTTTTTTGTAAAAACAGATCTTCACTAGGTGCCCTAGTTTTCATGTGGCCAAGCTGGGGAGACTCTCTGCAGCTCGGCCACCTATAAACCCTTATAACTTTTGAACTAGAGAACGACTATTTTTGATATTTGGCGACTAATTTCGACTATTTAGCGACTATTTTTTTGTAAAAACAGATCTTCACAAGGTGTCCTAGTTTTCAAGATATGCATGTGGCCAAGCTGGGGAGACTCTCCCCAGCTCGGCCACCTATATACCCTTATAACTTCTGAACTAGAGAACGACTATTTCTGATATTTGGCGACTAATTTCGACTATTTACCGACAATTTTTTTGTGTTATGAAAATTAAAATCCCCGATGGTGGCCAAGCCAGAGAGAGTGACACGTATTCCACAATTGCCAAAAAGAGAATATGGTTGTATTAAGATTTTAGAAAGTCTCCTTACAGGAAAACCTCTAGTACTAAGACTAATATATTGTAAAAGTTCAATCAAACAAATACTTACAATTTTGAATATAACCTCCTTGGCTCTTTAATTTGTTCATTTGTTGCTGGCTTTTTTTCAATGAAAAAATATTGATAACGCCATTTGTATTTGTTTTTTATTTCAAATTTTTCTTAACGAATAATGGCCATTGCCTGCTTTTTAAAATATAACGACCAGTTTTGAATCTAAGTTGAAAGGTATGAAAACTCTTTAGTATTTTGATTGTCCCTATGCGAGTGTGTAGATTTTTTAAATTAAGCTTACATTAACTCAATGATTACGCTACAGATTTTGTTGCTCTAAAGCTGTTTATTGCTTAACCGGGTTGTGAGCTTCCGTGTAGACCGCTCGCTATTATCACATTATCATAGCAAGCAAGTACTAGATAGTTAGACCCTCAGATTAGTAAACAGAAGGCAGATAGATAGCGCGGAACACCGCGAGTGAGGTCAACAAAGCAAATACAAAACCAAAAGCGAATACAATCTCGAGTCAGTACGGCACGAAGCGTCGCGCCGTAAACATGTCACAGAAAATATTCATATTTTCGAGAATGATGCCGTCTTTTGTTTTTAAACATTGCAAAAATTGTTCCCTAAATCAAAAGAGAGAAGATGGAGTACCTTTTTAAAGATTATTATGGTTATTTTTGCCTTTTTGGATGTTATTTTATTTGGAACACAAAACCTCAACAGAAATCTGACGGTGTTGCTATTTTATTGTGCAAAAATTTACCCCTAAGTTGGGAAATATGTATTGGACACAGGATTATCGATCTACAAGAATATTTATTTCGAGTGTTTTTTTCTTTTTGGTTGGTATGTTTGTATAATGTGTGTGTACTTATCTTGTAAGTATGTGTCAAAAGTCTTCGTTAATAAAAGTAGTGAATGTTTTGTCTCTAACTAAAATTATGTACACCAGTCGATTCGCCAACATAAAGTAATTTTTTTTTTTTTTTTTTATTATTATAATGGGCTTGCTCTTGGTCTCAGACTAGCCCGAGGGCATAGACGGAGCCTACGATGGAGCGAGCTTACCCAGTAGATGCCTATGCACTCGTTTCTTAAATACTTCCGGGTTATATGAATTTGGAAACACAGACGCCGGCAGGGAGTTCCATTCCTTTGCGGTGCGCATTATGAACGATTTTGAGAAGCGCTGCGTGCGGATATGAGGAATATCAACCAAGAAAGGGTGGTATCCCGCCGTACGTCTGGATGTCCGGTGGTAAAATGGCGATGAGGGAATGAGCTCGTGTAGCTCATGAGCACACTCACCGAAGTGCAATCTGTAAAATACCGCCAGACAGGCAACTTTTCGCCGATGTGCTAGTGGTTGAAGTTGAGCCACCAGCTTCTTGTCGCCAATCAACCTTCTGGCCCTGCGATCCACCGAATCCAATGCGGCCAGTTGGTATTTGGCTGAGCCATCCCATAGGTGACTGCAATACTCCATACACGATCGGACTTGAGCTTTATAAAGTGTTAGAAGCTGTCCCGGCGTGAAGTATCGCTTAACCTTGTTAAGGATGCCCAGTTTTTTCGCCGCAGTCTGTGCTTTGGACTCGATGAAAGTGCCGAAGTTGAGGTCAGAACTCAACTCCATGCCAAGGAGTTCAAGGCAGCCGGTTACTTTTACAGATGCACCTCGGAAAGTAGGAGCCAGGTCAAATGGGCTCCGTTTGGCGGAGAACAGACACGCTTGCGTTTTGGCGGCATTGAACTGCACTAGATTGTCATCGCCCCATTGGGACACACGACTCAAGGCAAAGTTCACTCGCTCTACCATGGTCTCTCTCTGTGAACGAATATCGTCCCTACTGTCTTTTGCGCTGGCCAAATATCTCTCTACAACAGTACTGTCATCTGCGTAACCGACTATGCTAGGATTTAGCATATCGTTTATATGGAGCAGGAATAGAGTTGCAGAGAGAACAGACCCTTGAGGAACACCGGCATCAATGGCCATTAGGTCCGAAGAGCAGCCGTCGACGACCACTCTGATCGACCTTTCCGTCAAAAAGTCCGATACCCAGCTACAAAAGTCAGCCGGTATGCCATAAGCAGGAAGCTTGCTAAGGAGACTTGCGTGCCAAACCCTGTCAAAGGCCTTTGAGATGTCGAGTGAAACGGCAAGAGCTTCGCCGTTTTTCTCAATGGCTTCACCACAGCAATGTGTAACATACACTAGAAGGTCCCCAGTAGACCGACCACGGCGAAAGCCATATTGCTGGTCATTGAGTAGGTTGTTGTCTTCTAGGTATGCCAACAATTTGCTATTTAGTACTCTTTCCATGACTTTACAGAGCATGGAGGTGATGGCGATTGGTCGATAGTTACAGGGATCGGCACGGCTGCCCTTTTTGGGCACTGGCTGCACATTAGCAAGCTTCCAGGATCTTGGCACCGTTCTAGTTTGGAGAGAGAGCCGGTATAGACGTGTCAATACAGGCGACAACTCAGGCGCACATTGTTTAAGTACTCGCGCAGGTATTCCATCTGGTCCACTGGCTTTATTCACGTCTAAATTCAGCAGAACCTTCCGTACCTCTTTTTGGTGAACAGCAATATCCTTCATTGAGGAATCGCAATGAGGTATAGTAGGTGGTTGATGGAGGCCTGCATCAAGACGAGAGTTGCTCGCAAATAGGGAAGCAAACAAGTTCGCTTTCTCTATCGCGGAGTGGGCCAGCGTACCGTCAGGTTTCTGCAACGGTGGAAATGTGGAACGGCAGAAGTTGGATTCAACCGCTTTGGATAGGGACCAAAACTGCTTGCTACCAGAAGGGTAGGACGTGAGTTTGGCCCCTACTCGACTGATATGGTCAAATCGAGCCTTCCGAATCACCCTTTTGCAGGACTTGGCGGCATCGTTATAGGCTTTCTTCTTCCTGCGAACCCTCTGGCCCTTGCTTTGGTGTCGCGGGCTTGCACCCAAGCCAGGTATGCAGACTGTTTAAGGGCTTCAGCCCGAGCACAATCCGCGTTGAACCATGCTTGAGTTCTGTGATCGAGCGAGAAGTCGGAGAACGGAATATAATATTCCATTCCCTGCCGAATCACATCTACGACAGCCTCAGCAGAACATGAGGGATCGCCGGAAGAAAAACAGACCGACCGCCAAGGGAAAGACGCAAAGAATTGCCGCATCTCATCCCAATCTGCTGACTCGTATCGCCACACTCTCCTCGTGCCCCGTGGGCTGAAATCCGGAGGGGAGCAGACCGATACGGATTTTACCAGACAGTGATCTGACGAGCCCAGCGGAGCTGAGACCGAGACAGAGTGCCGATCCGGATCTGTTGTCAGTAGAAGGTCCAAGCAATTGGGTGTGTGGTCAGCAACATCCGGTACCCGCGTCGCAACGTTCACCAGCTGGGTGAGGTTTAGCGACAGCGCAAATTTGCGTGCTTCCTTGCCAGCGTGGCAGGTTTTCTCGAACGGGGGCAGCCACTCCTTGTGGTGGGCGTTAAAGTCCCCGAGAAATACTAGTTCCGCAGCAGGGTACCGTTGTTGGGCATTATCTGCAGTCTCAGTAAGATGGTCAAATAGCCTGGTTGTCTCCTGGTCTCCGACGTGCGATCGGTAGACACATGCATATAGGATCTTCTGGGATCCTGTGTCTACGATGGCCCACAGAGTAGAAAACCCGGAAGTCTCAAAGCAGCGAAGACGCTTACAGCAGATGTCGTCGCGGACGTACACACAGACCCCAGCTTTCTCTTTGAACTTATGTTCTAGTGAGTAGCCTGGGTAGTTGAGGTACGCCACGTCCGCTGGGGTTTTAATTTGCGTCTCCGTTAAGAAGAACAGGTGCGGCTTTTCAGTCTCGAGGTGGTGGTGGACTGCGTCGAGATTTGAGTGCAACCCTCGTATATTGGATAGGTGCACTTTCAGCGGGAGGAAGTGCCGCCGGTGTTTGACCGTGTTCTTCTTTTTTCTATTCATTTTGTTGAGTAGTGCGGGTTGGGGGACTTTTGGATGTCGAGGCGCTGCTTTCGCCAAGTAGATTGCACGAGTGACACCAAACAATGAGGAGCTCACTTGGAGACTGCGGGGACGCCCGAGCCCCCCCGAAATAGCCACCGGGTCCTCCCATCCAGTCGCCAGCTGGCACGGTGGAGCTATTCCGGGATTTTTCGCGAGGTGGCGGGGCAGCCTTTGGCACGTAAAAAACAGTGTACAAATATAGTAAAAAACAGTGAACAGAAAAAGATGACAACTAATATTTTATATTCTGTCCTTTTCTTTAAGAAATGGAAAGAGACAGATGCATTTAACTTAAATTTAGTAGTTTGTGAATAAGAGAATAAATTAGCACGTTCAGGTTTAAAACAAACAAACTTTTTAACTTTATAAAATTGTTATACACCTAAGCACTTTATTATTTATATCCCTAAGTTGTTCCATAATTTTAAACACAATAAATCAATTATTATCTGCCCGCTTCCAGCTTAGCCAGGGTGCATTTTTTTTTAATCAATGTTGTCATACCAACATTGTCCTGACAATTACAAACACAACAAAGTAGATTCACCTAATTAGGCGTAGCAGTTCTTATGCTACGCGCGTACCTACATACTTTTAGTAAATTCATAAATTGATTTTAATTAATATAAACAGATAAGAATGAAATATTACGGGTAATTTTTCATCATCCTGGCAACCGGAACGCACACAGAGACGACGTGTTCTTACAGCGCAGTCACGTGGCAGTCACGCACACATGTCTCGACGTTCGCCGCACTCGTAATGTTCCGCGCTGGCTATCTGCCTACTGTTTTATAATCTGAGGTTAGACCAAACCCGAGGCGCACACTCGCACGGGTAATATTCGACAACATTAGAGTTTCTTTGAGAATAATCGAGCAAGTTCCGAAAGCTTCTCTAATGACCTATTTATAATGCTTTGCTTCAAATCAAAACTGAACTCAACGTCTGAATGGTCGAGAACTCTCTTGAACCTTCTAGAACATTCAAACTGTCAGTTCAATTTTGGATACGAAACAGTGAACGTCTCTCATCTCTGTGAAGGATAACTATTACTGCGATACGAAGACGTTATTCCAATCTGCTGGGCGGGGGCTGGGGCCTGGCTTGAATACCATCCGTGTCCTCCTTTGTTAAAACCGGCATACCCCTTACCTCTGCCAACTGTTATGAGCTAGAGTACGGGATAAATTTACATCGATTTGTACGAAGACAACTAATTACTATATTAGTAAATCATCAACAATAATCAAACACTCAGAACAATACAATAATCAAACTACCGTGTAGACCGCTCGCTGTATACATAGCAAGCTCAAACTACCACAAAGTTCGACAATCTCCGACGCGCACAGATAATATTCTAGAACATTCCAGTATCTTTGAGAATGAACTGAAAGCTTCACACGACTGACCTAGAGCTCCCTCGAACCTTCTAGAACATAGGTTTTTTAGTAAATGTGTCTGGAACAATATAAGCTGTGTGGGTTGCGTACTCTGATTGAGTAATAATAGAAAATGGTACTCCCGGAAAAATAGAAAATGAAGAAGATGATACATACTTGGTGGATATATTTTTTTTGTATAATATCATTCTAGGTTCTAGGTATGAGTCCATTTTATAACTTGTGTAAAAAAAGTTCTTTTCTATGTACAAAAATATTCGCCATAACGATGTTAATATTTAGTCAACAACGGGGTTTAAATTAACAATAATCAAGTTATTTTTTTTTTGTTGAAAAGAAAGTATTTATCACTTCACGTTTGTGTCCTTTTATTGTTATTAATAATGCACCTGCCATGTTTATATCTCATCAACTCTGGGTTGACTGGTAGAGAATGCCTAAGGCATTAAGTACGCCCTTGTACGCTTGTGTATGAAGTTAAAAAAAAAAAACACTTCACCTTTGATTTCGGTCATCTGACCTCGGTCGTAATGAGAAGTCTATCTCGCTACAATAGAGCTAGAAGGTCAGGAAGAGGAGAAATATTTTACTTATGGATAATTCAAATTATTGACAATAACTTTGTCCACAACCTATGATTGAATTTGGTCTTTGTAAAGTGCACTATAGATCACCCAGAGTGAAGATGTCTGGTTATGGCAAACTTGTGTGTATGGGAAAAAAGGGGGTTTTGTAAAAGAAAGTCAAAATTCCTGAAAAAGAAAAATTTTTTATTATTACTTTTTTTCTAATCGAGTATTTTTTTTCGATAACGTATTTTTTTGTATTTTTTTTCAAAGTGCTATAATAATTACATAAATTTGAACTTATTGAAGCAGTAACCTAGTTCTGTACAAAAACTAATAAGAGATCTACAATTTAATAACTAATAATGTTTCTTTTGAAATAAATTCTTTAAATGTGTAACAAGACAATATCCTCTGCGCGGTAGGAAAGGTGGTGGGTTAGATTATAAAAAGATCGATCCTATAATTACATTAATAGTATTATAATATGCATATTAATAAAACTAGATTGTTCTAAGCTAGTGTTTCGCAATTTAAATATAGCTAAGGCCGCGTAGAATCTGGCGTCCAATATAGCCAGGTAAAGGGAAATATAATAAATATACAGTAATGCAATATGTTTCAAATATACACCTTTTAATTTAATAACTAAATAATAATGGGATATTGGGAGGCAGCGATTAGCCTAATAAACCGTATTTTCGACGTAAATAATATGATTGACGCACAAGTAAATACAAGAAACGGTTTTTAATAAAAACTTTTACGTTCGCATTGTAAATTAAATATGGATAACAGCAATAAAAAGAATACAGTTGCATATGGTAACGAAACATCGCGTTTTCCTTCCCCCATTAGATTACACATTTTTATGTATTTTTAAATTACTAATATAATTACACAAGAAACTCGTCAGTTTTGTAATAAATATGATTCTGACACGATAACATATTATTGTATACGCAAGACCACGCTCAAATTATTTTATTAAACGCTAAGTTTTAACGGGACATTTCCACTTCATGATTTTATTCACGACATATAACCAAAGACAAGTTTTATATTTTTTTTTACAAATTTCTAGTAACATGAAGTGTATTAAAATTATTTTAGCAACAATACCTAAATATAACTTTTAAATCATTAATCAAAAATGTATCAAATTTTTGGCATTAATACAAGATAGCCGTAATTGTTTTTTTTAGAAAATCTCTAACCCTATAAATGAAATATATTAATCTGTTTCGTTCGGTGGTCGACGTCTCTACCTATTTACAATTATTACTATTTACATAACAGGAGGGCATTGGAAACTAAAAACATATGTCGTAAAAACTGGGTGTTCCGAACATTAATAGTTTTTGATAGATAATGCGGAATTTTATAGCCATTGTTTGAGAATTAACATAGGTCCGTGCAAAAACAAAAGTAACTTTAGGAAAAGAAAGAGCCTATTAGCCGTTGTAAGATTTTTTTGCAGTTGGTTCTGTCGTTATTTTCAAACAGTTAGAACGAAAGTATGGTCGGGTATTTGCCATCTATAAACATGCTCATACACTTCGACACTGGGTGCCCGTAATTCAAAACGTGTGGAGAAGCCTCTATGTCCGCTAACTATTAATGCACGCAACAAGTAAATATCATATTAAATTAACTTTCCCGTGAATGTTCATCTACGTTCTACTTAAGGATCTACATCAGATTGTTATCACAAATTATTAAGGGCATTTAGTGATTGGTCGATACGAATTATAAGATAAGAGATTCCTTTAAAGCTTTCTTTGTTTCACATTGTTTTTGTGAACGTAATTCTACTAATCCTAACATAATAATGTGATATGATAGTTCGGTGCTCAATCACTCTTAAAAGGGCTGAACGTTTTTTGATGATTTTGGCAAACAGGATGAGTTGGATTATTACAAGATTTTATCCAGAGTTTTCGCTAGGATGCCAGTGTGAAATTAATAACAGAAGTGGCGTGCTTTGGGGTAAAAACATAGAAAATGTATAAGTTGAATCAATATTTACGATTTAGAAAAACCACAGCTAATCACTGAATAATTTCTCCAATAGCTAGTAATTATTTAATATTTTATTATTTTAATACTTGCTTGTGGTTTTATTAGTGCAAGCTGACTTATCAGCTTGTATGAAGAGCACGCCACGAAATGAAGCGGAATAAAAAATAATATTAAACTGCGTTTAAAGAAAACCCAGAGAAAAACGTCAATAGATAACAAAATGAAACAATTCTCATTCAAAGTAATCAAACTCCATGTGACTTTACAAGTATTGTATAAAAAACATACCATTAAAATAACGCAAATATTATTATTACGTCCAATAAAGGAATCTCTAACTTAAACAGAATACTTATTACTAGTTGGCGTCGATTCGTAAATACATTAGACATTATTGATTCACTCTTGCTTTGAGCTTTGTACACAATGACTCATGCTGACTGCATTGCAGATTGTTTTTTATATTTGGGCCTTGAAAAAAAAAATGGTGCATTTTATCGAATTTAAAAGACCTTGTTTCACAAAGTATTTAATTTAACTTTAGAAAATCTTTAAATAATCAGAGTAACTAACTTATGTCTCCTTGACAAATACGCGTTTGTAAATGGGATATCTATACTAATTTATTAAGGCTGTAGTGTATATTGAATTATCGGCAATCTCTGGAAAACTACCAGTTGGAAACATTTTTTTGTATTATATCTAGTTTTATGAGGTGAATAGTATGTTAAATTTACCCTTGCTTATGATTCGTCAATCTAGTTGTTGAATAGCTAAGTTCGCAAACAGTTTCATTTGTCTGATTGTGATTTAATTCGCGAAATTCTACAATATAATGTTTTCACCTACAAAGATGCACCATTCGCTCTTTGTTACGCGGTTATAAGTCTATCTTAGTGTCGAACTGATTATATGCGCGCACGCAACAGGGCGGTTAGATCGCTCTGCTATGGGTTGCACGAAACTGCTAGTAGCGAATTATATTTATAAGGAGCGGCGCCTGCGAGCAGAATCGTGGAATTTGAAGGCGGAGGGATCTAGTCGCCTGGTTGCCCAGGCGCATGTAATTGTAGCCTCAAAGCATAGTTTGTTATTAAGAGAATAATAACTACTTATTTAGTTAGAAAACACTTTTTTATAATATGGTTTGTAATCTATATTCTATGTTTATATAATAGCAAGCAAAACCGATGTCGACTATTCTGCTAATGTCAAAAGTGATTTGAAAAATGCAAGGGTGCAGAAAAAGATAATTTTCATCAAGAAGAAATTTAAATTTTGGCACATTTTGTCCTAATGTAGGGATTGCAATCTCAATCGATATGAAGTTCTTTAGATTTAACATGGGACATGAAATTTTAAGCAATTAATCAACGTGGAAACATGGTCAACTTTCACCATTGTGTACAAAGCCATAGCTCAAATATTCATTCAACCTCACAAGAGACCACCATCTCACTCACTCACCATTCACTCTTCATTCAACTTACTGTGTAATTCCCGGCCTTATATCTCCGAAACCTAACCTAACTCCGACTTTGGACGATATATGATAGCTTTAATCAAATCTGGAATTATTTTTTCCTATAAATGTTCAATTCCTTTATAACTTTTTAGAAGACTTTTTATATTTTATTGTATGATCCAATTTTTTTTTTAGTTTTTTGTTATTACATTAACATTTTGATAAAAAAATCAACGCAAGAAATACGGATCATTAAAAATGCAATCTACCTAGAGATTTTAATAAAAACCGTCGTACGTCCTACATAACCACGGCCTTCAGAACATTGCTGACCTTACAGTTGCAGACGGGACAGCGCTTGGCCTTGGCCCACACCTTGACTGCGCACTTGTAGCAGCAGCAGATGTGCGCTATCCGGCCGTGCACGAACACGCCCGACTTCGGCTCCGATATACAAATCATACACAAGTCCTTCTCTTCCGTCTTACCTTCCATTTTCTCTATCAGACTGTTCGCTATCACCTTCTTAGTTATCTTAGGTTTGTCCTCTATCGTGATCGCGGGATCGCTGACAGTTTTAACGAGTGGTCTCACGTCGATTTTGGGTCGCGCGTCGAACAGATCGTCGTCTGAGTCTAGTTCGGTGTCAGAATCAGTGCGCGCGCGCTTTCGTTTAGTTCTGCGGTCGACGGATTCCGCGCGGCGTTTGCGGTACGAACTTATGCTAATGTCGATTTTGGATGCGGTTTGGGAGTTAGTGGACGTGCCCTCACCCAGGCCGGGGTCCAGGTCCTGGCTGGAGGCGGGCTCCAGGTCCTGGCTGGTGGGCACGTCGGTCTCCTGGCTCATGGGCGAGTCCACGCCGGAGTCCTGCGACATGGCGCGCGGTATGTCGTCCGTCTTGGTGTGTGTGTTGCGCTTGCGTCGCGGCCTCGGCGGGAAGAAGTTTTTGCGTACCTGTAATGTGATGGTGTTTGGTTAGATAAGAAACTAAGAGGTTTTGTGAGAGAGTAGAGGGGTTTTTGCATGTAATAGAATTTGTGACTTCTGAAATGTTTGTAGCTTCATTTAAAAGTTACAGGTCAAAGGTAAATTTGCGCGCTCTACACGAAAAGTTTTAAATTCTCTGGTAGTTACTAGTTGTGGCCAGTACATAGTAAAATGTATATCTTACCACAACTAGTCATCTTCCTAACCTTTTCCCAACTATATTGGAGCCGGCTTCCAGACAGGATTCAGCTGGATAACAGTGTTTTACGGGAAGCAACTGCCTATCTGACCTTCACCACACAGTTACTTGGCGACACCATTTGGTTAGACAGGTCAGACTTTCTGACTACCCGTAACGACGGTCAAAGTTCTACGAATGTCAATGGGGACCGACTTTACGTGCTCCTGGGGCTGCGGGGTGTTCGAAAGAGATACCGCGGTCCTGGACACAAAAGACTGAGAAGAATCATGGGTGCTTTTTAGTCAATAGAAGTCTGGCACTCTTTCTCGCTCCGCACAGTGAGAGGAGTAATTAGACGGTTTTCTAACCACAAAAAAGGGATTTAAGTGCTATGGGAGGTCTGTGATGTCCAAGATAAGCTTTAGAAAGTATTGCTAGTCCCGTTACCTGGAAGCACTTGTGGCAGTATCTATAAAGCGGGTTGTTGTTGGTCGTGAGGCACTGCGCGCAGTTCCAGTAGTCGTACAGGTCCATCTCGCTGTCGCTCTCGTGCGAGTCGGTGCGCTCCGAGTCCGCGAACTGCAGCTCGCCATCGTCGCCCACCGACACCTCTATCACCTTCGTCGCTATTATGTCGTTCTGGAAATTAATGGAAGAGATATTGTAGCAGGAATAAAGTGAAAGTGTGGGGAATGCCGTAAAATACATTTTTCATTGTTTGTTTTTGTAATTTGCAGAACAACTTTGGATTGAATCGATACAAAAAAAATATGCGACACTAACATGTATTTTTTTACAAAAGTATTAATAAAAAGATAATGATATTATAAAAAAACATAAACTCTCAAAAGGTATTCCCAACATAAGACGTTTAAAATCAATTATAGTCTAAAAAACCGGCCAAGAGCGTGTCGGGCCACGCTCAATGTAGGGTTCCGTAGTTTCCCGTCCGTCACAATAAGTGTTCCTACTTATAAGTTAAAAAAAAAGGCTATTTGTTACGTTGACATACTAAGTATGCAGAAATAATTTTGTACAACCTTTTTGTCTTTTTTGTACAAAAACTGTTCTTTCTATCAAGTTCAAAATAATTTTCCTAGAAAGTACTTATAAAGTTCTACTTTCCAGATTTTTTAAACCTACGGGTCAAAAGTTAGAGGGGGGACGCTTTAATTTTTCCTTTTGGAGCGATTATTTCAGATATTATTGACATTATCAAAAACTGATTTTAGTAAACCCCTTTTCATTTTTAAATACCTATCCAACAAAATATCACACGTCAGGGTTGAAATTAAAAAAAAATCACTTCCCTCTTTACATATAGGGGGCCTACCCTAATAAAACATTTTTTTCCAATTATTATTTTACCACTTTGTCGGCGTGGTTGATATACATATTGGTACCAAATTTCAGCTTTCTAGTGCTAAAGGCGGAACCACATTACCGTGTCGTGGCGCGCCATGGTGCTTACCGGCGTGGCGGTGAGTGTGCACACTTACGTGTCGTGTCGTGGCGCATTCTGGCGTTTTTTCTGAACAGTACTTAACGAACCTTTGCAGCGTTCAAAAGTACATAATATTTTCTGATGAACATCTACAATTTCTCTTAGCATTGAAATTTCTTCAGACCAAAAAAATCAAAGAAAATACTAGGTTCACCCTATTTTATTTTATTTTATTCAGAAAGGAACTCCAACAAAGGATACACATTACATGCATTATTATACAAAATTCTTTGAAGATTTGTGCTCCTTCAGTTATAGTAGAACACATCATGCATACATCATCATTTTAAACATAGTTTAGAATTGTATAAGTTAAAGTACACGATACAATTAAAATCAAAGTAAAATTAAACAGTATTAAACGACACATGAACATAAAATTAAATTAAACATTTGAAATAAAACACGGGTTAAATAGTAAACAATTGAAGAGTAAAATATAAAAAAAATTAAACATTAAAATATTCTAAAACACAAATATAAACAGAGGATTGTTAATTTTGTATAATTATTCATTTATCCCTTTTTTAAATAAATAATAAAGTAAGTTGTATTTTTTCTTTATTATTGGATAATTACTAATAAAGTAATATACTATTTTATTAACTTTCGAAATTTCAGTAATTCCATTCAATAAGATCGTCAGTAATTTTGCTGCAAATATTAATAAATCCAAAAGTGCCCGCCAGATGTTCGGTTCGCGCCACGAGCCACGCGCCGGTACAGAAACACATTTTGCCCGTGTGTCGTGTCGCGTCATAAACCCCCACCACCGCTCTGGCGCAATCGGTGGCGAGCAGTCGGCGACACGGCCGAACGTGTCGCGCCACGACACGCCATACAAGTGTGTCTCTAACCATACTAAATGTATGAAACCGATATGCTTCTGGCGCGCCACGACACGCCACGACACGGTAATGTGGTTCCGCCTTTAACGGTCACAGAGATTAAACGAGGACGGACGGACAGACAGACAGACATGGCGAAACTGTAAGGGTTCCTAGTTGACTACGGAACCCTAATTAGGCTTAGAAATTAATGAGTTATGTTCTCACTACACAACCTTATTTTTTGCTCAGAAACCTGAAAACTCGCCATATATGTTTAATTCAACATAATAAATAACTTTGCTGAAGGCCCATCCCAGAAAAATGGCCGGAAGAGTCACCGACTTCCAGTTTTCCCTTCTTGTTTAGAAAAATGCTTTTTATGATGCTAATAAGTTATTTATAGAGGAACGTAAACAAAATTTGAATTTCGCGGGATACCGTATCGCTATCAGTTTAAGTACTAAAACTCATAGATAAGATTGCTTCAACAGGCATCAGAGAAATGATTCCATTATCGGATCACTTACAAGGTGTAACGCCAGCTTAGATTTTTTTGAAGATTACGTAAGTAACGGTCAAACTAAGGACATTTACACAAACCATTTTGAGAAAATAATAAGTACTAGCAACAGCAAGGCGTTAAAATCTTTCAAAATCTCGGCCTTACGCTTGGATCACTTGGCTTTTATTGATGAAAGTCGTTTAACTGTTTCGAGTTCAAAAGATATAAGCGTAGATATTAACTGGAAAATTAATTTTATACTATGTAGGTATTATACTAGGTGTATTTTTGGTCTTGCTTAACAAACAACTTTTATTATGGAACCAAGTCTGAATTCTCGGAAATATATCATCTGTTTCATACGTTATGGTCTGGGCATTGAACTTTTGTTAGAAACAGCTGATATTTTTTTCGCGATTTCAGAGTTGGTTCCATAATAAAAGTTGTTTGTTTTTATGAGTAGAATCATCTCCTAGCGGGTTGAGCAACACCAAAAATACACCTAGTATAACTAGAGAGACTTTTAAAGAGTTACAGGCCGTTTCATTATGTACGCTTTAATGTCTTAATTTTAAGGCAATTAGCTTTAATTATCAGGCATAATTGCAGGTACAATATGTAAATTACTAGCAGGTATACTAATTTTCTGTAGTTCACAATGAGTTATATGAATTAAACATTTTTAGAAGTTTTTTCGAGAGAGGTGGTAATGAAAATAAAGTAAAGTAGGTTAGTATTGTAACAGTTACTGAAAAACAATGCGATAACATGAACCTGGTTTTCCACAAACTGGTAAGTATAAGAGCAGGTCACAACAACGATCAATGATGTAAGAAAAGTTACAAGAAAAATGTCGTAAGTGTTGCTCAGGAGAACAAAGTCATAACTTAAGTGACAATGGTGCTCATAAAATTGTAAGCGTTCATATTATTATAAAAAACTATTTGGTAATTATTCGTACAACAAGTAAGTTAAGTTAGGTTAACATAATTTTTACAACTTGAAAAAAAGAGGTGCTACTGCCCGGCTGTAAATCACCTTATGTTATATTCAATAAGTCGACACATAAAACAGATCTTAAATACTTAAATTCTGCATATTATAAAAGGTATATAATATACTGTACAATATATTTAAAAATATATTGTAGGGCTTTGTTATCCGAATTAAATACATTTTAAGTAATCTGGAGACACGATAGTGCCCCCGCCAAGTCGAGTAAATAAGCGGCACGGCCATACCATTTTTTCTCGAAGCAGTTCTGACCATTTTCGATTTATTTACAGTTCACCTGATTTATTTCCAGCCCGGTTAATTGACTTGGAAATCGTAATAATCAATCTAACATAATAATTATGTGTTACTTGTGAGATACATTGTGTTTTCATGCGATGGCCAAGTCAATTACCCGACTTGGTATTACAAGGAACTAACAAATTTTTATTATAGTAGATATGTATTAATGGTAGGAGTTGCGTTATTATACTCACGTCGCTATTCGCTGAAGTATCGTCGTGGTCTAGGGGTCCGTCGTCGTCGGGCTCCGTCACGGGCTCGTACTCCACATCGGACAGGTCGGTCGCGTCGGTCGCGTCAGTGGCCGCGTCCGAGTCGCTCGTGTCGCGCGCAATATCTACAACACACACATCGGTCAACAACTGCGTGAAAACCGCCGTGAAGCCATGATCTCCCGTTGTTACTGTGTCCGTCTGTAAACCAACTTGCTTTGTAAACTGTCGGTACCTGTATTTTTTTGTCGTTAATTTTTTTGATTGTACTGTCAATTTTTTTTGGAAGGTCATGATTTTTTTCGTATGTTCTGAATTTTTAGCATAGGTATTCTTTTTTTTTAGCTGTCTGTCAGTCTCAGTATTTTTTTATTTTGCCAAAATGTTTTCTTCTTTTTGTTTCCAAATTATGTTTTGTGTTCTTTTTTAATCTTTTCATCGCCAATTTTTACATAAATACATAAAACTTTAATCTACGAACACACGCTACGTATACATGCAGATATGGATGTGATAATAAGTCCAAAAATATTATTTCTGATAAAGATATGATATGACTTTCTGACAAGCTGAACTAAAAAACTTTAAAGTATAAACAAAGCTAGCGAATTGATAACAAGAATTTATGTCATAAAAAATAATTGTATGTCCACTGTCCGCCAGTTGCAATAGGCGAGACGACAAAAAAAAAGTAATTAGTCCGTCAGCCAGATTATCAAAAAATATTGGATAAGTATTTTTTCTTTTTTCTCGTAAACGAAAAATGACCACGATACAGTGCGTTAAAGTTGCTCGTGACGTCACAATAAGATACAATTTTTGCAGCACGGTGACGTCAAAAGCCCCCACTCTGGAACTTTGTAGCTCTTTATCTCTGTATTTTTTAATTAATTTGATTAAGCAAAAATACGTGTCCCGTATTTCCGGCCGATCTATCAGACGGACTAAACAGAATGCCATTTTTTTAATGCTGTCGTCATCCCTATTGAATGGCATTCTTGGTACAAAAGCCTGCGAGCAAATGTATGAGAAATTTCACACAGTATTGCAATCATTCAAGTAGTAACGTGTCAAGCTTGCTCAAGCATTATATCATGTGAAATCTGACAACCACCGATGATATTTCAAATTAGAATTCCGGTAATGTTTGAATGAATCATATTTTTCGACTAATTACCACAACCATTATGTAAACAATAAACTAGCAGAGGCCGAGAGAAATAAAAGTTATTGAGCACGTATTTTGGCTAAGCTATTTTTTATCTTTTTATTGCATTAATTAACAGTTTGGTGCCAGTGACGGGATCAGTACTTAGCAAAAATGCATGCTGATTTATGTTTATTTATCTCGCCCTAAGTAAATAAATACAATCACACAAAAACATATTTCAAGTTAGGGTTGTCACATACGGATGCGTTGATGAACGTGCAGATAATTATGAATGTCTTATTTTTATTGGTACTTACCCTGTCCTTATGAATAGGAGGAAAAATAAAATTGCAAGATTTACTAAACTGACAAAGTAAGATAATTTGCTGTGATTTACTTTCTTTGTGTGTTTTGTCTAAATTTTGTACCCTATCTATTGGTAAAATAAATATTTACCTGTAAACCCATCTAGGTTTAAAAAAATATTTTTTTGGGAATTTTAGAGAATAGACGAAATTCTCCAATTATATTGGCAAAACTTTAGATCTTTAGTAGTTATTAAGTTGGTACTAAACACATAATAACAGAATATACAAAACTACGTTTTATTTCTATGGTTAATCAAGATTGTCACAGCATTTGTAACAAAAGCGCCAGCATTAGCTATCTCCAGAGATAAATAGCGCATTATTGCGCAATGTTTACCTTGTGAGTGAGGTAAACAACTGTTTGTTCAAGTGTCAGCCATTGTTTTGAAGTAAGAACACTTGAAAACTTGTTGTTTATTTGTTGTAGAAGCTAAGTTCGACAGATGGCGGCACTCGCTTCTATATCGAGCGGTTACGTTTTAATTTGTCAGTTTCCTAAATATTTTCCTCCACCAGCCAAGCTAAGTATGCATTAAATTGGCCTGTCTTTGCCAACCAATATTGAAACTGCACTTTCAAGAAATATAGTTATAAGCGAATGGAGAACCTGAATTTGAAATATGTTCTAGTTAATATAACAGCTCTTTAACAATATTCTATTTTAACACTAATTAAGAGATCCATGAAACATGAGTGATGATATAATTATTTACGGTGACATCAGAAGCACAAAGCCATTCTTTTAAAAATAAATATTACATGCACTTCTTAATTCACTAGACTTGTTAAAGTTTAGTGATGTTGACATTGGTTCATCATATTGTTTGTCCATGTGTATTATATTCTCCGTACAGTCTTGCAAAAAAGTACAACTCGAATCTCTCTCGAAGTTGGACAAACGTTAATGGAACTTTTCTGCATCTGTCTGAGAGAATATATTTTATACACCTGGACTTTATCTGTATAATCCCAATTACATGTAGCCCTAACAGTCGACAATAACATAGGCATACTGAAGTCAACTATCCGCCGTAATCATTTAGATGCTGAGTGATATCCCATCATCATCATGTCTTCGGCTCGACTGGATCCGGTGTACCCTGGCCTGGATCCGGGTCCACCATGTTGCCGTTCAGACATCTGACAACCACCAATTAAAAAGTTAATATTTCGACACTGGCTGCGTATCCTAGAGGTATGGCGAATCTTTAATGGCGGGGCAGTAGTTATGACATTATAACTTAATTGATCCAATCAAAAATGGTTTCTTTGAGTCTATGAATAAATATTTATGTACAGATATCTCTAAATCAATCTCGCAGGATACGAGTGCCAAAAATTCGCTATTCAGACTTAAATCATGGATTAGAAATGCATGAGAATTTTCTAGGTCTAACACTTTAAATGTTAATCGACCAAAAATAGGAATATAGTTAAGAGGTAAAACAGTAAAAATACAATCTAGATTACCATCAACTGTAACTTGGAACTGAACTAATTAACAAAATCGTGATACGTGCTTATTATCATTCTCCTCACACAGTACAGACATTAAGATCAGATAGATATCGCTGTCTGGGTGTACAACTCCTTACCAGGAATTCTCGTAATAACTCTATATACTTTGTGTTCTTTATTCTCATGTGCTTAGAATTCAATTCTGAGTTGTCAAAGTCGTTAATCATTTTTATAACGAGACAGAGATTGTTTTACGCTCATTAGTAATTGAATCAGGAATTCGAAAGATCAAACCCGGTACGGACGTATCAGGCAGATATTTTTTGGTAAATATTGGGAGTTCTTTCTCTTTATATAGCGGATACCAACATTTCTATATAAATGCTGAGACTGCATCACGTTCCCAAAATACTTTTATAATCCGTTCGGCGATATTTCTTTCCAACATCGGATTAGGTACAGTTTTTTTTAAATATCCTGTCTCTTTGCTACCCACTCAATGATATCATGCATGCATGAATTCCGACGATTCCCAACCCGTATGTATGGCTATTGCAGGCCAGATAAAGATGTCGCAGTAGATTACCAAGCGCTCCTGACGTAACGCAGCCCACATAGTGACTCACGAGTCACGATTCAGGCTTGTTCAAACTTGCATAGACTCAGGACTTTGACACCTGCAGTTTTTGGACAAGCCATATTTGCAATTCATGAAGCAAAAAAGGAGTTAGCGTGTTTTGCTGGACAGTGGCTGTTAGCGGAAAGTTTTTGTAAGACATGTCGCTACGTGAGCGATTACATGATTTTTGTAACTGATGACTTATGTCTTTTTCGTCTTTAAACGACATGAACAATGAGCGATAAGCGTGCCATCGTTTCAGTTTTCTACTGCTTTGTAGATATAAGAAACTAAAAGCTATAAAAATCAATTGCGCACAAGTACCTAATAGCAATGAACATTATATTTTAAATTTTATTGATTTATTTCAATGCCCTACGAAATAGAAATCTAACGACAATTTGTTTTCTAGGAAGACAGAGCACAATAGTTTAATATCTTCCACTGCCTAACTCTTTCAAAGATAATACTTTTTCTGAATCTTAAGCGTGTCGATCTTAAAAAGTTGCCAGCACCTGTTTTTATGTATATCTCATTTCAATTCTAACAATTGATGTGAAAAGTATGATTCAAGTCCATACAGGTTTCTAACTAAACTGCAGCCGTGCTGAGGTCAACGACTGAAAAACGACGCTCTTCAGACATGGCTACATGGAAGAGGAAGGTGCCGCCACTGTCAAGAAAGCTGTCAAATATGACGTTAGTTAACTATTTCGCCGCGTTCATTTATAAGCTGGATTGCACTTCCGCTACTATTTTTGGAGACTAGAACATCGCGTTTGAACTCAGAATTACTAACACTAGACTCAAGTTTAGACTTGTTCGCGCAAACTGGTGACTAACCATTGAACTATTCTGTAATCGCTTTTGTTTATTGTATTATCCGGAAATATACATTAGGGGGATTCCCTGATGCGAAGGGTTGGGTCTATTAATAGCAAGTAACGGACTTTTATGAGAGGACGAGCATTTTGGGCAGGATGTTTGAGAATTAAAAATGGGTCTATAGACTGAATACAATGATGAAATTCATGACTGGAGAATATTGTATTAATAATGTAAGAAATAAGAAATGAGTTTTTGCGCTATTTTTGTACAGTTTTAATTGATTAGGAACCCGTGAAGTGATGATAATTTTGATAGGAAGCCATTAGAATAGTCGAGGATTGTTCCATTCTGAATCATTGTTTAGATGAATGACATTCACTTTTAATAAGACTTTCGATATAACTAGTAAGTGCTCTTAATAGTTCTTTTTATAACAAAGTACTTTAGAAATAAACACTTATGTTAGCTATTGTGGACGTTACTTAAGATAAAAGCAAGTTTCCTTGTCAAACACAATACATGTATTCGTGTAGGAGTACTTGTTACAGTATGTCTGGGGAAATAACCATTAGTTAACCAGCAGCTTCAAACTTACGCACAAAATCTATAACGTGGACAGCTTCCCTAAAATAAAAAATTATCATATTCGTCATTATTATGGGATCGATTGTCAGACTGCTTTGGGATACATAATTAAATTACTTACATAAATAATATACAAAAATAATGAAAAATATGAAAAATATGAAGCATTTTTATATGATTGTAAAGAAAATAATAGATTTCCATCTTTTATGATTTGAGACAGCCCTGAAAAGAATCTCTTTCACCGAAAATTGCGAAATAAATATTTTATGATAATATTTGAATACTTAGAAAAAATAAGTAAGGAGGAACCCCAACCGAACATACAAGTAAGTAAAATTACAAAAACTAGTTTTAGCGAGAAATTACATATACTTTAGGCAGTATCACGAGTTCCTCATTTGCTCTTGATAATGAACGAATATTTACGATAAAACCACTCATATCAATACTGCAACATGTTGAGTACTTAATTAGGTTTCCAAAATATACGAGACTTGTTCCAACATGTCTGGCGGGCCAGGTCAGAGGATGACGTGGTAAAAAACTAAAATTACTTTTCGTGAAGCATGAAGCGTAAAGACAATTTAACAGTCACGTTCCAAAAGATACGAAATAGTGAAGACGTGACTGCATGTAGGTATTTATGTAAATAGGGTGAATGAAAAATAATTACTACTTTAGAATTATGCCTAATTTTTACCTAATTTCTTTTTTAGGAAAAAAATAAAGTCAAAAAAATGCAAAATCAGGAATTAAAAAAAAATAACAATATTATTAATGATGCCGAGTAGGTACTTAGTTTTTTGTTATTCATAAACTATGACGCACCACAAATGCGACAATGCGAATTATTAAACGCGCCAAAAATCTTTTTAACTTTTTTTAATCCTTTGAATTACCTAATTGATGTTAAATATTGTTTTGCAGTGAAAATAAACATTAAAAAAATACATGCATAATTCCTAGCCTGTGCTGTCCCACTGCTGGGCAAAGGCCTCCCCTCCCTTCCAGACATCCTTATCCCTAGCCGCCTCAAACCAACCCTCGTGGTATGAGTCAAGGTCATCGCGCCACCTTTTCCGGGGCCGGCCTCGGCGACGACGTAAAACAATACAATTGGTAAAAAGATTTGTTTGAAATAAAAACGGGAGAACTGGGATAGTAAAATAATGATAATGGGGAAACTAAATAGGCTAAGGCAAACCGACAGACATGTATTTAGATATTTTTTCGCCATACTTATAAGGTACGTACGTATACATGTCAGGCTAATAAGGCTAGTACAGTCACAAGCAAAAATATGCATACGCATAAAAATTGAAAACCAATTTTCTCTTAAAACAGCTTCCACTTTCAAAATATAATATTTTAACTAAAAACCCAATGGTTATTATTACTTTTCTAAGTAGGTATACTTGTTTTTGATTGTGACTGTACATAAATAACTTTTAAAAGGAATAAGGCTATGCTGTGCTATCAAAGTTCTGCAATAACAACACTAATTAGCTTGTAATAGAGGTCGCCCCTATCGTCAAAGGTCATTTAATAAGCACTCGGTCTGGACAAGTACTTTTTATTTTTTTATTAAAGTTTTTATACTGTCAATTTATCAAATCTTGAGACTTTTATGCAGATTCTATAAACACATAACATTTTGTTTTTGTATCAATAATCTCATCACATGCCAAATCAGCAACACAGACTTGGTAGGTAATTGTCAGATTTTGTTGGATTACCTACTTTTAATCTTTTTTAGGTTGCTCTAAAATTATATTAAGATTAAGTGAATTGTATTTTGTTAATCTCTCTGCATATTTTTTTCTTTCTATTACATAAATACCTACCTAGTATAAAAGAAAGTTATAAAGAAATTGTTTAGATTAATAAATATTAATGGTTTATCATAAATAATATTTAAATTTAGATGTTTTCTCTTTCAATAAATGAGTGGATGAAATCTGTTACTTAATTAATTCATTACTATAAATAAACTAATAGACAATCTATTTAGTACTACATACATTCTTTATACATACATGTTTACTATATGAATACAAAACAAATATCTAATATACCTACATACAACATACATAAAATACATGCAAACAACAGTCAGGGACACTGGGGATGAACAGACACACAAATCTACACACATATTAGGATGTAAAGATACAAACTCACCAGTTTCCTTTCCCTGAATACTGAACACGGTCTCTGTTGAACAACGTCTGCTCCATGAATGATCTGCAAGGAGAATTTTCTGATTATTTGATAATTGTTCTGCAACCTATCTTGATTCTCCAAGCAATTTTTTCTACATCAAATGTCGTTTTACTAAAAAAAAAAAACATCTGATGTAGAAAAAATTGCTTTTTAATTTTCATATAATTATATCTATTTATATAAACTGGTAAACTGACATTGATATATTAATGCACAGTCTAAACTGCTGGTCGTAGAGACAAAAAACTTGGGGGATTTGTTCTTTGTGAAAAGTAAGTCTTTGGATTTTTGGAAATTTCAACATCAAAGAGGAAAGATGGAAGTTTCGAAATTTATTTAATTATTTTAGTGAGTAAGAAGAAAGAATCAATGTTAATGATGAATACATTGAACAGAATTGAGCCTAAGAGAGATCCTTGAGGCACTCCAGATTGAATATATTGCTTCTGACACGCAATCACTGCAAAAAATAAGGTTATTGTGGTTGATCAACCTGAGAATCCATGCAGATGTGTGCTTAGATAAATAAACTTGTTTATACAGTGTACAGGTAAATCAACATATTACCCAGTATTACCCAATAGAATGCCATAGAGGAGTCTAAATGCAACTTTTTTTTTACTCTACATGTTGATACATGAAGGAGAGTTGAGGATAAAGGACATATAAATATTCGAAAGTTAATGTTTATTTTTGACGTGACAACGTCTTAAATTAGGTTGCGGCTGGGAGTCACTTATGAAAAAGTGTAACGCTCGGTAACGTTACGATGAGTCACCGAACGAGAGAGAGGCCCGCCGAATGCCTTGCGTCTCTCTCCCACTCAACTATGATCGGTAAAAGACGTTGTCACGTAAAATCTTCGCCCGTAAAACCGACTTTACAGGCAACCATTTTTTTTTTTAGCTCTGCTGTATTTAACGAATTTAGGATTTTCATTTACAACACATATAAAAATTTGTTTGTTGGACTTAGTTTAACATTATTTGTTTTGTTTAGAGGACGTTTTATAGGTCACAGTGAGGTATACCATGACCGGGGGCTCTAGTCTGCTACTGCAGTAACTGTAGTGGTTCAATGATCGATTTTTAAAGTATAACGTCAAACTTTTGACACATTTCCCATACAAAAACTGTCAAAGTTTTCAAATATCCAGTCAATGACTTTGCAATAGCAGACTAGAGCCTAAAAATTTTGACAAGACTTGTCCTAACCAGTGGATAGAACTCCACTTGGACAAGTCTTGTCAAAATTTTTATTATTTTCTGATAAAAAAAAAATATTTAAAATTCTTTGTCATTAAAACTATTAAAAATAGAAAATCATATTCAACTATAAAGAAATCTTTAAGTTTTGATTGCAGTTTTTATTTTTGTAAAGTTTTTCTTTTCCATTAATTATTAGTGCAAATCACTGATGTTATTGCAGATAACTTTTATCCTTGACCCTACACCATCAATACCACTGACTATTCTACATAGGTACTCCATAGATTGATTTAGAACCTCTAAGGGGATTTTGCTTTTTGTGTAAAATTATTTATTTTACCATGAAATAGAGTACCAGAAATAGATTCTAAATAATAAAAATCACACCTAAAGAAGAAATATTTTTGGGTTAAACTTGTTTCCACAAGCTAGAAAATTACAAAGTTTAATTTTGAAACTATAAACCTAAAAATGGTTATGTGGATGGTAATACATACTGACCCTAACATAGAAATAGCAAATGTACTTAAAATATTATCAACAGCTGCTTAATCAATATAAGTATGAATATTTTTTCTCAAATCTACAATCAATAAGTACTTATGAAGTACTTATCATTACGTTGTTTGTAAAACTCAAATTCAAACAACGTCGATTTCCCGCCGAACTGAAAATAAACACAAATGAGTTCTTTTATCGCAAGCGAGCAAAGATCACTAATGATACTTTTAACACAGCGGGTAATAAAAAAAAACCAATATATTTCGTCAAAATAAATCGCCTTGAGAAATATTTTGATGGAAGATTTTTTATACGACAATACGCCCAAATCGGGTGTTTTTAACCTCTTTTGGAATGTCAATGAATTTGACTTTACAATCATGTACGCACAATGCCAATGCTCATTTAAGCCGATAAAGTTTCCTCCCTTTTCAATGTGGTATCCTCAAGAACACATCCATGGCCTCAAATATGCACGACATGAACTAGGCAATCACAATAATCCACCATGACCACTGTTCACTGACCACACACGACGGTACAGGATTTTCCGTAAATTAACACATTCAATCCACTCACCTGAAGAGAAGGTTGCTGTTGTGTTCATAATAGTAAATCTGTTTGGCGTTCGGCTGTTTACCGAGTACTTTTAATTTTGTTCTCCACTAATGCTTTATTGTTTTCATAATACAAATTTAAGCCAGATAATCTGGCGTGTAACCAGAATTTACTACTGATTTGGAGATCTTCGTTACGCGTTTGCCAAGTTTGCTATTATTACTACATAAGGACTAATGTTGCCACACTCAGCATTTGCAACGTCACAGATAAAATACGTCAAAATGACGCCATTCGCAACCACCAGCCATCTTGACCAGCCCTATCCCACGGCCCACATCATAAAGAAATGTTGCCACGCTACAAGCAAAAAATATGAAAAAGGCCGTGATAGTTGTAATTAATATAATGTACTCTTGCTCGTAGGTCTTGAACTAACCTAGATAACAAAACACTTATTTTGTGAGTGCTCTGTACCACCACAGTATAAAAAATCTAGACTGTGATACCAGCTACCACGACGTTATTATTATGTATCTATGTAGATAAATATTTTTTAGAATGTGCTGTCGTCGTTGAGGTCCGGTTATGTATAAATTTAATGCTTAGGCTACAAAAAGACGGTGTGGTTGCGCTTATAATTACAACGATTTTGCCTATATTTGCTTCTTGTTAGTTTATTTTTAATATATTTAATTTTATCCACAGCTTTTATCATATGAAGCCAATTTTACCATAAGTTCTACCCTAGCCACAATTTATTTTCTAATAAACTGCAATAGGTACTGCTTTCTGGAGAGTTTCAACAGTTTCGAACTCATTCCAAAAACAAAAAGTAGTATCTGAATTAAAGTCAAGTGGTCGATCAAGAAAAAATAATTCATAGTTTTTTTTACACTAAAAAAAACAACAACAACTTTCATTAATTAAAAAAAAATGCTAAGGAATTTGTTTTCAAAGTTCAAACTACAATTTCCATAGTTTAAATTTTAAATTGCTATGTTTCAAATACTATTAATTGATAATACGACTAAATGTGGTAGGTATGCGCTTGCTAGGTTATTGTATTGTATCAGTATGACGTTCAAGTTTTGTAATATTTTAACTGTTTTCGCTATTGGTAACACAGATAATAGGGATGAGACATACTTGCAAATATTAATACCAGGGCTTGCAAGTACGAGTTTGAACAAATACCAGGGTCAGAAACCAGGTATTAAAATACTTGAAAGTATTTTATACCAAATGCGTATTTCAGTGCAGTAAAGGGCTCGCGGACGCGGCATTAGCGGTTGGCAACGCCAACACTTTTGCCACGGGAAATTGATTCGTATGCTAATAGAAATAAGAATTATAATCTTATCCTCAAAAATAATATACTTAGATAAGAAAGTATTTTTATTTACAAATGCAACTGTGCTCCTTATAGTTAAGAACAACATGGATCAATTTCCTATGAAAGTATTTTCTAGCTCTGCCGGTGCCCGATAGCATAGGAAATACTTCCATACTTGCAAGTTTTTCTTACTTCGTACCAGGGCGCCGCCGTACTTTGAAGCAAACTTTCATGGGAAATTGATTCGTATGCAAATAGAAATTAGAATTATAATCGGATCCTCAAAAATAGTATACTTAGAAACAAAGGTATTTTTATTTGCAAATGCGATTGTGCTCCTGTTAAGACTTAAGAGTAACATGGATCAATTCCCTATGAAAGTATTTTCAGTTCTGCCGGTGCCCGATAGCATAGGAAATACTTCCATACTTGCAAGTATTTTTTACTTCGTACCAGGGCGCCGTACTTTGAAGCAAAGCCCTGGTTTTCAAACCTGGTATGGTAAATACGTCTCATCCCTAACAGATAATAATTCGGTTTCCTTTTCCATGTGGCATGGTGTCGGCGTAAGGTGAGTTTGTCAATCTTGTGAAATAAATTACAAATTACTGCGTAATATTAGTTTAGATAGCGATTTCTAAGTAAAAATTAACGCAAATATTAATAAGAAAACATTTAATTTGTTTTTTACGCGAAAGTGAACCTATTTTGTGGAATTAAACAAGCACGTGCATATTGGTGTTTGACTTGAATGTCGAGGTGAGGAGTTTCTGAAGACTGAGCTAACTTACAAACAACTATTACTAGTTTTCATAGTAAATCTAGTCACAGGTTCGTCTATGAGACTATTATGTGAGCGTTTATCTGGTTCTCACAAACAAAATATCGTGAAACAACACATCGAAGAGGTTAGTTTTGTGAAGAAGCTTTTTGACTTTGATAATTTTGTTGTAGTTGCCGAATAAGCAACCACAATGCCGCAGAACGAATATATTGAACGCCACCAAAAGCTTTACGGTAGGAGGCTCGATTATGAGGAGCGGAAAAGAAAGCGCGAGGCGCGTGAGCCTCACAGGCGCGCCGAGAAGGCTCGCAAGCTGCGCGGCATCAAGGCCAAGATCTTCAACAAGGAGCGCCGCAATGAGAAGATACAGATGAAGAAGAAGATCAAAGCACATGAAGAAAAGAATGTTAAACAGAACACTGAGAAGGTGGCCGAGGGAGCTTTGCCCGTGTACCTGCTCGACAGAGATGTGCAATCACGGGCCAAGGTACTCTCCAACATGATCAAACAGAAACGTAAGGAGAAGGCTGGAAAATGGGACGTACCAATACCCAAAGTGAGGGCACAGGCTGACGCTGAAGTATTTAAAGTGTTGAAGTCCGGAAAGACTAAACGGAAAGCATGGAAGCGCATGGTCACTAAAGTTACATTTGTAGGAGAGAACTTCACACGTAAACCACCTAAGTTTGAGAGATTCATCCGGCCGATGGCTCTACGTTTTAAGAAAGCTCATGTCACACATCCCGAGCTGAAAGCAACATTCTGTTTGCCGATCATTGGAGTAAAGAAGAACCCCAGCTCACAGATGTTCACGAGCCTGGGAGTGATAACTAAGGGTACAGTTATAGAAATTAACATTTCAGAACTTGGTCTGGTCACGCAGGCTGGCAAAGTTGTGTGGGGTAAATACGCACAAGTTACCAACAACCCGGAGAATGATGGCTGCATCAATGCTGTACTTTTAGTTTAATTTTAAAACCTAAGCAAGAACATCTGACTACTACTTTCAGCTATGAAACTGATTAAAAGCACTTTGTAGTTAAAAATAATATTTTCATGATTATGATTGTAATTTATGACTATTGCAGTATCTTGGCCTGCCAATAAATACTGTAAAGCGTTTGTCTGTATTTCATTTACTTACCCATTTTGTTGTCTGAATCTGCCACACAAGTTGTCAACATAGCATGAACCATGCAACTGTTACTTACTTGTGTAGTTGCAAACACATGATGAAACTAATGAGTCAGTTTTAAATACTCATTATAATATACTGTTTAGATCTACTAATTGATTTGTAATTTATATCTATTGTTGTCACTGTCCTGGAGTATTATTAGTACTAAGTACCTACTTACAAACAATGCTTGTCTGGAACTTGTTTCCTACTTGCACTTGGGACCTTGAACTTGTCGCGGCAGTCTGCGGTCAAGTTCGCGGCAGTAACTTGTATTACACATAAGATAACTTTAGAAAGATACTGACCGATTTCTTATTTTCCTATTGTTTAGGTGAGCCAAGATGCAGATTTTTGTCAAAACCCTAACGGGTAAGACCATCACTCTTGAGGTCGAGCCCTCAGATACCATCGAAAATGTGAAAGCCAAGATCCAGGATAAGGAGGGAATCCCTCCAGACCAGCAGAGGTAAGACATCTACACAACATAGGTTTTCCTGATCTCCCTTAGTCCTGACTTGACCTATTCCATCATTTCAAATATAGAGGGCATCGAATCCACTTACCTATCACTTTTTAAAATTACACCTGCGTCAAAAAATCGTAGATACAAGTAGGTACAGGAAAAATATAGGACGGGCCTGTTGGTCTAGTGGTTAGTGACCCTGACTGCTAAGCCGGAGGTCGTGGGTTCGATTCCCACCCAGGACAAACTTTGTGTGATGAGCATGATTGTTTGTTCTGTGTCTGGGTGTAATTTATCTTTAATATGTATGTATTTACAAAGTATATAAGTATGTAGGTATATCAGTTGTCTGGTTACCATAACACAAGCTCTGCTTAGCTTGGGATCAGATGGCCGTGTGTGACTTGTCTCAAGATATTTATTTATTTATTTATAGGAATACTGAAACTTTTCGATAAAATAATTTGTTTTTTTTTTTATTCAAAATATCTGGCGGTAAAATTTTACAATGGTCAGTTGGTACCTATTTTTATCTATTATTTATTACGCAGCGCAGTACGTAACGATACCTGACTAAAATCTGTACTAGTATACCTGTATTTAATCCTATAGAAGCACTAGTATGTAAATCTGATCGCGTGCTAACATGGGTCGGTTGACATCATTGGAATGCGGTTTAATTTGTTCGCGATCAGTTTTACAATCCCATTTATACTCGTGATGCGTCATTCCATAAAAAGGGTCAAATATCATGTGAACACATGAACATGATTCATTACCAAGGGCAAGTCGCGTATTTTGATAACTCAACCGGAAAAAGCCTAATTTTGACGCCGAGATGAGCTGATATGACCTGATTTTAATTAGGTACAAAAATGAGCATTTTGAGCTTTTCAATCAATAATGATTTGAAAAGTTTATAGATCTCTTTGAATTTTTTTACATAACAAAACAACTAAATAAAATTCAAATTCCTAACATGCCATCTTATACCTTGCCCAGATTGATCTTCGCCGGTAAGCAGCTGGAAGATGGCCGCACCCTGTCAGACTACAACATCCAGAAGGAGTCCACGCTCCACCTGGTGCTGCGCCTGCGTGGTGGCGCCAAGAAGCGCAAGAAGAAGAATTACTCCACCCCCAAGAAGATCAAGCACAAGAAGAAGAAGGTCAAGCTAGCTGTACTTAGGTTTTACAAGGTTAGACTTTATTTTTATAGCTTCTTTCGAACATAGCAGCATCTACTTATTATTGGATCATCTACATACTGATGCAGAAAGAATTCCTGGGTATTTTTAAAAATCAGGTCAGCTAGGAATTGAAATACACAAAACGTCGTGTTTTGGTTTTTCATAGCTGCAGAAAGGATAACTATACAGTTTCATCCTACATGTCTAAGTTCATAAATACCTATTGCTTAAGGCGGCTTTAGGTTTAGTCAGGTCTTTTCGTAACAAAAAATATTTCATACATATTTCTCAACTCATAAGTATTTCATTCATAACTACGCGTTCCTATTCATAAGCACGCACCGACATGTCTGCACCAAGGAAAACCCGGGAGACCACTTAGCACATTGCAAATAAAAGATTTGCGTTTCAAAGAACTCTCCCAGGAATGAAATAAAAGCTGCGAAAGTGGAATCGTCGAGACAGGTCGCGACTTGCGAGGGCGCTCGCTTGTTTATTTTTTGTGAGTCAGGGGGTAAGCAGACTCGTTCGGACTCGTCGCGTGATTCATGGAGTTGTTGTAAGCCATGACGGTTTTCCACTGACTTATCGTTTGGAACTTAACAATGCAGTTGTTTTTGCGACTCGTGACGTAATCGTGTAAGTTTTGCATATCAAAACAAACCTTTGCAGCCAAGTTTAGTGTGCAAGTTCAATGGTTTGACTTTACGAAATACGCGTTCACATACCTATTGCTGTAGGTACTTACAGAAAAGATACGATATTATTTATTACATTTCCTAAAACTAGGATTCCTGATAACTATTGGAATTTTCTAATTAGGTACCTAGTTAACATTTCGACGACCAAGCGACAGCTGGATGTCGCGCTGTTATTGTCTGTCTTTCAAAAAGTTTCATAAAACCCCGTAAATTGCAGGTTGACGAGAACGGTAAGATCCACCGACTGCGGCGCGAGTGCACGGGCGAGCAGTGCGGCGCCGGCGTGTTCATGGCCGTGATGGAGGACCGCCACTACTGCGGCAAGTGCCACAGTACCATGGTCTTCAAGGACGATGAACGCACTTAGATTATAAGACCAATCTACTCAGACCACTGTGTATGATGGATTTGTAATAAATCTTGACACAGTGTCCGAGTTATTTGTTGGTTTTATTTAACGATTTTTTTTATGGAGGGTGGAGTAAGTATGTCCCGTAACCTTTGGCTGTGGCCGCTTCCTTTTCACTTTTACTAGAATATTACATATAAAAAGTAGAATGGTAAAATATTGTGTGTCTATCACTGAGTGCTATGATTTTACACAACAGGTAAGTATTGTATCATAGTAACTGTAAATACCGTGACATCAGTGGTAATGATTACACATCTGAAAAATTGTTGACACCTTCCTGGGCCTGCTAGAAAATTAAAAAACGAAAAAGGTAAGTTTATACGCCGTATACGACAACTACTTTTGAAAATAAACGTTATTATTACCAACGTTTTGTATTTTATTTATACCAATCATCGTTTGTACGACCGTCTGTCCCATAAACATGAGGAATATCATTCTCAGTCTCTTTGTTACGCTAAAGTTCTTTGTTTATTTTCATAAAATACTGATGATAAGAGGCGCTATTTCAGGTGAAAGCACACTTGTCGGAGCCCTGTGTCAAGTGTCGAATCTGAAGTGAAGAAGCCTCTTATACCTACATAGCCTTCCATTCGGCAATGTGACGCGGTTAGGTGCTGGGTTGCATAGAATTTTAAAATAGGTAGGTAGGTAGGTACTCTACCTATTTTAAGATTCTTTAGATGCGTTCACAATATCACATTTAAGGGTTGTTAGAATAATCACTGTGTAAAGTTATGCAATGAATAAAGCCTGTGTAACCATACATTTTTTGACGTATAAACCTGACATAACTTTATGCAGCGATTATTAGTAAGGCGCTTCTGTTGATAATTATATCAACGCATAGCCATAATACCTATGTTCTTTGTATTGAGTAAAAGCTGGGCTCCACCAAAGCGGAGAGGAAAGGTGTCGTGCAGCCAATCAGCATTCATTATTGTCATTGCTCACCCCCCAACCTTTTAGCTTTAATTAGCGCAATACAGTATCCTATTGGTCATTTAATAGATATTTCCACTTCTCCACACATCTCCGCTTTAGTGCCGCATCTCGTTCACTTTGACGTTGGACAAGCGGCCATAGGCGTGATCATGAATCTATTTTGGGAGTGTTTCATAAAATTAGGGACTTGCAAGTTAAAATAATAAATTCGTTAAAATATTTATTCAATACTGAGAATAGAATTGTCTAACTTACATAATCCATTACACCTAAATGGAATTAATTGTGCAATAAATCAACCTTAGTTCTGGCAAGCGTTTCATTTGACGCACACTACGGACAGAAGAAGCGGGCAACGGTGCTCTGGCATCAGGAATTAGGTGCCTAGAGCAAGATTTTTTTTAAAATATTTGACAACTTAGTATGACTCGATAGGATAAGCCGATATAATACGGAATATTATCACAATCCCTGTATTTAGAAAAAAAATGACACGATCTTTTTACATAATAGACATACATAATCGTGACATTTTCGCATTCTGTATATTATATTTTATTAGAACTGCTGTTTTTTTTTAGAACTGCCTTAGTAACATTTAGCGGCCCTTCACAGCACCATTTCCGATAGACCATACAACTAACTGATAAACTATTCTCTATGACTTCCCGGAATAGAGTTCAATTTTCTAAGGTATGGTCACTGAATTTGATGCTACGAATAGTACGAATACTGCAATAACAAATTTCACCACAAAACTCACCAAAGTGGGAAAGGCATCCTGAGTAAACTTTACAACAAGTAATAGAACTAGGTTGTTGTATTTGATTTTTAGTAAAAATTTCTTCATTATCGGTAAAGCCTGCTCTGAATTTACATGTTCCTGACGAATTTTAAATACTCCTGCATCATTGCCCGCTTCTGCAAGACGACCCGACTCCATTTTACATTAGAAATGCACAATAAAGTATATCTAATAGGAATCTATATAATTTGTCCCACCAACCCAACATATCTATAAGTTTCAGATCATTTCACACATCTGGAATGAAGTTTTAATACAACTGCGGTGAGTCAATAGGTATCTTGTAACAATTTATTTACTTTAAAGGCATTACACAGTTCCCGGTGTAGGCGTATGTAACTCAGTGGAATTTCATTGAATATATAACGCGGATTCCATCTAATGATTTACCAATAAATAATAACATAATTGACATGTTCAATATACAAACATCAATTTAAAAATAACTAAAAAACATTACATTTTTATAATAAAACTAGAGCACCGAACGTAACTAGGTGTAGTAAAATATGTTTACATTAAGAGATCATTACTACAACTCAAAAATTTACAATATTTTCCTTTTTTTTTCACTAGTCGATAACATTGACTTACTTATATTTAATACTCTTTGAATATCCTAAACACCGTATATTTCTTTTTATTTTTTACATATAAATCTTTATATTTTTAGATTCGTTTCTGAATATATTTATTTCGACTATTAACGCTAGAAATCAGACATGTATCAATTATTTGCAGATGAGGAAATGTATGATGTAGAGTGGTGGCGAATGATGAACTAAGTTGTGTTGTTTTTAAAGGAAAAGAGAGACAGGTTTGTATTTTGCAGACATATATAAAATCGATACATATCTGATTAAATTATGAAATAATTTTAAATTATATACAGCTAGCACTTAGCGCTATGCCGCGTGTGGCGACGTTTGGCGGTAGTCAACTACACAATACCCTTACACGTTTAATTACTCTAATCTGTTCAAATGCAATAACGGAACCTTATACCAAGCATGGTTAACAATTTTTGGTAGAGCTGTCAATAATTTTGTTAAATACATACATATTCCTATGTACCTGAAGACACCATGAATAATATTACGCTTCATAAGATTCAATAATAAAAATCAGTTATAAATATTTATAAAAATTACATAATTATCATATCATCAAGGAAATACAAAAAGTATCTTTCCAAAATCGCAGGCGCCTAAAGCCCGGTTTCCACCGCGAGCGGAACGGCCCCATTAATGACTTCGTTTGCAAGCGCAAACTGCATACTTGTATTTCCACCAACAAAATTATGATTCTTAATACATAATTGTTTATTAAAGCACTTATTATTTATTATTATTCGACTATTTGTTGTTTATTTGTTTTTCTATTTGTTATTTGCAGTTTGCGCTTGCGAACAAAGTCATTAATGGGTCCGTTCCGCTCGCGGTGGAAACCGGGCTTTAATGTTTGAACATTACGAAGCGATCGCAGTTTCCTAAGCATTAATTGGTTCTATATTTTTATATTATTATATTTAAAATTAACTTTTATTGCGCCTGCTAAATTTATACGACCCGTACACAATATTTTTGACGACATAAATAAATAAATTAACAAATATTACTGTACATTTATATTTTGGACATGGACCTTGTAACAAGTCTTTTAGTCCAAACTCATTTTCGCAAAAATATTGCGCACTGTACCTTCACCTAGTATTTAATATAACTGCCGTAAGTACTTAAATACGTTTTGAACGTGAACTCAAGCCTCGTTAGCACTGTACTTGATTTCTGACTACCCTCCGAATAACTTAGTATGCCATGATTTGTTTTGTGATGATGTGCACATGTCGAGATAGAAATGAAGTACAGTGGGTTGTACCCCGGGTGAGGCATTGAAGTACTGAGGCAAATAAGGCCGTTTACTATCCTGCCGAACCTCATGTGAGAAGTGTGATGTGAGGATGAGGCGGGCACTGACCACCTTTGTAATTGTCTTTTAAAACTACTTATTAATTCGGTAAACAAAAGTCTTAACTCAAACCTGAAGCAACAAAACCTAATGCGAAACTCTCAGGGTCTTCTGAAACGACTTGTGACCTCCAGGAGACTTTGAGAGCAGCAAAACAGCCATAAACCTATAGGAACACCTTATCCCAGGGCCTTATTCACCTCCGCCATATTACATAAATTAAACTAAGTATATTACATTAACATTAAGCAAGGAAACTGGAAAGTACTAACGCTTAGCGTCATACGTCACGAGGGATTACAGTATTCACTAGAGGAATAAAATTATTATTTGTATCTACTTTATCACAGTGGGGATCTGTGAGGTTTTCTTTATATACAACCAGGGAATGAACAATTATTGGTCAAAACTAGAATTCTTTTGTTGAGTGACCCAAAATTTTGGATACTTGATAAATATTGTGATATTTTAATTATCAGAAAAGGGTTCGCAGTTTCATAAAATTTATTAGAAATTCTTCTTAATAAAATTGATCTGGCCGAGAATAAAGTCACCCAACATAAGATATTCTGCTTAGAAAAGAATATCACTAATTAAAATTGTTTTGCGGATTATAAATAAATTAGGTGTGCGTTTAACTAAACTTAAAAGGGTGTTAGTTGGGAAACTGTCGAGAAAACCTCTAGCAGACGTATAGGATAAAATATTTCACTTTGCCAACACGCGTATGATTTTATATACAACAGCATTTTGTACAGAATCGGTCATCGTTTACTCTATCTTACAGTGAGGCAAATTGAGCAAAGTAGTAAGTTTTTAGTAATGAATTTTGATATCTATCTTCGATCTAGTATGAGCTACCTTTGAAGAAAACCTGTTGAACCTAACATAGCTGAATTCTGTATTTTAAAGGACCATGCCTCCGAATATTTTCGGCAGTCTTTCGTAGACCTTCCAACGATAATTTCGGGGATTGTATTGGTAAGAAAGGCAATCGCTACTTGTAAAATAATACTGGTACCTAGGTGACCCAGTAAGACTGAAAGTTAGCTGGAAATGCCTAGGCTTAGTGACGATAATTTCTAACAGCAAATTTTTATGTTCCATTACTTCTAACGCATCGAATCTGAGCAATTTTGTTTTCAGGTATTCACTATCTCCTGCCGAATTCAGGGACCTGTCTAATTCTGAGCTCCAACTGAGTCTAGACGTGTACTGCAAATTCTGTAAGATGTCTTTTACAGATTAAACTGGTTCTCAAACCATAAGTTTGGCTACCGTCAGATTATCCCTGTACTGTCCGTGTCCACCTAGTCTGCGCTACACAAGGGCTACATAAAATCATACGCGTGTGCGAGTGAGGCCGCTCAGAGCTCGTTCCGCGACTCGGCTTCTTTCTGCGCCTTCTCTAGCGAAGGTTTTATCGTCTCTAATAGCTTCGTTAACGCCTGCTCCGTCTAGAAAAGAAACATTTGTCTTAAATATGACAATGACGAAATTTTATTACGACCATGCGGCCCGCGGGTTACAATTACTAATAGTCCCACGAAACAATACTATAGCTTACAGTCACAACTAAGCTGCCCGCAGGCCACAACTAAAAGGACCGCAGGCCACAAAAAAGCGGCCCTCTGGCCACAATTAAGAGGCCCTTAGGTTGAAGACAGTGGTGTACCTGCGCGAGGTGCGCGACGGTGCGGTCGAGCGCGTCGCGCCAGGCTCGCAGCTGTCCGCGCTGGCGGTGCGTGTGCTGCTCGAGCAGAGCTGACCACTCCGCCATCTGAGACCCGCTCACACTGCTCATCCTGGGGGTAACACACACACGTTAGTGCTCTTTCAATGACTGCGCAAACAGTACTGTTGCCAAGCATTCGCGGTACCGAACGCTCGTACTGCTGCTGCACGATTTGTAGAAAAAGAAACGAACGTACGTGCGCCGTACAGCAAACGTACCGCTGCGACTCTACAGCCGTCCGATTCGAAACGCATAAATTAAAAGAGCCCTTATAATAAAATAAAGTGAAAGAAAGGCAACGGTTGCAACAGTTGTAATCCTGATAATAACTGTCTTGGTATAAAAAATAGGAAATTATATTTTTTGTCACCAAAATTAATATTTGTCATCAAGTTGTGTCACCAAATAAATAGATCTATCGCCACGAAATATTTTCGTTCTCAGATAAACAAAAAGTGTGCCCAGTAGTTTGTATGAATTATCAAATTAATGTTAATACATAATATATGTGTAATATAAGAGATCGATTACCAATAAAATTGTGATTCATTAAATGAATATAAACTTCGTTCGTCTATTAATAGTTTTATAACTAAAATAATAGCTTTGTGCTCAGAATGATAGATCTGTCACCAACACTTTAGCCGTCTATCGAAATGGTTGGTTAGGTTAGGTTAGAACTGTGACCACACAACGCGTGAAGGCAAGCGAGCGCAGCGAGCGTGCCGCGGCAGAGGCCGCCGAGCGCCAGATATCCTTTTTTGCCAAGCAAACATTAGTTTATTTGCTTTGTTTTAGAATAATTGGTGATCTATTTTAATTAGTTTGCCTAAATACTTATTAGGACAAACCTATTAAAGTACATACAAAAACACTTATTTAGTACTAGACCCTATCTCCATGATTTTAGGTGATTTATTTTGGAATTGTGTTTATTTTGTTTGGTGACTACAATCTGGTGACAAATCTACTATTTTGGGGACAAACTCTATTATTTAGGAAACCCAAAACCAGTTAAATTGGCGATAGCCTAATAATAATACCCTAAAAAATATGTATTTATCAAATTCGTACAAGTTAAGAAAATTATTTGTTCCGGAGTGGATTGAAATATCACTCCGAATGTAGGTATTTATAAAATATATAAGCAAGTATATAATTTACTGCGTCTAAACACAACCTCTCTCTTAGTTTGGGATCAGGTCATCGGACAACTTACAGTATGTAACTTGTCCCGAGATATTTATTTTAATAGAGCTAACTGGTTTGTCTACACTAATATTATAAAGAGGAAAACTTTATTTGTATGTTTGTTTGTTTGATTGTAATGTAATGTCAAAATCGGATGTCGAAGTCGAATATTGAAGTCGAATGTCGAAGTCGGATGTGGAAGTCGAATGTCGAAGTCGGATGTGGAAGTCGAATGTCGAAGTCGAACGTCGTAGTTGGATGTAAAAGTCGAAGTCGTAGTCAAGGTGAAAGACGAAGTCGCATGTCGAAGTCGAATGTCGACGTCGGATGTAGAAGTCGAAGTCGGATGTCGAATGTCGAAGTCAAATTTAGAAGTTGAATGTCAATGTCGAAGTATATGTCGGACGTGGAAGTCGAAGTCGTAGTCGAAGTGAAAGTGAAAGACGAAGTCGAATGATGAAGTCGGATGTAGAAGTCGAAGTCGAATGTCGAATGCCAATGTCGAAGTCGAATTTAGAAGTTGAATGTTAAATTATGTCAATGTCGAAGTCGAATGTCAATGTCGAATGTCAATTTCGAAGTCAGTGAAAAATAACAAGAATAAGAAAATAAAAAAGTTGATAACAATTAAAAAAAAAATCTATATTACAAGTGGTTTTTTTTTCATTCTTAAAAAAAATGTAACTACTAAACTATACAACATTTCTATACCCCAACCCCAAATACACCAAACGATTTGTCAGGGCCAGACCTACAAAATTGCCAAACAAAATGCTCAGAACGGTGTATATTCACCAATACACTGGCCTCTGAAGTTGAGTACTCGAATTGTATAAACAGATATACACCGGCCTGTCAGAGTTGCACTAGGGTGTATATTCACTTATACACGTGGCGCTTAACGTGTTAAGTACTAAGGTATTTATTTAGTTACATGTTTATTTCACTTCTTCCTCATTCAGAGGAATCAGATCAGCCCCCCAAGTGGCATTGTAGAATAAATAGTGAAAACGAATAGATTGTCAAATGTATGGAGATGTCAAATTGTTTAGCGAAAGCTTATGCCAATTCCATACATTTGACAATCTAATCGTTTTCGCTATCTATTCTACAATGCCACTTGCCAACGACGCTGTCAAATCTATTGCTGTCCTTATTTTTTCCCTTTAGAATGACAAGGACAGCAAGGGACTTGAGAGCGTCTCAGAACTGAGTGACGTCTATTAATACGGACTCTACTCTTTCAGAAACAGATCAAAAACCGGCACTAATCTCATTTTTTTGAAGAGATCGAACATGAGCATTGCTGAAGATAGACTGCATATTAAAAAAAAACTGGCACAGACCAAATAAAATAATCAAGACACTCCTCACCTGTTCTGCAAGTCTTCCAGATCAAATCCATACGCGCTCCTATCCGTGTGATACAGTCTCCAGTACAGAGCCGCGTTGATAAGCAGCAGTACTCCCAGCAGCACCGCCAGCCACGGGGCGGAGCGCCCGGGGGGCCGCGCCACCCGAGACACCGAAGCCCTAGGGGCCACTAGACTCGCCGTAGGGAGCTTCACCGCCGTAGGAATGCCTGGCTCTGGTGATGAAGCTGAAAGTAAACAAAGCATTACGTATTTTATACTTCCTACAAACAACCAAGCTTTGTAACATTACATACATTAATTTCCTCTCAAACTTGAAAAACTAGGAAGTGTTAAAGTCTTTGTAAAGCGAAAAGTCACCAAGTTTGATTAAATCATAAAGGAAATCATTATTTGCTGTTACGTGCAGTTTAGCTTGTTTTAGTTCAGCTAGAAAAGCACGGTGTGAAGAGCGAAGCTTAGCTCTATGTGTTATTCACAAAGTACATTTAGTCGTGGATATGACACAATGAGTACATTTTTAAACGATCAGCGTCTGTGTTGAATAGTGTGATACAATAAAACTACACTACATGAACTTGGTTCACTAGAGCTACTGCTTATCTCACCTCAAGAGATGGGAAGGAAAACTACACATTAAATTTACATTTTAACGATAGATGGCGTTAAATAAACGTCTAGTTGAAAACCAACATTAGGCCTAAGTGGTCGGCCATCTTTGTTGGTTTTGGCGCGACAATGAATGTTATTTTCTATTTTATTGTTACTACTAGATTTTGCATTTATTTTAGTTCATTCTGTTGAGGGCAATGTGAGCCAACCAGCTTTTTTACTTTAATTTATACATCCATACTAATATTATAAATGGGAAAGTGTGTCTGTCTGTCTGTTTGTCTTTCTTTCACGGCAAATGGGAGCGACAGATTGACGTGATTTTTTAAGTGGAGATAGTTGAAGGGATGGAGAGTAACATAGGCTACTTTTTGTCTCTTTCTAACGCGAGCGAAGCCGCGGGCAGAAGCTAGTAGAATAATAAAGTTGTATTTAAAAATAGTACGCTATCGGATTGTCTAATATTTCGCTCTACTACAATTTGTCTGTACATGTCGATGTGTCATATCAACGTTAGAGTACAAATAAATGGCCTAGTGACTTCTGGCTCTACGCGGACAGAGGAGGGCGGGAGTGCGCGTCCTCCGAGCGAGGTGGAGGCTGCCGGGGAGGAGCGCCGCCAGAGACCCGCTCACGAGCTTCAGCGGCGCTGGCGGAACAAACAATACTCATTAGTCATGAAAGAGGTTCAGACGTTTAAGACCGCTAAAAAGGCTAAATATCCTTTAAAACAACATAAGTCTGTAAAGAAGACCAGAGTTAGAGTTTGTAGTCTTTAGTTATAAGACTCAGTCGTTATGCAAAAGAACTAAAAGACTTATGGCCAAATACCCACACGCACGTCACTTATTTTTAAGATGCTATCAAATCTGGTGCTGTCTTTGTCACTCTAAAGGGATACAGTAAGGAGAACAACAGTATTGGCAGCGTCTTAAAATTAACCTTTAGTGTGTTTTATTTTTTGGGAGTGGGAAACCATCCAATGACGTCTCCCGTCCTGGGTGGGGCGGGAGGGCGTGTCAGACTTTTACTGACTAAAACCCACTCATGTTCCTTCGATCGCCCTTTATGTTCCGAGGTCACGGTAACTATTATAAACATTCCTGAACACGTTTCGTGTGTCTAGGACGTGGATCCACGCATCCATTCAATGGGTTAAGCAACGTTAGAGTATTCAAGCTATTTATAATCTGAGCCGTGCCTGAAATTGAATAAATCTCAAGCCTGGCTGAAATGCAAGTGAAATCTGTTAGGTTTTATGGCGCAACTCTTATGTAAACTTTTTGAGTTACAATTATAGTATTTTTTGACTTGAGGACCTTCAATGTAGTCTTTTGTCTCTTTTTTACAAAGTAAACGACTGATTCTCTTGCATCACTATTGTATATTATAAAATATTAGTTTTTTAAATCTGAATTAAGCTAAATAAGATGTCAGTTTCTAAAGCACAGGGAGGAGAAGAGTTAGGATATATGTATACAGGATAATAAACATGGATTGTTCTTTTACACACCTCGTCAGTTGCAAAACGTTCTTATATCAACTGATATAAAAAGTATTGCCAAATGTAGCGATTTTGACATTTCTATCTACAATTTTTACAGTAAAGCGGGAGCATAGTCTTTTGTACCGGCAGCAGTCGCCCGTAAAAAAGACATTTGGAATTTTTAGATTCAAAACACGAATTATTTACCCCTTTGACCGCAGTCGCGTATAGGATGACAAACCAAAATGTGCCTAGCACTCCACGGGCACGACGCCGTGACGAACTTCTATACCTACTTATTTAAAAACCTTGGCGCTTTTTTTTGGGGAGTGGAAAATCATCAAATATCTTCTCCCGTCCTGGGCGGGGCGGGAGGGCGTGTCAGACTTTTACTGACTAAAACCCACTCATGTTCCTTCGGTTGAAAACCTTGGTGCTGAGGGCACAATTTTACTGTTTTGAGGTGTCGGTTAAAAGATTAAGGACATTTGCAACCATGTAATACAGCACAGCCTCCTTACCATGACGTTTAAAGTAAGATTGTTTTAGTCCTGTTGCAGGAGTGTGCAAGTGACAGCGTTAGACACGTTGTCTAGCGTCTTCTCTTTCCTATTAAAAGTAATATTAAAGTATTACTGCTATAGGGGTTTGTGGTACGCCCCCGGCGAGCAGCACACAACAAAGTATAGTCACCGGTGACGCGGCGATGCCTGCGCTTGCGGGCGGCCGGCACGCCGCACTCCGCCTCCAGCAGCCGGCTGAACTCCTAATACAGCATAGACAGCAGCACACAACAAAGTATAGTCACCGGTGACGCGGCGATGCCTGCGCTTGCGGGCGGCCGGCACGCCGCACTCCGCCTCCAGCAGCCGGCTGAACTCCTAATACAGCATAGACAGCAGCACACAACAAAGTATAGTCACCGGTGACGCGGCGATGCCTGCGCTTGCGGGCGGCCGGCACGCCGCACTCCGCCTCCAGCAGCCGGCTGAACTCCTAATACAGCATAGACAGCAGCACACAACAAAGTATAGTCACCGGTGACGCGGCGATGCCTGCGCTTGCGGGCGGCCGGCACGCCGCACTCCGCCTCCAGCAGCCGGCTGAACTCCTAATACAGCATAGACAGCAGCACACAACAAAGTATAGTCACCGGTGACGCGGCGATGCCTGCGCTTGCGGGCGGCCGGCACGCCGCACTCCGCCTCCAGCAGCCGGCTGAACTCCTAATACAGCATAGACAGCAGCACACAACAAAGTATAGTCACCGGTGACGCGGCGATGCCTGCGCTTGCGGGCGGCCGGCACGCCGCACTCCGCCTCCGCCGCCAGCCGCGCCTCCAGCAGCCGGCTGAACTCCTCCAGGCCTGACAGGGTGTTCTTCTCTAGGAATGCTGCACGGAAACACACTTAGTTTAGTTCATTTTGCATAGTGAGATGAAAGGGAAAGAAAGAGCAAGGGTTCTCGTGAGATCGAGCTAATTAGACAGATCTTACGATATTATAAATTGACGGGCCTGTTGGTCTAGTGGTTAATGACCCTGAAATTGGAGGTCGTGGGTTCGATTCCCACCCAGAACCAACTTTGTGTGATGAGCATGATTGTTTGTTCTGTGTCTGGGTGTAATTTATCTATAATATGTATGTATTTATAAACAGGCGAGACGACGAAAAAAAAGTAATTAGTCCGTCATTGAGATTATTAAAAAAATCTGGACACGTATTTTTTCTTTTTTTCTCGTAAACGAAAAATGACGACGATACAGTGCGTTGAAGTTGTGCGTAACGTCACGATCTGATACAATTTTTGCATTACGGTGACGTCAAAAGCCCCCACTCCAGAACTTTGTTGCTCTTTATCTTTGTATTTTTCTTTAATTTGATGAAGCAAAAAATACGTGTCCCGTATTTTTGGCCGATCTACAAGACGGCCTAAACGGAATGCCATTTTTTTATGTTGTCGTCATCCCTATTATATAAGTATGTATATCAGTTGTCTGGTTACCATAACACAAGCTCTAACAAAGCTTAACTTGGGATCAGATGACCGTGTGTGAGTTGTCCCAGTATATTTATTTATTTAATTTGGTGTAGTTGTTTGTTTTGACACATTTCTGTATCCGAGGAAAAAACGCGAGCACGATTGCAAAGGTAAAATAAATATATACAAATCCTCCCAGAGTACATATTTAATAGATATTACTGTACATTGTGTTCATCGCATGGGCCTCAAACCCTCCTTACATTAGTACTACTAGAATAACTCCCACTTGTGCTACCTGCCTAGATAATATATTTACAGACATTATACCCACCCACAAAAAAATAATTAATTGTATAGACTCTGACCATTGTGGACAATTGGTTTCTATACCTATTATTAACAAAAAAATTACAAAAAAAAATATCACTGTTAATCCTAAATCTAAATGTCGGCTGGAGAATTTTAAAACTAAAATCTTAAATAAATTGCCATCATTGTCAACTAATGTTGGCCCAAATAAACAATATAATAATTTCTTTATTATGTATTGCGCTCAATTTGATACCACGTTTGTTCCGAAGACTATTTCAGTGAATAGTAATGTTTCTTTTGGTGACTGGGCCACCATTGGTATTTATAAAAGTAGAAAACGACTATTTAAGTTGTATGAAGAACGGACTTACGTTCATTATATCATTACTTACACTGCTGAATTTAATTTATATTTAAAGATTTATTCTAAATTGTTTAAAAAAGTCTGTTACATGGCCAAGTCACGCTATCTGAGTTCAAAAATAAAAAATAGTAATAATATAATAAAAACGACATGGAATATTATTAATAGCGAAACGGGTAAGTCTAATAACCGAATTAGTGATTATTGCTTAATGATTGATGATAATATAATTAAATCAGATTCAAAAGTAGCCGCGTCTTTTGAAAAATTTTGACGTGACAACGTCTTAAATTAGGTTGCGGCTGGGAGTCACTTATGAAAAAGTGTAACGCTCGGTAACGTTACGATGAGTCACCGAACGAGAGAGAGGCCCGCCGAATGCCTTGCGTCTCTCTCCCACTCAACTATGATCGGTAAAAGACGTTGTCACGTAAAATCTTCGCCCGTAAAACCGACTTTACAGGCAACCATTTTTTTTGCAGAGATTCCCGTTTCGACTACTAAATCTTTAAATTCATCCCCTGCAGCTGCAGAATCATTGCTTAAAGAAAATGTGCCGGCCTGTGATTCTGAATTTTATTTTGAACATGTTACTTGCAGAAATGTCATTAAAGTCTTTCATACATTAAATATTAAAAAGACTGCAGATCTATGGGGTAATTCTGTAGAACTTGTAAAGTCTATTATAAATATTGTAGCACCTACTTTAGCCAATATTTTTAATAACTGTATCGATAGTGGTGAGTTTCCTGATTTAATGAAATACAGCAAAATAATACCATTGTTTAAATCAGGTAGCACATCTGACTCCAGTAATTATAGACCGATTTCAGTGCTACCTACTTTTAGTAAAATTTTTGAAAAACTAATTTTAAGTCAAATGCAAATACACTTTAATAAACATCAGTTGTTGCATAATAAACAGTTTGGCTTTACAAGGGGTCGTTCAACCACTGATGCTGGTGTTGAACTTTTAGGACATATTTTTAAAGCATGGGAGGACAAATGCGATGCATTGGGCATTTTTTGCGATTTGTCCAAGGCATTTGATTGCGTCCTCCATGAAACCTTAATCAGGAAACTGCGCCACTATGGAATCCGTGCCACCTCTCTGGATCTTCTCACTTCTTACTTGAGTGATAGGATTCAAAGGGTTGATGTAAACGGTAAAAGATCATCCGGTTCTGTGGTAAAAATGGGGGTCCCTCAGGGCTCAATTCTTGGTCCTTTCTTGTTTCTAATTTATATTAATGATTTGCCTTATCTCATTAAAGATAAACATGACGTAGTACTGTTTGCAGACGATACTTCACTTTTATTTAAACTTAAACGTCAGCAACTGATAACTGATGATATAAGTAGTGCTCTCGCGTCAATAGTTAATTGGTTTAATGTAAATAATTTACTTCTCAATGAAAAGAAAACTAAACTAATTAAGTTTACGTTACCAAATGTCGCAAAGGTAGATACTTGTGTTCTATTAAAGGAAGAAGAACTGAGACCAGACGATTCCACCGTATTTTTAGGCATAACACTAGATGCCAAACTTCAGTGGGGCCCCCATATAGATAAATTGTCTAAAAAACTCAGCTCCGCAGCATACGCCGTTCGGAAAATTCGATGTTTAACGGATTTGGCAACAGCCCGTTTAGTTTACTTCAGCTATTTTCATAGTTTGATGTCGTATGGAATTCTATTGTGGGGAAATGCCGCCGATATTCAAACAATTTTTGTATTACAAAAAAGGGCTATTCGTTCTATTTATAAATTAAGTCCCCGACACTCCCTCAGAGACAAATTTAAAGAGATTAATATTATGACTGTGCCCTGTCAATATGTATATGAAAATCTGTTGTACGCACATAAAAATATTAATCACTTTAAAAAATACAGTGATATCCACAATATTAACACAAGAAACAAGGACAAATATATTGTTCCTTCAACTAGGCTTAAAAAAATAGGTGGTTCGTTTAAATGTCAATGTATACGCTTTTATAATAAACTTCCTAGCCAGATTCAGGAACTTAGCATCACCAAATTTAAATTATTTATAAAACGTAAATTATGCCGGAATGCTTTCTATTCTGTTAAAGAGTATATTGAGGACTCAAATGCTTGGAATTGAGCTGCTTCAATCATTAACATAGGCCAATATTGACATGTTAAAATTATCATTTTTATATTTATTGACATTAAGATTTTAATATTTGACATTTATGAGTACTTTTTTTAAAGTATTATTATTTTGTACACCAATTTTTATTCTGTTTGACATTGTAAGTAATTATTGAACTTGACATTTATGTACTTTTTGAGTACCTATATATTTTTTTTTACATCATATTTATTGTTAGTGTGAGGATTATGTGGGTTGCTTGATTGCTATATAGTATGTTTTATAATGACTGACGGTTTGAGTACTTAATGCGGCCTACCCGAATGACCTCACTTTGGTATTGTTCGTCGAGACGTTGAGCTCCTTACGTGTTTTTTAGTTGAGCTTAACGACTTATGACAAATGCTTGCACTGTTTGGACAGGTCCACTCAAATCTGTGTGCTTCTCTCATCAAGAGATCCCTTCAGTTTACTTTCATGGTCCTCGCATATTTTGACCAATACAATATTGTATGGACTTTAAAAGAGACTTTGACCTCTGAGTTTGTTTCGGATGTTTCTTCTCAGAGTAGTCCAGCCAGGAAACACCGGCCCCATCGTTCGATTAAAAAAAAAAAGGAAAAAAAATGACGTGTAAAAGTGTAATTTATTACCTATTTACAAAAATAAATCATATTTTATCATATTTTATTTAGTATGCATGCCCTACATTTTGTAAGCCCTAGAAATGTGCACGGCGGGAGTTCTAGTGTCTTTTATTTTCGGACAGTTTATATCAGACGCACATCATATACTTATTGTTTTGGGACGTGCGTAGTATTGTGATATTAAAATTGAAATTTCTAGCATGGCCAAATATTTTAAGTGTAGTACATTAAAAAAAGAAAGCATTAAATTTTGGAAACCTCTGGATGTTGCCTCACTTTTATATTCAAAGTTTTCTAAGTATACATACGTAAAATTTGGTAGTAGTAGCTCCTAAAGGTTTCGTTTAAGGCTCCCAGTACCTTTGATCATGGGCCACATGCTCTTCTTGTAGTGCACGTGTCCGTAGAGCGCGAGGTCGGTGCTGGACTCGGAGACTCGCTGCAGACAGTAGTGCACCAGCTAACAGAGTGCTATATACGTACCTTTGATCATGGGCCACATGCTCTTCTTGTAGTGCACGTGTCCGTAGAGCGCGAGGTCGGTGCTGGACTCGGAGACTCGCTGCAGACAGTAGTGCACCTGGACGCTGAAGTAGTCCGCGTAGGGGATGCCGGCGTTCTCGCTCGTCGAGTCGATGGAGTACAGCACGCCGGGCTTCGAGCACTTGTTCATTACCTGTCGGTTGTATGATTGTGGATTGTAGTCAGGAAAGTACAATAACTATAAATGGTCTGGAGAATCTATTTCAAAGAGTCTGTCAGGGATTGAACACAAAAGCAATGGAATGTAATTAAAATGATTGTAATCCAATACGTGCAATATTCTCTTGTTCACAAACTTAACTAAACTTAAGTTAAATGCATCTTCCTCTTTCCATTTCTTAAAGAAAAGGACAGGAGATACAATATTAGTTAAATCTCAATAGATAATTTTGACGCGAATTAAAAACATGGCGACTAAAAATACGTCGATTTACTTTGGGCGCTGTCTAATTTGACAAGATTAAACTAAAATGTATCTTCTGTCCTATCCTTTAAGAAATGGAAAGAGAAAGGTGCATTTTACCTTGATTTAGTTAAGTTTGTGAACAAGAGAATCAGCACCATTGTCAAATGAGCAATATACTCCAAATAAGTACAATGTTTTCGATATTGGTAAGCGTAAGCTATGAAATGCTTCTTGCATTATTTTGCACTGTATATTATTATTTTTCAGTTTACACTCGTACTTTCTAAAATCTATAACATAACTGACATCCCGTGCATCTGAAAGGACGTAAAGAAGTTGGTTGTCATACAAACTTTCAATCATTCAATCAGAAGGCAAAAAGTCTAGCAATCATGTTGTTTACCTCGTAACTAGGTTGTGAAGGTCTGATAGGCAGTCGCATGTAATTATAGTGGAAAAAAAACCAAGGGAGATGATGGATCCTCTAAATGAGCTGATGGAATGAGGGATACCTGTGTCTCCGTGACCTGCACCTCCTTGGGCCCGATGGGTCCGGACGTGAGCCCCAGCGTGTAGCTGATCTGCCGACACTTCAGTCCGCCCTGAGCCTGCCACGGCGCCTACGGGAACAAAAGGTTTCTATATTTACTCAAAATTGTATTGCTCAGTTCTGAGAATTTATAATATTTGTACGATGGTTTAACGGCCTTTATGATTTTTTTTGTCTAATACCAGCTGTGTGCCGCGGTTTTAACAGCGTTTAAGTTAGAATTTGTGCAAAATTGTTTTTTTTGGACAACCCTGAAGCTTAAGTTACTCCAACAACAGATTTCTGCTTCAGTTTTGTTTCAGATAGGACCCGTAGGAATGTTCATACCATCATTAACGTTTGCGGTCATTAAAACAAAGTAGGTCTACCTACTCCGATTTTGCCAATCACAAATGCGATAACTATGGATTTCTTTGAACATGATTCGACTCTTATCTAATTCAATTATTATTATTCAGTAGAAACGGATATCTATACTATCTAAAATCTTTGAAGGGAAGAAAAAAAAACCTGCACATAATCCGTGGTTCCCCTGGCTGCCAGCAGTTCCAGGTTGAACTTGGAGTTGGTGAAGATCATGGTGAACATTTGGTCGATGTTGAAGGGGAACTCTTGGCGGAGGAGTAGCTTCCCGTCGTGCAGTGATGTGCATTTCTCCACGTCGCCGCCACTAGAGGTGAAGATGAATATTATGATTTTTATAGAGTTGATAAATGTTTTAGATGTGAATGTATATAGTTCTACTATCTACTTAACAAAAGTTATACAATAGGGTATTACACTGTATAAGAGAAATAATCTAAAAATATATTATTGAGATAGCGTATGCAAAAAGCAGCCGAACAGCGTTAGTTTTAGTTCATAAAACTAGAAAATATTTTTTTAAATTCAATTCAAAGTTTTCAGTTTTTTTTATCTGTTCTTGAACACACCGAAATACAGACCACAGACAGTGACAGCTGTTGACTGTCAACAGTGTCAACTAGAAGTCACTATTTGTTTTATTTATAACCTCCTAATACGATCTTTATTATAAAAATATACTTTTTCATCGAAGTTATTGTGAAAGATATTTTAGATGGCTAAAGCACATAGGTACTTACATCAAAGTGATATTTACTAAAGTACAAACGGGTTTTTATGGTGTAATAGTTGAATACTCTTCCCACAACTTTTAACTAAGTTTTTCTTAAATTTGAATCAGTTAACACTAGATTCACAATTATTCCGATGTTTTCACACTTGTGTTCTTGCATTCTGGAACGCACACCAACGGTAAGTCGAACAGTAACTAATTTTTTAGATAAAAGCAATAATAATGATGTAAAATATCACAGCGCATTTGTTTATTTACACGACGTGAGGACGTCATATCGCCAAAGCAAAACCACGCCCACGGCGATTTCCGTTTTTGGGAATTTCCGCGCGAAACTTGAAAATACAATTTTTAAAAGCGTTTTTAGGGTACTTAGCGTTTAAATAAAAATTTAGGATTTTTTTTGGTGGTTTCTTAGTACTGTAGGAGTTATTTGAACAACTTTAAAAAAAAGAGTGTAATACCCTATTGTCCATTGGTTTTTGAGAAAACTAAAATTTTTGTCGGTGGCTGTTGCATACTGTGCTGAATATTCATACTTGGACATTTGTGTGACGGTGACAGTAATATTAACACTGTCCAGGGCGCCAGCAATACAGGAGCGGAGCGATTGACCGAACTCAATATTTTTTTCAGTACCTGGACAGCGGAGTACCTGGATTTAATCGTCGAAACCATACTCACGACATTCGTTGGAGCTTTTTCCGTGATTCAAATTGTATACACAAGAATTGCTTTTTTAAAGGATAGGCACTATGCAGGCTATCCCTATTCACCTGCATAATCTTATATACTTTAAAAGAGCCAAATATCGCACTGAACCTTGTTTAGCTGAAGCAAAGTTTATTTATCTCCGTCTCAAACTAAGGAGTATCAGTACGTACTTGTGCGGCTTGTCGGGCTCGCTGTCGCTGGTGTCGGACATGTCGGTGGGCAGCGTGTCTCCTCCTCAGACAGACAGAGAGCATGGGTACGTACTTGTGCGGCTTGTCGGGCTCGCTGTCGCTGGTGTCGGACATGTCGGTGGGCAGCGTGTCTCCTCCTCAGACAGACAGAGAGCATGGGTACGTACTTGTGCGGCTTGTCGGGCTCGCTGTCGCTGGTGTCGGACATGTCGGTGGGCAGCGTGTCTCCTCCTCAGACAGACAGAGAGCATGGGTACGTACTTGTGCGGCTTGTCGGGCTCGCTGTCGCTGGTGTCGGACATGTCGGTGGGCAGCGTGTCTCCTCCTCAGACAGACAGAGAGCATGGGTACGTACTTGTGCGGCTTGTCGGGCTCGCTGTCGCTGGTGTCGGACATGTCGGTGGGCAGCGTGTCTCCTCCTCAGACAGACAGAGAGCATGGGTACGTACTTGTGCGGCTTGTCGGGCTCGCTGTCGCTGGTGTCGGACATGTCGGTGGGCAGCGTGTCTCCTCCTCAGACAGACAGAGAGCATGGGTACGTACTTGTGCGGCTTGTCGGGCTCGCTGTCGCTGGTGTCGGACATGTCGGTGGGCAGCGTGTCTCCTCCTCAGACAGACAGAGAGCATGGGTACGTACTTGTGCGGCTTGTCGGGCTCGCTGTCGCTGGTGTCGGACATGTCGGTGGGCAGCGTGTCTCCTCCTCAGACAGACAGAGAGCATGGGTACGTACTTGTGCGGCTTGTCGGGCTCGCTGTCGCTGGTGTCGGACATGTCGGTGGGCAGCGTGTCTCCTCCTCAGACAGACAGAGAGCATGGGTACGTACTTGTGCGGCTTGTCGGGCTCGCTGTCGCTGGTGTCGGACATGTCGGTGGGCAGCGTGTCTCCTCCTCAGACAGACAGAGAGCATGGGTACGTACTTGTGCGGCTTGTCGGGCTCGCTGTCGCTGGTGTCGGACATGTCGGTGGGCAGCGTGTCTCCTCCTCAGACAGACAGAGAGCATGGGTACGTACTTGTGCGGCTTGTCGGGCTCGCTGTCGCTGGTGTCGGACATGTCGGTGGGCAGCGTGTCTCCTCCTCAGACAGACAGAGAGCATGGGTACGTACTTGTGCGGTTTGTCGGGCTCGCTGTCGCTGGTGTCGGACATGTCGGTGGGCAGCGTGTCTCCTCCTCAGACAGACAGAGAGCATGGGTACGTACTTGTGCGGCTTGTCGGGCTCGCTGTCGCTGGTGTCGGACATGTCGGTGGGCAGCGTGTCTCCTCCTCAGACAGACAGAGAGCATGGGTACGTACTTGTGCGGCTTGTCGGGCTCGCTGTCGCTGGTGTCGGACATGTCGGTGGGCAGCGTGTCTCCTCCTCAGACAGACAGAGAGCATGGGTACGTACTTGTGCGGCTTGTCGGGCTCGCTGTCGCTGGTGTCGGACATGTCGGTGGGCAGCGTGTCTCCTCCTCAGACAGACAGAGAGCATGGGTACGTACTTGTGCGGCTTGTCGGGCTCGCTGTCGCTGGTGTCGGACATGTCGGTGGGCAGCGTGTCTCCTCCTCAGACAGACAGAGAGCATGGGTACGTACTTGTGCGGCTTGTCGGGCTCGCTGTCGCTGGTGTCGGACATGTCGGTGGGCAGCGTGTCTCCTCCTCAGACAGACAGAGAGCATGGGTACGTACTTGTGCGGCTTGTCGGGCTCGCTGTCGCTGGTGTCGGACATGTCGGTGGGCAGCGTGTCTCCTCCTCAGACAGACAGAGAGCATGGGTACGTACTTGTGCGGCTTGTCGGGCTCGCTGTCGCTGGTGTCGGACATGTCGGTGGGCAGCGTGTCTCCTCCTCAGACAGACAGAGAGCATGGGTACGTACTTGTGCGGCTTGTCGGGCTCGCTGTCGCTGGTGTCGGACATGTCGGTGGGCAGCGTGTCTCCTCCTCAGACAGACAGAGAGCATGGGTACGTACTTGTGCGGCTTGTCGGGCTCGCTGTCGCTGGTGTCGGACATGTCGGTGGGCAGCGTGTCTCCTCCTCAGACAGACAGAGAGCATGGGTACGTACTTGTGCGGCTTGTCGGGCTCGCTGTCGCTGGTGTCGGACATGTCGGTGGGCAGCGTGTCTCCTCCTCAGACAGACAGAGAGCATGGGTACGTACTTGTGCGGCTTGTCGGGCTCGCTGTCGCTGGTGTCGGACATGTCGGTGGGCAGCGTGTCTCCCGCCTCCTCCTCGCGGTACTCCGCATCACCGTTCGTCACTGGAAACAAACAACTGCTTTATTATCTTATCACTAGTTGACGTGAACCAATGAACAGAGTAGAACTTGTGACAAAGACTTCTGGTCTGAGGTTCAGGTTGGTTATTTACGAAAATGACAATCTTTCTTGTTAATCTACTTATCTTATCCCTTCACACTAAAGAAAGATAATAAAAAGTGCATCAAAGTATTCAGAGAGATGGGCAATTGGGCAGTGAGTATCGCGCCTGGAGAGGGATGTTAGAAGACAGAGAAAAAGTTTTTAATGTCAGATATCAGTAGGATTACAGTTCAGCACGAGTACCCAAAAAATGACAGTACTATTTACAGACAGTGCCACAAAGAACAGCACTACTCCTCCTACCGTAGTTGTCAATGAACTCCCAAGTGTCAAATATTTCACAAACCATGAAATCGTCATCTAAATATTCTATTAATTCCAAGTCTTTCATTTATGTCACTTCCTTTTTGTACTTTAATATTTTTGACTTAACTTAATTCGTATAAGATATACACTAAACAATATGTTGACTGTTATAATCCGCACAATAGTACAACTGTTATAATTTGATCTCGCGACCTATCAATAACAAGCCATCTTAGTCTTATTATGCTTACCGGGTACCCGGCCACTAAGTGTATGTGCAATTGGTCATGTAGGCGGCTACGTATGAAAGTTATCGTACAAGCGCCTTACTAATAATCGCTGCATAAAGTTATGACAGGTTTAAACGTCAAAAAATGTATGGTTACACAGGCTTTATTCATTGCATAACTTTACACAGTGATTATTAGTAAGGGCGTAAGTCTATTGTTCATACACTTCGATCCGGGTACCCGACTTCGAATACGGTTTCGGCAGTGTGTGAAAGGTACTTATTGTATAGGCAGTATGCTCATGCAGTTTTTACAAAACGCCCTCGAGTTTCGGATCATTTCACTATCTTTCAGACCAAAAATCAAAATGTAGATAAATAAAGACATCAATAAAAATATATATCAGACTGATGTATATTTTAGTACATAATTAATTAGTAAACCAATATTGATCAAGCTTCTGCTATACGTGCCTGACCCTATAACTTGCTATTTCTTTTTTTATAAAATAAAAGTGTAATTATACACTTAGCACAATTTGACACAAAACATGCTTGTATCGTCTACTCGAATATAATATTTAAAAAATCTAAAAACTGTTCTATAGGAAACGCTCGTCACAGTGCACTTGAGATTACAAATTACACTGAGTAAGTAAAACCATTATGCCTATAAGCGATACAAATCTTTTAAAAGTGGTTAGGGGGTTACCCCAAGCTATTGTCGATGGTTCCTTTAACTAACACTTTAGCTTATCGAAGTTTACTTTGGCCTGTACGAGTAAATATCAATAACTAAGTACATTTTAAATACAATACCGGTTTAGTTTGTAAGCATTGTATGTTTATAATTTTTTTTATTTATAATTGTTTAGTGGTGGGCAAAATAGGATAAAGCATTAACAAAACAGTTTTCACAAATTGTTTGTGAACTGCCAATCTTAAAGATGTTTCAGGGACTTACTATTAGCTACATTTTAACAGACTTTAATTTAAGAACATATGGTTCACAACAGTTCTTGATATTAACATTCATCTTATGTTTTTTGTGGGAAATATAATGTAGTAAAGCACACAAATGTCCTGTTGGAAGAAAATTCTACAAATTAGAATCATGACCCACTCCGACGGTTAGTCGTTTGAAACTATCAAAATAAAAAGACGTGACATGTGACGTTAAAAACAAATTGTTTTCGTGAATGTGGATCTAATTGTTGAGGAGGGATGAGACGCATATAGTTAGGACAGTTGTGAATATGAATGTAGAGGGTTGGAAGGGGAGAGGAAGACCGAACAAAAAATTTATGTATGGGTTATGTGAAGAATGATATGAAGGAGAAAGGAGTAAGTGATAAGTTGCGCCGACCCCAAGTAAAACCGGATAAGGGCGAGAAGATATATGATTATTTACAAGTTTTATAAAAACCTCCTGAAAAGTAAACAGTTTCAAAAATGCACCTTGTAAAGCTGAGTAAAGCGCAGTATACTGACCGAGTGGCGGCGAGGAGTCCCTTGCGTGCGCCGCTCCGCGCGCCGTCCGCGCCTCGTCCGCGCCGCCGCGCGCCTCCGCCAGCGGCGCGTCCGCCAGCTCCTGCGGGGGGTTACATTAGTACTGTGCCTGCTAATCGGTGCTCTGTACACCACTGGTTGTTCTTGAAATAACCAGTGACATTATCCTACTAATATTGTAAATATGAAAGTTTGTATGTGTGTATGTGGATGCTTGTTACTCTTTCACGCAAAAACTAGACGGATTTTGATGAAATTTTACAATAATATAGCTTATACATCAGAATTAGATATAGGCTATATCACGCTATGACCTACTGGAGCGGAGCAATTATGAAAATCATAACATAAGGCGGGTGTAACAGCGACGGGCAGCTAGACATCATGTGTATTTACACACAATATAAATAAAATGAAAACGTGTCTCGTTTTTTTATATGTCTCGGATCTCTCGGTCGTACGCGACCTAAAGCCGAATTGTCGAGGAACAACGCCAACTGTGTTAGTAGTAAAAAACACTTATAGTCCAGTCATTATAATAAGTTCACCTCGGAATTCGAGATACCCAGCTGTAAGTCTGTAAATACTTGTATATTGACACCCTAAAAGTTGTCTCAAAACCTACATATGGTAGGGTGTACGCAACTATAAATTTGTAAAAAATTTCATTTCCTACAGACTTACAGCTGGGTATATCGAATTCCAAGATTCTTACCTAATTTAAGCTTAAATGACTGGACTATTAGCAAATAACACAACCTGCAAGTTTTATTTCCCAAAAACCAGTGGTTGGGGCTGTGCGTTCATATATCAACTGTCAGTTAATAGTATGTGTCTTGTCTGTAGTGTTTTAAGGGTTTATCAAAAAAGAATATTTCTTGCAGGTGTTTACAATTATCTAACGCTAATCGATGTAATCTTTGTGTTTATCACAACGTAACTTTTTATCAGTACAAAGCCAACGTAGGTACGAATTATAACATTTGTAGGCATATAACAAGCAGTGGTCTAGCCTCATTTTATTTAGTACTAGCTTCTGCCCGCGGCTTCGCTCGCGTTAGAAAGAGACAAAAAGTAGCCTATGTTACTCTCCATCACTTCAACTATCTCCACTTAAAAATCACGTCAATCCGTCGCTCCGTTTTGCCGTGAAAGAAAGACAAACAGACAGACAGACAGACACACTTTCCCATTTATAATATTAGTATGGATGTTAATCATAAAAGCTAAATATAATAATAATTGTATACTAATTTAACCATAATTAATAACTCTAAATTAATTTTACTGCCAAATTGTCGTAGATTATCGTGGAAGACAAGAATCGGCAGTAAATATCAGAAAGTATTGCAAAATGAGATTGAAGTGACAGTCGCATATTTTGGCATTGGATACGCCTACACGCCACTGGGGCATAAGATTAATAATTTAAATAAAATAAATAAATATCCTGGGATAACTCATACACGGCCAACTAAACCCAAATTAAGTAGAGCTCGTACTATGCTAACCTGACAAGTGATACAATACTTATAAAATTTATAAATACATACACATTATAGATAAATTACACCCAGACATAGAACAAATAATCGTGCTCATCACACCAAGTTTGTCCTAGTGTGAATCGAACCCACGACCCCCGGCTAAGCAGTCAGGATCACTGACTACTAGACCAACAGGTCCTTCTTCTAAGTTGTATGTTATACTAACCAAATAAACATTGTATAAAATGAAATAATTTTTGTATTTATTTATTTACTATCCTTGGCAACGCAAAAAAAAAACTTGTTTGTTATCAGAAACTAGATTATTTACATATCGGCTTTAGATAATATAGAGAATTATGAATGAAAGTGGAGGGACGGAGGGGTGAAGAGGGCCGAAGACAATGTGTATAGATTGTGAGAAAAATTATAGGTATCAGAGAGAAATGAGTGAGTGAGAGCGCAAAAGGAAAACGTGGATGAGGGCAAGAATAAGACGATTAGAGACTAAATATTACGCACTGCAGAACTAACCAGACCAAAAGTGGTTAAAACAACAGGGGGCAGGTAGTTAAGATAGAGTCATTAAGATAGACAAGTATCCTTACCCAGTAATCTGGTTACTAGTACAAGTTCTGCTTAGATTGGGATCAGATGGCTGTGGGTTTGTCCCAAGAGATATAATAAAGAAGTAAGTTGTTGTTAATAATATCATAGTGTTCACTTTATGTTAGAAATCTTATTACTGTTGGTTAAATATATATTTCTGTAAACGCTGTTATGTTTTTTTTTACTGAACACACTATGTCTATTACAATCAGTAGGTCCTAATCGCTAATTGCATTAGTTCCTACACAGCTAATCAATATAACTTATTATCACTATGGAAGGTTACAGCCTGTGCTCCTTGCTATACACATACTATGTATAGACCTACGTACAATCGACAAAATGGAATCATGACCCACCATAAGCTTATTTTCCTACAGACATTCAAATACAATTAGGTCGACAATCGCGTAAAAATGTCACACGTCTAGTCTTATTATTTTGACAGCTTCAAACGATTTGTCGTCGAAATGGGTCATGATTCAATTTTGTCGATAGTACATAATAAACATCAGTTTTGACACATTTCCTGACTTGATTTCTTAACATAAACTCTAACACTGTATCTATATATCCTACTTAATTAAATATAATTATTTATACATAAATATATTAGATAGTACTAACATTTACTAAAACAAATGTATTTTGTGTTTGTTTTGGCCTGAAAGGATCGCCACAAAAAGCTCAAGTTTTTTTTTCGGATTTTTCCGTTTTTTTTTCTTTTTATTTAAACCCATGAGTTATCACTTTTCACTGGCATAAATAGCCGTAGTCTTCCGCAGATTGCCAATATAAAAAAAAACTTATATATTTTATTCCTATGTAAAAAAGCAAGTTACACCACTAGAGATGGATAAACTTGATATTAAGCCAGCAATAAATATTATTTTATTAACCTTCATAGATTTTAACATACCTGAAAAACTTTATACGAATTCTTCACATAAAACATTGATAATAATAAACTGTATACGACTGTCTCTTGCCAAGCACGTTAACATCAGATACAACTTTGATGTTTTCTAAGATAATGTGTGTCTACTATACTAGAATCTTTACCTCTTGAAATGAGATAACAATACTAAACAATAGATACTAAATCTATACTGAGGTAATAATAACGCGGAGAGGTATTTTGTTTCTCTTCTCTGTTTGTTTGAACGTGATAATCTCTGAAACTACCCGTTTGATTAGACAAATATTTATGTACTAGCTTTTGCCCGCGGTTTCGCTCGCGTTAGAAAGAGACAAAAAGTAGCCTATGTTACTCTCCATCCCTTCAACTATCTCCACTTAAAAAATCACGTCAGTTCGTCGCTCCGTTTTGCCGTGAAAGAAAGACAAACATACAGACAGACAGACTGACAGACACACTTTCCCATTTATAATATTAGTTTGGATATGATAGCTGAATTTATGAGGTATAATAATATAGGCTTTGTAACATCACGGTACTACCTAAAAGAGCGAAGCAATTTCAAAAGACGCGAATATTATAATATTTTGTTTTATTAAACTTAAAAAAAAATACCTGTGTTTTCATGAAAGTTATAGTACTAATGTCAAAATGTTAATAATATATTATTATTGTTTTAGACTCACTTTTTTCTTAGATTTCCCAGGGTACCGCATGACGAGTACACGTGTAGGTACCGCGCTATCACTTATCGACTGATACTGACAATGGCTTGATTACCGATTGATTTTTTTTCGGTTTTCTTTATCATGTTTTATCTTTACGTATGCCACTTTAAAGAGGAAACCTGCTACAGGATTATCGACTTTATTACCGATTCCTTAGATTCAAATTTCGTTGGAACTAGTGTATGTTTTACGACTTCTGATATTTTTTGACATTCTGAAATTAGCTCTGTTTACATGAAATTAAAGTAGATATTGGTTCAAGTTGCAAAAATGTGGTTCTTTTATATTGCTGTACGTTTGTGCACAGGTTAACGATTCGCGATTATTTTGTTTATTCGCAACGTGTGAGTCACTCTTGTTATATCTCACACCTTAACGTATGGATGATTAATGTAGGTTGCCATCCCGTACGTGTAAATACGCATTTATTTAAAGTCAAGCAAACAAAAAACACATTTACACTCTTGGTAAAGTGATTTTTAGTAATTTAACAAGTGCAAATATTAAACTCAGTAGTCTAATAATTTAACTATCGAGCTAAATCATATTTTATCAAATAGATATTTGCATCTGTCATATTGCACTCCGCCCTCAGAGAATGGAGGGTCCATTATTTCGAACTATAATCGGAACTTAATATTTTTCCGTACTTCGCTGTTCTGTTTTTATTCATTTTAATGCTGGAGAGAAGAAGACAGTTGAATAGTTACTTCGGGACTCAACGGAAATCACAGAGAAAATTGCTGAGCAATGTCGTTTATACATTTTTCGGCACTTTTCTGTGTGGTGGAATCCGGAGATTCTTGGACCCCCAAGATCATTTCCTGTAACTCTAAGAAGACTACGGAAGGTGATCTACTTCTGGATGGAGGTGGGCTGGCTGGAGTAGCGGCCGCCGTGGCTGTGGTTCACCGTAATATGGTCTTCCTAATTATTACGGATTCCTTCCAAAGGTCCATAAAGAAGAAAAAAGAATACACCTATCCATATTTTTTAAGGAATATTCAACCTTCAAAAGTGCAATTATATAGCAAAGGGCCATTTTACACATTGCTTTGTTTGATGCCAACCGATCCGATGTTTAATACTGACCAAAATCTTCTACGGATATATTTCAAGATGGGTTAAGGGGGATGCTTCACGGCAGCCCGCGAAATTCAAACTTTCGAACGTTTTTTGCTATTTGCCGGTCATTAGCAGACTGTACATTGAACAAAATTAATTTGCGGCTGTAATAGGTATTCAGTTAAATAATTATATTCATTAATATCATCATTACAACTCTCAGAGTGCATACAACTCGATTGAATGACTTTTTCATGAAATAGACAATCAACCGAGTTATATGCGCTTTGACATTCGCTGTCAAAAGTGATAGAGCGCCAATTTATTTTTACGTAATACGGTTTATGGATTTCTCGCCTCAGTGCTGCCACCTAATGGGCAATATTATCTGCATACCCTCACTAGGGTAACTCACTAAAAGCAGGGCATTTGGTTAGTGACGGGGCCTTCTAGGGCCAATACCTGCCGGGGTTGCGGAATAGTGCTAATAGTTGCCGTGGCCAAGGAACATAAAGGGCAACCGAAGGAACAAGGGTGGGTTTTAGTCAGTAAAAGTCTGACACTCCCGCAGGATACCTGACATACGCTGAGCTGAACACCCATTTGGTGCAAACTTGAGACACGCACTATCTGGTAGGTCACTTTGAATTTGTAATGTTGTTCTTTTTTTGTTTATTTTATGTGTTTTGTGTTTTGCAATAAATATTTTTACCTATAAGTAAATAAATAAATATCCTGAGACAACTCACACACGGCCATCTGATCCCAAGCTAAGCAGAGCTTGTACTATGATAGCCAGACAAATGATAAACATACTTATATAATTTTTAAATACATAGATAAATTACACGCAGACATAACAAACAGTCATGCTCATAAACACTAAATTTGTCTTGTGTGGGAATCAAACCCACGACCTCCAGCTCAGCAGTCAGGGTCACTAACCACTAGATTATCAGGCCCGTCTAATCTATCTATCTTATCTATCTACCAGCTGCCTCCCGCGGTTTCACCCGCGCTAAAAATGTTAAGGGTGAACCACCCTTATCACTTAGGGGTATGAAAAATAGATAGTAGCCGATTCTCAGAATATGCATATAAAATTTGGTAAAAATCGGTAAAGCCGTTTCGGAGGAGTAAGGTAACTTACACACGAGAATTTTATATATAAGAAGATTTACTATTCTCAAAAACAGGGTATTTGGAAACGTTAGTAGAAACGTACCTGGTCAGGGTCGTGCGGCAGCGGCGGCACGTCGTCGACGGCGTCGCGGCCGTAGCCCTCCTCGTCCGAGTTGAAGCCCAACTCCTCGCCGTAGCTGCTGTGCACCTGCAACAACACTTCACTGTCAACGTGCTATGCCTACTACTTCTGCCACTCTGGGAGGAATACGAAGAAAAGGTGACTAGGTACTTCAATAGGCGTCCAGCGCCAGATGTCATCCATGTTGTTAAAACCTCTTCTGCGTAGTCGTTATTCTACGCGGACGAAGTCGCGGGAAAAAGCTAGTAAACCAATAATTGAGAAATACAATAAAGCTGACTTTGTATGAAAAATATCATTCTGCGTGATATTGATTATTTTGCACGCAATAACACAATTATTAACAACATAGTAATTTGTTATATACAACGACGCATTATTTCATTAGCATAACATATTATTATTTTAATCACCATGATCTGAACTTTCTTCGTTTTATTTCTGACAAAGAATCACAAATATTTGCTACGATAATTATGAAATATATGACATTTTAAAAACAAACAACTTCACAGGCAATCATATTCAACAGGAAAGCGCAAATTACGAATATAAACTTGATTTTGCACCACTTTTTAAAACAAAGAGAATTCCATAAAAATTAACTCTGACTGACATCAATAAAATGTCTCTACGCGGACAAAAAATTCTTAATTCTGTTTATAGTAGCCCAATTTAAACATACCTCTAGAAAAAATAGGTTTTTATGTAGATATTCAACCTTCAAACACAATAGAAAGACAATAGACTGTCGCTTGGTCGTTAAAAGGTTAATAATTCCATAATTTGATAGACACTCAAAAATGGATCACAAAGTTCACTACACTAGAAATTTTCTTAACAACAGGTTAATCACAATTATTAATTCAGCGTACATACGCTGTATCTTTTTAGTGTTGTTTATATTTCATTGAGAACAGTGACAAGCACAAAACTATGAAGAAATGAAACAAATGACTTATCTCTATAAACAAATATTGACATTACCGAATATATTTTCTCACAAAAACTCATTGATAAGGAAATTCTCACTGTCAAGAACTGCAGGATACTTTAATTAAAATCATATGATTTCATATACACTTGAACGAAAATGAGGAAAATATCATGAACGGGCAGATCTCCAAGTGCATTGGCCGCGGTCCAAGTAATGTACACAACATATAAATAAACAAAGTTTTACAATAACAAAAATTAACGTAAGGGTTGGCAAATTAGCAACATCTGCTCATCAATGAATTCAATCTATACAAGCTAGCTAAATACAATACAGATTGTAATAGGGAGAGCAACATTTAAAGCTAAAAATCAAGTCAATTGTACAACGTATAGCAACAATTAGGTAAATATCTCGATATAAGAAACGGCCTAACAATTCTCAAAACTCTCACATAATAATCCTAATACAAAATGTAGAAATTAATTGCAGTGCGTTGGTCTCGCAAAATCTCAAAAACACTCCAATCAATAAATTTTTATCCGTCTCAGTTCTGTACAACAATGAACCACTAGGTTTAGAAAAAAAAACCAGACGAGGGCACAGTTAGTTTAAATTACAGTAGACTTTCAATTTAATTGACGACGTATTCCTTACGTTTACTTTGGGCCACGCGCGCTCCACGCCGCGTCCCGCGCCGCACTGACAGATGACAGAGCCTCCGGCGCACGCGCACGAGGTAAATCCGCCTCATCTACTTTATAATCTACTGCTTTATAATTTATAATATACTGCCTCCCGGACCAATGTGAAGTAAACCCGCAATATGCGACCATCTACAAGTGTTTACTTGGAATTTTCCCGTTTTTTTAGGATAATACTTCATTATACACATTTTTGTTTTTCAGCCTTCTTTCAGGTTAATATATGTTTACACACTTATGTAGTTTAGTGGAGTGTAATATAGTATATAATCTTCAAAAAGATTAATAGCATAAATGAAACGTAGACATTTTAAGTTCACACAATGTATTAATATTCTATTGTTCGAAGCAATAAAATCGATATATAAATAAGAATTAATAAACACTGTTTCTTATCACTTATCAGTATGTTTAATAGGTGAAAGTAGAATGTTATTTGTTGCAGTGCATGCGGAAAAGTGTACTGAGCAGTCTATCACCAATGATTTGCTCCGATGAGGGTTAGTAAGATATTAAGTAACTCCTTTAGTCATCAGAGTTTTCACTACATTCAGGTTTCCACTATCAGGACTGGTCGTTTTCGACTCATATGTGAAGGGCAATTTCAGGATATTGAATATATACAGGTTTTATTGATGTTCTGTGACACCGCAGCTGTGTTGTTAACGGGTGAACTTTATCGCAAAATCTACTAGTCCCTGGTAATCTTAAAAGTTACAAAATAAATATTTTAAAATTATACTAGAGTCCATGAGATCAAAAAGTAAATAGTTGCCTCTATTTTAGGAAGAGTTAGTTACGTTAGAACAATGCTTCTGCTTTACATCGTAGGCAGGTATGGATCCTGATATACAAAAACTTATACCAAGAAACCATGAGTTCTAATATCTGGATTGCGGCGCAAATTGGCGAACAAACACTTTAAACAAAGAACAAAAATAATATCGTTTCATATTAAAGTACGTGTCCGCTGTTATTCAGTCCGTATATATAGTTTTGAGGTCAAATGTATTTGAATTGTTTTAAATTTCTAATCTGTGCCAAACAGGGGTTGCCTGTAGTGAGGCAAGTAAATCAACTGGATGTACTTAATTGAAGTTAAAGCTTTTGGAGATGTAAAAATATACAGAGTAGTAGCGCATAATATCTTGAAAAGAAATCGAAGTCGTGAAAATATTGCAGAGAAGGCTCTGTAAATTAACAAATAATAATAAAAAACTAATCAACAAAAAAGGGATTTTACAATGCGCGTGAACATTCAATATATTTTTATTTATTTCATTTACGTTGTTAAAGGATCCAAACAAAAACACTGCTATATGTGGCGCGCTGTAGCATGGTGCGGGTGACACCTGCCTGAATGACGTTGACATCAGTCAGTGCCACAAAACTAGGGACGGTAATATGCAATTCACTTTATCGGTATCGATACTACGAAAATTAGTGTGTTATTCAATTTTGTGCTACTACGTGTACAAACTTGTAAATTAAAATGTTTTATGGCTAAACATAAGTATCTTTGTACTAATAAAAAATCTTTAATAAAAAAAATACTAAAATTTCGGAAGTCGGTGGCTTCTCTTTTGCCAATTAATTTGTGTTGCCACAGACTTGCGAAATTTTAGTTATTTTTGTGTTTTTAGTTTTTGAAGGCGATTTTTTATAATACTTTTTAGTGTTGAGACCCAATGTCTGACTGTGTTTTACAGTATCTCTCAAAGTAATACATATAAAATGAAAATAGAAACTTGAACTTGAAGTAACGCATATCGTCAATGTATATTTCGTCGATTTTTTTTGTTATTGATTAATTTTTCGAGAACCACTGAACCGATCGCCATAAAATTTATATGGGACCATCGGGTTTGTTTTTTTTCGTGACAACATTTCTGTTCTATTTTTAAGACAGCATGTCTCTGCAACAAGGGATATAGTCTGTAGCTGAGCGCTCTCAGCGGCTCGCTAGCCAAACTGTGAGAACATTGCAGGCCCGTGCTCAAGAATTTAGCGCTGAACGTGCGCAGCATCTTTCTGATATGCAATAAAAACAAAACCCTCCTTTTGGTAGTCAAGAGATAATTCATAGCACTCAGTACTAGCAGAACCACACTCATAATTTCATCACAAGTTAAAATGTTTACCGCCCAACGAAGTGGGCACGGGTCGGCTAGTATTCTATAAAATATCGACATTCCATCGTAACAGTACATCCCATCACTAATTACGTCGAAGGCGTTACGTTATACGAATAACACTTTGCTTAATTTTTATTCCAAATTAATTTTAATTGTGGAGTAGCACATTCTGGTTGGGTTGAAATTAATTTACTACAGTTATTATTGATTTAGTATATTAGGAATGTGGTACAGCTAAACTAATAAAGTCATAATTTATAAAACACTGCAACTTTCTAAAGTGAAATGAAATGTTACTGAAACTGTCACCCGCACCATGCTACAGCGCGCCACATATAAGGATCAAGAACATGATTTGTAAAATATATTTTTTCATTAATATATTTTGTAGCTGGCAACTGTTTCCTCCATATTGCCAACAGGCCACCTCTTGTTTTTTACTTTAAACATCTAAATATTTATTTGGGAGCGATCAGCTATGCGCATGATTTAGATTTAATAACTCTATCTGTGTCGTGGCTTTCCGAATGTATTTGAATTGACAATTTTATGGCTCAATGTGTTTGTTCAAGGAAACTGGTACCTACCGAATTACAAATTGTTTTTAAAAGCTTAAACACTACTAATTTGCCATAATAATACAAACAAATGCAATTGCAAATATATGATTCCAGTGTAGAATTTCAAGACACTTTCGAGAATTACATTTGAACTTAAACTACAATTTCAAATGAAATATTCTGGGTCACATATTAAAAAATCTAGTGCTTAATAGTATAAGCTTCCATGGTGTTACAACCACAAAGAGCTAAACTTAAAATTGGACAGACTAAATAAGCAATTTTAGTGCTACATCGGTAGAGGTGCTAACACAATCTATGTATACTAATATTATAAAGAGGAAAACTTTGTTTGTTTAATTGTAATAAATAGGCTCAAAAACTACTGGACCGATTTTAAAAAATTCTTTCACCATTCGAAAGCTTCATTATCCCTGAGTAACATAGGCTATATAATATCACGCTATGACTCACGGGAGCGAGGCAGTAACCAAAAACCTAACGTAACCGCGAGGAACAGCTAGTAATAAATATACAAGTCCAGCAAAGAGCTGCGGAGCATATAAAAAAATATATTCCAGGAAAAGCAAAGATAAAACTTTTTCAATCGTCACCTGTCGCCTGACAGGTGAATTAACAACTGTCATCCTGCATTGACGCAATCAGGGGGCGTACCACAGGCCCTTACAAGCAGTATTACTTTGATATTACTTTCAGCGGTAAAGAGACGGCGCTAGACAACGTGTCTAACGCTGTCACTTGCACACTCCTGAACAGGAATAAAACAATCTTACTTTAAACGTCATGGTAAGGGGGCAGAGTTTGACACCACAGCAAGAATACAAAATCCAGACTACCGTCTCTAAATAAACACCACAAAAAACACTCGTTGCTCCGAGGATCTTTCCTTTTCAATAGACGTCAACGACCTTTATACTCTGGTCCTCATATCCCTAAATCTGTAATTCCTCGACTGCACAAGAACGACAGTAGGAGCTCAGGACCATTGAATCAAAAGCAGTGGTACTTTTGAATTGACAAGGGAGAGCCAGTTAGATCTTAAAAGCTCGTTTGAAAATCTAAGTAGAACACTATGACAAAACTAACGTAGTATTAATTTCATGCACACTTTTTTCAAATACGAAAAGCCTTATAACCATATTGTCATTGCCAATCATATTATATGTAAAAAGGTGTAGATAGGTTACCCAAACGAAATTTTATCTTAAACGGCTCACTAACGCACACATAACTGAATATTGCAATGGCACACTAAAGTACGATTACACGACAAAGTGGGATGTCATGATTGAAGTAGTCCGAGAGAAAAAGAGATAAACATCAAATGTCAACGCGATACTCAGTATCATTTTGGTCAAATAGCAACATTTTTAAGTGCCACTCTTTGATTGTCAATAACCTATCTACACCTTTTTACTTATAATATCACTAGCTTTTGCTGGAAGCTTTTTTTGTAATAATAGTTCCCGTTCTTAATAATATTTCCGGGATGAAAACTATCCTATGTCCTTTTTCGGGTCCCAGACTATATCTGTACCAAATTTCATTCAAATCGGTTCAGCGGTTTAAGCGTGAAGAAGAGACAGACAGAGTTACGCATTTATAATATTAGTACGGATTGGTCATTGCCCAACCGCAGGATAACACATAAAGTCAAGGTGACGTGGTACTCACCCACTGCCAGAACTCCTGGCTGCTCATGGGCTGGTCCATGAGAGCGTTCTGCCAGATCCTGAACAGCATGAGGTACGCCTTGTCGCGTCCGGAGAACGATGTCAGGAAGTTCTTCTCGCCCTCTGTGCACACGAGGATCGCGTTTGGTATTACCTAGAAAATCAAATGGTGTTCAGATGTAAAACAAGATAATTTTTTGCAAAAAAAAACCGACTTCCCTCGATTTCGGCATGATACCATAATCAGATCCTGGACCTGATGACAATGGGACCATTTGGGAAGTCTACCCTTTCAAACAAAAAAAATAATTGTTCAAATCGGTTGGTAAACGACGGAGATATGCGCGAACAATCATAATTTTTTAGAAGTCGGTTAAAAAATAAACATTATATTACACAGGTTTGAGTGATTAAGAGGACGACAAATTCAAACTTGTTCTGAACTACAATTTGGCTTATAGGCCAGCTTTGGTACTATGTTCGTTATGTTAAGAAGTTCACATCAGTTGCACAATAATTTAACTAACATTCATAACTTAGACTAGAAATAACTTTTGCTAATAATATTAACAAAATTAATTCGCAGTCTCATTTTGGCGTAAATTAAGATCTTGTCAAAAGAATGAAACATTTCGAGCATGTTTCCAATCCGAATAAGACAAAGCTAAGCTACATAATGATAACACATAATTACTTAATTAGTGATAGATACATAAATTCATGTTTGTACTCATGATATCAAACCACTTTGCCTAAGGGACTTTTTGAAAATGTGCAACGCTTGCGATCGTCTCTGCGTTTTTTAACCACTTTTTGCCTATGATAGGTACCAAAATCGACAATGCGTTCTCTCCACGCTATGACATAATTTTCGGGACGGTATCAGAGTTTTTTTTTTGAAATTATTCGCAGTCTTGAAGGCCCATGTGCTAAATCACAAGATAATACTTTCTACCGGTGCTGCTAATAACGATATTTTTACATAAACCTGATTGCAGAGTTGATTATATCTATTTAGACTAGGATGCACTTTGAACCTTTCTGAACGTGCAGATGTATTTAACTCTGTTTCGGTAAATTGGCTTAGCTCTATTATCCTCAAAATCGACGCAATGTAGAGTGTGGTATACATACGAGCGCGGTCTTCTCCTTAGTGATGGCGGTGACGTCCTTCCACCTGGTGGTCATGCAGGTCTCCCAGCCGAAGATGCTCGCGTAGAAGCACAAGTAGTTCTGTGACGCGTACAGCCGCCCGTGCGCCAGGATGTCCTTCTGTAGCGCGCACGAGTAGTCTGCGGACACGTACGAGTTAGAGTACAGCGGAACATGTACGTAGAAGCACAAGTAGTTCTGTGACGCGTACAGCCGCCCGTGCGCCAGGATGTCCTTCTGTAGCGCGCACGAGTAGTCTGCGGACACGTACGAGTTAGAGTACAGCGGAACATATAGATTATCTTAGACGTTACTAACATCAGTGAAGGAAAACATTGTGAGAAAACAAACATTGACTTATAAAAAATATAACTCTGAAATCGTCAACCCGTCTTGAGCGAGTGTGGTGATCAATATTTATTCATTCTCTAAAGTAATAGACAGATTATCACTTCCCAAACCATTTTCCGCATAATTTCATTTGCCAGCAAAAGTAACATTGCATTGGTATAAAAAGGATGCTATACTTTGTTTAGGTAGTGAGTGACATTTGGCCAAAAAGTTTATCATGGACATACTGACATCCCGTGCCTCGGAAAGCACGTCAAGCGGTTGTCATTCGTAGAACTTTGACAATCGTTAGGTAGTCAGAAAGTCTGACCAGTTTAACCATGACACCTAAGATGGAGTGACATTTGGTCAGAAGCAGCCAAAATCTTTTCACCAAAAGGCAGGATCTCAGACATATATTATTAAGAGTCTACTCACCGACTATAAGCCTCTCATCATCAGGCAGGTCCTTGAACAGCCTCTTGAAGTCGTCGGACTTGCTCTTGTAGGTGGGGTAGAGCGCGTTGTACCAGCTCTTCTTCTTGCGCGCGCCGTCGGCCGTCTTCGCGGGCGGAGTCAGCTGTCACGTCAGTACCATTATTCGCATAAAATGGCGGGTGTTAGTTGGCATGCGAGATTTATTACACATTTTGGGGGTTACATCTGAGGTCTTGCTTGTGAATTATGGGAGGAGGGGCACTGGGTTATGGACCTGTGGCGTGCCTTTCATATATGGGAGGAGGGGATTGGAATATGGACCCGTTGGGTTGCTTTTCATATAATTGTGGGAGGAGGGAATTGGAATATGGACCTGTGGCGTGCCTTTCATATAATTATGGGAGGAGGGGATTGGAATATGGACCCGTGGCGTGCCTTTCATATAATTATGGGAGGAGGGGATTGGAATATGGACCTGTGGCGTGCCTTTCATATAATTATGGGAGGAGGGGATTGGAATATGGACCTGTGGCGTGCCTTTCATATAATTATGGGAGGAGGGGATTGGAATATGAACCTGTGGCGTGCCTTTCATATAATTATGGGAGGAGGGGATTGGAATATGGACCTGTGGCGTGCCTTTCATATAATTATGGGAGGAGGGGATTGGAATATGGACCTGTGGCGTGCCTTTCATATATGGGAGGAGGGGATTGGAATATGGACCTGTGGCGTGCCTTTCATATAATTATGGGAGGAGGGGATTGGAATATGGACCTGTGGCGTGCCTTTCATATATGGGAGGAGGGGATTGGAATATGGACCTGTGGCGTGCCTTTCATATACAATACGGTTGTTTGCAAGAGATAACGTAGCCCCGGACACAAAGGGTTAAGAACGAACATGGGAGGGTCTCAGTCAGTACAAGTCCCATCTGCTCCGTCCATAGCGGTAGGAATTAATAGATGTTTACGGATCCCAAAAAAATGGCACTCAACTGATGCGACATGTCGTTCACAAATCCATTTCCCCTCTGCCTACAACGTAAGAGGGCAGCTAAAGCCAATATTGGTGCTGATTCTCTTGTTCACAAACTTAACTAAATTTAAGTTAAATGCATCTTTCTCTTTTCATTTCTTAAAAAAAGGACAGAAGATACTTTTTAGTTTAATCCTGTCAAATTACACAGCGCCTGAAGAAAATTGACGTATATTTAGACGCCATGTTTTTAAATCGCGTCTAAAATATCTATGGAGTGTCTAAATTTGACAGGACTTAACTAATATTTTATCTTCTGTCCTTTTCTTAATCAAATGGAAAGAGAAAGATGCACTTAACTTAAATTTACGTTAGTTTGTGAGTAAGAGAATCGGCGCCATTGTCGCTGCTCACTTCCCCCGCGAATCGTCTCCACACTTCGTGTAAAGTGTGGAGCGGCTATAAGTACCATTATCTCTCATTCTTCTTAATACAACTAATAACAAATACAAATAATAACTTCCTAATTACAAAACTACACACAATGAAATCTAACTGTATTTTACCTACTACATATTAGAGAGCTGGGCAAAATTCAACGAAAAAAAAACGGCATTGGTTAATCTCCACGTCTTGAATACCTTGTGTACGGTCACGGTCTGAAAGTTTTTACCACCATAAGGATCACAATTGCATGCACACATTGAGGCAATAAGTTCTAAATGTCTATTTCATGATAATTTGATTGATCACAGATTATTTTCTCTAATGATATGACAATCAATCGCTATAGGTGATGGACTGACTACTATAAAGGTTTGATATACAGAAAACCTACTTTTAAAAACAATTATTTTTTTAAATAAGAATATGAAGACATAATATAAATAAAAGTTTAAAAAAAACTTTATTCAATATTTGGTATAACATCACTTTGCAGCTTTGACTAATTTAGTTTTTTGAATATGAATATGAAGAAATAAAAAAAAAACACTGAACAAAATCTTTATTAAATACTATCTGTCCCCCGCGGTTTTACCCGCGTAGTTCCCGTTCCCTTGAAATTAAATAAAAAACTTTCCTATGCCCTTGCTTAGGCTATAGACTATCTGTGTACCCGTTTCGGTAGTTTTGGCGCAAAAGCAAGACAACAGACAGATAGTTACTATCGCAATTATAATAGTAGTATAATAGTTTTTTTTAAATAAGAATAAGGAAATAATAAATCAAATCTTAAAAAATCTTTATTCAATATCTAGTATAACATTACTCCGCAGCTCCGCAGTTACGACTAGTGCATAGATGCAACAAGATACGCGCATATATCAGTATTTCTGGTATCACTCGAGCACAGCGTGATCTATGAGGATTTCTTTCATTTTGTCAGTTCCAGCGCTGATCCATAAGCCCTCACAATTTTTTATTGAGTTTAAATCAGCAGACCGAGCGGGCTATTGAATGAGATGAATAATTTCACGGTGCAGAATGAACCACGCCATAGTAGCACAAGCTGGGTGTATCCGTGCATTATCTTGAACGTAATTAATGTGAAAGAATTCTGTTGCAGGATACACTACGTAGTAGACAGCATCACTTCTTCCTGAATAATTTCCATGATCTAATATAACCTCACAGTAAATCACAATAGTTATAATGAATTTTCGTGATAAGGCACTAATGATATAAAACTATGTCCATTTTCAAAGATTGCCCCTTGCTCCAGGGTTAAACTTGCCATTTTATTTCGATTTGAATAAAAATATTTCGTAAAATTTTACTCTTGTCTAAACGACGTTCAAACGATATTTTTTGACAAATGTCAATTCCACAAATTAAGAAAAGAGTTTCGTCATCACTTATGGCGAGATAAATAGACGTTACTAAACACTGACTTTGGCACTATACCTGTCACTGTTACACAACTGCCAAACGTCAAGTGCACGATAGAGACGAAACATGGCTAAGCCGAAGCCGTTGCTTAGTAACGTCTTTGTTGTTCTCGTTGTGTCATTTTGCAAAATAACTTCTAAAAGGTAACAAGTAACATGATATGGCATTTTAGATTTTAATGAAAAAAGTGTGATATAGAATGTACTTTCAAAATTGGTAACCCTTTTCAGACCGCGACCGTACATACCTACGTATTTTTCTAACTTAATCCAACCATTCAATTTACGATTTTTACGTACATACAATCATACAAGGACTATAAACTAATCACGACTATACACCACCAAACAGATTCTAACAAAATTGCAAATACAGCAGTTAAGAAATGCTAAAGTACAAAAATTGGATACAATATGTTGTTATGTTACTTCGTCGACATTAGGACACAAATTAATGAGATAAAACACTAATCTGCGCTCCTCCTACTCATGTTTGTATTTCCGCCGGAGTACTACGCATCATTTATTTAATAGCAGTACTGAAGCGGCGCTGATATCACCAAATTCGGCGAATGTGTTGTTCACCGCCGTCAACGCAGTTTGGCGATATTTGTTTGGTTTTTAATGAATAGCTGCGACAAAAAGTATAGGCGTATTTAAAATTATTTGACATTATTAATAGGTCCTACAGACTTTACCATTGACCTGTTTATTTTGTTTAGACTTCGTGCATGGTTAAATTCAGTCAAGTTATACAGATGCTGAGACTAGTATGTGAAACAATGAAAAAAAAAATTTTTTTTATAGAGTTTTAAAAACATAATAAAAGGCTAAAAAATTATGCATGCCGCCAGTTAGTAATGACAGAACATATCTCACCCTAGGGTTGTCCCCCTTGTTGAGCGAAGGCGCGGCACTGACCACGGTGACGGCGAGCTCTCCGCTGGAGATGGACGCGGAGTCGCCCAAGTGGCTCGCCAGCTGCACCGAGCTCTCGCTCGTCTGCAACGATACATGTTACATGTTATGACACGTGTTATACTAGGAAATTATTTAAGAGCAACTTGCAGTTTAACTGGTGCTATGCCGATGCAGCACCGGACTGCTAATGGAATAGGTGAATTGTGGGACCGGTTCTACGGTTAGCCTATTCCATTAGAAGTCTAATCTAGGTAGATTCTCCGTGCTTAGGTAAGCACAAAGTTGAATGGCTGAACTGGGATAACCGAGATGATTTAGTCTACGTTATTCTAATCATTTAGAAAAAGTATAAGTGATGCTGTTGCGACAATAATTTCAAGAAGAAATTGAATCAAAATGGCCAATTGCAAAAAATTGGTTGATATTCCTCACATCCGCACGCAGCGCTTCTCAAAATCGTTCATAATGCGCACCGCAAAGGAATGGAATTCCCTGCCGGCGTCTGTGTTTCCAAATTCATATAACCCGGAAGTATTTAAGAATAGAGTGCATAGGCATCTACTGGGTAAGCTCGCTCCATCGTAGGCTCCGTCTATGCCCTCGGGCTAGTCTGGGACCAAGAGCAAGCCCATTGTAATAAAAAAAAAAAAAAAAAAAAAATTGGCACGAATTCTGTTGCGCTGGAATGAGCGCGGTGGATTGAGTAGATCGCCAATATAGTTACTAAACTGGATGGCTCATTGAAATGTTTCATATTTAACTATTGGAAACCAGCTGTTAATTACTAGAGTAGTTTAAACCGGAAATAACTAATTACGGCAGTTGGTAGCTCTATAGAGTCAGACAGTGAAGATCAGATGGCAGTTGTTTCCTAAACATTTTTTATTAAAATTAATTAAAACTAATTTACTTGTAAATGACATTTCAAAGTGAAGTTTTCAATGGTCTGTAAACATGATAAGGACAGTTAAGTATAAATGGGAACTTTGCTAAGTGCACTCCGTCATCCTACCGTCTTCTGTAGCAACCAGGAGTTAATAAAAACTGACTGAATATTCAAACCAGCTGTCAGATCAAATCAAATCAGTTTATCAGATGGGCGGACAAAATCGAAAAGATTTCAGTAGCCCGATTCACGTAAAATCAAACGATAGAACGACAATTCGATCGTAATTTCACGATCTGTCAACCACTTATTATCAATAATAACGTGATCGAACGATCGAATTGTCGTTCTATCGTTTGATTTTACGTGAATCGGGCTACAGGGCCGACCTGGACTAAAATCGCCGCATCAAAAACATCGTGCAGAGCCATGCAGGACGCATAATAATGCATTTAACACCATCATCCAATTATTGGTAATAATGTATGATGAAAATAATGATGAAAAATACCCAATTATGTTCAGCCGAGGACGGAAACATGCTGAGAAGCACTAAAACATAGTGTTACTGTTGTTTTGAATTGTCAGATACGGCAAGAGCATTCAAAACTTTGTATCTGTTTTAAGTTATTTTATTGACTTCTATAATTGAAGACTTGTAATTGACTGTCTGTCCGATATACTACTTTTATACTGTTCTGTTCGCTGTAAGTCTTCCATATTTATTAAAAAAATAAAAGGCACAATCATGAAGTTATACCTTGTCATTGTCCAAAGCTTCACTGGCACTGTCTGTGTTCCGGAGCGAGTCGCGAGACGACGGGGATGGCGACGGCGAACGAGACACGCTCCTGAAACATGCACATATATCGGTTAAGAAATAAATATACATCTACTGTAAAAAACACTAATGGCGAGATAAATAGACGTTACTAAGCACTGACTTTCAGCACAAAAGATCCAAAAGGGTCGAAGTGCTACGGCTGGGGGGGCCCCACAAAAAGATAAGATAAGCACTGACTTTGGCTTAGCCATGTTCCGTCTCTATCGTGCACTTGACGTTTGGCAGTTGCGTAACAGTGACAGGTATAGTGCTAAGCCAAAGTCAGTGCTTAGTAACGTCTATTTATCTCGGCATAACAGTTCTCCTATGGAATCCATACTTAATATTATAAATGGGAAAGTGTGTCTGTCTGTCTGTCTGTATGTATGTTTGTCTTTCTTTCACGGCAAAACGGAGCGACGAATTGACGTGATTTTTTAAGTGGAGATAGTTGAAGGAATGGAGAGAAACATAGGCTACTTTTTGTCTTTTTCTAACGCGAGCGAAGCCGCGGGCAAAAGCTAGTATGAGATAAAATAATAAAATAGTAGGTAGATCATGCAGTTTCGTAACATGAACACGTTAAAACGTCTATACGATGTCTAACTTTGTTAGACATAATAAAATTAGCAAATATAAGTATAATGCAAGGTTCTATAGAACGTTGCTTTATTAATTTTTTTTTTCAATTCTTCCTAGGTCACACTCAGATCACACTCAATGCATTATGTCAGTTTTCAAGTTAAACTTTATTTCATAAAATATTATGCAAATCACCTCCTATTAATTTAACAGAATCCACAGTCAAAAAAGTTTGTTGCAGTTTTAAATGACACGGCAATAATGAGATTTTTCCGAAATGATACGGAAGGCATAGCTGAAATAGAACGATGTCATTCATACATTGCCTGCCCCGGTTCGCAGGGTGACTGGTGCGGCAATTTCGATTTACTTTTCTCGAAAAAAGTTATCATACTTGATACTAGTGAAGGAATTTCCGAGCATATTTACTAATTTAACACATGCATAATAAAAAAACTAGCAGTGGCCGGGGTTGCGGTCACGTGGACCAAGAGCAAAGGTTTGCTGCTTCATGACCAAGAGTGACGAGAAATAAGCATAGAATCAAATACAAATATCGTGATAATGTAATGTACTACATCATAAAAGTCCAAGACAACATGTAATTAATATCCACAATAAGCCGTAAATTCGTGAGAAACTTTTTATTATCACAAAAAACAACAGATTCTTAAAGAAACAAAAATATTATTATACGTCTTAAAACCATGGTTTTAGCAAACAACATACAATTTTCAGTTGCCGCAACAATTTGACGTGACGGTTGCCCAAGCCTTGTGCAACATTTTGACAACATTTCCGTCCCGTATTTGCGTAATTTAACAAACAAATTAAGCGTACAAACATCCGGAGTCGGATCAAATATTTGTGGGTCAAACAAATATTTGAATAAATGAGTCCGCGACGATTCAGCACAATTAAAACTGTAGTTTAAGGTTAATTGTAAAGGTAAATCTTTACTAACATTAGAAGGGCGAAAAGTTTGTTTGTTTGAACTTACTAATATCAGGAAGTACTAAGAAAAAATATTTTTGAGTTGGATAGCCCATTTATCGAAGAAGGCTAAAAGGGTATATAACATTACGCTACGACCTACAAGAGCGAAATAGCAACTAAAGATGCGGGTGGAACCGCGGGAGACAGCAAGTTTATACAAACATTAAAATCGTAATGAAATCAAAACAGTACATTATATATTAAAAAAGGAATATTTGATACAAGTTCTACAACTGATGCCAAAGGCAAAAATATTGTTTTTAGAATTTATGTCCGTCTGTTTGTAGTTTTGTACGGGAAACTTAAAAAAATCTGCATAGATTCAATAAAAATTTTGCATGTATATCATCAAGAAGTTGCGTCAACACATAGGCTTCATAATCATTGGCTTACTATCAAGCTATCACCTTTGTGGGATAGACAAAATAGTAATGCAGACATAAAAAAATTCCTGCTTTAAAAGGCTTCATAATCATTGGCTTACTATCAAGCTATCACCTTTGTGGGATAGACAAAATAGTAATGCAGACATAAAAAAATTCCTGCTTTAAAGCGTCCACGCGGACGAAGTCGCAGGGAGCAGATAATTTAATAAGGAACTATAAGGAAGGTGTAATACAATACCTTGACCAGCTAGCCTTGGGCATGACAAAATAGTAGACACCAGTCTTCATTCACATAAAAAGACAAATAAACACACGACAACACCTCTCTAAATGATTCTCCCGATTTAAAATAACTTACGATACGTTAAAAAAAGCGTTAATTACTCCATAATCTATTAAAAATAGTCGTGACATTAACTGTGATAGTTATGTCACGTAATGCTCACAATTTGTTCTATTACACCAAATGTCTGTTCTGACTAAGTTCACCATATTTGTATAAAGTGTTTGAGCACGATATACGCTGCTCAAACAGCTGATAATTATGATACTATGTTGATATTGATGCTTATTTTTTAGCCTACTAATTAGCTGATATCTTTGATGACGGGGAAGGGAAACAAAAGAATTGTGTATCGGTTGTAGGTTTACTAACCTTTTGGAAGAGGTGTAATCGTGGTAATTAGAATGTGCATGTGTTAATTTCTTTATGTATATAGGATTGTTTGTTTTATTATAAAAAATGTATTTTTGTATAAAGTGCATGACGCACACTGCATGATCACTTTCCCATTATTTCAAGGCATCTTTGCAATAAAAATTAAGTGAACTTTGAGTATTCGAGCATTAGTCACATGTGCCCTTTCTCTTCACATGCCAAAACCACTTTGAGGCGTCCTCTAAGATCCCATTTCTAACTTTTTCAGTTCTAATAACTCAACCAACATTCTCATCTCCGCATAACCGGCCATGCATATATGCTCAACATGATATTTTATTTCAGTATTTAATTACCATTTGGTAGGGCTTGTCCAAGTAGAAATGACGCGATAAATTTAAGGATCGTTAAAGTGGTGGGGTGCGTAGTTTTAACTTAGAAAAGCTATAACGAGGCATGCTATTTGATATATAACACTAGCTTTTGCCCGCGACTTCGTCCGCGTGGAATAATAGTTCCCGTTCCCGGGGGATTTCCGGGATGAAAATTATCCTATGTCCTTTCTCGGTTCCCAGACTATATCTGTACCAAATTTCATTCAAATCGGTTCAGTGGTTTAGGCGTGAAGAAGAGACAGACAGACAGAGTTATTTTCGCATTTATAATATTAGTACGGATTTCATTTATTGGAGATAGTTGCAATGTAGCACACATCACAACCATCGTTTGTAATATCGCTTAAACCTCCGAACGCACGTGATTCGAGACACAATAGAAAGACAATGGCAGTCCGGCAGCCGGCTGTCGCTTGGTCGTTGAAAGGCTGATAAAATTAAAAACAATTAAAATATCTCCTCTACAATAAAAAAAAAGTCAATACAAATCTACGTAATACTCTACTTTCTTCATTAATTTATCCCCAGATTTCAGAGCGCGTGTTTTATAATTCCCTCATAAACATTTTTCAAACGGTTTCCATAACGAGCATACTCTGGGGAACAGTTTTCACATGAGTTACTAGCTTTAGCAAATATGTAAAATAAAAAATGTTTTCACTGGGCACGCACGTGTAACTGAAACTCACTTTTATAGTGCAATTAATTTATTTTAATGACTACCCGTAGAGGCCGCGTTTGATTGGAGCTTGATTTAATATCGATAGATTGGGCTTTAGTTCACTCCACTAAAATACACAGCAAGGCATTAGAATTCTAATATTATTTATAGCGTATGCGTACAACGAACGTATATACGATATTTTAAAGTCTATAAAGGGCTATCCACACATTTCAGGGTCAGGGCTTCCTACCCGTGTTCCAAGGTGTCCGTTTCAATATTCCGGTCAGGGACGTGCAATCCGGGTCCGGTGTTGACATGTCAGGAAAATCGCTATCAGTGTAATCTGTTTCTTTCACAGATACGCTGATTATATTATATTTTTCTTATTAGAATTTAAATAATGTGGATTAGAAAGATCGTAAAGTATATTATTCTGACGTACAATTTCTAGCAACTTTTCTGTGGTATTTTGTAGTCAACGCATCTAGATAAAAACCGGACAGCACTGCGGAGCCTCTGTACGTCTGAGCGAGCTCCGGGACACTGACGATCCGGATGCGCCTGACAAGGAACTGTGTGAACAATTTCGTTCAAGTTGTACGCAACCGAATTTTTCTCGTCCCTGACGGCACGCGGCAGGGCCGGCCGGGTTCCCGGATATGTGTAGATAGCCCTTTAAAAGTTGGAGAAATATTTACCCTATTTTTTATAGATCCTAGGCCTAGCCTCAACATGGCTCCAAAGTTCCTACGTTAGTATTGAAGATAAACATTCACTTGGGAATATAATGAATGATATTATTTTTCTTCGGAGTAGGAGATAGGCAAGCAAGATGGCTGCTGAGTGCCACTCTCTATCATAAAAGATTTTTTGATTCGGATTAGTAATTCAAGAGATTACCTCTTATAAACAAACAATTTACCTACCTCTTTCACCTGGGTAATATAACAAACTAGAATGTATCAAACATACTATGATTACTGATTGAGCAGACCAACTCGGTAACACAACCGTGAGAAAGGTCCACCTTTCTTAACATTTTGGTATCGTCAGACAAAATTGCACTACATTTTAAAACCACTAACACCAAATTTTAAAATACACAACACGAAACTTACATCTTCCAAGTATTAGTAATTCGTTCGTAAAACACATTTTAAAGTTACAAAGTATCTGGTGGTCTGATCTGTGTCCGTTCACGGTTGGTTGGTGCAATGAACAGTTGCGACATTTATTTAACAGTGGTTCATACAACACTTCTTTTGAACTCTCGTCAAAATAATAAAAAAGTACTTTAGCAATTTGTTCGTTTAGTTTAGAGATAGGGTCAGACCAATCACAATACTTATCTGGTATTCAAATTAACGTGGTGTTATTTTGGCCAAAGTTTTTTTTTTGTAGACTTCTACTAGCAGTCTAGCTAGATAGTGGTAAAGTGTTTTTGTGGCAGTACTTTGGATATCGTCAAAATTTCAAAGGACACAAAGGATACTATGCAAATCAAGTGAAATTTTTAATTTCTCAACAATAGATCATTGTGCGTCACATATTGCCGGTCAAAGACCAAAAGTTTGTCCTTAATATTATTATCTATTTTTATAATATTTAACTTTATTGCATTATTAGGCGTCTTAGCTGTAAATGTTTTAGAACTAAGTCTGAAATCGCCAACCCTTGAGCAAGCGTAGTGATCAACGCTCGGGTCTTTTAGAATGAGAAAATGCCATTGCTTTGCAGTGGCACAATCACAGGTTGATGGTAGCTAAGAGCTAATTCAATAGAGGCTTGGACATCTACAATACCAGGGCCATCGTATATGCTAGGCCAGGTATGATACGAAAGGTGCTTAGTGTAGTGTCCTAGTAGTATTTCCGCACAGAGGTATGTCTACGCCGCGCCATACTACAGGCTGCTAAGGTACCCGTGTCGTACAGAGTACTACAGAATAATGGTTAGGTACTGATAAGCGTGCGACGATCTACGTGAACGATACGCCACTTATCACCGCGCCTGCCATGCGGGAAACACAGAACATGTTGTTTCTGTGAAAACTAATGCTACTGAATGTTTACGATAAGATTTTCATGTGTTTGAACATTTTTATTATGTGTTATTGTGCAATTAACTACTCATGGAAATATTACGAAATTATTTTTATAACATTTCCTCTGGCATTATGTTAGGAACAATCCCACTGATTACAAAATTCGATGGGTTTTATACAGTATAGAGTTGTAGTTAGCTCACTATCTTGATACTAGGGCAACCGAACACTCGTAAACAAAATTAGATCGATGATTAATCACTATGCAAAGTCCGTACCCTCTGATAAACAATGAAAGTATGCCATAAAACGTGCGTATAATCACCTGACAATTAACTTTAGTGAGAGACTACCTTGTATACCGCACGAGGAACCTTTCAGCGTCCATCACAGGAACAGCAACAAACTGTCTGTCACATAACACAAACACTGAACACACTAAACTAATAAATGTTCTTTACATAGATAACGTGATAACTAATCTATAAGCTTGGAAAATTCGATTACACATGGCGAAAGGTGCGAAAGTTTTGGTAGTAAAGTATTTTTAATTTATCTACATTATATACAAAGTTAGCAATAAACAATAGATGTGCAGTGCAGTCGAGACAGAAGGCCAAATAACATGATTTGTAACAATTCTTTTGTTTACTGAGCTATTAAAATTAAACTTGAAATTGGCGTGTGTATATTAATTTAGGATTCAACAGTGGTTTTTTATAACGTTAATCTGAAATAGTTTAGTGGGCGTAAAATGTGACAAAGAGATATTATTGTTTCCGTTATTATGGTATGTGTTAGAATTTTATCGAAAGCGGTTTATACCGGTAAATGCTTAGTTTATCGTGAAATCATCGAGTGATTGGACGGCTTTCTATCTGGTATGTGACAAAATATATCATAATATGTGACAAAACGGTGGCCGAAGTGATTAATGAACATGCAAAAATAACTAAAGGATATTAAATCCTAAATTATAATTCCTTCATTCGTCGTTATACCGGTACGTCCTACTATCAAATTTCTTCCGTCACTATTATAAAAGTTTAAGGGATGTACGGGTCTTTGTAACAACTAGCAACAGATTTAAATAAAAACTCCACAGTATTATAGCTAATGCCACATATGGCTAATCAACGCCAATATCACCCACGGGAGCGGAACAGAAACTGAGGACCTCGCTTAATGTCGAGGACAGATAGTCTATGTAAATCTTAAAGAAGGGAGTGACAGACCGATTCACTGTCATCATTTTCAGATCAATCAACGTGCAGCTGAAATCTTCGGGTTTAAAAACAAAGTTTGAGTTGAAAAAGGTCCTTAAATGACGTAAGTATGCAATGAACTAAAAAAAGATTTTTAAGTTTTTACAACTCTAATGTTATGAAATGGGGTTTGCGAATTTATTTGAAACTTCGTTATTTTTGGGAGTTATCGTGTCGCCCAGTTACTGGGTTGTGGAGGTCAGATAGGCAGTCGCTCCACGTAAAACACCGGTATCCAGCTGAATCCGGTTGGGCTGGCAGCCGACCCCAACATAGTTGGGAAAAGTTTAGGGAGATGAATGGTTATTTTTTGGAAAGGAATAGCATTTTTAAACTCGCGGTGAACTAATAATATGTGACCCTACAATACTAGTTATGTTGCAAGGCCTGGCATACGTAGGTAGCTGTTATCAGTTAAACAGGCAGGAGCAACCACCTTTGTCGTGATAACAGTCTAATATTACGAAAACATTCCTTAATAGCTGCGGAAGACCGACATACATGCGGACACGGCAGTCACTATGCATAAAATCAGGGTCTTCAAAAAAGAATGAATGTTACTACGCTACAATAAGGCAATAAATATAGCCTAGTATTTGTTATGCTTGCAGTCTACATAATTAATGTTATACCTATTAGAAAGAGCTTGTGAAGTGCCAATTTGTAAGATGAAACTAAAGTAAACCCGATAAAGTACGGATTTTAACTTTTAAAGTATTTATTTGAGCTCAATCAAGCATTTAGTTGTAGGAAAACAGATCTATAAGCAATAGAAAGAGGAACATAACCGCTTGCATGGCAATTAATCATTTATCTAAGTTACGAGACTGAAGAGGATCTCCTTTTGAAATCATTTAACATTCAAGTCCAAGTTTAAACCCTAAATCCGCACAAATCCAGATACAGAATTTATTGAAGATCGTAATTCTTCGTCCTTGTTTTAATTACTTAATTGGTGTAATTAACGAGGCGCTGGTATTAGCGAGGTTAACAACAGTCACGCTTGATGCGCTTTATTAACACGCATTACTATATCTTCACGCACCAATCATACGAGGTAAGCACAACAATAAGGTTCATATTCATTATTGCACACAAACAAGAAAATTGATACATAATACATATGTAGTAGGAAATAAAATAACTATGTGCAAGGCGAGCTTAACCCATAAATGAGTTTTCTTCCAGCAAACCATAATTTGATAGAGAAATTTTGCAGTGGAGGATATACTCATGTGCAAAAACATAGGTATAAGGTAATAATATAGGTTCATTACCTATATTATTACCTTTGTCTGTTCAAGTAAGCCTGCCGCGTCAATTAAAACGGCAGGAAGTATTTAGCTGACTGTGAATAGACATTGAATCTAAATTAGGTCAAATGCCGTCACCATGACCTGGTTGTTCAGAGACGAGGTATGCTGGCTTTGATTTAGGGGACCAATAATCACGCCTGTATTCCCGAGACAGAATTGAATGTGTGCAGTACAATTATAATTTGTCACTTTCTCTATCTATTGTGATATGGTGAGCAAATCTTTGTTTCGAGTCCGATTGGCACTTGGCTGTTTTTATTTAAGTAACAACAGGGACCCAATAATGCCGTAGGACGTCAAGCAGAATAGATGCATTGAAATATATCTAAATATTTCCATATTTCAATCAGTTCTAAGTCAAATAAAGGAGTCTCCCCACTAAACTATATCACAATTTCACAAATTCTCAAGTCAGTGTAGGATGGACACTTATATGAAAGACATTGGCCATGGCCACAGCTAATGTCCATGTTTGTCGCCACAAACAACAATATTGCTGGCTAAATTAGAGCCATGGCCTTCCCATCGCGCGGGCGGCGCGCTTACCTATTGTCTTCCAGTGAAAGTGTAACGATCATAAATATAACCTTGTTGAATTGAGAGGAAATCATTGCAAATATCTACTGGTTCAGTGTGGAGGTTGGTGCCAATAAATTGTATGTTTTAGAGGCTGTATAGAGAAAGTGCCTTGGAGTTTGTCATTTGAATGCCTCCAGTGTTAATTCAAGCGGAACTGTTTAGTTGGAGGAAACTATAGTTTGTTGCTCAAAATGTGCTAAAAGCCTTGTAATTAAAAATTAGTAAAATATAGATTTATGATGTGTATGCCTAATCCTAATATTATCAATGCAAATGTGTGTTTGTTACACTTTCGAGCAATAACTAATCAACCAATTATCATGTATATACATATATGCATGGATATATGTTATCAAGGCCTCTGATTAAGTTAAAAGTTGAGTCTTTTTATTTGGCTACATGAATTTATATATTTGTGAAAGTACTTATGATACAGTTAAAATTCCTAGTGTGTGGCAACTTGGAAAAAAGTTCCTAGATACAATTTTAAAGTAATTGAAATATGTGAGAGCTATGCCTCAGCTAAAAGCTTATTATTTAAAAGAGAATAATGAGTTGAATGTTATGTATATGTGAATGTAGAACAAAGAAGTGTTAATAGGTTTTATCAAGATCCATTGTTTAAATAAAAAGTTACCTATTTTCCTGTATGATGTTGTTGGCATGCTGTGTGATCACTCCTGAGAATGTGAGAGCCTGACTGATGCTCTGTCCGATGGCATCCTGCGATGATATCACCAGGTTCTCCACTGATTTTCTCCTGTAAAATATATCAGTTGTTTAAAATTTTATATAATGTTGACATATTAATAAAAAACTTGAGGATAGTTTAGGTGTTTAAAAAAGTTAATTAATATTGATAGAAACAATCATGGTTTTTTATGATTAAAAACTGTTTACAGGGATAGATTTTGATAAATTAATGTTTAACTTTAATATTTTGTGGCATTGAATTGTATTATAAGTAATATTTATTAATGAATTGTTCATTATTTTACTTGTTTGATTATTTTAATTACTTAGTTGTTAACATAGGCCAGTTTAGTTTGACTATTTGTAATTAAGCTTTGTGTTGCCAAACTATCCAGGTATTTTTAGTAGTTCAAGTCGACTTTAGTGTTCGAGAAGACTTAAAAAAACCAGTTTCATTTGTGTTAGTTAATAGATAATATTAGATTACATAATTAGCTCTTGTATTTTAATAAATTACCATACTTATAGAATAAAATTCAGTTAATAAAAAATATCAATCCACTCAAATTTGTCACAAAGAACGTTATCAATATATAATTTATAAACAATTTGAGAATAACCAAATATAAATGAAATGATTAATAACTATTAGTAAAAATACAAATTAAATGAAAGGTTTTTTTTATAGTTTAATAAAAGAGCTATCTGTAGCTAAAACTATGAAACACCTTCTTCTTCTTCGAACCTTCGAACACACGTGATTTCAGACACAATAGAAAGACAATAGAAGCCCGAAAGCCGGCTGTCGGTTGGTCGTTGAAAGGTTAAACTACTTATGTTAATATCAGTACAATAATGTAAACAAATTTAAAATACAACAATAGGTATTTGATCAAAATTTTATTAGTTTGTTTACAACAAGTTCAAGTCAATGTTAAAATCTCAATCTTTTAAATTTCCATTGTTTAATATATTTTTTTTCCCAAGTTCAGATAAATTAATACAATGGGAAATTAGCCTGAGTAGTACTTAACTGTATAAAGTACACAATGAGCTGGCCTGTGGGGTTTAACTTAATTTAGGTAAACATACCTGTAAAATCACTAATAGTAAAGGCCCAAACTGTCAAATAGATCTCCAAATATTGACTAGCATGTTAAAAATCACTGGCAGATCGTTTCTAAGGAGCTGATGATGATTTTAGCATCTGCATTGCAGGGTCGACGCAAAGATCATCGACCTATCATCACCAACGAGATTGTTTTGACGTATCCTACACTTACGAACTACTAGTATTAACTAGTAAACAACATAAACATTGTCCAGTGACGAGTACAATAACACAATCGTTCTATAATTAGGAAAAATGCGTATATTACTCACATTGATATGGCGATGTTCCGACTCTCTAGCTCTGAAGAAGTCATGTTACCAGTCCTATTTAATTCACTTTAGTTTCTGCCACTAGTGAGCTATCATTACCAGCTGCGTTTTTTGCTTTCATCATCCAAATAATGGATTTTTTTGCACAAAAATATAAAATTGATCTCTTTCTTAGCGTAGTCAATGACAACTGAATGAAGTGTTGCACGGTGAAAAAAAAATTGAACATCTGTAAATATTTTAAATGTTAACATTTATTGAAGGAGGTTCTTGTATACAATAGTACAGTACTGCTACTGTGTTGTGTCTATTTCTATTACAAACTCATAATTATTTGTATTTGGAGCCACTTTTGAGGAAGCAAGCCATTAAATTAAAAAAGAACATGCTTCTCAAGAATACAAACTAAAACGCTTGGTTCTTGAGTGGAACTTTAAAAATTAGGCTGCTACAGTCATATATCAGCCTAACGATAATTTACGGGAAATAGTTATATAAATAAAGTGTACAAAAGTATGTTCCAGAATTTTCCAACTGCTTTATTCGTTTTTGGGGTTAAAAACTGTACTTGATTAAAAGACTACAAGCCAAACTTTTATTTATTTTCCGACATCAACCATTGATAAAAAAAATGTTTTCTTTCATTCATTAATATTGACACTTGACACTGACAGACATGCATGACATGATTGACATGGACATGTAGACAGCATCATATTCATGTAGCACGTGAGGTTATTTTGAAATATTTGTGATGTGTTTTTATATTTAAAATAAAGTTAAAACATGGCAGATGAAACTGCTTTCGATAAAAAGAAGTCGCACCGTGCTAAGCAAGCCGGGCGCAAAGCAGAGAAGAAGAAAAACAAGACTAAACTTGATCAGTCTAACCTAAGTGCTCGACAGAGAAATCCTAAAGCGTTTGCTATACAATCTGCTGTGAGAGCTGAGAGACAGTTTCGTAGACGAGAAGACGTTATCTCAAAAAAGCAGCACATCCCACAAGTGGACAAAACTCCCTTGGAACCGCCACCCATTGTTGTGGCAATTGTCGGGCCTCCTCGAGTCGGTAAAACAACACTCATCAATAACCTGATCAAAAGTTTCATAAAAACCAACGTGACGAACACTAACGGTCCAATAACTATCGTTACATCGAAGAAACGGCGCATTACACTCATAGAATGTAACAACGATGTCAACTCTATGATCGACATCGCCAAGTGCGCTGATCTCGTGCTGCTGCTGTGTGACGCGAGCTTCGGCTTCGAGATGGAGATATTTGAGTTCCTCAACATATGCCAGGTGCACGGCATGCCTAAGATCATGGGGGTTCTTACACATCTTGACATGATAAAGAATGCTAAAACACTGAAGACTACTAAGAAAACTCTAAAACATAGGTTTTGGACGGAAGTGTATTCTGGAGCAAAGTTATTTTATCTGTCTGGTATTATCCACGGGGAATATTTGAGGAATGAAATAAAGAATTTGTCGAGATTCATCTCAGTGATGAAGTTTAGGCCGCTGAGCTGGAGGATGACCCATGCCTACGTGCTAGCCGACCGGCTGGAGGACATCACTAGTCAGGAGCTGATTAGGAAGGATGCCAAGGTGAACAGAGATGTGGTGCTGTATGGATATGTGAGGGGAGTGCCGCTGATGAAAGAGTCATCTGTCCATATAGCTGGTAAGAAACAAATGCTAATTACATTGATGTATTTGTAAAAAGAAACACAATCCTTGTCATCACTGAAGTATAATGCACCTTTTGTCCCATATTGCTTGAGCTTTAGGTTTTTTTATGATTCTGGCTGCTATATACTTTGAAAATCATGGTCTTATTATTCAGCAGAATTAAATAATGTAGTTGTAAGACTGATTTTAAATGTTAAAACCAATTTGTTTTTTTATATAATTTTTTGAAAATAAATGTGGCCCTTTTGCAAAACTAAACCTTTACTTCTACTTTCCAGGTGTTGGGGACATGAAGATCAGTGAGCTGTCTTACCTACCAGATCCATGTCCTCTCCCAAGCAAAGAGAAGAAGCGACATCTCATGGAAAGAGAGAGACAGATATATGCACCATTTGCAGGTGTTGGAGGCATTGTCTACGACAAAGATGCAGTTTACATAGAGCTACAAGGATCTCACTCTCACAAGAAGGAAGATGAGGAAACTAATGAAAAGAAAGCTCTTCTCAAAAATGTAGTGGAAACAAAAGAAACAGTTGATGAACAGATGCAAGAGTCAGGCTTCAAGTTGTTCAGTGGAGGAGCAGTCATCTACCCTGATATGATTAAAGATGATGAATATTTACAACAAAATAAGAAAGTTGAATCAGATGCATCTGATTCAGAAAATGATGGCAATGACAGCGATTCCGATAATGATAGTGGAATTGATCAGAGTGAGAAAGAAGAGAAGAAAAACAAACTTCCTTGGGATAATAACTCTGAAGGTGACTCAGAAAGAGAAGAAGATGAGGATGGAGAAAGTAGTGTTGATGGGGACAACAAGGAAAAAGGAGACATGAGTGATGATGACGACGATAGTGAATCTGATGAAGAAGTACAAAAAGAAGAAGACTTTGGAATGAAATGGAAAGAAAAGTTAGGAGAGAAGGCCACAGAAGCATATCTTGAAAGACAAAAGACATCTAAAAACATCATGAAGCTAGTGTACGGTGAATTCGAAATAGGCAACAAATCCAAAAACAAGAAAGATGAAGATTCTGAAGAAGAAGAAGAAGATGAAGAGCTTGGTGGTCTCTTTAAAAAAGTTACAGATACACAGAAGAAAAAGCACAAGGAAAAGGAAAGACTGGATTTAGATGAGTGCTCATTCTTCTATGCCTTGAGCAAACCAAATTTAAGAGATTGGACATCTGAGTCAAATAAACAGCATTTGATCAATCATTTTGTAACAGGTAAAAGATCTGCTGATGAAGATGCCTCGGAACTATTGAAACTAGATGATGCCAGTGATGGTGATAATGAAGAACTTTTTGGTGATTTTGAAGACTTAGAAACTGGTGAGAAACATAAAGCTGAAGACAACACAGAAAAAACTTTAGAAACTGGTACTAAACGTAAAGCAGAACTAACAAAGTCTGAAATATTAGACAAAAAGATGAAATTGAAAGCCAAGTTTGATTCAGAGTATGATAATCCTGACGACCACAGAATCAAAGGTGACCATTCTTACTACGAAAACTTGAAAGCAGAAGCTCTGAAACAATCAGAACTCAACAAATCAGTGTTTGAGAACTTGGACAATGGTTTGAGGGTTGAAGTTGAAGGCTTCAGGCCTGGGCTGTATGTACGAATGTTATTTAAGAACATGCCTTCAGAATTCGTTACTAACTTCGATTCTAGTTATCCAATACTCATTGGCGCTCTGAATATGGCTGAGCAAAACATAGGGTTTGTATCCTGCAAAGTAAAGAAGCACAGGTGGTATAAGAAAATCCTAAAGACAAATGATCCTCTCATCATTTCGTTGGGCTGGCGTCGTTTTCAAACGTTACCCATCTACTCCAAGATAGAGGATGATTTAAAATGCAGGTACCTAAAATACACCCCTGAACATGTTACCTGTAACATGCACTTCTATGGCCCTATAACACCACAGAACACAGGTTTCCTCGCCTTACAGAGTGTTAATAACAATACAAATGACATCAAGCAAGTTGGCTTCAGGATAGCAGCCACAGGAAGTGTGAATGAAATCAATAAGTCTACACAAATAGTAAAGAAATTGAAATTAGTTGGTACTCCTTTGAAAATATACAAGAAGACTGCTTTTATTAAAGATATGTTTACTACCACTTTAGAGGTTGCGAAATTTGAAGGAGCGAGAGTAAAAACAGTTTCAGGCATTAGAGGACAAATTAAGAAAGCCCTGAACAAACCGGAAGGCGCTTTTAGAGCTACTTTTGAAGACAAAATCCTAATGAGTGACATCATATTCTGTCGTACATGGTTCAAAGTAGACGTCACCAAGTTCTATGCGCCAGTCGTTAACCTACTCCTGCCAGCTGGAACTAAGAACGCTTGGCAAGGCATGAAGACTAAAGGTCAGCTGAAGAGAGAACAAAACATCAAAAACGACGCAAATACCGACTCGATGTATACTGAAGTGAACAGAGCTCCCAAAGTATTCAAGCCCTTGGTGATACCAAAGAACCTGCAGAAAGGCTTGCCATACAGGTTCAAACCTAAAGAAAAGTCTACAACACTGTCAGGCATAAATCCGAAAGATCAATTCAAGAACCGGATAGCGGTTATCAAGAATCCAGAAGAACAGAAGGTATCGAACGTCATGAAGATGTTGAAGACAAATTACGAGAAAAAGAAAGAAGTGCAGAAGGAAGCCACGGCACAGAGGTTAGAAAAACATAAGAAACTGCTCGAGGAAGAGGAGTGGAGGAAGCTGAAACGACAGAAGGAACTGAAGAAGAAAATATGTAGGCATTTAAGTAAAGTTGGTAATAAAAAGAAACCCCAGATGTAAACATTGTCTTTGATTTACTTGACAACTCTAGCAACTTATTGTAATCAAAATATCTGTTTTGATAGGTTTTGCTAAAATAAGGAAACCAAAAGGGTCTAGTTATTTGTCTTATCAGTTTAGTTAGCATTTTAGAGTAGTACTGGCATGGCAGTACTATTTAACATTTCTTTCCCCTTAGTGTCCTGTAAGGACACACATCGAACTTTGAGATAATAGATAATCAGATAAGCTGCACTCATACACAAAGTAAAGATTATTGTGGAAGGGAGTATGATAGAATATGTCTGGCGTAAGCTAGGTTAAATAAAAAACATAGTATCGTGTAAATTGTATTTACCTCTTATCATTATGCACAACGTATGCCGTCATCGCACTTTTGATAAACGTTTTTACAAACGTACAGATTACACATTAGTACAGATTACATTGGTCAAAATAAACATTGCCTAGTTAACAATTTCGTTATGACATCAAAACAATGGCCGTTAGAAGGGTTCGCCTGTAACGATATACCGATTATCTAGTCAAGGGCCAAAGCGATCATTTATAACACGGAAAGCCTTGGAATGTAACGCGCACGGTGACGAGACGCTCCCACTCGCGCGCACTCGGTACATACTCCGTCACTATAACAAGCTATGCACACACAGGCCAAATTATATACATATCCAATTCTTTCACTAATAATCATATTTTACATTAATTCCTTAACGTGAAGGTAACTTTATTCTTTGGTAGCGCGAGCCACTGGGACTTAAACGTTGGAAAAATATTAAATTTACTTTGTTCGACAGGAGTCCGACAGTGCGTGATCGGAGTAGTTGGAATGTGACAAAATAATTCTAGTTATTGTTCGGTCGCGTCCGTTCCAAACTGGCGGTTACTTGGCACTTGTGGAGTTACTCACGTTACTGCACTACGGTACACACCGAGGACACAACACTGAGCGCGATAACACAACATGTGGGCGGCCGCGTACGCGCGCAACCTAGCGGGTTTGTAACATCAGATATGTAACTTCTTTAATTAATTATACAATAACATCTACTGTACTTATATTTACCAAGTCTCAGCGGACAATATTCGTCCACTAGAAGCGATTGGGTTTTACTTCCAATCATTATCATAAGATCAACACAACACAGAACAAAGTGGAGTCCTCCAAACAAATGAACTAGTGTAACAGTAACAAGGCACGTGACGCACTCGTGACCGACGTTACAGACTCGCACCGAACGTTACAAACGCGTGACGTTGCGGCGGACGCGGCGGAAGGAACCGGACGATGGACGTTACGCTACCTGACGGGAACATATAAAAGTGTATGATTACAAAGGGACCGCACAGCGGCCATGACACTTCGGCTAAACTCACTACGTCATCCGAACCACTTTATACAAAACTCGATTAGCTACGTCGAAAAGCTATAAGTACACTAACAGTTAACTAATAACCATCTCATAGTAGTCCATACTTGCATTGTATATAAACTTTTAGCTAATATATATCATTTATTTATATTTTGATAATGAAACGATGATGTGTACGTATGATATAGAGTCAGGCTTTTTTGACGAGACGTCAGAACGACGAGCCAACTGAGTACGATACGGAGAGATTACATACCTTCTAACTTTATTATCCCCTCTATCTATCTCCCAAATATTGGAATTTTTTGGATTTGCTTTGTTTAGGGTTTCTCGAGTTACATAGTCGAAAAAACAGTAACTAAATACATAAGGACCGAATTGTTTCTTCTCTTCCGCGGCGTACGAAGGTGGCTCGTACCACTAACCTACCCGCGCAACGCGATGACTAGCCGCAGTTCTACATAGCGCAGTGTGTGACTGAACGACATTGGACCTAGCCAGGGCAGGTTCGAAGGCGGGCTTTTTTTTTATTTTTTAAAATACAACCACTTTTTGATCGTCGATTCAATTACGATGGTCAGAAAACAGCTACTATTTTGATTCGTGGATTTTAACCTAAGTTAGAAAAGTTTCCATTTTATTTATATTTGGTGGTTATTAGGCATTGTGAAACATTTATAAAAGCCGCCGAATTTATGTTTGTTTAAAGATACTTTCAGATTGAACCGCTAAGATCCCCGGCCAGGGTCACAACAATAAGTATAAGTGAGCGCAGTCGCGCTGCGCACGTTTGCTTGTCACGTCGCAATACAAAGTAGATACCATTCACTTTCCAATTTATTATGAACAATTTTGAAAACGCACTGCGTCAAACATTACAACACGTCCGAAGTAAGGGATTATGAGCAATATGCTGAATAGGATAGGCGCGAATTTTAAATGAATGTTATATTATGTCACGTTGCAACATTTGACGCCGGCGCAGACTTACTCCGAGAAGTATATATCCAAATGTTTATCTACGATTAAAAATTAATTAATTTTATAAAAAAATCACACCGGTGGCGCCGTCTCTCACCTTACTTTATTAATACTGTTACTCGATAACTATACATACATTACATTAGCTGAGGCCTACACTTGGCCGCGACGGCGCGGCGCTAACATTACTTGTGATACGCGACAACCGTAAGACAAACCATTATTGAGGTAATTTTTATAATAAACCGGTATATTTAATACATTTCCTATAATAACTTAATAAATAATAAAATCTAGTTAATAAATAAGCGGTTATCATTACAATGTAATAATACAATAAAAATCCTTCAGTTTTGAACACATCTTAGCTAAATATTGCTATTACACCTACAGTCGATAGAAATGATATACAAACGATAATATTTACAATATATTTGCTAGTGGTTAAAAAGATTCACTTTTCAAACTAAAAACGCTTTAGCTATACATTTCATTAAGTTTTATTTCATTATCTATTGAGGTCGGCGCGGGGTGTGCGGTCAACTTTAACACAAATTAAAACATTATCATTTATTTAATTGTGTAATTATCTAGTAACACTTGGTGGCAGTGTTGCCAATTTAGTGGTGAGCGTGGTAGTAACGCCAATTACTATAAAACATGACAGCTGATCCGCTCACCGCGCGCCCACGGAACAAAACTACAACATTCAAGTTTCCCGTGTGCCAGCCCTCACCACACCGGGCCAGGGCTGGCACACTTGAAAAACATTTGTAAAACGCTTAACAAAAATATACCTAGCTAAGTCAGCTGATCTAGTAGCGAGTTAATAAAATAGAAGATTACAAAACAATGTAATAACACTGTACATAAGACTAGTAACGTGCACTGTCGCCACTCGCGACATGAGAGGCACACATTCAACTACGTAAAGCTATTTATATACAGACCTCAGGGAGGCACTTGGTACACAGGTTACACGAACACTCAGTGTGTCACACACTCTCACCAACCAGTCTGTGATGTTGCCGTATATAGGGTGACTGGTGATTAGTGTACGATACTTAATACGTGATTGTGCTCATGATAACCAATAACTTTTACTATGGGAACAAATACGAAATCGCGAAAAAAAATCAGCTGTTGATTTTTTTCGCGATTTCGGTTTTGGTCCCATAACAAAAGTTGTTGGTTGTCATGAGCGTAATCACGTGTTTAAGTATCGTACGCTAATTACCAGTCACCCTATATGTGATTATCTGACGTTTTACATTTGTACTGGACAAGTAAAATTGTGTGACACAGTGAGACAGCATGTATTCCAATTAAGACGGTCGGACACATCAGTGTACTTGTCAGGTCGATCTGTCTCTATGTGAGAACTTTTTAAGTTGTACTCATTTATTAATTTTGAAGACTATATTAGTGTTCTGTCAATTTCAACCACAAATTTAAGTTTTGGGACTCGAACTTTTATTCCCAAGTATTTTTTTTGTACCGTAATATTTCGTAAAGTAGTCATAAATAATAACACTACTTTGCAGGAAAATTATAAAAAAAAATAAGTTTCGATGTTTAGCATTACTCTAAAGTAAAAAAAAAATATGAATGGACTATTAGACCATCCGCCAGGATAAAAAGAGATTTAGAGACCAAAGTTTAACCACATAATTACTACCATAGAGTTCAAATACACCCGTCAAGTACACTTAGATCGACCTCTAGCACACATGACAGCGGCGCAGTAAACACTGCACTCCGCTCTGAACTCATCTCTCTCACAACACAGTCAATTTACAGTAGCCCGCACAGACTGCAGCTTGTAATATCAACCTTATTTAATTTGTGACAAAGAATATAATTGTTTGTTGTCTGAAGAATATAATTGATAGAAGTTGTCACACGTTACTGTGTAGTTGCTTCATTTGTGCGAAAAAGGGCGTCACAATGACCTGTGTGTCGATATTATTCATCTCGTTTTAGTTTTAATAGGCTCGAAAAAGAGTAAAAGTTTATAGGTTTATTTGCTACCTTTTTGTCTATGTTAAGCCGGTAAAATCTATGTCATCATACTTCTGTACGTGTACTTTGGTTTAAAAAGTTATTTAATCAGAATATTGAAAGTTGATTACATTTTTGGTTCAGTTCATAATTAGAGACACAATAGAAAGACAATAAGAGAGCGAACGCAGTCGCTTAATGTTTGATGAAGTAAAGTAAATATTTTTGCTTTTATTTAAACTTTTTCATACTTAAGAAGTATAAATAAGCAATAGACAATCAACGAGGTTGATATTACCAACTGCAGACTATGCGCTCCACATTATACAAATGTATATTAGTTACAATATAACTAATATTTGGCATCAGAGTATGACAATGTTTATTTGCGTGTACCGTGTTTATCAACAATTAAATAAAATGGCAGACTGACAGGCTCCTGGACTATCACCATTCGTTAACAATATGAGGTGACAGTCCAAGAGCCTGGTCCTATAAACTATTGCGATATAAGACTATTTATTTAAATATTTTGTATAGGTGTTTGTGGCGCTATTCATCCCAGAACGACAACTATATAAATTTGATTAGAGGGATGAATAGTGTCACAAATAACAGCCGATATTGCGTCATAACAGGTATACTGTACATCTAGGAGAATACTTTAAGGCGAGTAATATTTACACAGTAGTGGAACACGGTACAGCGCTCGTCGCTACGTTTGTATCAAGTTACAATAAACATCAGATTACATTAAGTACATAGTCTACAGATATCGGAGCACTTTGTTATAGTGAAGCCTTAGCTACGACTGTCCATATACACTTTACGGAGAATATTATTGTATCAACGACTTACACACCCTATGATAGCATTTTATAGTACTTTGGTAGATATCGCGGCGACAAGAGACTTACATGTTGCTAGTTAATAATAAGAAGCAGAGGTGGTCGGTAAATATACCGGACCTAGAAGTATTTACACAATGTTAACATGTAAACTTGTTAAATTAAGCGTATTACTATAAAATGCCGCCATATTAATTGTAACATATAAACCAGCACCCGTTTTGCGTGACATACTCGGAGTGACAGTTCTATACATTCTGACAGTACAACACAATACATTGCTTCGAAAGTTCGATATCCAAAGGGAGGCAATGGATATTGTTGAATTGTCAAAATTAAAGGAGGCCATCATTTCCAGTGCGTGACACATGCAGGCTGTAGTTTCCATAGCAACTTGACTCGGGTTGAATGAATTTGTACCAAATAAATAGTAGTTAACGTATGACTACGGTGGCGCCTCCCGGCTCACCTCAAGCGAGCTGCGGCGCCGCCAGGCTAACGCGGGTAAGACGTGGCCTGCAACAATTAAAAAAAAAAAATTCTAAATTCAAAGCATTTATTTCACTTAGACCATTTACAGGTACTTATGAATTGTCAAAGAGTCGGTCGGTTAGTCAGAAAAGAAAAGTGACGCTAATGACAATAAAAAACAAGCTGTCTGTTAAAATCAATCATCGATATTAAACCTTTGAAACACACGTAATTCGAGACACAATAGACAGACAATTTTTGCCCGACAGCCGGCTGTCGCTTGGTCGTTGAAAGGTTAACAACAATCTACAGGCCTGTTGGTTTAGTGGTTAGTGAACCTGACTGCTAAGCCGGAGGTCGTGGGTTTGATTTCCACCCAGAACAAACTTTGTGTGATGAGCATATATGTTTGTTCTGTGTCTGGGTGTGATTTATCTATAATATGTATGTATTTAAAAATTATATAAGTCTGTTTATCAGTTGTCTGGTTACCATAACACAAGCTCTGCTTAGCTTGGGATTAGATGGCCGTGTGTGAGTTGTCCCATAAAAAAAAGTCCTTTTAGTCAAATCAGTCACTATTTGAACAGTGCCGCGTTGGCAATTAACAAAATGGATTCTTTCGAGGAAACACTACAGTAAACTTTGATACCCAAAACAATAAGACAAGTAATAAAAATAAGGATAAACATCTTTGCCACGGCATAGTGCGGTGTATTGTGGTGTGGTGTGGTATGGTATGGTGTGGTGTGGTACGGTGTGGTGTGGTACGGTGTGGTGTGGTGTGGTACGGTGTGGTGTGGTGCGGTACGGTGTGTTGTGGTATGGTGTGGTGTGATGTGGTGTGGTACGGTGTGGTGTGGTATGGTGTGGTGTGGTACGGTGTGGTGTGGTACGGTGTGGTGTGGTGTGGTACGGTGTGGTGTGGTGCGGTACGGTGTGTTGTGGTATGGTGTGGTGTGGTATGGTGTGGTGTGATGTGGTGTGGTGTGGTACGGTGTGGTGTGGTGTGGTGTGGTATGGTGTGGTGCGGTACGGTGTGTTGTGGTGTGGAGTAGTGTTACCTAGTTGAGGGTGTGGTGTCAGGAGGCGGCGTGGTCGTGCTGCAGTTAGCTAGTAGTGTGTAGTTACCTAGTTGAGGGTGTGGTGTCAGGAGGCGGCGTGGTCGTGCTGCAGTTAGCTAGTAGTGTGTAGTTCCGTAGTGGTGGCTTCCGTGTCAGGAGGCGGCGTGGTCGTGCTGCAGTTAGCTAGTAGTGTGTAGTTACCTAGTTGAGGGTGTGGTGTCAGGAGGCGGCGTGGTCGTGCTGCAGTTAGCTAGTAGTGTGTAGTTACCTAGTTGAGGGTGTGGTGTCAGGAGGCGGCGTGGTCGTGCTGCAGTTAGCTAGTAGTGTGTAGTTACCTAGTTGAGGGTGTGGTGTCAGGAGGCGGCGTGGTCGTGCTGCAGTTAGCTAGTAGTGTGTAGTTACCTAGTTGAGGGTGTGGTGTCAGGAGGCGGCGTGGTCGTGCTGCAGTTAGCTAGTAGTGTGTAGTTACCTAGTTGAGGGTGTGGTGTCAGGAGGCGGCGTGGTCGTGCTGCAGTTAGCTAGTAGTGTGTAGTTACCTAGTTGAGGGTGTGGTGTCAGGAGGCGGCGTGGTCGTGCTGCAGTTAGCTAGTAGTGTGTAGTTACCTAGTTGAGGGTGTGGTGTCAGGAGGCGGCGTGGTCGTGCTGCAGTTAGCTAGTAGTGTGTAGTTACCTAGTTGAGGGTGTGGTGTCAGGAGGCGGCGTGGTCGTGCTGCAGTTAGCTAGTAGTGTGTAGTTACCTAGTTGAGGGTGTGGTGTCAGGAGGCGGCGTGGTCGTGCTGCAGTTAGCTAGTAGTGTGTAGTTACCTAGTTGAGGGTGTGGTGTCAGGAGGCGGCGTGGTCGTGCTGCAGTTAGCTAGTAGTGTGTAGTTACCTAGTTGAGGGTGTGGTGTCAGGAGGCGGCGTGGTCGTGCTGCAGTTAGCTAGTAGTGTGTAGTTACCTAGTTGAGGGTGTGGTGTCAGGAGGCGGCGTGGTCGTGCTGCAGTTAGCTAGTAGTGTGTAGTTACCTAGTTGAGGGTGTGGTGTCAGGAGGCGGCGTGGTCGTGCTGCAGTTAGCTAGTAGTGTGTAGTTACCTAGTTGAGGGTGTGGTGTCAGGAGGCGGCGTGGTCGTGCTGCAGTTAGCTAGTAGTGTGTAGTTACCTAGTTGAGGGTGTGGTGTCAGGAGGCGGCGTGGTCGTGCTGCAGTTAGCTAGTAGTGTGTAGTTACCTAGTTGAGGGTGTGGTGTCAGGAGGCGGCGTGGTCGTGCTGCAGTTAGCTAGTAGTGTGTAGTTACCTAGTTGAGGGTGTGGTGTCAGGAGGCGGCGTGGTCGTGCTGCAGTTAGCTAGTAGTGTGTAGTTACCTAGTTGAGGGTGTGGTGTCAGGAGGCGGCGTGGTCGTGCTGCAGTTAGCTAGTAGTGTGTAGTTACCTAGTTGAGGGTGTGGTGTCAGGAGGCGGCGTGGTCGTGCTGCAGTTAGCTAGTAGTGTGTAGTTACCTAGTTGAGGGTGTGGTGTCAGGAGGCGGCGTGGTCGTGCTGCAGTTAGCTAGTAGTGTGTAGTTACCTAGTTGAGGGTGTGGTGTCAGGAGGCGGCGTGGTCGTGCTGCAGTTAGCTAGTAGTGTGTAGTTACCTAGTTGAGGGTGTGGTGTCAGGAGGCGGCGTGGTCGTGCTGCAGTTAGCTAGTAGTGTGTAGTTACCTAGTTGAGGGTGTGGTGTCAGGAGGCGGCGTGGTCGTGCTGCAGTTAGCTAGTAGTGTGTAGTTACCTAGTTGAGGGTGTGGTGTCAGGAGGCGGCGTGGTCGTGCTGCAGTTAGCTAGTAGTGTGTAGTTACCTAGTTGAGGGTGTGGTGTCAGGAGGCGGCGTGGTCGTGCTGCAGTTAGCTAGTAGTGTGTAGTTACCTAGTTGAGGGTGTGGTGTCAGGAGGCGGCGTGGTCGTGCTGCAGTTAGCTAGTAGTGTGTAGTTACCTAGTTGAGGGTGTGGTGTCAGGAGGCGGCGTGGTCGTGCTGCAGTTAGCTAGTAGTGTGTAGTTACCTAGTTGAGGGTGTGGTGTCAGGAGGCGGCGTGGTCGTGCTGCAGTTAGCTAGTAGTGTGTAGTTACCTAGTTGAGGGTGTGGTGTCAGGAGGCGGCGTGGTCGTGCTGCAGTTAGCTAGTAGTGTGTAGTTACCTAGTTGAGGGTGTGGTGTCAGGAGGCGGCGTGGTCGTGCTGCAGTTAGCTAGTAGTGTGTAGTTACCTAGTTGAGGGTGTGGTGTCAGGAGGCGGCGTGGTCGTGCTGCAGTTAGCTAGTAGTGTGTAGTTACCTAGTTGAGGGTGTGGTGTCAGGAGGCGGCGTGGTCGTGCTGCAGTTAGCTAGTAGTGTGTAGTTACCTAGTTGAGGGTGTGGTGTCAGGAGGCGGCGTGGTCGTGCTGCAGTTAGCTAGTAGTGTGTAGTTACCTAGTTGAGGGTGTGGTGTCAGGAGGCGGCGTGGTCGTGCTGCAGTTAGCTAGTAGTGTGTAGTTACCTAGTTGAGGGTGTGGTGTCAGGAGGCGGCGTGGTCGTGCTGCAGTTAGCTAGTAGTGTGTAGTTACCTAGTTGAGGGTGTGGTGTCAGGAGGCGGCGTGGTCGTGCTGCAGTTAGCTAGTAGTGTGTAGTTACCTAGTTGAGGGTGTGGTGTCAGGAGGCGGCGTGGTCGTGCTGCAGTTAGCTAGTAGTGTGTAGTTACCTAGTTGAGGGTGTGGTGTCAGGAGGCGGCGTGGTCGTGCTGCAGTTAGCTAGTAGTGTGTAGTTACCTAGTTGAGGGTGTGGTGTCAGGAGGCGGCGTGGTCGTGCTGCAGTTAGCTAGTAGTGTGTAGTTACCTAGTTGAGGGTGTGGTGTCAGGAGGCGGCGTGGTCGTGCTGCAGTTAGCTAGTAGTGTGTAGTTACCTAGTTGAGGGTGTGGTGTCAGGAGGCGGCGTGGTCGTGCTGCAGTTAGCTAGTAGTGTGTAGTTACCTAGTTGAGGGTGTGGTGTCAGGAGGCGGCGTGGTCGTGCTGCAGTTAGCTAGTAGTGTGTAGTTACCTAGTTGAGGGTGTGGTGTCAGGAGGCGGCGTGGTCGTGCTGCAGTTAGCTAGTAGTGTGTAGTTACCTAGTTGAGGGTGTGGTGTCAGGAGGCGGCGTGGTCGTGCTGCAGTTAGCTAGTAGTGTGTAGTTACCTAGTTGAGGGTGTGGTGTCAGGAGGCGGCGTGGTCGTGCTGCAGTTAGCTAGTAGTGTGTAGTTACCTAGTTGAGGGTGTGGTGTCAGGAGGCGGCGTGGTCGTGCTGCAGTTAGCTAGTAGTGTGTAGTTACCTAGTTGAGGGTGTGGTGTCAGGAGGCGGCGTGGTCGTGCTGCAGTTAGCTAGTAGTGTGTAGTTACCTATTTGACGGTGTGGTGTTGAGGGTGCTGGTTGTCTAGTAGGAGGCGGCGTGGTCGTGCTGCAGTTAGCTAGTAGTGTGTAGTTACCTAGTTGAGGGTGTGGTGTCAGGAGGCGGCGTGGTCGTGCTGCAGTTAGCTAGTAGTGTGTAGTTACCTAGTTGAGGGTGTGGTGTCAGGAGGCGGCGTGGTCGTGCTGCAGTTAGCTAGTAGTGTGTAGTTACCTAGTTGAGGGTGTGGTGTCAGGAGGCGGCGTGGTCGTGCTGCAGTTAGCTAGTAGTGTGTAGTTACCTAGTTGAGGGTGTGGTGTCAGGAGGCGGCGTGGTCGTGCTGCAGTTAGCTAGTAGTGTGTAGTTACCTAGTTGAGGGTGTGGTGTCAGGAGGCGGCGTGGTCGTGCTGCAGTTAGCTAGTAGTGTGTAGTTACCTAGTTGAGGGTGTGGTGTCAGGAGGCGGCGTGGTCGTGCTGCAGTTAGCTAGTAGTGTGTAGTTACCTAGTTGAGGGTGTGGTGTCAGGAGGCGGCGTGGTCGTGCTGCAGTTAGCTAGTAGTGTGTAGTTACCTAGTTGAGGGTGTGGTGTCAGGAGGCGGCGTGGTCGTGCTGCAGTTAGCTAGTAGTGTGTAGTTACCTAGTTGAGGGTGTGGTGTCAGGAGGCGGCGTGGTCGTGCTGCAGTTAGCTAGTAGTGTGTAGTTACCTAGTTGAGGGTGTGGTGTCAGGAGGCGGCGTGGTCGTGCTGCAGTTAGCTAGTAGTGTGTAGTTACCTAGTTGAGGGTGTGGTGTCAGGAGGCGGCGTGGTCGTGCTGCAGTTAGCTAGTAGTGTGTAGTTACCTAGTTGAGGGTGTGGTGTCAGGAGGCGGCGTGGTCGTGCTGCAGTTAGCTAGTAGTGTGTAGTTACCTAGTTGAGGGTGTGGTGTCAGGAGGCGGCGTGGTCGTGCTGCAGTTAGCTAGTAGTGTGTAGTTACCTAGTTGAGGGTGTGGTGTCAGGAGGCGGCGTGGTCGTGCTGCAGTTAGCTAGTAGTGTGTAGTTACCTAGTTGAGGGTGTGGTGTCAGGAGGCGGCGTGGTCGTGCTGCAGTTAGCTAGTAGTGTGTAGTTACCTAGTTGAGGGTGTGGTGTCAGGAGGCGGCGTGGTCGTGCTGCAGTTAGCTAGTAGTGTGTAGTTACCTAGTTGAGGGTGTGGTGTCAGGAGGCGGCGTGGTCGTGCTGCAGACGCGCGCTGCGCTCGGTGCCGGCCGACAGCAGGTTACTGAACTCCAGCTCCAGGATCTGTCGCGCCTGCAATGGTGACATAAAGCTTTAGTAATGTCTCTTTAACCAGGACCATTTTACCATGAGAGCATACATAGTTATGGTGCTGCCACTACCAGCTCCAGCGAGATTGTTTTAGCCAATCACCCCTGGCCCCGTATGGAAGGTATAAGCATATGAAGGCTAATAGACAGGCCACACTGGCCCTAGCCCTCCTCCTGTGGCACCCTGCGAGCCTCCCTAGCGCTCCTACTATGGTACCCTGCGCCCCACCCTGTGGCATCTCAGGCCCCACCCTTGCGCTCCTAATATGTCATCCTGGACTCCACTCTGGCGACCCCACTGTAGCTTTTCGGGCCACACCCTGGCACCCCTACTGTGGTACCAAAGCCCCCCTGGCGCCCATACTGTTAGCTTACCTGCGTGTTCTGCGTAGGAATCTGCAAGGCGAGCGCCATACTGTTGGCGTCGAAGTTGTCGTCTAACGCGATCAACGCGCCGTGGACGCCGCTCTCCGACAAATTGTTCGCGTACTCCTGTAAAATACATATATTTTGTAAGTCTACTAACTGAGTAATCGGCCGGATTTTAGTTATATGACACTGAAACCAGTACTGATCGCCATAAACACAAAAATTTCAATCGGGAAGAAGGATTCAAACTGTCGGCCACATGGAATCCAATGATTGCAAAAATTCACCATCGCGATGTTAAGTCGACTAAAAAACCGGACACAGTGAGTGTAGTGTGTTCGCGGTTTTATAGTGGACATTCTTCAACATCGAGGGTAGATGAAGATCAATCTACTACCTCGACGGAGCAGTGTCGCCGGACAGTCTGCTTGTGACCATGGCAGGTGTAACCCTGCCGAAACGTCAAGCCAAAAACAAATAAAAGGTACGTGCGCGTTAAATCCCGAGAAGGAGTAAAGTATAAATATGCAACGCAAGAGTTTAAAGTATAATACTGAAACCAGTACTTGAGGCTTACACTAATAAGTTTAAGAAGTGAAATCTAACTTTTTTTTATCAGGTTTTTACAGGATAGGGCTGATCAGCGATATTTTAAATGTATAACACAGAAATCAAAACAAAGACCTGAAATAAGCTTTGTTTTAAACGGGCCTAAAAGTCCACGCAAAACACTGGTATCCAGCTGATTCCGGTTAGAACGAAAGCCGACCTTAACATAGTTGCCAAAAAAGGACGGGCGATGATAAAATGCTTTGAATTTAAATTTGACGATATTTATTTATCACACAAGTTTCCTTCGCCAAAACAGATCTAATCTAAGAACCTGATTTATAAGTAATTTAACAATGCTTAGAATAAGTACTCCGCTGTGTTGTGTACCTGTACCTGTAGCGCTGTAGTAACAACAAGCTGTACCTTAAGGTTAATGTTAACAAGCCAGCGCTGCAGCCGCTCGTTGGTCCACACGAGCACGTCGCGCGAGGAGTGCTCCGCTGTGTTGTGTACCTGTACCTGTAGCGCTGTAGTAACAACAAGCTGTACCTTAAGGTTAATGTTAACAAGCCAGCGCTGCAGCCGCTCGTTGGTCCACACGAGCACGTCGCGCGAGGAGTGCTCCGCTGTGTTGTGTACCTGTACCTGTAGCGCTGTAGTAACAACAAGCTGTACCTTAAGGTTAATGTTAACAAGCCAGCGCTGCAGCCGCTCGTTGGTCCACACGAGCACGTCGCGCGAGGAGTGCTCCGCTGTGTTGTGTACCTGTACCTGTAGCGCTGTAGTAACAACAAGCTGTACCTTAAGGTTAATGTTAACAAGCCAGCGCTGCAGCCGCTCGTTGGTCCACACGAGCACGTCGCGCGAGGAGTGCTCGCTGTGTTGTGTACCTGTACCTGTAGCGCTGTAGTAACAACAAGCTGTACCTTAAGGTTAATGTTAACAAGCCAGCGCTGCAGCCGCTCGTTGGTCCACACGAGCACGTCGCGCGAGGAGTGCTCCGCTGTGTTGTGTACCTGTACCTGTAGCGCTGTAGTAACAACAAGCTGTACCTTAAGGTTAATGTTAACAAGCCAGCGCTGCAGCCGCTCGTTGGTCCACACGAGCACGTCGCGCGAGGAGTGCTCCGCTGTGTTGTGTACCTGTACCTGTAGCGCTGTAGTAACAACAAGCTGTACCTTAAGGTTAATGTTAACAAGCCAGCGCTGCAGCCGCTCGTTGGTCCACACGAGCACGTCGCGCGAGGAGTGCTCCGCTGTGTTGTGTACCTGTACCTGTAGCGCTGTAGTAACAACAAGCTGTACCTTAAGGTTAATGTTAACAAGCCAGCGCTGCAGCCGCTCGTTGGTCCACACGAGCACGTCGCGCGAGGAGTGCTCGGCCGCGCGGCGTCGCTCGTCCAGTGCACGTACTGAGTAGCCCACACGCTTTAGGCACGCCACGCCGAAGTGGAGCGACGTTCTGTAATAAATAAATATCAATTAATACATAATTGGGATAACACACACGGCTATCTCATCCTAAACTAGGCAGAGCCTTAGTTAACGCACACAGTGCGGGGCGCGCGAGTGTGTGGCCACGTTGCGTTGCCACGCCGCGTGGTAACACAATCTGCTCGGGTCACTCGCTATGAACGCATGAATACACGCATCGCTAGCTACATAGTCATTTTATTCAGTAATTAGCTTTTGCCTGCGACTTCGTTCCCGTTCGCGGGGGATTTCCGGGATGAAAAGCCACAGACTATATCTGTACCAAATTTCATTCACATCGGTTTTGTGGGGCGTGAAGAAGAGACAGACAGACAGTTACTTTCGCATTTATAATGTAAGTATAGAAACAATCATTTTAAGAAGCAGACTCGCCTATTTTATTGAAGAGTCACTCAAAGTTCCCCAACACCTGTACTATAGGAACTTAGAAATAATAAATCATTCTCACACAGGAACCACCTTTACAAAATCGATTACAATTTCGAAGGCTTTTGAGAAGGTAGAGCATACATTACTAAGGCTTAAAAATCAAATTCATCGTTCTAGTGATAGTTTTTATTTATAAACTATTGATTTAAATAAATTGTATTAGACATCGCCTCAATGTAATTATTTTAGGCTTGATATATTTTATACAAAACGCATAGGAGTGCCACAAGGACATAGCTTGGGACCTACATTAACTGAATAGTATATTCCTATAATAATAATAAAAAGCGAGTTTATTTAAATAAATCAAGTCAAACATCGTTGTTACCTGTGAAAACTGTCGACCATTTTGAGTTGCGTCCGTAGGTCCCTCTTCGTGAGGTGCTCTAACATCCGAGCGTCTACCAGACACTCCATGAACGTCGTTCTGTATTGGGGTAAACCTGGAATAACATACTACGTCTTTAATAAAATAGTGTTGTGACTTCATCGTTTGCAACCTGACGGATTTTTTCTTGATGCAGTTGATTCTTTGCTAATTTCTCTTATACTTTGCAGACTAAAAATGTAAGTAGATCAGATAATACGGTATTTAACACTATCTATTGACGTACTATTTATGAGCTATCAAAACGCGCTCCTCCTGTAGATTTTGTATGGCGATGTCACCTTATTGCATCACTAAGCTTACAACTCAATTTCCTAACTATTTATTTATTTCAAAGCAACTAAAGTGAAAATAAACCAGATTTCAAGGGCTAAAATTAAGAGAAATTATATAGAAATTGGGTTTTACATTTATTGGTTAATGATACCCCATTTTTACATCCTACTTCTACGTCTGTACTATAGCAAATAATATGAAATGATTGTATTATTTTCTCATACATACCTAAGGAAGGCAGCCACACATTGCCGATCCACTCGTGGTTCATGTCTCCGAAGGCGAGCGCGGCGCAGGCGGTGCCGCGCGGCGCGGAGGGCGAGGTGAGGGAGACCATCTCCTGGATGGCCAGCCGCAGCTTCAGCCGGTGTAGCGGGTTGCTGATACCTGCCCGGAACACATCATCTAGCAACTTGCGTAGAGGGTACCAGGTCACGAGATCGTGGAATGACCAGATAAAAGCGTCGCCTCGTATAGACAGACAGAGCCAACTTCAGCTGTCGACAGAGACAACTCAGAGTGCATAGGCATCTTTTGGGTAAGCTCGCTTCATCGTAGGCAACATATATGCCTTCGGGCTAGTCTGGGACCAACAGCAAGCCCATAAGCAATAAAAAAGAAACTGCAACTGCCGCCATTGGTCGGCGTTTACCGTCGACACGTGGACAAGAAACGCCGAACAGCATCAGACGAAGTTGGCTCTGTTGACAGCAAAGTGCTGCTCGTCTATTTGACGCCTAAATGGTTCATCATCACTACATGAATGCACAAGGAAGGCGACCGTCAGAGAAAAGTGCCGTGTTGCGCTTGGCACCAACACCTGAGTGATGACCACGATAATTCTATTAAGAATGGTACCGACAAAGAAGAAGAACATGATGATAACCAGTATTGGCGTTAGAGTTGAAGAAGGGGCTAACTGGACAAGCTCTTTTATTTTTCTTATGCAAGCTATTAACCTAAGGGTGGGGGACGAAATAATCTCGCCCGATAGTGCTTAAGCTACCGCTGATGATGATAGCTTACAGTTTCGGTAGGAGTCATTATTATTATGTATATGTATATGTCACCGGAAAATAACAAGATCCGTAAGTTTATCAATCTACTAGGAAGTTTATAAACTTTCGTAGGATTCTAAACGGGAGATAAATTGTAATATTTTACGTCCACATTTTCGTAAATTGATAAACTTACTGAACTCACTCGTAAAATAATAAGTAAGCAGTAACCAAACGCTAAGCGCGATCTGATTGGTTGACTGTCACGTGTCACTTCTCCTTCCTCACGGCCGCCATTGTTCGCCACGGGTCATAAATAAACCAGTTTGCTTGTGCGTTTTTATTAGTTTTAAATGTTGAACTGTGTTGCAACTCAAAAAAAACTCAACTCACTACATCCGTGCCTGAGAGGAACCAGGCATTGTTGCTTCCAATTTATTAGTTTGTCAAGTCTGATTATACTAAAGTCTTTGGACACAAGCATTGCCACTATGAACATTGACCAATCAGAAAGCAGTGTGTTATTTTACGTATTTCAAAGATGCGTATATTTAAAAGAGTTTCTGTGATTGGTCGAACCATTTAAAATCTTACGAATAGCATCCGTTAGTTTATAAATTTACCGTATGACGTCGGAAATTGATAAATTTACGAAAATGAGGACGTAAAATATTACAATTTATCTCCCGTTTAGAATCTTACGAAAGTTTATAAACTTCCTAGTAAATTGATAAACTTACGGATCTTGTTATTTTCCGGTGACATATACATTAATGGGTGATTATGTTCTTTCTTAGCGAGTTGATTGACTTTATTTGTCATAGTTGCTTGTGCAATATTGACATCAGAAAGCAATTAGTCAAGATTCATATGCCTCTGTTTCTTATGAAACAAAACAGTACTACCTACTACTTACTATGAACTTATCTGGTTTTGTTAATAGATCATAATTTCTAGGCTTAAAACAAAACGTAGGATTTGAAATGCTTATTGTAAAGCTCACCGATCTCCCGCTGTATCTCCTGGTCGGAGAGCGCGGACATGATGGCGCCGGACTTGACGTTGGCGCGGCAGGCCGCCACGTACCAGGCCGGCATGCCCACCCACAGCTCCAGCCACGCCACCACCGTGGGCCCGTTCCACAGCGCGAACGGCGTGCCCGCGCGCATCGCCTCGCCCAGCAGCTCGTGTCGGTAGTCGCGCTCTCTACAGGAACGGAGGTTTACAATCAGACTACAATGTTCCACAGCGCGAACGGCGTGCCCGCGCGCATCGCCTCGCCCAGCAGCTCGTGTCGGTAGTCGCGCTCTCTACAGGAACGGAGGTTTACAATCAGACTACAATGTTCCACAGCGCGAACGGCGTGCCCGCGCGCATCGCCTCGCCCAGCAGCTCGTGTCGGTAGTCGCGCTCTCTACAGGAACGGAGGTTTACAATCAGACTACAATGTTCCACAGCGCGAACGGCGTGCCCGCGCGCATCGCCTCGCCCAGCAGCTCGTGTCGGTAGTCGCGCTCTCTACAGGAACGGAGGTTTACAATCAGACTACAATGTTCCACAGCGCGAACGGCGTGCCCGCGCGCATCGCCTCGCCCAGCAGCTCGTGTCGGTAGTCGCGCTCTCTACAGGAACGGAGGTTTACAATCAGACTACAATGTTCCACAGCGCGAACGGCGTGCCCGCGCGCATCGCCTCGCCCAGCAGCTCGTGTCGGTAGTCGCGCTCTCTACAGGAACGGAGGTTTACAATCAGACTACAATGTTCCACAGCGCGAACGGCGTGCCCGCGCGCATCGCCTCGCCCAGCAGCTCGTGTCGGTAGTCGCGCTCTCTACAGGAACGGAGGTTTACAATCAGACTACAATGTTCCACAGCGCGAACGGCGTGCCCGCGCGCATCGCCTCGCCCAGCAGCTCGTGTCGGTAGTCGCGCTCTCTACAGGAACGGAGGTTTACAATCAGACTACAATGTTCCACAGCGCGAACGGCGTGCCCGCGCGCATCGCCTCGCCCAGCAGCTCGTGTCGGTAGTCGCGCTCTCTACAGGAACGGAGGTTTACAATCAGACTACAATGTTCCACAGCGCGAACGGCGTGCCCGCGCGCATCGCCTCGCCCAGCAGCTCGTGTCGGTAGTCGCGCTCTCTACAGGAACGGAGGTTTACAATCAGACTACAATGTTCCACAGCGCGAACGGCACATTTTAACAAATGCTGAGCTAAATTTGAAGAATGTTAGTATAAGACGAAGGATTGACCGTGGAGAAGGTAACAACAACCGATATTTAAGCAAATGTAGCCATAAGGTAAACTTCTTTCTTACATAGGTTAGCTCATAAGTATTTTTAATATTCCACATTCTTTATAAGCACTGCAACTCCTAAAAGTCAGAATCAAAAGCGCTGAGTAATGAAGCTCAACGAGACCCAGAGAAACGATCTGTTTTGGATGTGCGGCAAAATCGTATCTTTTAAACGAAACTTTAACATTCCTTAAACAAAATTAATCAAAAAAGAACAACGGAGGAGTAAGAAAAACACTCTTAGATTTCCAATTCCCTCCACAGGATATAGACCTGAACTAGGCGAATAGAAACAAAGGTGCGATTGGAACAGGAAGAAGCTAAAATTGATCTCCCAGCCAAACCGTTTAGACGCTCTTACGAGACACTTTTACAATTCTGTAAAGTTACATTTCTATGTATAAACAAATAAATAAATAAATTATAAATTGGCAACCAAAAATTTGGGTCACTATCAAAATAACCTTTTCGCTGAAAGACCATTCACGTTGGATGACATGATAGCAAGGTACCTTGATAGCCGAAAGACAATTCGGCTACATGACAAAAAAGCAGAGTACCCGGTCAGCAGAAAGTCTATTCAGCTAGACGACATAAAAGCAGAATGAGCTAGTAGCAAAACGTCTGGAATTGCGAATAGTCTGTATGATTAGAATACCATATTAGCCAGAAGTCATATTAGTTGGATGACAAAAACACAGAATGAGATAGTAGTGAAAACGTCTGGTTTACCAACTCTTAATGATAAAAGTCCGAAATTGTCGACGGAGTTCCGCTTCGCGGGGCTCTATTTCTACAGGCTTTGAAAAAAACCGCGAATGGAATGGCAGGGTCTGTTCGCTCGCTTGCTCGCTCACTGGACCCTGCCATACTTTTCTAACCTAACCTGTCCAAGTCGGGGTGCTCTATTTCGGACTTACCTACATATTTTCTTATATCAAAGTTTGTTCCAACATGATGTTGGTATATTAAACCTAAGTGTAATAACTGTTAATATTTTAAACATTAGATTTTTAGTTAAATCAGTATTCTATACTTAGGTCTTTCGTAGGTAGGTGTTAGATGCTTAGGTATTTAGATTAGCTACTAAAGCTGATAGTGGCTCAAACACGGATCTCTACAGAATAATCTTTTCACTGATAGACAATCACATTCGATGACATGAAAGCAAGGTACTTAAGCCGAAAGACAATTTCGCCCTTTGTAGTACCGTTAACTCTGGCAACATAACCACGGGATGGATTGACTGCCAATTTGACCAGTTTGAACTTTATTTTCGCAACCCACAAAGCGCGTACACTAATGCACTACACAACATTATTTTTTGTTTATGCGAAACCTTAAATGGGGTCATTGTTCTAATCATTATGAACAACTTTTACTATCAGGTATATATTTTTATTAGATGAGGAGTTAACTAGGCACAAACAAACAATAAATTGATATTAACAAACTTAGCATCTCTAGGAGCACTTAGCGTTCATGTCTATTTAGTGAATATGTCATTAAAATATCAAGACGTTTTGCTACTATATCATTCAACGCACATGTCTATTTGATAACTGTGGCATTTTGATATAAAGATGATTTGCTACAAGAGTATTTTGAATTAAGACATTTTAAGTTCCAGACGTTTTGCTACTGAGACGTTTAGCGTTCATGTCTATTAAGTAACTATGTCATTTTGATATCAAGACGTTTGGGCAATATCGTCATTTTACAACATGAGTATTCTGATAGTGACCCAAAAATTTTAATCCGTGGGTTATTCTATATATTAAAAGAATTACTCGGTCTTAAAAATCTAATAGGCTTATCAAGTATTCAGCAGTACTATAAAAAACCGTGGTTTACTATAACCCTGGTACTGACTTGCTCTTGGTCCTGGCGTAGTCCTGGTGCGACATGGGCTGGATGGGCAGTGGCGCGTGTGACACGTCGGCCGCGCCCGCCTCGTCCGCCAGCGACGACAGCCCCAGCGACGACACCGACGATAACGAGCGCGGGCTTTGACCTTGCTGCACGAGGAATCGGAAATTAAGACACAATTTTGGACAACTACTTTTAGGATACAAGGCTAGTTAGTGAGTGCGGGCTCTGGCTCTACTGCATATGGAACTCAGATTGTTGTTACGGTAAAACCAGGCGCCCGTCACTCGCTCAAGGCCATGCGTTTTACGCCTACCGCTTCGCGTACCGTCGACGGTACAACGGACGGACGGTGTCACGCGCCTGTATGAGTGCTCGCACGTCACGGTGACCGCGCTGACTATCAAAATGCCGAAACCTTGACATTATTGCGTAATTATTGTGCAATTCTCCTTTTTCCCTTTTGATTATTTATTAAAATTATTTGCGCGGTTTCGGATATTTTCGAGACAAAAATTTTATAATCGGGAATTCAGGAAAGATAAAATTCATCAATCATATTATTTATCTAAAACATATGTGATCAACAAATAAAAATTTTAATTGTTTTTCTAAAATATTCGTTTTATTACCACATTATCATCATACACCAACCCTAGCCCATTCGCACACAGACGCGCTCGCAGGTTGGTTGCGCGGCGGGCAAAACAATCTCAACTCTCTTTGCGCGTACTTAAGGTACATTTCTCCTCGCTACAAACAGCTGGTATTATTACTATGATTTTGTAGGCTATTATAGCGTAGGTATTTTCGTTTTTTATAGGAGTGATGTATCTGTTAGGTAGTAACTATTTAGTAATCTGTGGTAAAACTGTGTGAGAATACTTTTAGAGTGCAAGCATATACAAATTCAGGTACTGCGTTCGTCGTGCTCAGATCTTGAAATTAATCGTTTCATAAATAATCAATTTTCTGTTCACGTCCATATACATACATACATACATCTAGTGTCTATGTGAGAGCACGGGTTTTGACAATAGAATCATTACAATAACAGTTACTCGTACTCATACATTTTGTATATATATTAGTATGGTCGTATACTGCACCTTGACTTAGTCTAAGGTCATTTTAAATTTGCGGATAATAAAAAAAAAAAAAACAATCACAATGTAAAACAGTGACAGCTGATGACAAATTCAATATTGAATGAGAGAGATGTAGAACCCCTCACCGGCATGCCTGCCTTTTCCTTCTTGCTGAAGAAGCGTCCGAGCGAGCTCTTGATGCCCCTCTTCTTCTGCTGGTGCATGGACGCGAGCGACGCGGCCGCCGACGGGGCGCGCGCCCCGCCGCCCCAGCCGCTCAGCGCTGCGCCCCCGAGGGACTCCTGCGACGAGCTCGACGAGATGTTGCTAAGAATAGGTATTGGTCTTTCAGTTTGTGATGCTTTATAACGGTGATAATGTAGTGTAGTTGTAGATGGACGACGGAGTAGGAACTCTGTTAGTTTACTAGTGGGTGTTTTATGGCGCAATTGCATTTGAACGTTAGCCCGGATTCAAGCCGGTTTATTTATTACTTTGTTTCTTTGGAATTAGGTACAGAGCCACACTTGTAATTATTGTGACGAGTGGTGAAGTATGAAACTTAGGCAATTGAATTCGTGCTTGGTGAAGTATCAACCAGAGGCAATCAAATTCGTGCCGAAGAACGACCAAGTATGATTGCGCCCTTAGAAATATAGTACTAACTAGTTGTGATGTAGAGTAAGATGGGCAAATTGCTTGGATATAACAAAAACCATTCGATAGGCCTTTTATTTTGTGAATTTTTACCAAAAATATCCAGCATTTTGCCCATATCTGATAGGTGAAAAGGAGCTGGCAGTGCATTCAGAGGAAATATTAGACTATTTAAACTTTGGAAGTAACTTCCAAAATTGGTTGCGAACCTCAGGTACCATGGCAGTCGAAAAGAAAATTTCAACATAATATAGTGGGTGTATATATACTTAGGGCGAGATAAATAGACGTTACTTAGCATGTACTTTGGCTAAGCACTATACATGTCACTGTCACATAACTGCCAAATGTTAAGTGCACGATAGAGACGGAACATGGCTAAGCCAGAGTACGTGATGTGCTGCTAAAAAGCAATTTCAATTTATTGGGTATTTTTAGCAAGTATAAATAAGAACGAGGGGTTATCAATTTATCTTCTACCTCAACAAGCAGACAATACATTTTATTGTAAATAGATCTTGAATTTGACCTGCTTATATATTTTCACTCATAATGATTTGCTTTCAAACTTTTACGCAATTCATTACAGACTTTGTTGGTTCTATGCAATGAATGATGTTATAAATATGTGTGCGTTAGTGTGCCGTTTTTGAAGATAGAATTTCGTTTGGGTAACCTATCTACACTTTTTTACTTATAACATCATTGGTTCTATGAATTTCAAATATCTATTAGTTAGTATAGTTCTAAAAGTATAGGTGCTTTCTCTTAGCTAGCGGTTCACATTCTAGCTAAAATGGAATTACTAAAACAGTTTTTTAGCCAATATCAACATCTACTATGGAATCAGGGATCACACATATAAAATAGATAAAAACATACCATTAATTACATATAATCCCACTTCTATGTTGTAAAATAGGGTGGAACGAATTAGTAATTCCATTTTGTAACTTATTTAAATATTTATTCAAGGTACAATAGAAAAATCTAATAACAATATTATTTTGGTTGTTGTCTCAAAAAGAAAACACATGCGCATGCTTGCAACAAAACTAAATTAAAAGCTGGCCATCCCGACACATTGTTGTTCCATAAAATTCAACGATCGAACGAATATAAAAGGTAAAATTACTTGTAGAGAACAGAAACAATTCTGAGCACTGTTATATTCGTAATTATTTTTTGTTTGCTAAGTCGTGCATTAAAAACTTATTAAGGCACATTAAGTATGTGTCTTGGTCACTACAGACACATTAAATAGCTTAAATGCAATTGCCCAATATTTTAATACCGACTGAATTCATAATTTCAGATATAGCTAGCCGATTTCACCAAACACGGATGATGAAATAAATAACTATCAACAATTCGATACATGCTGGATTTAAGGCAGAGCCTGTGTGGTGCATAGTTGAACAGTGTGTCGGGACAGTCGCACCACAAGTGAGCGAGGTTCACTTGTGGGTGGGACCCGGGTTTGGTTCCCGCGCGATGTAAAGACGGAGACCTGTGCATGGGAATCCGTGCGAGGCTTCCCGACATTATTGAAGTCCTGGTTGCGTGGAAGAAGAGGTATTAGTAATTAGTTAATATATTAGATGTTAGTAAACATACACATATTAGTTCACGTTGTTGTTGTTAGTTACCATTTAAACACAAAAATGACCGTTACTGCTACGAAGTAAATGCGCAGTCGACGTCAAAATGTTTCACCATTTATTACGCCATATCTTTACAAGACTTTGTTGGCTTTATAAATAAATAAATAAATAAAAATAACTGAAAGGACTTCATTTATTATTTTAGAAGATTTTTAGTAACAACAAGTTACAAGCAGACGTCTTGTAAAGAAATGCAGGGGTGAGAATAATCTAGAATAAACCATAGGCAATCTGAGGGAGCCCATAGGCGCTGCACGAGGTCACTGAGCAAGTTAGTGGTTGCCTTACACTAGGTTACGAAGCCGGCGTTGCTCCTTGTGTAGTCACCCCCCCACTGGGACTAAACAAGGTGATTGTATGATCACTATACTCGCACGAATACTACCACTTTGTTAAGACCCGCGGAGGGACGAGCTGGTGTTAGGATATGATTACTTACTTCTTAAGTTAGTCACATAGTTAAATTAAAGGAATTCTCGCTTTGAAAGGGGCTCGGCTGTGTTTTATAAAAAAAAAAAAATAACAAGGGTGTAGCAATAAATCGTAATTCCAATATAAATAAAAACTTGATGACGAAGATAAAAAATCATTTATTTTTATTTTATTGTAAGACTTATTTAGTATTTATGCGAATAACCATCGCTTTGTCGTTATCAGAAGATATTTGATTTCGTATATTAGAAAAAAGGTCCCTTGTGAAAAATGAATATAGTTCAAGGAAATTTAACTTATAAGCAGTTTACTTAAAATGAGATACTAAATTGATTATTTTAGTACCATATACCAGTTTACCAGCCAACCCCCATTAGATAGCATTGAACCACATTTATCAGCATCGATAGAAAAATGCGTACGCATATCTTAAAAAAAAATTAAGCTGATTTAATACTAATTGATATTGATTAATGTGACTCAAGACTTAACACTAATTCAGAAAAGAAAGCACCACAGGGTGATTATGTATGATAGTAAACAGTTCAATGATAGTAGTACTCACGAGTCATAAGGCGGTTGGTAGTGCGTGCGCAGCCGGTCTCGCTCGGCGTGTATCGCTCGGGCTGCGCGCTCCAGGCGCAGCGAGCGCGCCGTGAGCGGAGACTCCGCCCCCTCGCCGCTTACCGGGCCTGCGCCCTCCTCGCACAGCTGCAGCTGTGTGGAGGTACCAGGTTAGGACGCGTCTTATGTGAAGGGTTAAGAAGTTCTGGGGCAAATGTAACATTTTCCAAATGTGTAATGGTGACAAAATATCCAAGCCCCAAAATGTTCCACGTTTGTGAATGTAGTAAAGTTTAAAAAACCTCAAAGCGATGTTTAAAAGACTTCAAAATGGAGGATGTTCTTAATTCGTCATTATCTTTCTAAAACCTTTATAACAGATCATATAATTATTTTGATTCATTGAGTATAGGAACTTGTCAAAAATGTATGACAAAAAAAGTGCATTGATAAGGAATATTGAATTTTACTTTTAGGTGTAAGATATTTTGAGAACTGGGATTTGGACATTTTGACACCGTTAGAAATTATGAGTAAGGGTCATTTTGCCCCTACTTAGCCTAAGTCCTCATTGGACTAACTCTAGGTACACAATTTTCTCAAAATTACAAATAAGTACATTACCATATCACGTCAATCTGATATATGTAAATTGTAATCGACGTACGATGTGTGTAATGAAATCGAATGAAAATGAAAATGAAAATGAAATGGGAAACGAATCTAATTTTTAACATTAACGATTATAGGTATAATTATTCATTTTTGACTCTATTTAATCATGATAAATAAAATCTATTTAAAATTGAAAACTACTAAACAAAACTAGCACATTTTAATGGACAATCTAACACAAGAATAGAATCTAAATGAATAAATATTTAACAATCTAAATATTATAAACATCTTAGAGAAATAAACTAAGTGTTATTACATGTATATAAAGTATAATATCATTTAAATAACACATTTTATGCATTTATGTTCAGCGATACTCAACATTTAGCTCTTCTCTAAAAACTTCTGTCTCACAATTAAATTTTTCAATATTAATTTAAGCCTCAGGACGACTTAGATAAAGATGAAAATTGAAAAAGGGGTGCGGATAATTTCAAAGACGGAATAATGTTTATCAAGACTATGCTCATTCGTAAAGGTGCTCCTAAACGGGCAATTTTTTACTGCAATTGTGTTGCTGCAATACATTGCCGGCATTGCCCGGCAATGTTTCCGAACTCTCTGCAATATTGCCGGTATTGCCGGGCAACACTTTTTGTATGACAAAAAATTGCTGCAATATATGGCCGAGCAACACCGGCAATATTGCCGGAGTTGCCGGGCCATGCTCAAAAAATTGCTGCAATAAAATTGCAGCAATTATGTTGCCCGTTTAGGAGCGCCTTAAGGGCAAGATCTGTTACGAACGAGTGCAGCTGATTTGTTCACAGCATTTTGTGTACCCAGGGTTGCGGAATAGTAATAATAGTTACCGAAGCCCCGCAACATAAAGGGCAACCGAAGGAACATGAGTGGGTTTTAGTCAGCAAAAGTCTGACACGCCCTCCCGCCCCGCCCAGGGCGGGAGAAGTCATTTGATGATTTTCCAATCACAAAATAAAGGGCAAGATCTGTCATAATAACTTATTGTAAAACAAAATTGGCTTTATGTTGAATTCCGCTGAGACACATATACCATACCTTGCACATATAAGCGTCGCCTACTCTACATTGCGTCAAGCAGTGCTGTGCACTCATATGACAACATAGTTCACCTGCACGTTATAGCTAGTGAGATACAGGTATGATATACTACTCGCTAAGTACATAGGTGTTTTATTTATAAGGATATAGCTGGCATGCCGCTGTTTTATATAAGATTGGTTTTGATTATTTTCCATGTAACAAAAAAAGTATAACTTTCAATTTTGAGTGAAATATGCAAGTTGCACAAAAGGTACAAGATTTAAAGAAGAAAATGGAAGTCTCAAAACCAATCTCATGTTGTTCACAATAAGGCATATTTTACCATAGCTAGCAGTTGATCACAATACGGATAGAGGGCGTGTCATGCTAAATGCTAGGATGTTACATATTTACATTTTACATATCATTACTAAATATAAGCTACATGTAGGACATTATTTAAGAAATTTTGGTGGAGCAGCTTGTTGATTAATAAATTTGCGATTAGAAATAACAAAATTCCGCATTCTCAAATGTGGCTTTCATTGGGATTTAAATTAAAGGTTTTTTTTTCATTTATTTTATAAAATTTACAAAAAATACAACGATTTAATGTAGTGCCGAAAACTACATTTTGGACTTTATGGACAAGAATTGGTGGCAGTCCTTTTTTTCTTCATACTACATTGTTATTCGAGTAATGTATAAAAATATGTCGTTATAAGGGCTGTAAAAACAAGCTGTTCCACCGCACATAAACAAGTAGATCAGTGACGCAGACTTCCACACAGCTGTAAGCCATTCTTGTGAATGCGTGCATACCTCTCTCGTTCATGAGTGAACTGCTAAACTGTACCAAATATAATGTTGACCTATTATCTAATGTCTCATGTTTTAAATGATATATTTAAAACATGAGACTCATATTTTGATTAAACTGGTATTAAAAGCAGGATTTTTTATTAATATCGGTAAAAAGAATAATTTGATTCAAATGGGACTGGGTAGGACATTGCTGACGCATGCGGGACAAACTGAGGACTGAAACACAACTGTGTGGACTGCCCTGACAGAAGGAGGAATGTTCGCGACAGACCACGAATGAGAAGGTGGATTGAACAGGACAGATTTTTACAGAACTGTAAAGGGAAGCGAGGAATGGAAGAAATGGAGGAGCCGCTTTACCCCGGAGTGGGACAGAGCAGCGTACAAAAAACTGTCGATACCTAATATCAGTTTAGTGGCACACTCGTAACTTAGAAAGGTACTGCGTTACGGCGTTTATATTACGTTCATAATACGTGTTGTGACGGACCTGGCTGGCGGGCAGGCTCTCGGAGGCGGGCGACGCGCGGTAGTGGTGCGCCGGAGACATCGACGCCGGCGCCTACACCACCATGTTAGAACTTATAGCTATACCACCACCCAATGGTACAAGTTACAAGTACTTAGAGATTAACCCACGTCAAACTGTCTGTGGTTGATCATTTTTCGAAAAGGCAGCTGCATAATTAATGGACGAATACTCAAACATCACTCAATTTTAAGACGCTATCAGATCTGTTGCTGTATTTGTCACTCAAAGGGATAAAGTAACGACAGCAACATATAGAGCGTCTTAAAATTTTGTCACGTTTCAGTATTCGGCTACTAGTCTCGCAAAATTAGGGCAAGGAGTTTAAATCTTCTGAAAGCTTGCTAGTTGTTTTATTTTTAACTAGAAGGTCACTTAGGCCCGTATTAATAGACGTCACTCAATTCTGAGACGCTCTCAAGTTTATTGCTGTCCTTATTTTTTCCCTTTAAAATGACAAGGACAGCAAGAGACTTAAGATCGTCTCGGAGTTGAGTGAAGTCTATTAATACGGGCCCTAGACATTCATCCAGAAGCTTAGCTTTACTTATTAATGTTTGTTTAATGAAAGTAAATTTTTTCGTCTTGTGAAAATTGACCTCAATTTCCTTTCTTGACCTTCAATCTTTAAAACTACTGAAACCGTTCGATACTCAGTCCGACAAACAGTCTGGCGTGGGGGTCAGAGTCAATGCATCGTTTTTGTGCAATCAAGTCTGCAATGACCAAACAATTCATGAATTTTGTGCGACTTGCGACAAACTTTTTTATCTACAGTAGACTACGAATACAGAGTAAAGGGAATTCGTAAGCAGCAGACATAATTCCACAAAAAGTTTTCTTGAATTACGAATTTACAAAATTAACTTCAAACATTGTGGTTTTAAGTATATTCTAAACCTTATTCCTCTACTTTAAGAATTGCAAATTAAAAGTTTCTTTACTCAATTAAAAATATATCTTATTCTACGTTAGTATAGGGTTTTTAAAGTTATTTGGAGCTAAAGATGTATGAGTTTATATCCAAAAACCGAGTTAGGAATGTCTAATTTTGATTGTGTTAGTAAGAAAAAACCAAGCAAGCTGAAATGTAAGGGGTGTATAATTGTGTATAATACAGCCTCAATGGACATTATTATTGTTCGAATTGATTAAAGCCTTATTTGCAAACACATAACAAGTCTCTTGTGTAACAATTATAAGAAAAAGTTAAATGCTCACGAGGCTTTTAGTGAATGTACTTCTGAAGGTGTCTGCCTGATAGGTAATTTTATAATGGGTAACGTGTGTGTGTCAGTGTGTGTTTGAGAGTGCGTGTGTGACTGTGTGTGTGTGTGTGTGCGCGAGTGCGTGTTTGTGTGTGTTTGCGCGCGTGTGTGCGTGTTTGCGCGTGTGTGCGTGTTTGCGCGTGTGTGCGTGTTTGCGCGTGTTTGCGCGTGTGTGCCTGTGTGTGTGTGTTTGTGTGCGAGTGTGTGTGTTTCTGTGAGTGTGTATGTGTGTGTGTGTGAGTGTGTATGTGCGTGTGTGAGTGTGTGTGTCTGTGTGTGATACGTACGGTGTGGTACTTGTGGTGCATGGCGAGGTGCGCGCGCGAGGGCGAGGCGGCGCGCGGCGGAGACTCGCGGCGCGCCAGCACGTTGACGTGCTCGTAGCTGCCCACCTGCCCACACCACACCCGCTTATATACATCCTGTTAATACCACACGGCTCATGCCACACATACGTGTACTACGAACACTGACGTACGGGGAAGTTCGCTAAACTTACGATCTAATATTCTGACAAATATCAAAATTTTAAAACATGTTGGAGGATTTATGGTGATACGCAAAATGTATAATTATTCGATGTCAACAAACTTCAAAGATTTAAGATATACAGGGTGACTGGTAATAAGTGACCGATACGTAGACCCGTGACTATACTGATGATTACCAACAACTTTCCCAAAGAAACTTTTTTATAGATATTCATTTTTATCACAACTCACAATAACACACGAACTGTTTCAAATTCGCGCGCTTTGACCGAACAGCTGTTAGCAGCGCCAGCGCTTGTCGGTCGTTGAACTCAAGCACTGCAGATAGCTACATGTTTCGATAGTGAGTAAATTGAAAAACGAAATCAAACACAACATTAATCTGTAGTGAGTATGTATGTAGTTGGTAACTTTTATCATAAAAACACAAGCACTGTTTAAAATACGATCAGCTATTAGCGGCGCCCGCGCTATCGGTCATTGAACGAAAACACTGCATGTTTCGGTAAAATAATATCCAAAAATTGTTATCTTAGAAGTTTAGATAGGTAACAAAACCAAGCGCAATTCCTGAAATTCGTTTGTTTGCAAAGATTACGGATTTATTTATTGTAACACGCGTACTTAAAGTACCAAAGTACTAGATATTAAGAACTAGCTTTTGCCCGCGACTTCGTCCGCGTGGAATAATAGTTCCCGTTCCCGGAGGATTTCCGGCATGAAAACTATCCTATGTCCTTTCTTGGGTCCCAGACTACATCTGTACCAAATTTCATTCAAATCGGTTCAGTGGTTATGGCGTGAAGAAGACACAGACAGACAGAGTTACTTGCGCATTTACAATATTAGTACGGATTATTAATTTAAGTCTTGTCATCGTGTCGTGGAAAACTTCTAAGATAAAAAATTTTGGATATTATTTCACCGAAACATGCAGGATTTGCGTTCAACAACCGAAGCGCGGGCGCCGCTAACAGCTGATCGTATTTCAAACAGTGCTTGAGTTATTGTGACAAAAGTTACTAACTACATACTTACTACGGATTAATGTAACCATGCTATCTTTGTATTTTGTTTTTTAATTTACTAACTATCGAAACATATAGCTATCTACAGTGCTTGAGTTCAACGACCGACAAGCGCTGGCGCCGCTAACAGCTGTTCGGTCAGAGCGCGGGAATTTCAAACAGTTCGTGTGTTATTGTAAGTGAATATCTATAAAAAAGTTTCTTTGGAAAAGTTGTTGGTAATCATCAGTACAGTCACGGGTTTACGTATTGGTCACTAATTACCAGTCACCCTGTATAATATATTCTAATTACGTAACAGTAATTTGCTTGACTAATTCTGAAGTTAAAAACGTACAGTGCGTTTCACGAAAGAATTCCCTTCGCCATAATGTTGGTAGCACGGAAAATCAGTGCTGCAATTATTTTTTATAAAATTACCAATTTTTTTTTAGTTAGTTACTTTAACAAAGGCATTCACAACAATTTCTAGCTTTATTGTGATGCAAGAAAAGAGCCTACTCTTACTATGAAATAACAGATTGTCGAGCGCACTGGCAGCAGTTACTCTCGATACGTTATTTTTAACGTTGTAATTTTTTGAACTTTAAACTTGCAACCCTATCTTACTATTACTAAACTGACAGAGACAGGGGAGCCAACACAACGACGAAGGGAATTCTTTCGTGAAACGCACTGTAGTTTAATAAATCACGCTTCAAAAGTATAGATAATAATTTTGATTGTACTTATGGACCATTTGCGTCGTAATTTCGAGCTAGACTTAAAATGAATATTATATAAACTAATAAAAAAGTTAAATAATCTTTATTCATGTTTTTTTTTACGTATTCATGGATATTTTGATATTCCTCAAAAAAATAATACCGCGCTAGTACGTAGTACAAATATGTGACAATTGTTACGAAACTGAAGAAGTTCCTCTAAGATGACTCGAATATAATATGGCGGTGTAACGATATCTTTACAAAACTTTGTTAGAACTTTTTTCCTGTTTCAATAATTCAATATTACTTATACAATTTTTGTATCAGACCTTTATGTTTTCCAATATGTCTGAAAGAGACTCTAATACTGTTTTTTTTTTGCGCAATAAAGATTGGTCACAAACGTTTATATTTGGGACCAAAATATTTTTTTGACGATATTATAATAATCATTACGCCGCCACGTACAACACCATACAAAAACCATGAAATGAAAGGACTGACGACCCATCACCAATACTATTAATTATTTAAATTTTAAGTCGTGTGGATAAGCAGAATGCAAGCTGAAACATTTTAATACAATTTATGATACACAAATGTTCACCGAGATTATTTAACCACAACCATTATTCTATTTCTATTCTATACAAATGAAGTATTTAGTATTGATTCTAATCTACCCCCACCATAACCATCTATTTAGTTTATTTGCGTTAAACCATTACAGATAATCCTACTAACCTGTAGGCCCACGGAAATAAACTAACACTAATTATACTTATTCTGTTAACATATACAATTCCAGAAAATGATCTTTTTTTTCTATTATTACACGACTGCCCAGAAAAAAGGAGTAAGTATTGTGTTCCTGGGTCATGTAAGTATTTCTAGAAGTAATTGTAAAGATCTTCGATATTTACCCTAAGCTCAAATATGCTGTATATTGCTGATGCAAATTACCAAGATAACTGCGCACTTTAAATTAATTAAACAAAACTGACATTTTTTTTGGCCCATTTCGGACTAAACAAATAACAGAATCCTACTGCATTACTTCTTCTTAAATAATATCTGCTTCTAACCTAAAACCCAAATCTGTAATTTTTTATTTTCAAAACACAATTCACTGAACATCCTAACCCCCCAACACCCCAGAGTACTCACCCTGGACTCGAGTTCCTCGGCGCGCGCCTCCGTGGTCTGCTTCTCCTCCTGGATGAGGCGGATCTCGGTGTTGATGGCGTCCAGCTGTTCCTGCAGCATGAGCGCCAGCGCCGCCGCGTCCGTGTGACCGGCTTCTACACCACCGTCTGACTCGTCGTTCTGTGGGGAGGGGGGACATGTGACTCTACTTACACAACGGGTCATGGTTATTATTATCTGGGGCTGGATTGATAGTCTACTCAATTTAGCTGATTCAAAAATTGGGGGGATTTTTAATGAGTCAAGTTTTAGTTATCTCCAAATAAAGCAGTGGCCATGAAACCCTTTTGAAATACTACATAGGTAAAGGTTTTAATGAAATCACAAACTGATTTTCTGACCATATTTTATCAATAAAGTCCCATTTTTTTGAGATTGATATTTATTTTCATAACACCCATTTGTGGAATTAAAACAATATTTTCACAAAGCTCCTGCAGAGGCCTTATGAAGTCCTACTCCCTAGTGTTCTATGGAGTCCAATTTGAATACAACTGCTATAAAAAAAGTCACAATTTTAGTCTGTCTGTGTCCTCCCTTCAATTTTCTAAACCATTTTTTATACTTCATACCATTATGCATAATTATGTTCTGAAGTAAATTATAAAAACTAAGAAATTCGCCTCGTACCCTTAAGCTTAGTGAAAACCAAAAAGGGAGGATCAATATAGTAAGTAATAATAAAGATTATGTAAGTGTATGTTGTACTAACTTCGTATAGAGAACTGACCTCAGCGTCGCTGGTCACGTCGAAGGGCTGCACCGTGCCCAGCACGTGTGCTTGTTGCAGCTTCTCCCACGAGCCGTCCAGCTGGGGAACGTCATACATGTTATCAATGATGTTATAAGTAAAAAAGTGTAGATAGGTTACCCAAACGAAATTCTGTCTTCAAAAACGGCACACTAACGCACACATACATTACACGTCAAAGTAGGATGACATGATTGAAGTAGTGCGAGTGAAAAAGAGATAAACGTCAAATGTCAACGCGATACTCAGTATCATGTTTGTCAATTGGCAAACTTTTAATGTGCCACTTTTTGACTGCATATAACCTATCTACACTTTTTTACTTACAACATCATTGCATGTTATAATGTCTTGTTTGGGTGAAATCTTGCAACAGCTTTTAACAATGCTTCTAGTAAACGGATTCTGGTGAATTTTTGCACATGCGTTTAGGTTTCAGGACAATACAATATTATGATAATTGTAATTTGTTTGGTGATAAATTTCGGGCTACTTGTCGACTGGTTGAAAATACCTAAGGCATTTAGTAATTTTTCGTACTTAGGTGCATGAAGTTTTAATAAATAAATAATCAAAACTAAGTCAGGGATGAACAGTGGAACTCTACAGCAGTTACTCAAGACTTTTCAGTAACTATTGTAGAGGTTTTTAGTAAAAACCATCTCTAGTCTTGGTCTATAAAGTTGGCTCTAGAAAGTTCTATTTCCCTTTAAACCTATTTTTATAAAAATAAAATAAGATCTAAAAACTTTCAAGATAACCTTTCAAGGTGCCATAACCTTGACATTGTTTAAACTACTAATTGTGACAAATTGTTCTAATTTATTTAATTTAAATTCTTCGAAATATTTGTACGTTGAAATATTAAAGACATCATATTTTGTGCAACACCTTTGTAACAGCAATTTTCAAACGAATAAATTTATTTTAATGTATTCTTGATCACGTTATTAACCACTACATGAGTAATCTAAATTTTCATTGGCCGTCGTGACAGAGAATTGTTCTAAATAAAATAAGTAAGTAGTGTACCTTAGGCTGGAACAGTCCAGGCGGTGGCTGTTGTTGCGCGGCCGGTGACAGCGAGCGAGTGAGCGCGTCTGTTTGTTGTATGTTGAACGCTATCTCTTGTTCTAACATCTGACGTTTTAGCTGAAACAAATACGCTAAGGTTATATAATGATATGTATAATTTGTTGGTTGTGAATTGTGGATCGATGAGTAAAAACTAAACTTTTTTGATTGATTTATTTAGTGTCGATAAATTGCATGTCAAAAAAGTTTAATCTCGTATACAACTAGCTTCCACCATTTGAATTAACGGTTTAAGTAAAAACCGGCCAGGAGCGTGTCGGGCCACGCTCAATGTAGGGTTCCGTAGTTTACCGTCCGTCACAATAAGTCCACTTTTATGTTTAAAAAAAGGCTATTTGTTACGTTGACATACTAAGTACGCAGAAAAATCTTTTTGTCTTTTTTTTTTACAAAAACTGTTTTTTCTATCAAGTTCAAAATATTTTTTCTAGAAAGTCCTTATAAAGTTCTACTTTCCAGATTTTTTTCATATTTTTTAAACCCACGGGTCAAAAGTTAGAGGACGCTTTGATTTTTCCTTTTGGAGCGATTATTTCCGAAATTATTGACATTATAAATAGCCGACTTCCTGTTTTTACAAAAAATCATCAATAACGATATTGACAGTCCTGAGTTGTTGTCTAAATTCAATTTTAACCTACCCTACAAGACACTTCGCTACAATCCACCCTTCTGTATACCAACTTCGTCATCTAATTACAGGCAAAATAGTTTTATTGTGCGTGCAAGTAAAAGCTTTAATAGTTTGTGCAAACAGCATGATCTGGACCCTTTTACTACCACTGTGGCTTCGGCGAAATGGTGCTTAAGCCTCAGTTTCTTTCGTGAACCGCAATAGATTTAATATATTTAAATTGTTTATCTCCTTTTTTTCTAAATAAGTAAGTTTACTCACTCTCTGTTTTTTCTCTATTTCTATAAGCGAGAACCTGTTATTGGCTTACCAGTTACTATTCTATTATTATTCAAGATGTATTTAGCTGTAGGTTTTCCATGCTCTAAACAAATAAATAAATAAATTATCAAAAAATGATTTCAGTAAACCCCTTTTTTTTTTTGGTGAGTGGGAAATCATCCAATGACTGCTCCCGTCCTGGGTGCGGCGGGCGGGCGTGTCAGACTCTTACTGACTAAAACCCACTCATGTTCCTTCGATTGCCCTTTATGTTCCAGGGTCACGGTAACCACTATAAACATTCCGCAACTAGTAAACCCCTATTCATTTTTAAATATCTATCCAACAATATATCACACGTCAGGGTTGAAATAAAAAAAAAATCACTTTCCTCTTTACCCTAATAAAACATTTTTTTCGAATTTTTATTTTACCACTTTGTCGGCGGGATTGATATACATATTGGTACCAAATTTCAGCTTTCTAGTGCTAACGGTGACAGAGATTTAGCGAGGACGGACGGACAGACAGACAGACATGGCGAAACTATAAGGGTTTCTAGTTGACTACGGAACCCTAAAAAAGGGTCTAGAAGTCTCAAGGAATTAATGATCTTAATATAAGAGCCGATGTTATGCGTTGACAACTCGGTGTTTTATTTAAATGTAAAAAAAGGACTTTTTTTAGTTGTTTCTTAAAATTGATATTGAAACAACCTGTTATAATATAGCGAAGGACGCGAGTAGTGTAATCTAGCGAGTAGAATGTGCGCTAATAAAGATGTCGTGTGCGCTGTTAGCATGGTCGTGTTGTTTTGCTGATGTAATATTAAAATAAACTAATTAAAGGCTACAAAATCCTTTTAATTATCCCTTAACCCTTCACAACCAAATGACGATTCATATCATACAAAAGTTATAAAAAATATCAGTTTAAAAAGATTTTTGGAGAAGTCAAGGTCTTGTCCTGTTTATTAGAGCATTTTATTTGCGATCGACTAAATTAACAGCCGTTGTCGCACTACCGGTCAAAAGTCACCCAGTTCTACAACATACCTGTTCAGTCTCCATGCGCCACTTGGCGAGCTCCTTGAGTATGTCCTGCTTCTCCGCGAGCAGCTCGTCGGCGTACTTGCGCGTCTTCTCCAGCTCCACTACATACCTGTTCAGTCTCCATGCGCCACTTGGCGAGCTCCTTGAGTATGTCCTGCTTCTCCGCGAGCAGCTCGTCGGCGTACTTGCGCGTCTTCTCCAGCTCCACTACATACCTGTTCAGTCTCCATGCGCCACTTGGCGAGCTCCTTGAGTATGTCCTGCTTCTCCGCGAGCAGCTCGTCGGCGTACTTGCGCGTCTTCTCCAGCTCCACTACATACCTGTTCAGTCTCCATGCGCCACTTGGCGAGCTCCTTGAGTATGTCCTGCTTCTCCGCGAGCAGCTCGTCGGCGTACTTGCGCGTCTTCTCCAGCTCCACTACATACCTGTTCAGTCTCCATGCGCCACTTGGCGAGCTCCTTGAGTATGTCCTGCTTCTCCGCGAGCAGCTCGTCGGCGTACTTGCGCGTCTTCTCCAGCTCCACTACATACCTGTTCAGTCTCCATGCGCCACTTGGCGAGCTCCTTGAGTATGTCCTGCTTCTCCGCGAGCAGCTCGTCGGCGTACTTGCGCGTCTTCTCCAGCTCCACTACATACCTGTTCAGTCTCCATGCGCCACTTGGCGAGCTCCTTGAGTATGTCCTGCTTCTCCGCGAGCAGCTCGTCGGCGTACTTGCGCGTCTTCTCCAGCTCCACTACATACCTGTTCAGTCTCCATGCGCCACTTGGCGAGCTCCTTGAGTATGTCCTGCTTCTCCGCGAGCAGCTCGTCGGCGTACTTGCGCGTCTTCTCCAGCTCCACTACATACCTGTTCAGTCTCCATGCGCCACTTGGCGAGCTCCTTGAGTATGTCCTGCTTCTCCGCGAGCAGCTCGTCGGCGTACTTGCGCGTCTTCTCCAGCTCCACTACATACCTGTTCAGTCTCCATGCGCCACTTGGCGAGCTCCTTGAGTATGTCCTGCTTCTCCGCGAGCAGCTCGTCGGCGTACTTGCGCGTCTTCTCCAGCTCCACTACATACCTGTTCAGTCTCCATGCGCCACTTGGCGAGCTCCTTGAGTATGTCCTGCTTCTCCGCGAGCAGCTCGTCGGCGTACTTGCGCGTCTTCTCCAGCTCCACTACATACCTGTTCAGTCTCCATGCGCCACTTGGCGAGCTCCTTGAGTATGTCCTGCTTCTCCGCGAGCAGCTCGTCGGCGTACTTGCGCGTCTTCTCCAGCTCCACTACATACCTGTTCAGTCTCCATGCGCCACTTGGCGAGCTCCTTGAGTATGTCCTGCTTCTCCGCGAGCAGCTCGTCGGCGTACTTGCGCGTCTTCTCCAGCTCCACTACATACCTGTTCAGTCTCCATGCGCCACTTGGCGAGCTCCTTGAGTATGTCCTGCTTCTCCGCGAGCAGCTCGTCGGCGTACTTGCGCGTCTTCTCCAGCTCCACTACATACCTGTTCAGTCTCCATGCGCCACTTGGCGAGCTCCTTGAGTATGTCCTGCTTCTCCGCGAGCAGCTCGTCGGCGTACTTGCGCGTCTTCTCCAGCTCCACTACATACCTGTTCAGTCTCCATGCGCCACTTGGCGAGCTCCTTGAGTATGTCCTGCTTCTCCGCGAGCAGCTCGTCGGCGTACTTGCGCGTCTTCTCCAGCTCCACTACATACCTGTTCAGTCTCCATGCGCCACTTGGCGAGCTCCTTGAGTATGTCCTGCTTCTCCGCGAGCAGCTCGTCGGCGTACTTGCGCGTCTTCTCCAGCTCCACTACATACCTGTTCAGTCTCCATGCGCCACTTGGCGAGCTCCTTGAGTATGTCCTGCTTCTCCGCGAGCAGCTCGTCGGCGTACTTGCGCGTCTTCTCCAGCTCCACTACATACCTGTTCAGTCTCCATGCGCCACTTGGCGAGCTCCTTGAGTATGTCCTGCTTCTCCGCGAGCAGCTCGTCGGCGTACTTGCGCGTCTTCTCCAGCTCCACTACATACCTGTTCAGTCTCCATGCGCCACTTGGCGAGCTCCTTGAGTATGTCCTGCTTCTCCGCGAGCAGCTCGTCGGCGTACTTGCGCGTCTTCTCCAGCTCCACTACATACCTGTTCAGTCTCCATGCGCCACTTGGCGAGCTCCTTGAGTATGTCCTGCTTCTCCGCGAGCAGCTCGTCGGCGTACTTGCGCGTCTTCTCCAGCTCCACTACATACCTGTTCAGTCTCCATGCGCCACTTGGCGAGCTCCTTGAGTATGTCCTGCTTCTCCGCGAGCAGCTCGTCGGCGTACTTGCGCGTCTTCTCCAGCTCCACTACATACCTGTTCAGTCTCCATGCGCCACTTGGCGAGCTCCTTGAGTATGTCCTGCTTCTCCGCGAGCAGCTCGTCGGCGTACTTGCGCGTCTTCTCCAGCTCCACTACATACCTGTTCAGTCTCCATGCGCCACTTGGCGAGCTCCTTGAGTATGTCCTGCTTCTCCGCGAGCAGCTCGTCGGCGTACTTGCGCGTCTTCTCCAGCTCCACTACATACCTGTTCAGTCTCCATGCGCCACTTGGCGAGCTCCTTGAGTATGTCCTGCTTCTCCGCGAGCAGCTCGTCGGCGTACTTGCGCGTCTTCTCCAGCTCCACTACATACCTGTTCAGTCTCCATGCGCCACTTGGCGAGCTCCTTGAGTATGTCCTGCTTCTCCGCGAGCAGCTCGTCGGCGTACTTGCGCGTCTTCTCCAGCTCCACTACATACCTGTTCAGTCTCCATGCGCCACTTGGCGAGCTCCTTGAGTATGTCCTGCTTCTCCGCGAGCAGCTCGTCGGCGTACTTGCGCGTCTTCTCCAGCTCCACTACATACCTGTTCAGTCTCCATGCGCCACTTGGCGAGCTCCTTGAGTATGTCCTGCTTCTCCGCGAGCAGCTCGTCGGCGTACTTGCGCGTCTTCTCCAGCTCCACTACATACCTGTTCAGTCTCCATGCGCCACTTGGCGAGCTCCTTGAGTATGTCCTGCTTCTCCGCGAGCAGCTCGTCGGCGTACTTGCGCGTCTTCTCCAGCTCCACTACATACCTGTTCAGTCTCCATGCGCCACTTGGCGAGCTCCTTGAGTATGTCCTGCTTCTCCGCGAGCAGCTCGTCGGCGTACTTGCGCGTCTTCTCCAGCTCCACTACATACCTGTTCAGTCTCCATGCGCCACTTGGCGAGCTCCTTGAGTATGTCCTGCTTCTCCGCGAGCAGCTCGTCGGCGTACTTGCGCGTCTTCTCCAGCTCCACTACATACCTGTTCAGTCTCCATGCGCCACTTGGCGAGCTCCTTGAGTATGTCCTGCTTCTCCGCGAGCAGCTCGTCGGCGTACTTGCGCGTCTTCTCCAGCTCCACTACATACCTGTTCAGTCTCCATGCGCCACTTGGCGAGCTCCTTGAGTATGTCCTGCTTCTCCGCGAGCAGCTCGTCGGCGTACTTGCGCGTCTTCTCCAGCTCCACTACATACCTGTTCAGTCTCCATGCGCCACTTGGCGAGCTCCTTGAGTATGTCCTGCTTCTCCGCGAGCAGCTCGTCGGCGTACTTGCGCGTCTTCTCCAGCTCCTGCGTCAGTGCGTTCTTCTCGTCCAGCGCGTGCATGCGCTCCTTCAGGTGCACTTGTAGCCTTCGGACAGTTTATAAACGACATTAGTATTGTTATATTATCTATACTCATAAAAATTTATTGCAAAACTAGCGAATGGCTGCATTGACTTTGATGGCTATTAATATTTGTATTTTTGAAGAAGGGGAAAAACAAACATCTCAAATTTAAAAAAAACTACCCAAAAGATGTTTGGGTAATTTTTCGGTCAGCTGTTTGTCTTGAACAACTAGTGACACACCGTGGAGAAGGGCACAGGTCTGAGCACATTGGAAGTTTGGTGACATGAATGAGAAAGTTCGAAGTGAAATTAGTACATTCAAAATCACAAAATTCGTCTAGCAGTAACTCACTAGACTCAATACGCGTCTGGTCACAATTTTTTCTTTTCAATGGAGTTTCAAAGGAACGTTACAACATGTTATCAACGCCGGCGGACGGGAGAGGAGCTCTGATAAAAAGATGGTATGATAGTCAGTAATCTATACCATACCTGTCGTTCGACTCAGACAGCAGCTTGTCGACGGTGGCGGAGAGCCTGGTGTTGTGTTCCTCGTTCATGCGCAGGCGCTGGTTGAGCCTCATGAGCTCGGCGTTCTTCTCCTCGACGCTGGCCTCCAGGCGCTGGATGCGGTCCTCCGCCGAGCCGTGCCGCTCCTGGGCCTGCGGGGAGACACCCTGCTTAGCATGAACGGTCTATTTCAATTTTGTTTATTTTGTTTTTTCATTGGATTCAATTTTGTTCATTGGAGGTTTAGATCACTCGATCACTCTTAAGGCCCAGGCCACATATAAATGGTGTATGAAATTTAAGTGAAATACACACCATTTAAATGTGGCTTGCGTTTAAGAGCCATTTTCAGCAGTTTTTTATACCTAATATAAGTAGTTATCCATGGAATAAAATTGTCATCTTTACAGTTTTGGTATCGATAAACTGTCAAATATTAATATTTGATTTTCTCATGTTAAGATTTATACTGAGTATCAAAGTTTATTTATATTCGCTCTGAAACATAAAGCTTAAGCTTTTACCTTAGACTTTTAAAATTTTTAGTTAATGTCGCAAGACCGTTTCGATAAATAAAAAGCATTATCGGGACAACAAAATAACTGATATTTGAGTTCCGTACTTAAAAAACCCTTATATAATTGTTCGTATCTTCCTACGGCTTGTGACAACAACACCAATCACGGTTGTGTTCTTTTAGATGTAGGTTTTTTTAACGAAAGTGATACTAGTTTTTTATCACATATAAAGCTTCTTGATTCGACAGATTTGATACAAACGTCCCTATCTATATCTGTCAAAAATCAATCCTATTAAAAGAAGACACCAAACTACAAAATCATCAGGAAGGTTATAAAGTTATTCTACAAACATGTAAAAGCTACTGCAAACAAAAGAGAAAAAACATTTTAATTTACAAACAAAATGTTAAACAGTATAATGGAAATGGAATATGAAAAGCATAAAGCACTATTTGTTTAGTCACTGTAACATAGAACATTATAATAAACTAACAAAAGCAAAGTTTCTTGTCTTCTAGGAACATTATTCTTGCTCTATTTACATAGCTGCAGAATTTATCATTTTAACTTGAAACCACACTTTGCACTCGTTGAGCTCAAAATAATCAAACATTTCAATAGACTCATTCATAGGTCAAGCTTTCAGAAACTAAAGACGTATCTGCTGTCAAAATAATGTGTGTAGAAGTCGTTACTTTAGCCCTAAGCTTTGAGTAAACACGATTATTGTCTCTATCACACAACTGTCAAAATATAAGTGTAAGAAAGAGAAAAGAACATAGCCAAGTTAAAGCTCGCGTTAAGTAACGTTTTTTTTTAAATAATAGAGTTGCTATCATAGACCAAATAGTTCAAACATTCTACAGAATTTCCTATTAACTTCTACTCTATAAAACCTCTACCATCCTTATGCAATAGCATGTAAATATCCCCGACTTATCTACCTTATACTACGTGTATTTTTAGCCTTGAAAAACCTGCTAGGAGATGATTCTACAAAATAAACAACTTTTATTATGGAACCAACTCTGAAATCTCGAAATTAATATCAGTTGTTTAATACATTATGGTTTGGAGAGCATTATAGTTTTGTTAGAAGCAGCTGATATTTTGTTGCGATTTCAGAGTTGGTTCCATAATAAAAGTTGTATGTTGTTATGGGTAGAATCATGTATTAGCAGGTTTTTCAAGACTAAAAATACACCTCGTATGTTGTCTGACGCCCAAAATAACAACATTCAACATTACATCCTATCCTATTAAGTTCAACTCCACCACACACCATCCACAGAGTCCCTCCACCCACCTGGCTGAGCGCCTCCATCCTGGCCTTGAGCTGCTCCTCCATCTCGGGCAGCGAGGACATCTGCGCCAACTTCTGCGTGGACAACTCCAGCTTCTCCTCGATGGCGGCGATCTTCTCCTCTTGCAGCTGCAATGCGAGTGGCAAGGTGAACTGTGCGGCTACTGGGTTAGTTTGTTAGTCACGGGGGTAAGATGGGTGTGTTGTATGTTATGCGACCTTGGTCAGTGGGGTGCCTTTGAAAAGCTCGAATTGGGACATGAGTCAATTGTTTTGTGAACAAATATGAAATGTCATATTAAAACGCTAAAAGATATTAGTGGAGTGTCTCTCTTTATTATTTATTTCTCAGAGTTTATAATTTTGACAAATCTGAGTTGTTGTAATTTTGACCCATAGGCACGCCACTGTCTATAGTGCAAGTTAAAAAAAAAACAAATGATAACAAAATCGGTCGATATAGTTGCATCTTCATAACATCTGTACCCTACATTAAATTACAGCATAGGATAGCTAAAGGATCAAAGACTTCATTACACCAGGATTGCGACGCATTGTGCGGTGGCGGGGAAGCTCGGATCCAGTTCGTTGCGGTTCGAGATTACTACTTAGAATAAATTAAGTTTTTACGAAAAACAAACAGCTTCGACCATCAGGGCCATTCCGTTTTTTTGTCGGTTAAGGTGTTCAACACGTAAAGGATACAACCATAAGTCAATCTACAAGATTAATATATTCTTAAGATATTTGCCCCTTAGTAAACTTTTAATCCATGTTCCAAAGTCTGTCTTGATTTTAATAGATTATTGTTTAAATTTAAAACCGGTACCAGTCTAGATACTTGTTCGGTTAGACTCTATCGCCCCTAAGATCAACATAAATCATGCTAGAGCTACATATTGAACTACTCAGTTAAATCCATTCAATTCACCTTCTAGTAATAATAACACTTCACAATGAATACAGCACGAGTTACAGAAAATATAGATTTTCTAGAGCGCCGTTTTTGTCACAACTAACTGAGCGTCCTTTTCTAACGTCTGGATCACGAAAACACTGAAATAAAAATTTTTACACACCTTCTTCCAGTTATTTCAACTTTTACAATTCAAACCTTACCCCGTGTTAATTTAGAAGATTATGTAATTGCTACTTTGTTCAAGGGCACGATGCTCCATTTTCAAAATGTCCTTCGGTGACAAAATGTTTATTGCCCCGTTACCAAAATGTCTATAATACTTATGACATACATAAAACACAAAATACTGATATAAAACAAATATTAACTCATTAGGACAGACGATTAAATAGCTATAAACAAACCAAACCATAGTTAGTGAAAAAAAAAATATTCTCAAAGATTGAACATTTTGCCCATGAACGTTTCACTCGTAGCCCTCGTATAAATTTCGTAGTGTCCTCGTCTCCAGTGATTGCTGTTCCTCACCTTAAGCTGTGCCTGCTTGTGGTTGAGCTCCTGCTCCAGCTTCTCGTTGAGGTCGTGCAGTGACGTGGACTCGCGCTGCGCGTTCAGGTACCGCTTCTCCAGGGTCGTGATGCGCTCCTCCTGGAGAAGCACATAATTAAGGTAAGATATCATAACACATCAGGCCTCTTCTAAAGATCATCAGCCGTCCTGGTCTTTGGCAGCTCGTATCCACCCGATTAGATTGTATAGTTGAATCTAAAATGTGCATGAGAACTAGCAAACGTTAAAAACATTAGAAACTATAAATTCGAGAGCAAAAAAAGCAGTTTCTGATGGTAGGCTAGTAAGCCTAGGGGACTCATACTGAATTGTTTCTGTAGAAACAGGTTTCCTAGAATATTAAAATTCTCATTGTAAGAAAAAAGAGTCTTGTAGCTTGACGCACTCGTCCTGCTTCTTGGCGAGCTTCTTACATCAACACAGTTAATATCAAGTGCTCTTACCTGGTCCTCCTTCTGCGCGACGTTCTCCCGCAGGTCGCGTTGTAGCTTGACGCACTCGTCCTGCTTCTTGACGAGCTCCTTCTCGCCCTTGGCCAGGCGCTCCTCCAGCTCCGACACCTTGTTGTTCAGCTCGGCCACGCGCCGCTGCCACGAGCTTAGCTCTGCTGACTGTAGCATGAATCACGGTTAGGACTTGGTTACAGTAATAGTACTCTAGAAATCTTAATACAGTCTATATGAAGTTTTAAAACATTTTTATCGATTTTGAGGCAATATTTACAAATAAAGACATTTTTCTGACTTAAAAGAGTGTATTTTAAACCTTGTCAATAGGGTCGAAAATAGGCAGAATTTTTAAACTAATTTTAAACTTCCTTTTTCGTCATGTCAAGATAAAGTTTTTGTGACTTGTTAACAAAAAATAGGGCTTTTTTTTCGAATAATTTAGCCTCCATTGTCAACATACATTATTGATTCATATACTTACCACGAAAATACTTTAAACTATCTCAACATAGTGGCCAGCCTACTAAGAACCAAATACATCCATCGCTGCTTGACTAACTACATTGATGGAGCTTTCCAATACATACGAAGCGATGGAAGGTACTTGGTTCCTTTAAGCCTGCCATTATAAGGGGTTTTATTACTTATTATTACTTATTACTGATCACCATGGAGTATCCCAACTACAGTGGAAATGTACCGGAGATGGTTAGTGTTAGTGTTAATGAATGTGGAATCCTATGCTCCTATGTCTTACGGTGATGTACAGTGCACGCCGATGGTTACTCTATGGTTATTCTATGGGTTGCATGCTTCTAGTAGGGTCATTTAGGGTCAATTTGAGCAATGCATCCCGGATTTGGAATGGTAAATGGTAAATGCAAGAGAGGTGATAAATTGCTCAAATTTGACCATTGAAGTATAAACCTTTTGTCAAAACTGTTTTAATCAATACTTTTATACGTATTTTGTGCATTCAGCTAAGCGGTCAGTATGTCGTAGCGATAGAACAGCGGCTAAATATTGGTTATAAAACGCCTTATGGATATAAATGCATGTCATGCTCGTATATTAGAACCTGAAGGGTCGGGGCATATGCATATAAAAGTCGTGAAACTTCTTTATTATTATAGGCTTAATAACACAACGCAATGCAGAGCATAAAAAACTTTTTACTTTAGATTAACTTATTATAAATTAATAATTTCAAAAATAAAGTTGTTTAGCAATATAAGCTATGCATCGCGAAATGTGTCCAGTTTTGACAAATAGTAAGATTACAGCTTCTATAACTATTTACAAATGAAACTGAACTAACATAATTATGTTATGTTATACTTAGTTGGTTAATATTATATGTTTACAGGTACGATTCCTCCAGCCATTGCATCGTAGTAATTACAGTATTTTGAGTTGAACGTTATAATTTAGAAAAAATCGCGATGCAAACTTTTACAAAGGTAACGGTAAATAATCCTACATCCTATCCTTTCGTATATATTCTGGATTGCGATAGTTCTGTCAGTGGATCATGACGTCACGACTGATTACAACAGGATATTAGAACGACTGATCATTACAAGATAATATCAGAAAGTGTAGTTTTGAAAATGGCCGTTAATAAATTGTTACGATGCAATGACCAAAAGTTTCTTTAGCGCTACTTATTCTAGCGGGTATTATTTCTAAAATTAGTTAGCTACAGTTGTCAGCAATATACAGAGTACATGTCATATGCGTTAGTACGATGTATGCGTTATAGATGGCGACACGATCGTGCAATGGCCAGACCGCGGTGTTAGGGGCCTGTTAGTTTGATTGGGTGCTGTTGTAGACCCGGCTATGGCGGTGGTGGACTTCTATGTATTGGTATGTTTACTTTAATTTTTGTCATATTATTTCGTGTTAGAAAATATGCAGGGGCATGGAATAAATAGCCCTTTATTTTTCTATAAATTTAATTGGTATAAAATATTATAATTTTGATTATATGTCTTCAAAAAATAAAAAGTATACTCGCTAGCAGGGTTAAGGTAAACCTTGTTTTTTTAGTTTTATTCTGTTCGGATGTTACAAAATTAAGCGCGCTAAAGTCGCGGGCAAGATATAGTTAACAATATAGTATTAACTTTTAAGAACACTTACAAACTGTATTACAAAATTTATAATTAGTGGAAACCGACTGACTGATTGTTGATATATGCACAGCCCAAACCACTGGTTCTAGAGTCATGAAACTTGCGAGGAGAAAACTCTTTCTGAAGAGTAGTATACACTAAATAGGAAATAAAAGTTCCGATATGCACGCGGGCGAAACTGTACCCATTTGTTAAACTTTATTTTAATAAAGTTATTCGTTCTCTAAACTTAGCTAGTTTAGCTTAGTTCAGTTGAAACGTCTCACCCACAGTATTTGAAATTGTACTTCACTTGCAAGACTAACTCAGCTTTAAAGATAAACAGATAATCCTCGCTGGGATGAGCAAAAACTCATTTGATTATCTTTGTAGGACGAAAAATGATGGCTCCTTTTAAGTAAAGGGGCTTTGACAAGGGCAGACAGGGTTAATGAGACCTACATAGATATGTGTCTCGCCTCTGGTAGGGTCAGGGTCACTTTTGATGAATATTTCACTGAAGAGGAAGAGATATTTACGTGTACAATAGACTTATGTTGTTATAGGGAAATTAAGACTAGGTAATAATTACAAAGGATACTATTTAGTTAATAGAGAAACAATCACTGAAAAAAATATTGGGTCCTATCAAGAATTTTTGTTGATTTTACCAAACTTCTTAAGTTGGCGTTACCAAGTTTATTTAGTAGATTACACCTATGTTTTGTTAATTTTTCAAAACGACTAGTTTTTTATAAAAATTGTTGGAAACTTAAAATTAATAATCCGTGGATCCACCTAAGACTCTCCTGACACATCTGCAGCGGTTCTACAACTTCTTAAGTTGGCGTTGTACCAAATTTATTTGGTAGATCCAAATAGATTTTGTAACGCCAACTTAAGAAGTTTGGTAAAATCAACAAAAAGGATTTATGTGGTGAAATCAACCATAACAGTAATTACCGAAGTAGAAAACATGAAATTTTCCTAGCGGTTTCTTTTTATGAGAAATTATTATTGGATTTGCAACCCCTAACCAGGTCAACACAAATGGGAAGACGATTTCTTCAATATTTTGTAATTACTTTTTCACATAGTGAGTATTTTAATTTTTCTCACACTCCAATAAGTCTCAAGATTATCAATCTTCTAATGTCCTAAGTGACCTCATAGAAAGCCCATTAGTCTGCCAAGCTAGCCAGGTCCCTCCAGCACCCAATTCTGGTACAATATGATGCGTCAGCATGTGTCTAACCTGCTTGGCGATCGTATTTTGGAGCTCACTGATTTTCCTTGTCGTCTCCGATTCGCCGTTAACATTATTTGGTTCCTGGGTCGACCATCAAAAAACAAATTTCAATGTAAACTAAACGCTATTCACTTTAGTTCGTTTAAGCGGTTTTTTTTGTATCTAGAAGTGTTTTATTGAATTCGTAATTTGTCAATAATAATTTTATTTTTCAAGCTTTGTAAAAATACCTACTTATATTGCTGTAAAATTATGAATTCAGTAAAACGTAACATTCAAAAAATTAATACACACAACACACGACATACCTTTTCTGAAGAAATGATTATTATTTCACTATTTTACAACAATAACAAAAAAATTAAGAAAATTTAAAATCCTGTTTTACCAATTTCAGAAGAGGCAAGTTTATAATAGAGCACAGTCACCAACCACTAAGGCTGCGAACACATCAATGGACACTACAAAAGATCGACACGTCAGGAAATTGAAAAAGTAAAAATTACTTTTAAATTCCCATCACCTCGAGCTTTTAGCGGAGTTTTAATTGAAGCAGAGAAGAGTAGAAAAGATAAAATAAAAAATCTATTTTTAGACACGACGTTTTTTGTTCTGTGGCACTTTAATTGAAGGGGAACAGTGTCTTGACCGTTCAAACTGGCCGAAAAAAGTAAGGAATTATAAATTGTTGTACTAGAAGTAATTGAGAAATGGTAGCCCGAGATAAATTCGCAGCCTAAGCATCTAAAGGGATTAAGTAGTAACACATATTCTTTCGAGTGTGTTTCTCTATAATATTTTCTGTTAGTGTTATGTACTGTGTGTGTATATTTTTTACACTTCTGTCGATATTTTTAAAGTTATTATTCAGTGCTGTCTTTCCCTGTGATTTTATTATGGGCTGTCCGTAAATTACAAGAATTAGATTAAAATAAAAAAATGAGAAAAACAACTAAATAAAACAGAAAATATGGAAATTTGGCGAAAAAAATATTTTGTAATTCACAATCATCCAAAACATTGAAATTGTTATAATAAAAAAAAAAACTTAGACCGTGGTGAATAAACAATGCTTAGCAAGTGCTTTAGCTTAGCAAATAACACTGTCACTCATGTCTCTACGTTGACAAGACAGAGACGGAGTACACTTAAGCCAAAGTACTTGCTAAGTAACACATATAAATCTCGACCATTATAATCTAAAATAAACCTATTTTTATTTTATGTAATTAACAGACAATCCTACCACCCCAATTTACAGGTCAGTGCTGACATAGTACAGTGTGTAGGCCTGCCGCGTGACGTCACAGCGTGCAGTGAACACCTACCTTAGTAGTCTGTGGTTCCCCGTTCTGTTCGGGCGAACCGCTGGGGACGGTGCCGTTCTCCTTCGGCTTGTCGTCTTGTGACGACTTGTATTGCTGTAACTGAAGTAGAAGATATGTGTTATTAAGTGAAATTATGTTATAGTTAGACAAATGTTTTAGTTATTATTGGATAGTAAATGCTCGGACACGCACACAACGATCCAAGCAATTTAATTTACGATCGAAAGTCGTACGGCCAGCATCGTAAATCGCATAACACTTTAAATCATAATTATTGAAAAATTATAAAGAAAATACAGGGAGATTAAAACTCTTATACTACCTACTGTATTTAAAATAACTATAAGTGTACACGTAAAAGTAAGTGTTAACTGATCTTTATTGTTAATTGTATTTCAATCAGTAGGTAACAACAGCACAAGAATAATCTAGAAATGCCCACGCTATTCAAGCTTGTATTTTAATAGTCGTCCTTATGATACTTTGCCCCCCCCCCCCCTACTTCTAGGTTACTTACAAACCAAAGCAAAATGTGTTGCTTGGAAATTTCAATCCCTATAAAACCCATTTTCCCTGAAAACACTGATCACAACGATCAGTTAGCCAAACAACGTGATTGTACGTGTTGACAGGCAGTTCGTTAGTAGCGTAATCTGACTGCTACTGGCAGAGCATTGAAGCCCTGTTATGTCCGACATAATGAGCAATTCGAGATATTTGGATGTTTGAAATATTTTGGGTGTTTGCAAGTGCTATAATCAGCATAAAGTGCTCTCTATAAAGTATAGTGGGCCTAAATTGCACCTTGTTCTGCTTAGATTCTCAATTGTATGTTTTGTCGGTCTACAGCTTAATTTCAAAATAATGTTCTTGTTCGACTGATCATACCAAAGTTATGTCACGTGCAAATCGTTACTTACATGGATCTACACGTGTATAGCATTGACGATTTAAATCAAAATATATGATTAAAACTTACTTCTTCCTTAGTGAGCGCTAGTTCTTCCTCTAGCGCGGTGTTTCTCTCTAACGCAACACGTAACCGTTCCCGCACCTGTAACACGTATCGTCACACGTTACAACACACATATATTCGCACAAATTACTTTATATGCTAAACGTATCTATGAGAGAAAAACGTTTTGTATTGCCACGGAAATTGGGAGTAAGTAAAAGCGATAACTTTTAGATACGTGTGAATTGTTCGCGCTTATTCTATTACGAAATGTCGGCTTTTAGATGAGGCTAGTTATTCTGAATATTAGCTAATTTTGGTGTTGTAATACTATTAGTCCATCAGAGTTAAAAATGCCTTAATGATTAACAGACTACAAATTATATGTTCATTTTAGGTTTAAAATTCAATTTAAACTTAAACAGGCATTAAAATCAAAATTTAAACGTTGCTAACGTCCACAAATTAATTAAAGTAGAAATTCTCCTTTTCCGCGAAATATCATCACCAATAACCAAACAAGACGCAAGGGGAAAAGCTTTTGACTAAATCCATATCTCAGGGCGATTCCACCTCGTATCAAACTTCAAACACACATACACACCACGTCGAGTGTATTAGAGTGATCTTACCTTTTCGTCTAACGCCTTGTGATGTTCGAAGAGGCTCTTGAGTGCCTTCAGGACCTCGACCTCGGAGGAGACACCTGACTGCGCGGCTGCTTGTCTCTTCACCACAGTCATGCGCAAGGAGCGCTCGTGTCTTGAGACCAGGCATTCTAGGTGCTCTAGTAGTAACTGTTGAAGTTAACTTAGTTATTAGTCTATGCCTCTATAGTTTAGGACTGTGGAGATATATGGGTGGGACAGGCACTGGAGAAAGATACGTGGAAGGGTTTAGAGGCCTATGCCAGAGGCGACTACTATCAATAAGATGTAATAATATAAATGCATGTATGTATTAACACTAGAGAAAATATTAAATTTAAAAATAACTCTTATATAACATTCTAGTAAAAATAAAGGCTATATTATTAATATCTGCATCAGTTGTAAATGCAATTTCAATAAAAAATAATAATTGAAAACGAAACGAATTTTGTTTTCCGACCCCAATCAAAGTTGGCTTACGTAACCTTTTACCAAAACAAATAATGTTTCCGCAAGGGAAGTTATTGTGAAGGGAGGGATACCGGCAGCTAATACTTTTACTTAAAGATTTAGGAGGATTTCCTTAAACAAATACTAAATAGATAATAACATAGGAGAATCTCAGTGGGGATTAGCGATAGAGGGCCAACAAAAGCCCAAAAACGAAACCAAATGAAGATTATTTGTAGCCTTTTCGAACATATATCAGAAAACAGTAATATACATAGATATTACAGCTATTATACCTAAATACTTTCATTACAATAGTCAATTAGGAAACAACAACAGATACAAGCGAAACAGGACAAAACTAAGTGCCTTTGAGAAACTTTAACCAAGGGGAGTGGGGTCAACGACACGCTCGAGATAAAGAGATTAGTGGCTGATCGCAGCAACCTCACTATGATTAGGTAAAGCCTCTTAGATAAACAGGATACGAGGTTTACACGTACATTCTTACTGCACCGATATTTTGTAGGCCTATGGGAATCGTAGGCGAGTTGTGAGAATAGCGTGAATATAAAGAAAAGTAGGAGATATGGGAGATGGTAATTAAGATACTGATTATACTGATCGTAAGGTTGCATTTTTAATGCTCTATAATTTGTGTCAGAAAATTCTATTTCAACATGAATACTTTTAAATATTCTAACGTTAAACGAAATATTTTCGTATACAGATAACTTAAATCTAGCACACTAGATTTTAGCTAGGCCTACAATAGACACATGGCAACTGTTAGGGTGAAGCACTTCAAAAGGGTTCACATGATAAGCGCTAATCTAGTTAACACATCGAATTCAATCAAGTGTAGAAAGCCCCCGAGAGCTAAGACCGAGGCGTGGTCTAGACGAAAGCGTCGTGAATTATTCAACATCCGCCAGCATAGCTGGAGCACCTTTTATATAGGGCGAAAGAAATATAGGAAAATATTCTAATGTCATGTTTGCAGATGATATTAAAGTATAAGTTGCCCATATTGTGGCAATATTTGAATTCTGAACGAATATCCGAGGGATGGATGATGGGTGCGAGTCTTTGATACTAAGATGGGCGATCGTTGATAAGTTGCAGAGTCATATGGACATTTAAATAGATCTCTTTACCTTTTATAAGCTCCCTATAATGCTATTGCCATTAAAGTATTGCTGTATCACATTGCTAGTAGTAATAATACTCTTTGCGAAGGACCTTGTTCGGCGAAGTACTTCCAGCAATTCTACTTCTGCAGCAGTGTTGCTGTTGCGATTTGAAAGTTATTTGTAAATGCCATAGATGTAATTATAGACACATGAAACATGTCATCTTTGTCTCTGGTATAATAACACATTTAGGATGCCGCTGGTATTGCAAACGTCCACAGGCGACGGTGATTAGTTACCACCAGACGGATCGTCTAAAAGGTCTTAAATAAGTAAGTCAAATGTAAATTGTATGAGGTTGCTATTGTAAGTGATACAGCTATGCCTGCCATATAGGGATATTTATAACTTGGCCAGCTGTTAGTAGCATATTTCTGACCGGCGCGACCACTTTTCGCCTCTCTTTTCAGATATACAAAGGCTAAGTGCTAACCTCAATGTTCAAGTGCTCGTAAAGCATGACTTATGAGCACATTATTACTGCTAAAGGGCCTTCTACTGTAATTTCATTTATTACTTAAGGAGTATCTAGAATTCCGGAGGCTCTACAATTCCGAAACGGGACTCCATCAATATACAAGCCCAATTAAAAGTGTTCTCAGAAGTTAATTAACAACCGGAGGTTTAACCTTTTGTCTAGTTCATTATGTGGATGACAATGCCTTTTATTCTAGCGCCTTTCAACTACGAGCATCAGCGGGAACCGGAAATATAGTTCGTGTGGTTTGCGGAATATTGGACAAATTATTGACAGTTGTGGCCAGCAAATTTTGCTGTACAGTGAATGCACAAAAATCCTATATGCATAAATGTCCAGATTCAGCAAAAACTGCCGTAGAAGATGAAAGGCATGTCGTTGCCAGGTTTTAGAATATTTATCTCTTCATTAAATCATATAAACTGACTTAATCATTTCAAGAAATGAACACAAAATGAAATGGGCATACACCGAGTTTATAATGAGTTTAAGATCTGGGAATAGATACCTACATAGAGGTACAGAAAATTACCGAACAGTAGTATCTGATCACTTAGCAAAGCAACTGCGAAAACTAAAAAACCGAATCATCCACACAAATAAACTCAGCTTTAGGAACAAAATTAAAAAAAAAATACGAAAGTGAAATCTGTATAAAAATATGAGATAGTATGAAGAAGCTAGCTCAGTGCATCGCGTCTGGTCGGGTGAGCGTTCTAAAAGCTCGCCTCTCTTTAAAGGTTATTTACGTGGTGTGCTCTTCATGCGGACCAGGGCACAACTGTGTCGCTGCGGTGTCAGCTTTACACTGTTTCACTGTCGAATGTCAGCGCTAATCTTATCTACGGAGCTAGTAAATCTTCATAGCGTCCGTAAAATGTTCCTTTCTTTTATCTACAAACTAGCTGTCCCCCGCGGTTTACACTAAATTTTGTTTCCAATTCGTCTCAGGAGTTTCTAAAATTTGCGCGTTCCATTAACCAAACACACTCTTCAGCTCTAAACATTGGTATAGATATTTTAATTCATTGTCACATGCATGAATTTGCTTACAAGTTAGTGTAACTCACCCTGGTGTTGTTCCTCTCCGCTTTGAGCTCTGAAATCTCCTCTTCCCTCTCGAGGAGCTGTTCCCGTGCTTGGTTGAGCTCTTTTGTGAGAGTCGCGAATTCCTGCGCACAAAGAAAAGTAATAACATTAGAAAAATGTCTAAAGCAATCGTCTAAAAGCTTTTCGCCGGCCATGTTTATTCGTATATATACATAACTGTTTCTCCTAACAGTCATCATATTTCAATTCCATATTTTATGGTACTCTTATTCAACAAGTAATCGGAGAACATAAATTGTTGCGACAGAAATATGTTGCATCAAAAATGAAGTGTTGTAAGAATTTATAAAGGAAAGATCTCTTATAATCTAAACATTGTACATTCACGTAAACCTAAATCCACGAAAATCGTAAAAATCACTTTATGGGAGTGAAGCTAAGAAGATTCAAGTCTAGACAGGGCACAGGTGTACCTTAAAGTGAGTGTAAGCCTCTCGGGGATGAACGGGGTCGCGGAACTGACACGGAACAAACCGCGCAGCTGCAGATTTACAAGGCAGTAGTTCACCACTGGCTTACTTCACAACATCACATCGTTATACAACACAAACCTGTGATTTTCGACTTCAAAGAACTTGAAATCATTAAAACAAATTCTTTTAATCGTACGTTTTTTCCGTCTCAAGCTGACTGCTGAAGTTTCAACATGCAAATTGGCGAACTTCCTTTTTAATGGGCGTTTTGACATTTGCATATTATAATTATAGGAAAAGTCGAATCGATCGATATCGCTTCAGCGGATGTAGCGGATTAAATTCCATGAAAATATTTCCAGTATCTTAAAGATTTCTGTAACAGAATTAAGCGTTCATCTTCTCTCTGACAGATCTCTTAGCAAACTTTTTTTGAAGCTATATTACTAAATGGGCAAGGGTTCCAGACTGCTGCCGGCAGTGGACATAAACTTGGCAAACGGAGCTCGCATATTCTAGCAGTTAATTAAACATCTTCCTTGTATCTCTATGAATTATACAGCAAAGAGCTGCTCCTTAATATTTTAATAATGAACACTAACGATACGGTGTATTAACCACAGCTTGAACACTGACCCGCATAAGCTCCACCTACAATGTTCTTAAGTAAGGATCTTAGAATAATTGAACACCGTTTCATTGTTAATGATAAGCTGTCGTCTCTTGGATTCCAAAATTCCAAAGGTGGTTTGTACAATTGAATCAACAGTCTGAATTTATTAATAGTTGTCCTATATTTGGGTCTGGTTTATGTCAAGGAGAACCTAGTCTTTTAAGAACATATATCATTCTAAGTGCCTTACTAATAATCGCTGCATAAAGTTATGACAGGTTTATACGTCAAAAAATGAATGGTTACACAGGCTTTATTCATTGCATAACTTTACACAGTGATTATTAGTAAGGGCATAAATGTGTTGAAAGTTGATAAGTCTTTATACCACTATAAAGCTATCTTCCAATTCTATATGGGACCTTGTGCCTTGAAACCTTAATGCCCAGAGACAAGGAATGCATTTTCTAGATCACATAGGTACAGTACATGATGGTAGGTTTAGTGCCTGCACGTCTCAATTTTATAGTGGGCTTGCAATGTTCGTTGTGGTAAAACATTCCCTATTGCTTTGTTGAGTGCTGCTACTGTAGGTATGTTGGAGAGTTGTTTATGGCTCGAAAACTGGACTTTTTAGAGGAGTTTTTGTTAGGGATCGTCCACGAAAGTAAAGACAAAAGCGGGCTTGAAATTAGTGTTGTTGTCAATATTGCACTACAAAATTATGGAAAAAATAATAATTTAGATGATGAGATGTTAAACATAATACATAAGGTGCCCGGGGCAAAAGCGACTACGGGGCTATTGTAACTAATTAATGTTTTGGAAACTACTACTCTTGACAAAAAGCTATCATGCGACAAAGGGACTCAACGGTTATAATTACAAAATACTACCTCTGAGCCTTCATCGACATTTAATAACTTACAACACGATAATTTCAAATCCTCAATCTTCATAAACCTATAAAATCAGTGTCCTGGAATTTACGACTTCGAAAATATCTTTACAGACATCTACACGAGTTCTACCTACATCCTCCTTTACTATACAAGAAACTGAAAGTAACTTAATCAGTGTATCCTTTGAATCCACTTTTAACTGGATTAAAGTTATTATCAGCCGATCTTATGTGTCTAAGTTATATCCTTCCAATAAATCGATCTTGGCTCCACACTTGAGGCTGTAAATTAAGGAGGATATCTTCAAAGCTTTCTGCAGTCACGTCGATAGATAAAGCCGGGCGAGGGAAACCGTATTTTATGAAGTCATATTTGGTATTAATGTAGACAATTCTGCCGTGTGGCCTACACGGTAGAATTAAAATGCAGTAAAAGAGTTTTTCAACTTGTTGAATATTTATTTATTTATCTATGCTAATATTATAAATAAGAAAGATTTGTATTTTTGTATGTGACGAACTTTTTGTGTGTATCCGGAATTTAGGATAGGACATATCACGCTATGTCCCATGGGAGCGAAGCAGTAACCAAAAACCTAACTTAACGCGGGTGAAACAGCGAGGAACAGCTAGTTTAATATAATATTGAATTTTTAAACTTACCGATCACGTTATAAGGAACACAGTGATATTACTGATTTTCACTTTAGTTGTTGTGTTCCTTATAACGATAACGATATTGTCAATATTCAACAACTTGAAAACCAGAATTAAGAGTTAAAAGGTACGAGTGGAGTAAAACAGTGGAGTTCCGCTGTAAGCAGTCCTTTTTAAGACCGTTCAAAAGTTCGTCTGAAATCGTTAAAAATGTATCGGAAACTGTTCGTTTGTCGCTTCCCATTGTTGATGAGTAATTATTTGCTCTTAAAAGCCTTTTCATGTAGTAATTAATGTAGCTATTGTGTTGGGCCAACACGTTGTCAGAGTCAGGCCTTCAATACACTGACTGACATTCAATTAACTGTATATATACGAGTACATACATACCTACATGGTATGTGAATATGATATCAGACGTTTGGTCTTGGTATACCTAAAACGCACTTGGTCTATTTGTGCTGAAAGTCTATTACGCATAGAGTCTAAATCGCTAATTGTCTATTTTTTTATATGCCTACGTCGCTATTAGACTAAATCGCTTTACGTTTAAAACGCGTTAGGATTAGTTCGCTTTATGCCTAAATCGCACATTGCCTAAAGGTTAAACTTTGAATAGATATTATGTGTACTCACCACATCAACAGAGCTAAAATAAAATCATCAAAAAAAGATCTTGGTGTACTCCTTCTACGAAGTGTTTATTTTTCTTGCGTCTACCCCAAAAAACTATAACGGTTTACATAGCTTTGTTAGTTCAGGAGCTTAAGATGCTTAATTAGGTCACTGAGGACCTCTCTGATGACATGGATATTGAGTGGGAACGATTAAGAAGATGTATAAAATAGTTTACATACATGTCCATACGAGAAATAGGTTAGAAACGACATAGGCTAATTGACTACTTAGGCAAAACGCTATTCAAAACTGAACATTAGGCAAAACGAGATTTAGACCAAATGCGTTTTAGGTATACCGAGACCAAACGATATCAGAGCCTAATGCTTGTCATAAGTGGTTATGCTTTATCATTGACTTAATTTATCATTGGAATGACTATCTATGCAATTACCGCAATATAAAAATTGGAAAGCGGGTTTATAATTTTTTTCCGCTTACTATACAAAGGCTTCCTTCATTTATTTAAACATCACCATCTGGGTACATTAGCGTCGCCTCCCTGTCTAACCGAATGCAGTGAAAAACCAACATTTTACATGGAGCTGTTGACTTTTCCACGCGAACCATAAAAGAACACATGTGTGAGTTGATCTTGTGTGAGCTGGCTAATGAAAACATAACATGGAAGTTTGGTGTAGTCTCCTTACCTTTAACAACAAACTGTCACATGTCGGATTACGAGGAGAGACACCGATAATGTTGCAGTTGTGGGTGCCTGTGTTAGTAAAGGATATTGAACTGAACTTTTGAAAAAGTCGTTATTTACTTTCATATAGCCAATAAAATATTATGGCAAAAGAAACCTCAATACAGCAGCTTGTTTGCTATCAAAAACCTTTGTAGGTGTTTATAAAATTCATCTTTAAAGAACTTTACCAAACACGATACATCAAAAACAAAGCAAAAGGTAAGTTTCAATCATTAAAGAATACTTTTATTTTTGCGGTCAAACTTCCGAAGTTTTACGTTTCCTTTCCTCGATTTTTCTTGCATTCCAAAGCAGTCCATAAAATATGGAAATCCTGAATCAAATTTTATAAATCTCTCGCTTCATGTTAGGCAAATTTTCATATTATACTATATCCACCACACCCATCCATTTAAACAGCTTCGTCCCGTTGAACATTCGCGCAAGTGATCGCGTCTTCATTGGCCCAATTCTGCTTATCCTATTTGTAGTAATAGTGCGCGGTGGGTGGCTCCTCCTGACTCCCTGGTGTCATCGTCCACGGCGCACTTTGCACCCTGCGGCGTAACCCGACAGCGAGCTAACAGATACACTCAGAAGGTGTACTCAAAATTCAAGGCATTTATTTCACTTACACCATTTATAGGCACTTATGAATTGTCAAAGAGTCGGTCGGTCAGTCAGAAAAGTGACGCTAATTGTCTGTTCTAAAACGTAGATCTCTATGGAGAAGAACAGGCAAGAAACTCCACGGACACTCTTTTTCAAAAAAAAACATGTTTTACAATAAACTTGGTTACATTCATTTTGGTGCTTCTATATGTGAAAACAATGTAAGTAAATAACAAAAAAAAAAACAATAAATGAATAAAAAATAATAATAAAAATAAAAAAGTCATGGCAGTTAAGAGTTGACCGATCTCAACTGACAGTGCCCGTTCACGAGCATGACGCGTGACATCAGCACCATCCAGCTCAACCATTTTGAAGGGAACCGAATAATCCAACGCACCCGCCACCATCAGCGAGACTTTTGAGCGAGCATGACAATTCTCCACTCTATGCGCAATAAAGGATATTTTCATGTTAACGGCTTTCGATAGGTGATAAGTCGGTTAGTAAAAACTTATTACTTCTTTCTGCGGCATCGTTCGGCCATTCTCGCACAAGCTTTAGTTCTTCATTTTATCAAAGAGGGTTGAAGTTCATTAGTTGAAACTACTACACAATTTAAATTATGAACCAATTGCCATAAAAAAGACTCCCCCATTGTTGGTTTAAAGACGTTAATTTATTACTAACTTGTTTACTTGTTAATGTCTATCATCATCATCCAAGCCTTTTCCCAACTACTAATGTCTGTACACAAACAAATTGATTGCTTATTTTCTGGATAGTCATAAACACCTTTTTGCTCTATGGTGGTACGAATAGGATACAAAAGGACTTCCTCGCTAATCGCGCGTAGTCAGTGGCCCTTCTTATTGCCCTGTTGTGTGGTATCACCACCGCGTTGTATTGACAGCCTTACAGATCTATTGAGTTGTTTATTCGCTTTCATTTGTCTGTCGTCCTTGTCATGTCGCTATGGATGCCGAACACTGGTTATCTATTGTTTGAGTCGATGATTTTGTGCTTTGTTTATTATGTTCGCGTTTCCTGCTAGTTTGCCGTAGTGAAATGAGGTTGAAAGAAATGGGAAATTAAAACTTTGTTTATTTAGGTACTATGTCGAAGCTTTATTCTTTCTTTAATTTTCTTGGTAAAAGCAACTATAAAGTCTCATTAGACCTGTTCACTATGCGAAGTAAGTAAGCGATACAGTCTCAGCGGTACTTTTTAAACTAGATACGACTGAAAATTCTAGTGGTGTGTGGGTAACAGTGCGAGTCTGGCACCTCGCCAGGAACTAACACCTGAAACACATGTTCAAAGCTGGCGATAAACCGACTATCTAACGCGGCGGTTTTGGTATCGTCCGATGATTGTTACATTATGCATCCTTGTGAACATTGGATGTACCACACACAGATTGTCATGAAATTCCCTGAGCTTCAAAGCCGAACAATACGGTAGTGGATTAATTTTTCGGTCATCCATCACAAACGACAAATTCGATGATATATGGCCGTACCCTAACACGTATGTCAAAAAAGGCATTATCACAAAACCTGCTTTACCGTATTCAGGTGAAAATCTACAAATCTTGATAGATGACGTCATGACGAGGTGACGGGGTGAAGGGTCAAGACCACGTAGGTGACCTCTGTCCTCTGAGTGAAGTCGGAGAATTTCATTAACACGTCATCCTGCAGAGCGAGGCATCTAGTAATTAAGCAGCTTACACGAATAGTTTGCATATTTAATTACTAAACAAAATGAAATATTGTACTTTAGACTTGAGGCTTCAATTACCAACATGTCATGAACTTTAACTTTTGTGGTTTCAGCAACTTTGAAGCTTTTTATATTGTTATGAGGGTGAATTTTCATCATTCATTTTATGAAACGCGTATTTAACCGCTACTTTATGAAACAGGCTTTTATCACATTATTCATGTACTTATATAATGCACTAGTGATGTAGCAAAACTTTTTACAATCAGTTACTATCACCCACTATCTAGCAAGATTGGCTGCCGTTCCCCGCATAAGTTCAATTTCCTTTTATAAACATATCGCGCAGTTGTTCCAATTAGCTGCCGACTAGTTTGAGCCCAATCAATTTCCGGCGGTACGAACAAAAAATATATATTAAACATGACACTCGACACACACAGCGGTTTTCCGGAACGGTCCCGATCCGTTTTTACGGCTTGCGAACGGAATGGGTGGCGAGATGATGTGGCTTGTACAGGCAATGACAGAAACGGACTCACCCGAGCGCTATGAACCGCAATGCTCATACCGTTTACGCTGTAAAAATTAATATAGAGTGGTTAAGGCAAAATCATCTTAATTTTTGCGGCATGCATTTGATAATTTTAAAAGTACCTCTTTCACAGGGGGTTATATGGTAATGATAGCGAATTTGCTTGCAATTAGTATATTATAATGTTGTGACAGTCTATTTTCAAGTAAAAAGGAAGGTTAACTGTTATTCAATGTATTGAGTTTAAAAAATGTGACGAATTTACTTTGTGACGAATGTACAATAACCCATTTAAACAACCACTAAAGCCCCAGTACTGGTTGTTTAATTTTTATTCATTACATGTCACTGTCAATTCCTATCTTTCTACATAATAGAGCTACAGGATAACATGACTGATCAGAAAATCAACTACTCTGATCGATACTTTTTTCATTCTAAAACAACATTATCTTATAGTCTCTTCGTCGTATCTCTGCACTTGCCCGTAGAGTAGTGTTGTGTTTTGACAGCGTTATAGCGGTTCCAATTGTGGTTCGTTAAATTATATTCTGAGATAAGCTGAGGAAATGGATTTTCAATAAACCGGCTTGAGGTTTTATCGTGGTTCTTGGCTGGAATTTAATTGTGTATATTGAATTCTTCTTGAAGATATTAAAGGATTAATGGTAACTTATGTGTATATAATGCTCACTAACCAGACTATAATAAACTAGCTTCTGCCCGCGGATTCGCTCGCGTAAGAAAGAGACAAAAAGTAGCCTATGTTACTCTCTATCCCTTCAACTATCTCCACTTAAAAAATCACGTCAATCCGTCGCTCCGTTTTGCCGTTAAAGAAAGACAAACAGACAGACAGACAGACACACTTTCCCATTTATAATATTAGTACGGATAAGTATGGATTATGTTTGATTTGACTTTAAAGTATTACTTCCTTTTATATACTTTTCAGTAAAAAAAATGTACAAGAGCTGGAACTGAACTAAGGTTCGCTTGAACCACAAATTACTAAATACATGAAGCACTAAACGAATTTAAATCATCTTCTATTTTGGGCATACGTTTGAAGTTCCAGACATAATGACATTTTAGATATATTTGGCGTTAAATGTAAACTGATTTGTGGTGCTAACAGGCCTAAATTCAACAATTCCTTATTTAGTGGCGCGCTGGGATCTATTTTTGGTTCGTCCGTCTGTCTGCGCTACCAAAGGCAATTGGATCGGCTCTCAAATAGCCTCGCCAGCTGAATTAAATATGAGATTATAATTGGTTTTGTAATAAAAATATGTTTTATGTCATGCATGTAGAATTAACTGTGTTCCTGACCAACAATTGATGGAAAAATGTACGGAAAAGTGCAAAGTTCAGTTACAGGCGTGAACCGGACTATTTTGAAAGACACGATAATGAAAATCTAATACGTTGAAAAATATATTGATACTATTGATGTAAGTATAGTTGTAATTTATGTGATTTGAAAATATAAAAAGCATATTTTTCGATTATACTGCCTGTGAACACACTTATAGTAATAAAAATAAATAATTGACTGCTTTGTTGATGATTATGCATAAAAAACCATGTGTAGTCAAGTCAATAAGTTTTCTGGGACAAACTAGATGAAACCGTCCCCGTCCCGGTCTTTTCCGTACACTTCCGACTGAGAAAATACTTCCAGTGGAGTCACAATTTTAAATTGCATCACACGGACAAAACTTGTACGAAATTTTCAAAATTGTAAACTAGATTGTGAGGAAAGTGTGTGGAAGTTGTTAGTAGTAGTTGGAACTAAGTATTATGAGGCCGCGCGGGCGTCAAATTGAATCAAATCCGTACAAAGTGGCTCCCAAGTTCGTCTGTACATCTAGATATTAATTTAGTGTATTATATTTTTCAAAATATATATTTGAACGATACAAAAGATGTTAAATTGAATCATTATTTTATTTTAAGCGTACATTTGTAGAATTTATTTCTGTTCCTCTTTTCTCACCTGGTAATATGGTACGATCCCTTATTCTCATGTGTATTTATCAAAATGCTGTTTGTGTAATAAATAACATTAAAAGAAGAAGAAAAAAATCTCAAAAAAATAATAATATTATAATACAATACCTGCCGCTAATTACCCGTTAATTTTCGATTACTACGGTAAGAGGCCTTCTTATGACATGTTTTCTCGCGAGCTCATGAAATACCGAAACACAAGACATCGTTTCGCAGCTTCCCCAGTTCCTTTAAAACGTTACTATGTTAATTAAAATGAACGTTAATGGATACAATTAATTAAAGTTTTTCTTTCTCTAAACTCATTGTTATTAACACAACAGCAAAGCGTTGGTGCCACTTTGTGGTGGCAAATTATTTCACACTTAAGTACCAAGGCCTTTCACAGGTACACGCGTACTAAAGGAGCTAATTACATATGTGTAATTATAGACTTTCAGCTTACTTGGAAGTGTACAGCACCTTATCGTCATCTGGAATCAAGTGTTTCAGGTGTAGGGAGAGGCTTTGAATCACATAATGTTAACTAGGTGAACAATCTTCGCCAAAGTTACGGCAAAAGCTATTTTGGGATAAGCTAATCATGGTACTTTTACAAAAGAACCAGGTAATCTGTAACTTAGGCCCGTATTAATAGACGTTACTCAACTCCGAGACGCTCTCAAGTCTCTTGCTGTCCTTGTCGTTCTAAAGGGAAAAAATAAGGACAGCAATAAACTTGAGAGCGTCTCAGAATTGAGTGACGTCTATTAATACGGCCTTAGACATCGTTATCTATTTAAAAAACTATAAATTTTAAAAGATGCCATTAACTGTGCACTACATATTTGGATGCTAAGAGACGCTACTTTTACACTAACACAGCTTTTGCTATAATCAAAGTAACAGTGATATTTGTGTTCTTAGTCAGCATTTTGATGATACGATATTTAAGAACCACAAAAAGACCAGTTTATCAGAGCAGAGTAACCAGAGTTCAGTCTACTGTGATAAAACTTATCCTGCTTTTTTACCCACAACGGAACGGAGAAGATGTATGCGTTTGGGGAGAGAGGTTGAGTGTGCACACCAAAACCCAATGAATGTTCCCATTTATCTTCAGGAGCGCTTGACCGATTAACATGCAGTTATTTGCGCTAGATTTGTTATTTATCAACAATGGTTCTTAGATAGGAATAGGCGAGATGACGAAAAAAAAGTAATTAGTCCGTCATTGAGATCATTAAAAAATTTTGGACACGTATTTTTTCTTTTTTCTCGTAAACGAAAAATGACGACGATACAGTGCGTTGAAGTTTCGTGAAACGTCACACCTTTGTATAATTTTTACTGAGGAGTGACGTCACAAGCCCCCTCTCCGGAACTTTGATGCTCTTTATCTTTGTATTTTGTTATTAATTTGATCAAGCAAAAAATATGTGTCCAGTATTTTTGGACTGTCTAAAAGACGGACTAAACAGAATGTCATTCTTTTGATGTAGTCAACATCCCTATTATTGTTATTATAACTAGGCGACCGCCCCAGTTTCGGACGGGTGTTACAAATCTTTAAAAATTCCAGTTTTCTCTACTATTATAATACATGTATTTTATATATAAATCTTCCTAAAAATCACTCTATCTATTAAAAAAAACCGCATTAAAATCCGTTGCGTAGTTCTAAAGATCTAAGTATACATACGGACAGACGGCGGATAGCGACTTTGTTTTATACTATAGTGATGATATTGGACTTACAGATGTATCTTACAAGACAAATAGTGTTTAATTGAAGTACCTCATTTGAAATTGATATTCCCTCAATATTTACCTGTAACAAGGCGGTGTGCACGCGGCACGCGCACACGGCGCCATTCTTGCGCGCGCAGGGCGTGCCGAGCCACGCGCACGCGCCGCCGCCGCGCTTCATCGCGCGCGACCATCCCTCGTGCGCGTTCTGAACGCGCTAATGTCTCACATTAACACGTAACTTGCACTTTCACTATATTATTATTGTCATTGCACTTTATGTTTCAGTTTTTGACTAGGTTAAAGTTACCTGCCAAGTACACGAATTATCATCGCACTTTATATTTCAGTTTTTGGACAAGTTTAAGTTATCTGCGAAGTACACGACTTCGACAAAAAAAAAATTAAGCTATCGACGACCAAGCGACAGCCGGCTGTCGCGCGGCTATTGTCCTTTTATTTGTCTCGAATCACGTGTGTTCGAAGGTTTAAGAGTACGTTGTAAGTAGTCCTATTTTCTCTGTATCTCATTTTGATTATGATTATGAATATTCCCAACATCAAAATATTTATTTATTTATTTATCACAAACAGTTTCCTTTGCCATTACAGAATATAAGGCATTAGCACCGCTTGGGAATGTTTATAATAGTTACCATGACCCCGGAACATAAAGGGCAACCGAAGGAACATGAGTAGGTTTTAGTCAGTAAAAGTCTGACACGCCCTCCCGCCGCCACGGCGGGAGAAGTCATTTAATTCCCACTCCCCAAAAAAAAGTTAGTACCACTCCAGCCGACAGTAAACATCAAATGAAACATAATTGAAAGAAATGTTTGTAACTAATTCAACGTAAATTGATTAAATTAAGTAACTGCTGAGAGCAATTAAGAAAATTCTTGAAGATGTTAAAAAGCTTATCTAAGAACTGTGGGAAATTAAGTATATTTTATTACTAGTATTTTTCTAGAGTTTTCTTCTCATTGGTTAACAAAAATTTGAAAATGTCGGCTCTTCTTTATAATAAAGCTCTCTTCTTCACACTCTATTTATTGATATCACTAGATGCACAAGCTGTTTCATGGTTTAAAAAAATCTCAGTATCTATACATAGACAAAAAAGTGACATCATTTTATAATATAAATAAATAAATAATAATATTAATAAATAAAAACTTTATTGACATAAGTTAATATGTAAAGATGTTAAACAACAACTTAAAATTAACCACAAAACAATAAACACGACAAAAAAACAACAACAAAACCATTTTCCTAAACCCAAACCAGTAACCACAGTTTTAAACTCCTAACAAATCCAGTTCTGTAAGACAGTCCAATACTGCAGACAGGTTCGTTATTGAATTCACTCGGCCACTAAACCAGGCAAGGTACAGCCGCCATGTTTTATCGAGTATCTTGTAGCTGTGAGGGAAATCTCATCGGAACTGCCAATTATAAATTGGTCAACTGTACTGGAAATTCAAATAGAAATGGATTAGTTGGAATAAACCCTTTTGGTGTAAGTGGGTTGTACTTTAAAGCTACCAATTCCTGGCCGCAATGTTGTCTATGTAGAATTAAGAAATTAAAATCCAGAATTATCCCACCGAAACCTGAATTATAAAAGTATGTGTAACGCTAAATATCTGTCAAGCCTAAAAGGGTAAAAAAGCATCCACCTAGCTACACTAACTTTCATCGTTTAAAATAGTAGTTGAATCAACAACACATATACGGTGTATGGTCGGTGACAGGTCAATGTGTGTGTATCATATCAACCAAAATCTAATCGAAAATAAAACACCAGCTTCTACATAAAACCTAAATCAAAGCCTCCTCTCAAATTCCCCTTCACGCGTCGTTTGACAAATCGCCTTAACCCCGACATGTATCTATCAGCGCTCACTCCAACCCCAGTTCGTGTATAACCGGGGGCAGGGCGTCGTAAACCACGCCAATTACCAGCTACGACCCCACCGGGCCCCCGACACGACCAACGGGCCCCCGACACGGCCATCGGGCCCCTGACGCGACCACTGGCAGGAAACAACTGCAGTATTAATGAGATACGTCAAAACAGCAAGCTTGTTGCTTTCTGTTTGCATGGTTTGTTTGGTGAAGGGCAATTTTGGGGTGTAGACCAATTGTAGGAGTAATATCAAAAGGATTTTCTAGATCTAGATTATTCGTTAATTGTGTCTAATGGCTTTGAACAGAAGTTATACTTTTCTGGTCATTAGAATTGTAAATTGGACTGTTCGTATATTATTTTATGGTAAAAAGCCAATAACCTAAGCCAATAACATAGAAAAAAATGTCTTTAGTTTTGTAATTCAAAAGTAATTTATTTTTTAATATTAAAACTATAGCGCTTAATGTCGGTTCTCCTTAATTCGCGCCCTCAATACAAAACCATGTTGTTTTTCCCCCACCTTCAAGGCACTTCAATTTACGTCACCCCAAAAAGAATAAACATTCCCCCTAAAACCATTATTCATGAATATTCTACAGGTAAAGGTAAAAAAGCAAACTTTAATAACAGATATAAGGTATTTTTCTCCTTTTGTCTTTGGAAAACTGAAGCAATAATCCGCTTGTTCCTGATACATTTTCAATGGAAGCTCGTTTAATCGCCGCAGGGCCAGATAATAAGGAATGGCTATATTGTGCTGGTCGGTGCAACACCGCAGATTAACACAGCTTTGTCATAGGATTGTGCAAACGTGCTATCTATTTTTAATAGGATTGAAAATTCCTTTGTTATTTGTATTTCATTATAGTTGGAATAACATGTTGACTTTCACAGATGAAGCCTAAAAGGTTCAGTGAGTAAATTAACGCGACAGACAGGTTTTTGTTACTAAATTCCAGTATGTGTCGTTCTAAAAATGACATTCCTATTAGTGTGTTATGTTTTGACCATTTGCCAGTTCCAGAAGAGTGACAATAAGCCGACTGGCGGATGGAAAAGAAGACTCTAAAATTTTGCTCCCAAAAGCCGAGAACATTTTTAGAATTTTCACCTGGCCAAGATGTTATCTTAGTTCGCAGTGGTCCTAAAACTTCAAATTTAAAGAGGAAAACCTGTCACGTTAATGAGGTCACAAATATTGAACTTCTTGCGCCTTACTGCTGAATATTTATAAACCGACTTTTCCCAATATTTTTAGAGCTTTTCTACGAGTCCCCAAATGATACCATTATCCATGTTACTAGTAACAATTTGTTTGAGCAATGGATCCGAACTTTCTCAACGTTTTCATAAATGCAACATCTATTTCTAAGACGGCCAGGACTTATACGTATCTTAGCCAATTGTATAGTAATCTAAAATTCATTAGTTCTACAGCTCAGCGAATATGATTGTAAATGCTTTATTATTCAGTTGTTGTATGCAAGTTTTCCTTGCTTGTTGCAGCTATGAATTTAACTTTGACGATAACTTTAATAACTTAGCATATCCCTGCTATCTTTAGCTGTTTGGGTAACATCTGCAAGGTGTTGTTGAGTTCAGTTCCGAAGTTCAACGAATTCATACATTATTTTATTGTAGTGGGTACCGACAAACTGCACGATAGCTCCCCGTACAGGTTTATTATTCAACTTGTCAGTCTGTCTTGTTCACGGGAGGGAACAACTTTTGTGAGCATCGGGTGTATTATTCTCATTTGTAACGTGAGCTTGAGGTCTATTTTAAATGTGCCATGTCTCCTGTCATGTCGTTGATCTTCGCCACTGAGAGCTTTTAATGTTAATGGTGCTAATTTCCATTTCGTGACGTGGACTATTTCGATGTAAGCCTTAATGTAAGCCGTATTTTCGTCTTAAATTTTTTAGCAGTTTAAAGAATATCACCTAACGTCTAACGTAATACTATGAAAAGTAATTGAGAATAAAAAATAAATAGAAGACAGTATTTATTTTAAATGTATTAATTATTTGAATGAAATGTAAAATGATATGATATTAAAAACATAGTGACAGGAGGATCGCAAGTGCAGTCTAGAAAAGGCTGGATGGGATGGAAATGACAACAGTGTGGAGAGTGCTTTTAAAGGTAACTGGACACCGCGCCATCGAGACGTGCTCCGCGAGTGTGTACCGAAAGTTCAGTGAGAGCCGAGCTGTTTGTACAGCGGTGATGGATAATGGTAAGTAAAATGTTGTACTGGGAATAGCACCCATATTTGTAGTTGTTAACAATTAACTGGAGTTAATAACTGAAGGTGCTTAAACCGTATTAGTTAATACATTCTATTACAAGAGCTTAGAAAAGCAAAAGGAACAAAAAAGCAAAAGGAAGACAATGATAAATTTAAAGATCTATATACTGCTAGTATCTGATATTTCAATCAATAGTTTTCATAAAGTTTTATCTATAACAAGGTTGTCACTTCAACGTTGTTTTTTAATTTGAAACTTTTTATGAATTTTGACCTTTTTCCCAGACTTTACTCTGCCAGCTAAGAATACTCGGTAAAAACTAAACTATGAATAGTTATAACATTAAAAAATCACTTACATCCTTTGAAAAAGTAATATCGCATGAAAATCAAGGGGCTACACAATTATGAAGAGTTACAACGCCGGTAGGACGTATTCAGCCCGTTCTAATGTTACCTTTTTGTAATAAAGTCGCTAAATGCTGCGTTACACATGTACACGACCGCAATGCGTCTGGAGTATTCAACGGATCGTGAGAACAATAGAAAGTAATGTGTGTACAGGAAGATGATTTTAATTAACAAGAAAAATATGTGTAGAGTTTATTGGAAAACTTGGGTCAAACAACACTAATCATTTTATAATAAGTACTATGATGTCGACGAAGAAAAATGCTGGATCTAGGTGTCTATTCCAAAAAATATTTTAGGAAAAGAAAGGCAGAGCCATTTTTTTTTTTGGTGAGTGGGAAATCATCCAATGACTGCTCCCGTCCTGGGTGCGACGGGAGGGCGTGTCAGACTCTTACTGACTAAAACCCACTCATGTTCCTTCGATTGCCCTTTATGTTCCGAGGTCACGGTAACTATTATAAACATTCCGCAACCCCGGCAGGCGTTGGCCCTGTTGGGCCCCTTCCTGTGCTGACTCCTTCTCTTTGAGGCGCGCGTAGAACAAAACGCGCCGTCTACGCGGTCCTGGTCCTAGCCGGGCGGCGAGCTACCCATCGCTCGCCATCCGCAGAACCGCGCCTACGGTGGCCGGTAGTCGTCTTGCGACTCTCGGCGTCTTCGCCTGGGTCTTAGTCCGGGGCGAGAGGCTCGTCGTTGCCTCTCGCGCGCCGCCGCTTCCTTCACTAGCATGCATAACTGCTTCGCAGAAGGAGGCGACGGCATCCCATTCCGTCTCGCCCCGAAGCATAGCCTGAACCAGCGCCGGGCGCGAGAGGTCACCGCCGCCGATCGCCTCTACGAGGACACGTCGATGGTCCGCCCATGCGCGGCACACCTCCACCGTGTGCTCGACCGTGTCCTCCAGGCGACCGTTACTGCAGTGGTGACACCCAGGCGTCGCTTCCGCCCGAATCCGACACAGGAACCTCCCGAACTGACCATGTCCGGTGAGGACCTGTGTCAAGCGAAACGTGAGAGTGCCATGACGCCTCTCCAGCCACTCCTCAAAGAGGGGTCTTACCGCCGCTATAAAGCCCGGTTTCCACCGCGAGCGGAACGGCCCCATTAATGACTTCGTTCGCAAGCGCAAACTGCATACTTGTATTTCCACTAACAAAGTTATAATTCTTAATACATAATTGTTTATTAATGCATTTATTATTAATTATTATTCGGCGGCGTGCCCAAAGGCAGAGTCATTGCTCTTGCCATAATATCCTGAACGTGGAAATATAAATTTTCAAACGTTAGGGACGTATGAGACAATCATTAATCACAATGTATGTAGTTAATAACGCGTTCAAAAGTTGAAGAACAAACAAAAGATTTGTCATATTTTGTGTAAGAACGCGAAAAAATATAAAAAAAAACTAGGTGGTATAATTTAAACACCACATGTACAAAGTTACAAACGCCGAGGTAATGGTATTATGCATTCTCGACCAGATAACCAAGGATGGTGGAGAGATATGATAGGTGCATAGTAATAATAAGAATGTTAAAAAGAAACTAAACAACTGCCAAATATTGTTTAAAAGTAAGTAAAACTGCTCTTGTGAATAAATAGCCTGAACAACCCTCCATACACGACTGCAGAAGACCCGCCTCCTTATAATTAAAAATACACGCTTTTAGCACGCATACTGTAAGCGCTGTTCACAGCGTACAGTTTTCATCTTGGAAAATTGTTCAAGGAAATTGTTATTTAATATTTGTTACTTCTGTAAACATCAACTTTTAATTAGTTCCTTGTTTACTGTGCTTTTTGTAAAAAGCAAGGATATAGATATAGTTAGTATAAGTAAGGATGTTTTCGTTATGTATCTTCAATAAGACACCATATCGTTTTTTTAGTCACATAGCAGTCCGGATTACTTTCCGGCAAAAGTTCAGTATCCTACTAATTTGTCGCCTTTTTCTAACTGGGTGTGAAATCTAGAAGTCTTTCCATTAGAAGCCCTCTAATAATTTTGCCCCGTCTAACGATTGGAACGTTGATAAAAAGTCTTCCTAGATTTAACACCCCGCTAGAACAAGACGACAAATTAGTAGGGGTCCCTATTTTCCCCCAGAAGGAGGTCTCGTGTTCGCTAACTAGTCGGGAGAGCCTCGCCGGGTGCGGCTCAGATTGCACAATTTTTCCATACAATTACCTTCGAGCGCCGAGCCATCGGTTCATTAGAGACGGCGTGGTTGCACACTACGGTTCAAGCTGTTGTGCTTATTTTAGCGGTTTGTTTGTGATACGCAAGTGCTCATAAGGAACGTAGTTTTGCGCATATTGAAAATATCTGGGATTGGGGTTATTTAATCCTAAAATTATATATTAGAGATAGACCATTACATAACACCACATAACCCGAGATATATTTTGACTTTGATCACTATAACTTTTAAATGAACTTTTACAATATTTGTTTAGACTTAGATGCTTAGACGAAAGGATGAATACAGAAGACTCATAAGCGGTGTATTGCCCACATTTTTGTATGGGAGTCACGTTTGGCGTGTCAAGAGGAATTCCGTCCGAATATGTGAGCAACATCTTACGAGATAAGACTCAACGTATGAAGAGATGCAAGACGAATTTCCAGACTTTGTTGTTAACGAAGCTTTGAAATTTTCAAAAATGCTGCCATTGAAGGAAGAAGAAAAAACAAATTTACATTACACTGGATACATAGAAGTGCATTTGTGGCAAATATCGCTGGGTATGCAACATGGAACAGGGAGGCACGCCAACAAATCGTGCAAATACTGGAAGAGACAACACGAATGTTACAGATGCCCCATTTTACACCAAGTGCGAGCAGGAAACTCAAGTTAATGTTTTCGTATCGTATATAACATTTTTAGGTCATTTCGAGTTGAACATTTCATTTGCACATATTTTTAAGCAGAGACGCTGGGAACAGCGAGTAATTCGTAAATTTAATATGGAGTAGACAGTATAATTAATGGCATCCAGTGTGTATCTCTGGGTATTTACGTCATGTAATGAAACAAATTATACCAACTCTACAAAAGAAGCCTTATAAATAACATTCAGAATCATTACAAATTAGTTACTACGTAGACTGTGTCATGATGACGACTGAATACAGTATCTCTATGTGAAGAGGAGATGACTGGGCTAAGTGGTAAGCAATGGATCTATAAATAATGGAGGAGAGGTATACCTTAGCTTTGAATTGTTTAGATCTTGAGTTATGATAGTGCGGTGGCGTATGATTTGTGAGGAGTAAGGTTACTGGTGAATTGTAGCATTCTAATGGTTTAAATGAATAAAGGGACTATAAACAACATAGCGAAGCGTAGACGTAGCACTTAGCACTTTTGTAAAGACTACTGCGTTAAGACAAGAAATAAACCTTTGAACATCGAGCGTATAGTTTTACTTTCCAAAGAATTTTTGAAACTCTTAAAATAAATTGTCTAGCAATGAAAATGAAGTCGTTAAAGGTGGTAAAAGTCGCACTTTGGGCCTGTAAAACATAAAGGTAGGCCTATAAATCGCGCGCCACAAAAGACGGCGCTTGACGTCACGGAGCTCACATAAAACGTAAGGAGAGCCGGGAGGCAACACCTTACTCTCACTGCAATGTTTATGGAGTTATCACAATCATATGTAGGTAATGACAATTTTGTAATTAAAACATCGCAGATATTAATAAACTTAAAATGCACGTATAGGCAAACTTGTCAGGTATACCCTAACGTGTATGCTACCTTTACCTTTATTCCTGTTGTTTGCTGCTATGTAAATGTATGCAAAATAGAGACGGGAAGACAACTAAACTTAAGTAAGTGCGAAGTAACGTTTATTTATTTCGGCTTTAGAGGAATCTTTCTGCCCTTGGCTCATGTTATTTGGGGTCGGCGCTACACGTTCTTTTTTACCCCGTATTGTCAAACTTGATGTAAAAACTGCGTGCATTTTAATTCACATTATTCTACACATATTCTTTACATCCTATCTTTAAACTTCCACTTTTACATCTACATTTACATTATTACATTTATAGCGGAGAAATATGAGTATGTCTCATTTTCGGGAATGTTTCGTAGGACTGTAGATAAAAAAAAAATGAGCAATAAGATGCCTTGGTTTCATTAAAAATATATTTTTTTTGTATTTAAGTGCAAGCAAAAAAAGTTTACAACCACTTCACAACACTAACGCATGTCATAGCATGTAAACAAAACCAGAATTAAAAGAAAATAATTTAGTTCAAAACTTGTCTCGACGCTAAGTTAAATAGATAATTCCAACTTATTCGAGTACTGAGCAGCAAAGTTTGAACAGCATATTACAAAATACGTCACTTCTACAGCACTAACTTAAGCCTTAATGTGACGTACGCGTCTCTGGGGGAGCACAGTTCTAGCTTAGACCATAAACTAAATTATGGCTAGATTTTAGTTGTAAAGCTGAGCCGACTCGCTGACTTGTGCTGACGTTATATGCATCCTGACCGTGGATAACTTATGGAGGAAGCTTGAGGACTATTCTCGGAACTATAGTTGTGGTGAATTCTGTTTGTGGACAATAGAATTATGATAAACTAGCTTCTGCCCGCGGCTTCGCTCGCGTTAGAAAGAGACAAAAAGTAGCCTATGTTACTCTCCATCCCTTCAACTATCTCCACTTAAAAAATCACGTCAATCCGTCGCTCCGTTTTGCCGTGAAAGAAAAACAGACAGACAGACAGACACACTTTCCCATTTATAATATTAGAATGGATGAAGGATTAGGTTGAGAGGAATACGATGACTTGCAAAGTGGACTTTGGAAATAGTTAATGAAAATAGGGCTTTGTAAAGATGCTGGCGTGGTCAAGCTCTTTGTGAAGGGAGCCCTGAAGGAAGTACCATACCACTAAACCTATTTCTTTCGCTTTAGTAATGTTGCTGTGTTCTACTAGCTGATAGGTATAAGTGCTGATGTAATTACAGGAACATAAGACATATCACCATTGTCTTGTGTAGCACGTGTGAGGTGTCTATAGGTAGTGATCACTTAACATCAGGCGGATAGTTATAGTTAGCTTATTTACTATCCAAATCATACAATAGCATAAAAAATGTTGAGAAAAACTTTTAAAGCTTGATACAACTTTCTGATCAGCAGTTATTCTACGATACAGTTCTCTCATGCTCTTTTTATGAAGTTCAAAGAGCCACACGCAATCTATACTAATATTATAAATGGGAAAGTGTGTCTGTCTGTCTGTTTGTCTTTCTTTCACGGCAAAACGGAGCGACGAAATGACGTGATTTTTTAAGTGGAGATAGTTGAAAGGATAGAGAGTAACATAGGCTACTTTTTTCTCTTTCTAACGCGAGCGAAGCCGCGGGTAAAAGCTAGTGTGCTTATAAGTTATATTTAAACTTCTATACGAGTGCAATAAAAGCGAATTCCCCATTGCCACGGTTAATATTACGAGCAATATATCTTTATTATTCATGATTAGTGAGGTTCGCCACGCTTAGATTTAAACTGTAAACTACTTTGTTCATAAGGAAAGCAGGGAATTTCTTACAAAAATGTTTACTTTGGTATAACAATAGGGATCGATACGGGAATTAACTTTTCAGTTTTGGTTGTTTCAGGCGGTTTAGAGAGGACAACAAGATAGAGTAGTAATAATAGTTTCGTAATATTTGTTATTCGAATTAAATGTATAATTTATTTGTTAGTCTTTTTTTTTTTTTTTTTTTTGTGAGTGGGAAATCTTCCAATGACTGCTCCCGTCCTGGGTGCGACGGGAGGGCGTGTCAGACTCTTACTGACTAAAACCCACTCATGTTCCTTCGATTGCCCTTTATGTTCCAGGGTCACGGTAACTATTATAAACATTCCGCAACCCCGGCAGGCGTTGGCCCTGTTGGGCCCCTCCCTGTGCTGACTCCTTCTCTTTGAGGCGCGCGTGGAACAAAACGCGCCGTCTACGCGGTCCTGGTCCTAGCCGGGCGGCGAGCTACCCATCGCTCGCCATCCGCAGAACCGCGCCTACGGTGGCCGGTAGTCGTCTTGCGACTCTCGACGTCTTCGCCTGGGTCTTAGTCCGGGGCGAGAGGCTCGTCGTTGCCTCTCGCGCGCCGCCGCTTCCTTCACTAGCATAACTGCTTCGCAGAAGAAGGCGACGGCATCCCATTCCGTCTCGCCCCGAAGCATGGCCTGAACCAGCGCCGGGCGCGAGAGGTCACCGCCGCCGATCGCCTCTACGAGGACACGTCGATGCTCCGCCCATGCGCGGCACACCTCAACTGTGTGCTCGACCGTGTCCTTTGGTCTTTAGAGGCGGGGTTGGTTTAGGGTGAAGCTTGGTTTTATGCAATGTTGTAGGTAACAGCTGTTGAAAGACAAAATATTAATGAATATGAACAAGTCTTATTATAGATCCATTTTTAGGGTTCCGTAGTCAACTAGGAACCCTTATAGTTTCGCTATGTCTGTCTGTCTGTCCGTCCGTCCTCGCTTAATCTCTGTGACCGTTAGCACTAGAAAGCTGAAATTTGCTACCAATATGTATATCAACCACGCCGACAAAGTGGTAAAATAAAAATTGGAAAAAAATGAGGTTCCTCACTCTGGATCCCTAACCATCGTTAGCTTGGGTCTCAATACCTAGCGACGGTGGAGCACTATTTTTATACATATTTTTATAAAAATGTTATTATTATGAAATTACTTTTTTTTTAAATATGTAAAAAGATATGTACAATAAAGAATGCTGGGAATTAAATAATCCATTTATTTCAGGCATCGGAGGCCCATAGAATAAAATACATAGAATAATCATAAACAGTAATAAACTAATACATATTTTAAAAACAAAAACTTAAAATCATAACATCATAACATTGGCGTCGTGTTGTTGTTTTATTAGGGTAGCCCTATATGTAAAGAGGGAAGTGATTTTTTTTTTATTTCATGCCTGACGTGTGATATATTGTTGGGTTGTCTATTGTTTGCCCGAAGATTATATGCCATAATCATCATTTTCCCGAATTTCATTTACCCGAATTTCATTTGCCCGAATGTTTCATTTGCCCTAAAAGACATATGACATACTTTTAATTGCCCGAATTTTAGATGCCATAAGATACGAATGCCATAAGTATTGTTTGCCATAATTTTATGTGCCATAATAATTATTAGACATAATATTTAAATGGCATAATATTTAAATGGCATAACAAGTATTAGACAAATATTTAAGCCCCGTGATGGTTTTTTGAAGTGAAAACTTCTTTAGCGGCGTTGAGCACTTTTTCTGTAATGGGTATAAAATCTTAAACTCGCGTCAGGACACGTGACCTGATCGAAAAAGCGTAGGACGGATGGATAGTAGACAGCTATAATCAAGTTTTCACTTCTGCCGGCACTCCCGGAGTGCAACCCGTCTTTTTTTTCTGTGCATGGTTGATGGTTAAGGCTGGTTTTAAGTCTCTCTTTATATAATCATCTGTACCCTTTTGGATGAATAAATGATTATTATTATTATTATTATTATATGGTGGACTAGGTCGACGGAGCCCCGCTTCGCGGGGCTCCTACTTCTGTGTGGTTTATAAAAAAATAACCACGAAGGGGATGGCGGGGTCTATTCGCTCGCTTCGCTCGCTCACACGACCCCGCCATCCCCTTCTAACCTAACCTGTCCGAGTCGGGGTGCCCTAAAGTCCCAATTGCATCCAATTTCTCTTGATATAAACAACCGTTATACACCCGATGTCGATGGCAAATTATGTTATGGCATATTATAATTATGGCATGTGATAATTAGGACATGTGATAATTATGGCTTACAATGATTATGGCAAATGATGTTATGGTAAGTGACTTTATGGGAAACAATGATTCTGGCACGTGACTATTATGGCAAATGAGAGTAGGGCAAATGAGTATTATGTCGTATGATATTATGGCTGTTGACTATTATGGCAAATTAAATTAGGGCAAATAAAATTCGGGTAAACGGCGGTATACCATATTGTTGGATAGATATTTAAAAATGAAAAGGGGTTTACTAAAATCAGTTTTTGATAATGTCAATAGTATCGGAAATAATCGCTTCAAAAGGAAAAATTAAAGCGCCCCCCCCCCCTTCAAACTTTTGCCACGTAGGTTTAAAAAAAAAGAAAAAAATCTGGAAAGTAGAACTTTATAAGTACTTTCTAGGAAAATTATTTTGAACTTGATAGAAAGAACAGTTTTTGTACAAAAAAGACAAAAAGGTTGTACAAAATAATTTCTGCGTACTTAGTATGTCAACGTAACAAATAGCCTTTTTTTTAACTTATAAGTGGGAACACTTATTGTGACGGACGGGAAACTACGGAACCCTACATTGAGCGTGGCCCGGCACGCTCTTGGCCGGTTTTTTATATTTTATCTTAATAAGATAAAATATAAAAAAGTTCGAATTTATACAACACAGGTGCATATGGTTTACATAAAAAATGCGACAATAATAATTGCTTGCGTGCTAAAGTTGTAGCATTAACTTTTCTGATTTAAAACTAGAAATTGAGAAATATCCGATGAAACTTTTATTTTAAGCCTTCGAACACACGTGATTCGAGACACAATAGAAAGACGATAGCATAGCGACAGCCGGCTGTCACCTAATCGTTGAAAGGTTAATCAAAAGTCCATTTAGATATGGAACCTACAACAAATCTTATAAGTTAGTATCCACATTACTCTCGCTTCAAAAGGCACACAAAGAATTCCTAAGCGCAGCTTAGTTAAGTACAAGTATGGGTACTTTTTAAGTTATTCGAACTCGCCAGTAGCGGCTAATAAGATCTCATACGTAATTTGTTTGCTTCGAACTAAAGTTACCAACTTTAAGTTGAAGCGCGAATAGTTAGTCAACTTGCACTTTGTGCTATCTTTTACTGTTTATATTAACATAGCGATCGGTGACCTGGTTTAGCTTCTATTAGCTTTGACCTGCGGCTTTGCTACCGTGGACGACAGTTTACAATTTTTTTAGATTCTAAGTAATAGTACAGTTTTCTGTTGGGTCTATCTGGCAGCGCCCAGCGAGATTTATCAACAGGTGATAGGTTTACATAAGGACTTACATATGGATTATGTAAACCTACCACCTGTTGATAAATTTCGTTGGGACCTGCCAGATAGACGCACACCAGTTTTCTATCGTAGAAATATTTTTTGGAACCAATACTTAAAATTATTTCAAGCCCGAAGTATTTGTCCTCTTATTACTGAAGTACTGTAAGCTGGGCTTTTTGACTTGAAGGCTAATGAACGATACAATACTGCCAGAGATTACCTCTTCCAAAAAAAAAAACAATTTGACCTCTTTACATTAACCTTAAATTTTTTTTGTTAGTTTCGTAGTACGAAATAAAAAGTAAGGCGCCAGCAGGTTAACTCTACCTCCGTTTAATTCAATTTCTAAAACACCACTTTAATTTAAAATGCAATTCTAAATAAAGGTGTTAGTGCTGATAAAAAATCAATTCCATCAAGTCTCATTCCGATTTAAAATTTCAGCAAGAGCTCCAAATGTATTTTTAAGCTGGACTCTACCTCTTTCGCTTTTCCTAACGTGCTATGCACTAAGTCAGACATTTTACTGATCCTTTAAATACTGAGTGCAATACTACGAAGTGAAAAGTCCGCACCTAAATCCTTTTCTTTTACGAGGCAGTTCGCAATGCCATTGAGGACCTTTTTACTTCACAAGTGAAAATAAATGCTTACTCACAACTTTTGGGACCATCTATTTGACTTTAATACTTATGTGGACCACCATTACGAAATCTTGGTAATGTATTTTCATCACTATTATTGTGAGTCTTGGAAAACTTTCAATGAAATAGCTGATGTTTACAGACAGGATTGATTCACATGATTTCAACATACATAGGGTTCAAAAGAAGAAAGAGAGGCCTATGCCATGTAATAACAATATAGCATAAGCTATACAAATAAAAAGGAATACCTAGATGTGTTGCTAAGCGTAAAACACGAGAACGGCTGAATTAATTTAAAAGGTTGTAAATAGAAAAATTGGGAACATAATTAATATCCATGAAATTCTTACATTGGCAAATATTGTTTTCTTGCTAACAGTATATTTTTTTTATATTTTTTAAAGTTTTCAAACAGTGTTGAATGGTTTGTGTACGATTGAAATATTCCATCAGTAATTACCTATCTTTACTAAGATGTTTTTGTTGTCTTACTTTTCTATTATCTTTCGAGAATAATTACAGATACTCATTATTTCTTGGGCCTGTCGCTCGTATCATGTTTATTTGAAAACAATAGATTGCCAATTATTATCCAACACAATCCCGTTTTTCTCATTAACCGACGATACTTATTTTCTGACAAGCCTAAATGTTCCAGTTATTTTTATGTATGTAATAAACACATGGTCGTTAGCAGCTAAGATTAAAATCAAATACATCTCTGTAAATATTACATCTTCACATAATATTCAAATAACGTAGTTGAGACACCACACTGTGTCAACACTGTCATCACTATCGCAGGAATTACACATCACTAATTTAGTGGGGCGTTTTCGTGCTCCTACTACAATGGCATCATTTTGGGAACAAGTTTTGGGGTGCTTAAGAGCCTCTTGTACTTTCTAGTCAGCTGTACTGCCAACACCCCTCTTCACAAGACAAAATATTTTCGTACCGGCAAAGGCGAAATGACTCTTAGAATTTGATAAGGTATAAATAGAAAAAGGATGCTTGACTTCAGCCATTTACTTAATGCAAATCATGTTCAGTTGAGCGGTTTCGGTGGGAGCAGTCAAAACACAGTAAAATCTAGATAAGTTTTGTTCGGTAATAAAACTCATGGAAGTTCAAAGTCTGAATGAGTTTTAGACACTGTTACGAGTTTATATAAACACTGGATTTTGGAATTTTCTGTCTCCAGATAATATCGCAGATAGAGAAGCTATGACCATTGAAGGCCCCTCCTTCATCCCCTAGAATTTCCTACTGTTATCATCTAGAAACAAGATGAGACTTAAAATAAAAATATACAACAAAAACCGCGACAGCTTTTCCTACAATTTAACTAATCTATACTAATCTAAACCCGGGCTTAAGCCTAAGATTTTTTTAAACAAGAAAACTAATTCCTTTTGCAGAGACACCCACATTGGAGGTTAAAAGGTCATCCTTGCTATTTAAACTACAAATTTATGAGGTAAAATCAATCAAACATGGGCGTGGTAAAATTGCTAGGTGAAGGCAGGAAGTGCTGTCGGTATAGCACTTACGGCGAATGGTAAACACCGTAACGGTAATAGAGCAGTTTTATTATACTCAACGGCTAATATGTCGTTGGTCCTAGTTGTCATACTAAAGTATTTAAAAACTTCTGTCTGGAAGTCAAACAGCTTATAGTACACTTCTTTCGACAATCAATACGCGGAATGCAGAAAGTCACAAAATAATATTTGAGCTGACTGGTAGTTGAGGCCTAAGTACTGCAGAAAAGACCAACACAGACTTCCCGTCTCTTTAAAGTCTTTGCCAGTGGAACACTTGCCTCCAATTAGTTCGCTAAACCGTTCTCAGAAGGTGAAACAAAGGACCTTATGCGAACGACAAATACTTAGAAACTAGAAATTTTAGTTTGCATACCAAATGGTACCAGAAACTTATCTATGACAGGTACTAAGATATACAAGCAGCGCAATTAGCAAGAATATCCTCCCATTCAGTTTGAGATAGAACATAAAACAAGCAAGACTTACTTACTGGAATAGATTGCCCAAGCTGAATCACAGCTAAAAAGGGCCTGAAAATAGGATTGCGAAGATCAAGTTTCTGGAGTTAGAGGAAGCCGAGAATTTATGATGCCAGTGGAGGTACCGGGACTAGAAATCCTATTTCAGTTAACTTTGGAATTAGTATTGAAAGAAAATGTTTTGAACGAATGCTTAGCAATATTTTACACCAGAATATTATACACAAATGAAATATGCATTCATAAATAAAAATTTAATTAGCAAATTCAACATTCCAAATTAACCAATTCCTTGTCAACAAACATGGAAAAAGGGCAAGGAAAAACGTGATTTCGTGTCTCGAATGATTAGCCGCACGAACGCAGCGGGTTCAATGTCTGGACGAGGCAATAATTCCTTGAAAAATGCACTACAACTTTCAACTTCTTTGTTAGAACTCTGCACGGAATCTGAAACTTAACTCTATGGTTTATTTATTTTATGTATTACTGTTGACGAGAACTTGAGCTTTGACGATAAATTAAGTCTGCGAAACTATTGAAAAATTGCAATATGTAATTTTTCTAATTTTGCCAATATTGTATCCTCTTCTCGTACCTCATGATTTAACAGTACGGACGGTCCTCTCTACAGGGATTTAGATATATGCAAAGCATAGACTACTAAAGGTTATCTTTGATGGGTATCGTAAGTTTTGTACTGCCCTCGGCAAACACTCATGCGTAAACTTTGTCACAACAGGCCTTTTTCATGTCAAAAGGGTCGAATGAACATGACAGATTTGATCCTAAATCAATTTCCTATCCAAGTAGGTCGGTGACTCCCGTTTAATGAACATAAGAGCACAAAAAAATGCAATATTATCTCGTCTGTTAGTAAGAGATTTTCAAACGATTAACGATGCCGCAAACGTACGACACGTAGTTTCAGAGGGGTGAATGGACAACAGTAAAACCTATAAATAAACTTAACTATGAAGCTTGCCGAAAGAATTTGAAACAGATGTAGGTACTAAACAAGCAATATGTCGAACCAAAAGGGTTTGCGGTTTTATAGACAAAGATATATTAAAGTCACTCTTTTTAAAGTAAGGTAGACACATGGTATTAGAAGTAGATGACTAAGCATTAAAAAATCAAGCCAAGGATCCCTACGAGATTATATTAGAAGACTAGCTAAAAAAATATCAGCTACAGTAACACATTTAACTGACTTTTTATACTACTGGTAAACTCATATAACTGACTCAAAGGACGGTGAAACCACAACGCTGCAAGTGAACTGACGTCTTACTGCGCACGGCGTCGCGGATTTTAAATTAAATTAAAGTTTGGTCGCGTGATCCCACCCTAATAGACGGGCTCACAATAGACAGGGGGAAGCTATTAAAAATGTTCAACTAATAGTTGGCGGCACGTCTGGCATGTCTGTTGGACAGTTTGAGAAAGACTTTAAAAAGAAAATAATGTTTCATAAATAAATTGAATGATTTAGAAAGATATATTTCAAACAATGAAGTAGAGCAGGTAACAACTAACCAGTTAATGTTCAAGGTGATAGTAAAGTAAGCTCCAATTTTCATTATAAATAAACCACAAAGTGATGTCAAAACGTCAGTTACCGACAACGCGCATTAGCTAAACTAAACTCAACTTCTCGACTACAAAGTTAAATATGCATAATGAGAAATGCATGCATGTGCAAAATAACAATAGAGTTCTAGGCAAGTTTTAGGCAAACCGCAAGAGTATGTTTTCAAGTTAGTAGCTACCAAGCAGGCTTGTGTAAGCGTTAGGAAACGAGACGAAACTAACTAAAAGAGAGGTTTTTACTTTGTCGGACGACGTGAGAACTTTTAGGTCACCAATTAGCTGGAAATTTAATTAGTGTAAAAGCAAGAGGAAACGGTTTCAACGAAACAAGTGCAGAACCGCTCAGAAACCTATATGTAGCACACATTGGCATATAAATGACCTTTAGGAAAACACATAAATTATGAACCTACATTTATCGCCCTTCATTAATTCCTCCGCCGCCACTTACAAAAACATCCTAGCCACCGTCTTCGAGATTTACAGCCAAGTCATAAATTCTATTCATTCAGCAAACTAGGCCCCCAAAATCTTTGGGCTAGGAAACAAAAACAGTGGCAGGTAAATTGGGACGGATTTAGGTGTTTGAAGATATCTAGACCAGAAAAACAAAGGTGTCGTAGCTAAAACGGGTACTAGTCTAAATAGGCCAGGCGAAATGATTGCTAAGACCTAGAATGGAGTTATCCGGATGACTTTGGCTTCATTTCGTATTCCAATTCAGGAAAGCAAAAAGTTTTTAGGAAAACAAGAAAAACTTTTGAAGCTTTGTAACAAAATTATAGGAGAGAAAACTTATGGAACATTGAATGCACGAGTTGTAAGTTTGAGTTCGGGTGCGCTGGTCAACTTTGGTCTTTGCGGAATAGTACATAGAGACTCAAAACTTAAAGAGAATCAATCTAAGACAAGAAATTTGCCAAAACTGACTTTGGCAAATTTCTTGTCTTAGATTGATTCTCTTTAAGTTTTGGGTTAACAAGAATGGAGTGATCACAAAATTTATTCCATTACAATTTTGCTTATTTTGCCTAGAAGAGCCGCTAACTAACTGTTTGTTATTATAAACTCCAGTAAATACACTCGGCAACGCAAACTAACATTTCTTAGATTAGTTACGATACTATGCAAGAGCCTGAAATTAGCTAGTTCACCGAGCTTTGAACAATATGATAATATTCTGAACGTTGAGTTGCTCGTAGATCAGAGTGGCAGCGTTGTCATAGAAACTGAAAGCTTCGTTAGTGTAATGGTGAATCCTCCAGATAAATGTCCTTCTGTAGCGGTGAGCTTGTTAAAGCTTGAATAAACTATGAACACAGTAATAAATCCAAGTGAGTCTCTACCTCTCACCCGCAAAGTGCATGTTATATTTCATTTTTTTGATATACCCTTTGCTTATTTTCAACTTCTGTTTTCTCTTTAATATAAAAAGGCCTTTAGGCGATTACTAAGAGAAGGAGGTAATCTAATATTTCATTCAAACTTTACCTTCAAAACAAGATTTTTAGGAAATCAAAGGCATCGAAAAATTTGGCCGACCTTTTTATATTTGTGAGGGTGTATCGATTTCCGTAAAAACTGCCTCAAATACACAACATAATTAATTTCCGATTTAAAAACTTTCTCACTTAAAACTCGAATACGTGAGAAAAATTGGGGTCCTTGGGACTCCATATTCCATCAGAGCTCGATGAACAATTTGCATGTGAAAGCGAGTCGGGCTGGCGCGCGTGATCTGAATTAATGAGACCACGATTTGACGTGAGCTAATGGACGCTATTGATTGAGATGTCGCCGCGGTTATATCCGACCAGTTTGTGGTCAAGCCGGCCGTGGGTGGAGTGTGCTCGGTTTGCAGTTCATCACTATGAATCAACGTCTGTCGTGGTTTGCGAACGGAATTCGATAGATTTGTCGAAACATAGATTTTGGTTAAGAGATTAGACGAGGGTAAATTTTCAACTACGTCATTTGGTGGGAATAGTTTCGGCAAAACATAGCAAACAAACTTCCTGCGAAAAAGTTCGAGAGACTGCTTTAAACATGTTGCAGGTTTCACAAAATCGATGACTAACATCCCAACACCCCAAGGCGCTTACAAAATCCTCAAGAAAGCCTCATTTACACCAATTTCCGATACGAATGAGTTTATTCCGGTAGTTAGAACCTCCTTCATTGTGAGCTTCATATCTCCCAATTGCCTAATAATTTGTCGGCTGTAATGGTCGCTATTGATCTGTCGGTGGTTGGCTGGTCTGATGGACCGATTTAGATAGAATTGATCACGTTCACGAGTGGCTCTCAGGTCATCGATTAGGTGTTGAGTTTGAGTGTCTTTGACTTATGTTGACGACTTGCTGAGACTGTTTAATGTTTGATTGAACGTTGGAAAACGTTCTAAGATGCTGACGTGATTACGACGTGACCCTTTTCGAAATGGGGAAATAATTGCGGTTTATGACAGCAAAAAGGTTCGATAAAATAAGATATTGTGCTCATTTCTCTTTAGGTGCTCATCTTTTCAAATCACAGTGATATAAGCAGATGCGAACCCACAGAAATTAAGGAGGTATGTTTGCGTAAAGAAGTGATATGAGGGTTCCCCTCACATGTTTTATTTTTACGTAAAAACACGCATAGCGTGTGTTAGCATACTGTGTTCGTGTCGAGCGATTTAATGGCTTCATGTGATACAGTATATCCCCCCGGAAAAGAAAGAAAGATCAGTAAGATAGCGAAGCAATCACCCTATCTGTTGATCTGAGATAGTAAAATAAAAGTTTGAGAACTTCCCCGATGTCTTGGCCCATCATGGTTACATCGGTAGAACTTATTATGCTAATAACAGTTCCGTTGAGGCGAGCTTCTTGCCGTAACGGGTTTTATGTCACATTACTTGCCATTAGTGGTGCCTTATGTCAATTTTATTGATAGATATTGCTTTTGTTTGTGTTTGTAGTGCAAAGGTTACAGCACTGCTTAAATCTTTGAGGGTTTCAGGGGTAAAGGGTTGTTGTGTTAGGTCATAAGTCGGTTTTAAGGAAGAAGATCTAAAGGTCGTGTTTGGAAAAGGGATCAACGTGTGTGATCCGTCATACTAGAGATTTAGATCTGTTTATGAAAGCTTACTTACACCTAAGCTTCCTAAAATAGTATAAACACTAAGATGTAGAAAAAAAAAATCAGCGAAAACATCAGCGTAACAAACCCCGGGTAGTAAACAGCTACTAGTCGTATTGTTGACATCACACCGCCAACCAGAGCCATCAATCCAAAATTCATTCAACTAGTAGTAACAGCGGCAGTGAATTCAGCAGTTAGTTTGCGAACAACCGCACAAATTGACGAGACCGCTAGCACCGAACATTGCATACGGCATTCAATTCCGTTTGAATTTTCAACAGTTATTTGTGAGATATCGAACAATTGGCGGTCGTGTGTAGTTGAGCGAGTGTCTAGCTATTGTAGTCAGTAAATTGGAGTTTAGATTGATGGGTGAGTGAGTTATTAAAGTGAATTATCTTGGGACGCGTCTGAACGATCGATTGGATTGGAGGAGAGTAACCCTTGGTTTCTGATGGTCGAATCTTGACACGGAATTGACACTGAATAAAATGAAACGACAACTGAAGACAGACTTTAGTTGTCGTTTAATTTTATTCAGTATATGTTACTGTTTTTACTTATGCAGAGGTCCAGGTATTTCAATTCCAAATCTACTGCGAATTTCAGTTATAATGACTAATTAGTTATACCAATTACCATATTGGACCTGACTAATTATTGCCTGCACCAAAAATCAAGCCTATTTAATAATGAACACCACTCTAAATTTTCCGTTACCTATGTATTTGTGGAAATCATTTTCAAAACTAGGCAACTAAGTGTTAATGAGCAAATCAATAGGTAGGTTTAGGCCGACACGTGGTATTATGTACTAAATCATGTCGAACCAGACTACTAACTAATAAGCTAATTATCCCTGACAAGTGAAGCCCAATTGATTGGTATACAGCGGTAATTGAAACTACATAATAGAAACAGATGCATTACAGGAGCCCAATTCTCGTGCGTTAGATAAATATCGAAATCGATATTTATCAAATTAAAATGGCGGATATCAAGTTATTTGGATAAATCGGTATTCTCAGTTTATCGAGTGAGATAATTATCCAACCATTTCATTCATTTGTCATTGAATTTTGTGATATTTTTGATTGATATAAGACTCTCGATATCTTATCGAATTCGATATTATATCACATAAACCGAGAATTAGGTCCCAGGTGTTTACTAACATGACACACATGGGCTTTGTAATGTTGGAAACAATGCTACGCAACATTTCATGTTGCTAGCTAAACATAATACAAAAATGAGGTTTATTTTTGCGTAAGGTTTCACTCAGGAAACTACAACCTTTTATCATTTTTCGACGATAGTACGAAAATAATAGCTTATCCTTATATACATTCAGATTCCCACGGGTGTTTAGGTTCAAGACATTCCGGGGTCTATCCAAGGTCTAATATAATTAAAACGGACCTCAACCGTGAAATAACAGCGGTATGTTCGGCCATATTGTAAGTCAGGATAACGAGTTCAAGTAAATGTTTTAAAATATTAGTAAGGAACAACAAGTCTTAGGGCGAGATTAATAGATGTTATTTAGCACGTATTTTGGCTAAGCGCTATATCTGTCACTGTTACACAACTGTCGAACGTCAAGTGCACGATAGAGACGGAATATAGCTAGCCAAAGTTCGTGCACTTTAGCACTAATCGATAATGGGTTTGTAGAAAGAAAAAAAAAGTGGATAATTCAGTGTAATCTCCTTGGTCGACAATTTATTTAGAGCGAAAATTTTATGACATATTAAGAAAAGACTTCCTTGTAATCAATCATAATAGAAAACACTTTTAAGTCGCGATATAAAATTGAGCAGTTTACAAAATAACAGGCTATAAGGAATGAGGTCTTAGAAACCCATCTTTATTGTGTCGTAAAACAGTTTGTTATCGGACGGGTAGAAGGACCTAGTCGTGTATGATTATCTGTTCAAAATGATGGACCGCAGTACTTAAAAAAAAAACCTAACTGCAATTTCGGAAGTTGGTAGCTTTGTTTGTGTTACATGTAATTGCTACCAACTTCCAAAACAGCAGGTTTTTTGATTATTTAATTATATTTTTTTAACTCTCCCATTTTCAAATTGATATACTCTATGTCACTCCCACAACTGAGACACATTCAATAACACCTCATTAGTCGGAATCGGTTATACGGTTGAGGCTGTAGAGGATGCCATAGAATAAGACATAAATACGCTCGAAAAACAAAACCGGCAGTTGGGTAAAAAGATTGTTTTATAACGTTTTAAAAGTTATATTCGGATTAATTAATTAAGATGGAGGATGGACGTCGTCACCGAGGCCGGCCCAGGAAAAGGTGGCGTGATGAGCTTGACGCACACCACGAGAGCTGGTTCGAAGAAGCGAAGGAAAAGGGAGTCTGGAAGGAGTTAGGGGAGGCCTTTGCCCAGCAGTGGGACAGCGTAGGCTAGATATAAAAAAAGTTAAATTTACTGAAATCGAAGTTCATAGTTTAGGTACTTTTGCTAGAGGGTTCTCGATATTGTTAACATTCAAACGAACATAGGAGGTAGTGACGGTACGAAATCGGTCAATCCCAAGGGCGGTATTAAATATCGCTATAAAGTACGCTGGAGGCAATAAAAGTGCGGATACGAAGGTTTTATAACTGTATGTATTATGTTAGACAGGATGTGTTATAGTTGATAGTCGGTAGTTTAAGGGAGAAAGCTCTCGATAAAAGTCTAGATATTTTTAGTCCATCCTTTAGCCGTTTGAAAAAAAAAAGCAGAAACCTTTCGATAAAAGTCTAAATATTTTTAGTCCATTCTTTAGCTGCTAGTAAAAATATAGGCATTACTGATAAAACCGGTCATAACATTCTGAAATAAATCATGTTGAATATTGATATTAGAAAAAATATTCAGTTGAGTCAACAAACTATGAAATACTTATCACAGAAACTGTGCTGTTTTGCCAACTAACTATCTAAGACTAATGCCAATGAAAACCTCCGGACTGTTCATGAAAATTAATCCGCGAGGTACACTTTGATAACAGGCAATTAATTATCATGTCAGCGAGGGCCAAAAGAAAACAAAAATTGATATCCCCAAAGGGACTGATGGGACAAACTCTTGAAAATTAAAATGTGACGATAATTTTCAATTATCCTACAGAATTTAAGAGGCTTTTAAACCGACAGTATATTGAGGCAAAGTTATGACATCGATTTATAAACACTGTATAGCTTGATTTTATCAGATTATCTCCATCTTCATTATTTGTTTTTTATGGCATTTGACGGTAAGCAAGATGGCGGCCTGATGAAGTGGCTTTAACCTTCAACACACGTGATTCGGGACACAATAGAAAGACAGCTGGCTGTCGCTTGGTCGTCGAAAGGTTAAAGACATCTGCCATAATAGAAGTAGACGTGTGTCCTCAGAGACAAAGCTTTATATCACGTGCCTGTAATTACATGGGCATTCAAGCTCTTTGAACTGAAATACAACAAAGCTGATTTGTGGTAGGGAATGGGTATGGCAGTAGTACCTACTATCCTGACCAGCTTCTTCACATAGAGCTTTCTAACCACCATGGAATGTTGTCTTTAATCACATACAACACTACACACATACTACCAGCTCTATTATTTCCTTCTAATATCTACACCTAAATTAATAATCAAAAGTAATATAATAAATTGAAAACTTTGTCAGTCTACCTTTCTGCTGCCCTTTCACTCTTAGCACCGAACCTATTTTGATATAATTTTTAAACCCAAAGACAGATGTTCCTTGCTTGGGGTTCAAAATGAAAACCTACTTTGTAATCAGCAACTTCTTATGCATCTTCTTAACTGACATTTATGTAGACAAAGTCACGAGCAAAAGCTAGTACCCAATATCTTGTCCTATTACCTAATACACGTAAACTTGTAAACTGTTCAGTGCGACTGCTCAGCTAGTTGCCCGTCAAACGGCAAAGTTGATTGAGTTTGAATATTGCAATGGGGTGGAAGTAGTGACGGCACTAGTGATCTATGAACGTTAGTCGCCCGGATTGGGCCAATGTAAATGCTTAGTCGAGTGACACGGATTGCTTCGTAACTTGTGCAAGATTATATTAATGTTATATATGTTACCGGCCAAACTTATGTGTACTTTTTAAAGTATATAATCTTTTTTATGTATTTCTATTTGACATTGATGTGTACTTTTAAAGTATATAATCTTTTTTTTATGTATTACTATTTGACATTGATATGTACTTTTTAAAGTATTGTGTATATGTTTTTGTGACATTTATTTTTGTGAATGTGAGGACTATGGAAGTCGTTGGTTTTTTTTTTTAAATATGCGGTCTGACGGTTTGAGTATTTAATGCGGCCTACCCAAATGTCCTTACTTTGGTACTGTTCGTCAAGACGTTGGGCTCCTTAGTTTTTAGTTGAGCTAAACGACTACTGACAAATGCTTGCACTGTCTGGACAGGTCCACTCAAATCTGTGTCCTTCTCTCATCAAGAGAGTGCCTCAGACATTAATCTCCATGGTTCTCGCACATTTTTGACCAATACGATTGTATGGACTTTAAAAGAGACTTTGACCTCTGAGTTTGTTTCGGATGTTTCTTCTCAGAGCAGTCCAGCTACGAAACACCGGCCCCATCGTTCGCTTAAAATAAATAAAAAAACAAAATATTGACGTGTAAAAGTGTTATATATATAACCTATTTACAAAATAAATATGATTTTATGATTTTTATTTTTTTAAACCAGATTTCAGGACAAACTAGTTTTGCCTAGGCTAAACTAATTCTTTCTTGTCTCGACTCAGGGCACCCCGACTCGGACAGGTTCGGTTAGAAGGCTAAGGCGGGAGCGAAGCGTTGGTAATTTTTTTTAAACCACCCAGAAATAGGAGCCCCGCAGCGGGGCTACTTCGACCTATCTTAGACTAGTTTAGCTATAAATATTTTAAGGTAATGCTTGAGAAAATTTTGTAAACAATATTTATCGTCTGGTGGCGTAATGGATGAGTGGTATGCTTCGAGTCGGAAGTTTAATTACAACACAGAACAATATACATATACTCGTATACGGCCTGCAAGTAGCTGTTCTAGTTGTTATTTTTTTATTAAGCGCAGCTTTTGGTAGCGTTTAAGTAGAGGGCGACATCTATATGTATGTTAATAACAGGGTTAAAACAAAAGCTTATTCAAATTTCAATTTCCTGCAAGTACCTAGGATGAATGAAAAAATCTGTCCCACTGAAACAATGAAAACCATATCTCATAGCCTTGTAAATAAATAATTACGTACTCGCATTGTCGTTTTTGTCCATTATTGTACAAGCATTTAAAAATATTATTTCTAACCTTTTCTGTTTTCTATGTAGTGGTTATACAGACTAGTAATTACGATAAAATGTGTTGATATTATAATATGGTCGAATTAACCTGTAATTTCATTGGTCGATATTATAATTTCAATGTTAGCTAGACCTATTTTTTTATACATAAATCAGCTTCTAGGTTGTAATTAACGTTCAGACGAAATTACTAAAGCTAAAAACATAAAATAATTTGCGCAGTATTTTTCTTTTCTGTGACGTAGAGGCGGACTATGAAAAGATATTTGAACATTCAAACCCTAACGGGCTAAAAGTCGTATGAAAATGGCCGGGCGATATCGCAGGAAACAGTTAAGTATGACATATAAGTATAGAGTATACGTATACATTTGGCTTTAGTTTTTATGTATTAGTTTTTGCACTCCACCACATAAACTTTAATTACTTATGGCAAACTCGCACTCAATCAATATATGACCTTAAACAATAAGCTCAAAGATTTTTCTTCAGGAATTAATTTAAAGAGAGGTTTTTAAAAAAGTATTCATCCATAAATTGATGATACAATTTCCTTGGTAGAGAACTGATAGCATAAAGTTACAAAAGAACAAATAATGACCACCACTGCGATTGAAAAAAAACCACCATTGAAGACAAAGGTGAAGCTATCCGATTGTTTCAACATCAAATGAAACACATTCCAGCGTCAGTAGAAATAAACACAATATTACATTCCCAGACGCCAGCCACATTAAAGCTTTTACACCAAAAACTGCGAACATTTACGAAAATCTAAAGAAAAATGGCTTCTACACTGTCGAGCAGATAAAATACAAAGTGGGAGAAAAAAAACCGAGTGGTAATTCTTATTTGTGAGATCGTGCGTTAACCTGGTGTTATTGCCCCTCCGGTGCCGATACGGTGCCTGTTGCTAATCTCGACGGATGCCCGGCGACGCCCGGAGGTACCTCCATGGAAGAAAGTATCCCTAGCTACTTCAGAGGGTAGGAAATGAAGTACAATTTGTATGAGTTCCAAGACGGAACTTGTAAATTGTATTGTTCAATTAGGATGTATTGTGATGCTGGATTGGCAATTGAATTGTGATCTTTCTATGAAGAAGAGGGTAATAAAATATGTACGCTTGCGACTAGATTAAATGGTTTTTGGGTATTTTATCGTGCATGAAAGGATTAGCTATAAAAATGTTTTTAGAGATACTTATCAGACTGTGAAATTAAGTAGGCTATAGGAAAAAACGTATTCAGCTTTAAGGATAAACTTCCAGTAACAGTAAAATGAGATACAGAGTATTACGAATAACAAACCGAAACCAAAGTGTCGATTGTCAACTAAGCGGCTTACTTAATTACGATTCATTAAATCTATTTAACTAAGCGAACATGTAATTTAATCAAATTAAATAATTTATGTATACCGTGTTACGTCATTATTAGGGGACGAATATCAAACATCTCGTTAGTCAGCTTTTATCTCAAGACTGAGATTCAAACAATATTCAATTATCCACTAATAAATCCGTTTAAAAGAACAACCTTAACAAGAGTTAATCAAAACGATGATATAACGGTAAACTTTATAACTAACTCGATACAGCACCACAAAAGAATGAAAAATTCAATCCAATTGGCACAAGATTTGATTAAAAAGTTGAGTAAATCCACTATTGAATCACTATTTTATAGAATTATTCCACTGTTGCACACATCCACACAGAAATTCACTAAAATCACGAGTCACTGGCTGTCAACAATTAAAAAAAGAAAAAGTATAAAACCGTTATTCTATTTTCAAAATTGAATTCGGTGGTCCATTGGTGAGGGTATTTATTCGCGGCGCGTGGGTCGCACGAGGCGGGCGGCCGGTTCGCTCTTCCCGCCCATCTGACGGGCTCGCCGCCCTCGGTGACGTACGAAAACATTGCACACTTATCAGACCGGCTAAATGTTGTGTTACATGGCTTTTAAAGGTTGGATTGGTTTGTTTTTATGGTTACGTCTAATATGTAGCGTGATATGATTACACAATTAAGTTAATTTCACATGAATTTGCGGTGTGTTTGTTTTGCGGTTTTTATTACAGACCCGCTTGAGTTCAAACTTAATTTTAACAAGTGTTTGTTGTAATTAAGTAAACTAAACTCGTAACCCACATTTTCTGCTCTATCTTTATCGAGTAGGGACCCTTTTTCCTTTAACTTTCGTAACAAAAATTGTCAACCACTTAAAGATTCAAGGTGCCCATGGGGTTGCACCCCTTTGGTGCAATTAAGCGGCCCGAGTGGCGGTCCCCTCGACCTTAATGTCTTTAAGGTCCACCGCGGTACTTATTTGAGAAGAAGTGCCAATCGGCTGATGGACGGGAGTCTGGCGAAATACTGAATTACATAATCGTCGCTTTAAAAGTACTGAGATAAAAGCTATTAGGGACAGTTTTGCGCGAAAGAAATCCTAATGTTGAAATTCTCAGATTATGTTTTCTGAAGCAAATAAGAAAAGCACTTTTTGCGTGTTTGCTTAATCTATCGGTTTTCTTGAGGATTTTGGTCCTTCCGTCCTACCGTTCAACAAAAACAAGTTTACGAAATAATCTCACAAAAGCTTCCATCCTAAATGCGGCAAATACTATTTTCGTATGAATAAGTTTGGGCGCCTTCTTTTAAAAGCCATTCTACGCCAGTGGCGCGAACGGACGTTTCTTTATTAAGAATAGATTTCAGAAATAACATTTATTCAAGTATTATAAAGCTGTATCCTCTAAAGATTAACTAAATAACCGCGCCCGTAGTTCAGGTTTATACGAAAGAAGCCATTGACAGCATTCTTCACATCGTGCGTGTGTAAAGGTAATGAGGTTCCAGCGTTTAATGAACATTCGCTGAAAGGCCCAGCTCACGGCACGCCTAAATGCATTTCAATGATTTACCACTGAAATGTTCAAAATTAGGTTATCGACTTTCACATTGGGAGTTCCCGGGAACGAGTCAAGATATTTTTACGGTTATAGAGTTGGGGTTTAATTGAATTTTGACGGTGTCATTTTAAAATAAATATCTTGGGACACTAAGAAGAGGCCATCTGATACCAAAAACTAGGCAGAGCATGTACTATGGAAACATTGGTAACAAGACAACTGGTAGAATACAAACATATTATAAATAAATTAGACTCAGACACAGAACAAACATGCTCATCGCATAAAGATTTGCCCTAAGTGGGAATCGAGTCCAAAACCTGTAGCTTAGCAGTCAGGGTCACTAACCACTAGATGACAAATATGGCTACTTTATTTCTGTAAACAATGCATGACAGGTAACTTATGGTGTCAGTATATTTTATTTCTAGAACATAATACTACAGAGCTATGCTGTGCTTGCATTTTGTGTTATATACTATGTACTAGCGTTATATACAATGCTTTTAGCAGGCACTCAGCTGACGCGGCGCTGTGTCATCTTCAAAATTACCAGCTGCATTTTTCGTATATGCGTATGTTTATCGTTACTAGACTAGGAATTTTACACCTAACGTGTTGCTTGCATATTTGTGATTTTAAGCTCAATTCAACGTTTCCAGAATTCAGACAATTACATAATATTTATTGTAACAAATACAGGTAAATTTTGGAGATCCAGCAAATTGACATATGGAATTCAGTGGCGTGTTTTTCAAACAAGTCAAAAAGCCCGGTTTTAATGGGATTGTAAGATGTTATAATCACGAGGCTAACGTGTAGTAAACAGAAATTAAAAAAAAGACCTAACTACACTAAAAAGTCAATAGCTATTGGAGAAGTGCCTAGACTTGCTTAAGTTTTCCTAATTCCTAAAAATCGGTTTGACTTGCACAAATTTCGACATTAAGGCACGGCTCTACGTTTTAACTCTATCTAAACATCGCTTCAAAACCATGTTACGGCTAAAGTGAAGCCAGCACGTTCAGATAAACACATCATAGCTGAATCCCCCGAGTTCCCTCGATGCCTGGAGTGAGGGAGTGCGAGTGTCGCGTCTCATTGAACAGGGAGTGCGTTCGGACACTCACTTCTAGAGGTGTTGCAGGAAATTGATGTTTGAGTTCAAAGTGCGCTGGTCGAGTGTATGAGTTTATGTTTGTAAACGCATCAAAGATACAGGGCGAAATTCGTAATGCTAGACTGGACAATTTATTACATTATTTAATTACCCTCCATTCGGCAGTTAGGGAAATAAATAACCTGTAGTTATGTAATACAAGCATGAGTACATCTATTCTAGCTGTGGTGTGGCAAAATATTGTTAAAGTTTAATTGATTTAAAATAATCGAAGTCTAGCTGCGTCGCAGACAATCCATGTCAAATATGTCGACGAAATTGAAGCTTAGCATATTGAGATTAAGATTGGAATGCGAACGTTCCCATTGTTAGTAGAACTGTCCTCTGATCGCTAAATAAAAGCTCAAGCAGCAATGCGACAAACATTCTGATGAGTAAAAGTAAGACAAAAAATATCGACTTATCGTTATGCTATGCTACACATACAAGACATCATTACACAAATACATACGTCGTATATTCCAAAGAGATATATTTTATGTTCCGCTAATGAGCCCGTATTTACCCACCGCTGTGCCCTTATCTGTTACACTCCGGCCTTGTCCTGATCCATGCCAATCATTCCAATCATGCTGCCTTCAATTGCAAACGAATTTCCGTATGAAGGCACAAAAATCTACTTTTACGCGAATGTAGAGAGTGGAAGAAACATTTCTCAACGGAGAAAATCTAGTCTATAAGTTTCCTGGATTAAATATGACAGGTTCAAGCGGTTATAGCGAAATTTATAATTGGTTTGGGACTTGGAGAGGCAGTAATAATAGATCTTTAGTGACCGAGGGGGCTTCAAAAAATCCTTTTTACCTCTTTATCTGAATATGAATAGCGTCATTAAGAATAACTGCCATAGAGTCATTGTAGTGAATGTCGAGGGTGGAGTGAAGGTAGGGGTTTAACTATAGATAATGATGATCCTGCCGAGATATTAGGCAATAATTGAAAGTGAACTTACACACGACCATGAATACAAGTAGGCATTCCGGGAACAAAATCAAATGGGACATCTTTGAGCTGTCTTCCCACAATGTGACATAAACCCAATCATATCAATATAATACAAGCAGTGTTTGCACATCTCTGCTTCCCTCCCAGGGGTGTCCATATGTGCGGCCCCGTAATAATATGTCATCCGGACAGTAAGCGGACATGCGACGGACTGGCCGTCTGTTCGCAATAATAATTATCTATCGATACTGCTAACAAACGATAAAATCTATACCGCTGTCAATAGACTGGATGTTAAGGAGCTAAATTGACGTTTATCGATTTTTCTGAATAATGGCGTAATTACTGAAATTTGTTAACAATTGTTTTAAATTAGTTATATGTCTACGGCGTGTAATTAAAATTATGCCAAGGCCGATATTAAGGATTAAGAAAAACTAGATTTTCTTTCCGTTCGGCTTTATTATGTGTGTACAGATAGACTTATGTTATGAACTTTTTAATGCAAGCCACGATTTTTGGGCAGTCTGAAGATCACGCCACTTAATAGTTAAAATAGTTCTAAGCAAACCGGCCTAAAAGCTACCTGCAAAAGAAATCAAAGGTCCCAACCCCGGCTTAGAGTTTAACTTTAAACGCGCCTCGTTATAATTCCTAATGATAAATGATGGTGACAGTTCTAACACCTCTTTTAACCATGAACAATAACGACGTTACTTCACTTCCATATTGCTCCCCCCACTCGACATCGATTTTATTCATCGCCACTCCTTAATTACCGAATATTGTTTTGTTCGAGTGTACTGAACCATTAAACGGCTATGTTTAATTGCCACTCGTTATTCCATACGTTTTTATATTCGCTAGAATAGCCAGTTTTATCGTCGTTGCCTAATTTTGGGAGTATTGAACCTAAAAGTTTTAATTAAACCACCGGTTTTGTAGGCCTTAATGAGAACGCATTGATGTTTAATTTATGATCTAGTTTTAATCAATGTTTGGTAATTATGCGTAGGTGGATTTGTGTTTGATGTAATTTCAATTTAGGAAATCCTAATGTTTATATTACATTTTTATCACCATATGAGCAAACATGAGCTTGTGGGTTTAAATCTGGTCAACCATCAATGTGACTTTTTCATTTCATATGTATTAAACTAAACTTATCATTTATATCACAGACGTTGGTCGAGAAAAAACAACGTGAGCAAACCTACACTTAATGTAAGTCTGAAATCACCAACCTGTGTTGCAAGCGTTGGTCAATGCTCGTGTCTTCTCTGTATGAGAAGAAGTTTTTACCCTGCAGTGAGAGAGTAATAGGTAGCTATAATACCATCAGCAGAAGAGATCCTATGAAAATTTGTGCGCATATTGTGGAACAACCAGGAATAAGGTCGAAATATCCGATACACGATATTTAAGGTCGGAAAGCCCTTAAAATTCAACGCAGAAAGCTATCGGAAATCTTTCCGAAGAAAGGGAAGTGGGTCGTGGAAAATAATCCCTTTAAAAATACACCTTTAATAAACAACCCTGAGGTATTATTACCATTCTTGGGCCGTCAAAGTTAATGGGTCCTAATTTCTATGAAGGAAATATAAAGGAGGGTGGATAATCACAAATATGGATAAGAGTAGAATCGTGTAAATTTGGCGTGATATTGTAGTTGTTATATTTTATCACGACTACTTTATTAACGCAATTTTACTTAGCGGGATCTGAGGGATGTGACGCCAATTAACTTTTATACCCGCAGTAAAGTATACGACATTGTAACCGCGGATGTATGTATTGTTCGGTCAGTAAAAAGCCGCTTAAACAATGCGTATCAAAGAAAAAAAGTTATAATCTGGAACACTAACAAAACAATCGTGTCTGATAAGGTAATAAGTAATAATAACAATGTTAATCAACTTTCGTTTCTGACAGTACTTACTTAAGGAAGAAGCTTCAAAAGTCCTTTGTAAAACACCTTTTATGTACGCGATTCTAAGAAAACCAATAAGAAAATTGCGTTACGTAGATTCTTCAAATAAATTGGACAAAAATTGCGATTCCAGAATAAGATGGGCTTGTCGGAGTGTGTCTCAATAGATATAATTGAGGAAGCAACAGATGGTTCGGAAAATGTGACGTATTGCATTTCCCATAGGAAAATACCGTGATATTTTTCATATCGGGAAAATAAAATAGTGTAACTGTGAAAATTGTGTCAGATCAGACGTAACAATATATTGAACTGGATATGGCAGGGAAACTAGCGTAGCGTTACATTTATCCGGGGATCAAAGGACAGCGAAATGTATGTTCAGATATGTTTATGTCAGCGGCAAAACCACAATAGGTACTTGTTACAGGTGCTTTAACATAAAAATGGCGTATAGGGAAAATATTGATTAGGATCTTGATAGTTATTAACTTAAAAGTTTATATTACAGTTATCGACAAAGGAACAATATCGTAAGAGAAACGCCAATCTACCAGTAGCAAGCGCGGTGATCAATGCTCGTGCTTTCTCTGTGTCAGAAGAGCTCTTTTCCCTGCAGTGGGATAGAAATATGCAGGTATTATTAATTTGATTATACTCAGAGGTACCGATTTGTAATCATTACCACTTCTGCGTCACCACTACATTTCTCTCATTGGGACCAGACATCATACTGTGCTGTGTTTCACTGTCGCTGACGTTTAGATTTTTAGTAAACTAACAACATTTATACGAGTACAACGGCCATGTTTTAACTTTGTTCGAGGAATTGAATAAGGGTTCATTCATGGGTATAATAACCGATCGATCGATATTAACGATCCTAATTATGAATACAGAAATACTCTCTCGTAACAACAAATTGTGGAAGCAATTAGGAAGCCTGTAAGTATCAAGGGATCTTTACCAAATGGTATAATGCCGAGATAAATAAACATAAGCATATGCTCAGGCTAAGCATTACTGCTCAGACAACTGTCAAACTTCGATTGTAAGACAGAGACAGCAACAGTTAATCCAAAATACTTGCTAAGTAACATTTATTTATCTTGGGCTAAGTGTTTCCACATTAATAATGATTGCAGGATCAAACGGGATAGATGATGTAACAGCCCACACCGTCCTGTCCTGGTTGAGTGCATCATGCGTGGGGTTTATGTCATATTGAGTGCATTCTGTGCGTTAAGGTTGTCACGAAAATAACAAGGATACAATGTAACAGACCTTCATAATAAAGTTTTCAATGCCAAATTAGTCTTATGGCGGTAGAGGGTATTTGATAAAGACCCCGCCCCCAAGGTAAAAATTTAAGAGAATCTGAACTCTATGGAGTAGGTGCTTTACGTTAAAGTTCAAACAAATACTATTTATATAAAATTGCATAAGTTCAAGGTCGCATGCTGAGCGAACTAGAACTTGTGGACAATGAAACGTGGTTACCAGTCTCACGGCAACCACGTTTTAGCTACTTATGTGATTACCGGTAGTACGCACACGCAGAAGATTTGTGTGTTATGAAGTTGTGGAATTATTGAGAATTCAAAAATTTCACGCAACTTTTCAAATGTCGCCCAGCAACAGCGTATCCATACGGTTAGCAGAACTGGAAAAGGAGACGAACAAAACGCCTCTTTATTTGGTTGTGACAACTGCTAACCCGGTTGAATAGTTTGGCCAAGATAATAGCGCTAAACAGTAGAAATATTAAAATATCATACAAAAAACGCAAAGCAATTATAAATCTACGAGATTACCCAATAGAAAAACTCTAGTTACTTACTACTATCTGCTGAATGGAAAATATGGCTATAAGTAATGGCTTTTCAAAATTACGTAAAGACGAAAAGTAATTTTAAAATCACGTAAGTATTTACAAATTAGACTTTTTTGAACTTAAAGGGGTTCGCGTTGTTTACATTTGCTCTAGCAAATGTAAACAACGCGAACCCCTTACCCTAAGTGCCGGATAAAGCTGGCAAGTCATAGCATCTATGCTATGACTTGCCAGCTTTATCCGGCACTTTAAGTCATAACATTTCTATTTATTGAAGAGCAAATTTTTCCTCACATGTATTACGCTTTCTGCTTCAAATATAAGTAATAGAGGATCAAATAAAGGAACATTTATATCCGCATACATCCGGAGTAGTTCAGTAATGTTGTTCAGTGCATTCCTCATGACTGGACAACGGTCAGGGCTGCCAAAATTCGCAAAATATTTCCAAAAACTTTGCAATATTTTTAATAACAAGAGCCGATGTTACAAAAGAGTAATTCTGATAACATCATGATGATCTGATCAGTTTTATAATATGTTTAAACTAAAGCGTTGTGGGAGTAAGACTTAACACGCCCAAAAACCACGAGATAATCCTTGCGTTAGATTTCACCCGGTCCGAATATCTTGATATCTTCCCTACGAAAAACTTTGGCATTAAGATTAGATGAGGGAGGCACAATTCCACTTGCTCCGTTATGTACTTTTTGCTCAAAACAATCTCGTTTGCCTCGCATTTCGTGTAGGATTGCCGCTGTTTATATTTTTATTTCTTGAGAAATCTATGTCTGTGAAGGTTGCGCTACTTAAATCTAGAAATTACGTTTACGCTGTTTTTACACTGTTCAACAAAGAGCGAAACCTTGGTAATGGATTGTGAAGGTCTGATGATCGCCTGAAAAACATTGGTATTTAGTTAAACCCTGCTAGACTGGAATCCGACCTTAACGTAGTTGGAAAAGGTACAAAGATATTTTACTGTGCAAGAAATTGTTGAGATCAACACGGCAACATGCTTATGCATGCACGTATTCATGGCAATCATTGTGCTAAACAAATGTTTGCCATGAATACGTGGCTTTACAAGTTATATTTTTTTTTTTACTAGGTGGAGTCATCGTGACTACCTCTGAGCAGAAATGACGAAACAAACATAGGGATCATCGCCTTTTTAAGAAGTCTAAGTCTTCGAATGATTTGACTGGTTGATGGAATGATTAAATGTTCCGCGAGTCAGCCCTAAACCGTGGATTGGGGTCAGGGTCGGACCGGAGCGGCGGTCATCGCCTCCTGCTCGCCGAACATACTGCACATGTTTCATATGTTTACTTACGTGTGAGCTGCATTGGAACGCATCCAATATGAGAGGCAAGTTTTAGGTGTAATCTATTTTTTTTCTTCGTGATAAAAGAAGATAGTAGTAGCTGTTATAACCGTTGAGAAGTTTGGAGTGTTTACCTGCAACAAAAATATTAAATACTTAATAATGTAGTGAGAATAATGTAGAAAATATTAAGTAGATAGAGGCATAATTAACAATAAACAAATCTGGACATAGCTAGGTATATCTACATCCATCTAAATAAAGATACAATTGGCTTTGCAGTTTTTTAATCTTTTAAAAGTGCTAGTTTGTATGTTCTGACGTTTGTTATTCAACGTTACTTTAACGGCTGAAAGAAAACAGCAAAAATTTTACACAAACAGATGTTGATCCATCAAAACACAAAGGTTAATTTGTTGACAGTCCCCAAAGCTCAGCTTAATTGTGAAGTTCGAAGTCGAAAGCACAACCAGGAAAGCACTATACGCCAAATACATAATAAATGTAACAGAATTCGTAACAAATTATCTGGCTGATCAATTAACCGCTGGTAATCCGAGCTGGAAATGGCGAAAATGCCATTAATATATTCTTACCCTTCATAGACTCTAGGAGTTTGTAATCATTCGTAATTGATTTCTGCCGGATGAACCGAACCTTTTAAATAAAATAGATTACGTGTTGATTACGCGACGATTACGCGGCGACACGACATGTGTGTCGTGACATTAATTAACAGATTAATTGATTTAACCCACATACCGGTAAAACGTTATTGACACGATATGTCACATACATTAATACTTTATGGAATCGTCATTTATAATCGGATGACCGGTTTCTGTTCACTTTTGACAATAATGTAGTCATGTGCCGGAGGTTAGCTCACAGTTAAGGCCTATTTTGTATGACATTTCAGGTTCGTAACTAAGTAAGTACCAATGCGACTTTTTCTATTTATTGTTACGTTAGGTGAGATAAGCTTGCAACGCAACTCACAATTATAGACCTCCATAAATACATATTTATCAGTCGCTTCGTGTAAAGCACGGGTCATTAAAATTCTGTTGAATCCAGGTCGCCTAGAAGCCGACCCTAACGTAGATAGGAGAAGACTAGGAAGATGAATGTCACACGTACCTTTAAAAAAAACAACACCATTCTTTAAGAGATTGTACATTGACCAGCTTTTTACTTTTCCACCAAAACAGAGCCGTATAAAACCCACATTAGTTACACGTACGACCTCTATCAGTTGTCTCTTTCGCGTAAAAGTAAGCTGGCATGGCAACAGCGCCGTCCCTTTCAGAAGCACTATAGGATTCGGCTGATTAGATACTGATATCGACGCACTCCTGATTAAATTGCTTGTTTTACTGGTCACCATGATTATAAAGAAGCCACCAGTATGATTTTTAGGGCTTCTAATAAACGGGATAAAATTTGGAGCAGTTTCATTGGCATAATTTTATGTTCTGTATTCGTGACGAGTTTTCTAGTGAATTGACGTTACATTAAAACTCGATTATGTGTTGGCTAGAAAGTATTGCGGTGATAAATATAAATAGCAAAATATAAAGGAAATCAAGAAAACAACATTAGTAATTCTCAACTTATGAAATCGGTTCTTATGACGTTCAAGGTAGATACATTGAACAAGCTTAGTGATCTTTATTTGTATAAGAAGAGGCTTTTGTCCTGCAGTGACGCAATAAAAGACTATTATTAGAAAATCCACGCAAGTCTCACCAGATTTTCGGTTCTCTCAGTAGGGGTCCTACCGACCTTACACCTTCCGGTGCGCGGAACACGCATAATTCAATACCTAGCGATAATTTCCCCCATCGCATTAATACTGACTTCGGCACAGAAAGTAATGTTCGCAAACAAAAGGTTATCCCAAACGTTCTAATTGAAAAACGATTACCTTTCATGAGTTATAGGAGGTCGAAGAAATATTACCTAAACTCATAAATATGGAAAGAGAAATGAACAAATTATCCTCGCATTAGAGAGAGAGTTAATAGAGGTAATACGAGCTCCAACTGAGAATAATTAGATGGGAATTAGAGTAAGTTTCTAGCAGTTTTATTACTGCAGGCAATTAAATGAACATTGTGCTACTGTGCGGACAAAGTGACGCTTAATTAGATTAAAGGCTTATCATGTGGTGGTACTCAAGAATAGATTATTTTAATTAATAGGAGCAGTCTCTTGAGCCTTGAATTTATTTATTTATTTATTTCTACAAGGTGACTTCACAGCTGGTAAGTATAAATAACTTAAAATATAACAAAAAACGTTACGCCAATGACGAAGTATAAGATGGCAGCGAGAGACAATAGGTAAGTGTATCTGTAATAAAGTTATGAAAATGGAAAGTCGTGATGTGAGCGTGCATCTGGACAGAGTGGTGATTATTGAATGTCTGAGTGTATGTAGTGTGTGAGTGTAATTAGATTAAAGAAGAAAAAATAAATACTATAATTTAAAACTAGATACTTATTGACACTATTAAAGCAGACAGGCATCAGATACCGAACAGAACAATTGTTGAATTGTCCTATCATTCTCAGGGCACGGGGAGAGCCATTTCTCACATAAAGAAAACTCAACCACAATAATAATTCTTAACCACGAATTATACAAAAATAGAATAACGAAAATACTTCGTTTCATAGTCATGTAAGCGCAAACATCATGGTAATCGAGGCGTAATGTTATGAAGCCTGTAACCTTCAGGGACTACCCATATTTGTTCAGCTCCATTCAGATTATGTCCATAGAAAAACGAGTTTGTACAAAAGCTAAACAGACACGGAAAGCTAAACGCGTACGCGTCTTCATTTCCATAAAAAACTTGAAGTCTGTGGATTCAGTTGAATAGAACTGAATAAGTATGAGTACTCCCAGGCTACACAACATTAGGCAATGACACCAGGCGTGAAGCAGCAAAATTAGGACAGCTGGCTAAATAACAAGTCCAGGTTTCCTTACAATGTTTTTCTTCAAATAGTCGAAGACCAACTTTAGCAAGTTGGTTAAAAACGTCACATTGGTCCGGAAATTAAACTGAGTATCAAGGCTTTATTCTATAAACTCTCGTAAAAAGTAAACAAACGCTGCAACAAACACCCATACGCACAATAATAAATGGTCGTGTCAGTGAAAATGTGACGGTAAGAAGATCCGCCGAGCATGATGGATGGCCCGTAAGCACCGGCACGCGTGATTAGCGCTCTCGTTGGTAATGCAAGATGTGCGGATGAGCTGGTGGGGTATTTAACAGATATGGCGGCTGTGAGCTGTAGGGGAATGTTATTAGATCGGTATGTGTATGTCTTGACCATCCTAGGATGAATATCTGAGTAGGCCTAAACCTATCTGTCGGCAGTTTCGAGATAGATATTTCACATAAGCTTTATACATCTTCATTTTCCTAGTCATTTCCCAGGTCAGTCTCCAGTGAAGCTGGATTCTCTCCATTTGAATACCAGTGTTATACATAGAGCAATTGATAAATAAGTCCTAGTACAGATCTTCGATTTGTGCGATACGTTGCAAGTTTAAAGTTAATTACTTCTACTGAACGACACAAAACTATTCGAGACTCACTACGCTACGTGACTTTCTGTCGCTTGCAACTTTGGAACAAAAGGAACTTTAAAGATGTATTGTGCAGATTTGTCAACATTGAGCTTAAGATCATTGATACCAGGAAAATTTTTGTTACTACATCTAGAAGTAGATAGCAGTGTTAGAAAAATAAAAAGGCCCTTAGCCTTATCCTGTTCGTACTTAAAATAAGAGACAAATTTAACTTATCAAAATCAATACATTTGATAAGATTCATGCAACCAGATCTGTGTCTCTTAGCACCTGAAGCCAACCATGCAACACAGTAACACGATACCACGTACCGAATTATTAGCAATTGTTACAGGACCCCTACTGTTTGCATTGATGGCTTTGGCTGTACTTCGGTAACTACAGACCTTTATAGGTCTCTGTGCAGTTAACGACATAGGTAGAGGCAGAGGTGGGATCAACAGTGTCTGTTGTTAGTAATACTAGACGCTTTTAATTGAACCAGCATTGTTGGGAAGAATCTTTGAGATCTGCGTAGTTCACTTTTTGAAAGATTTTTAATAATACCTGTACTACTGCAGGGCAAAGGCCTCATACAAATACGGCAGAAGCATTGATCAGCAGTTCAGAACATTTGTTCAAGGCTATAGCAAGTTAATTCCATACTTAATAATTATAAATGCGAAAATAACTCTGTGTCTGACTCTTCTTCATGCCTAAACCAATGGATCGATTTGAATGAAATACGGTAAAGATATAGCCTGGGACCCGAGAAAGGACATAGGGTAGTTTTCATCCCGGAAATCCTCCGGGAACGGGAACTATTATTCTACGCGGACAAAGTCGCGGGCAAAAGCTAGTAAATTATATGTAAAGAGCTTAAAGCAGGGCTCGTGAAAATTACAACCACCATTCCACTTAAAAACTTATATTTATAAACGGTGAAGGAAACATCGTGAAGAATAGGATGTTTTCGAACACGGATGTCAGTGATGTCCAAGGTAATTTAATCGAAGACAAATTTGATAATTTGATAGCTTCAAGAAATTGTAGACTTCACTATTTGGTATTAATTTCAACTTGATATCAGTCCACCTTCTTGGAAAAAGGGTTTTGGTAGATAGCTATCAAAACGATTCTATAAGGATTCATCTTTCCCTTTCGAAGAACCTTTAAAAATAATCGCCAAGATGGGAAGAAAATTTAACTTTCGCCTTTATTACATATACTTTATCAAAAACGAAAACCACATAACCACACAGTTGATTACAGTTGCAACAACGCACTAACATAACACACAAGCGGCCGCTTGTATTCAATTCCCGACTATTCCCGCGAGATCCACCGCACATCGCTAAATGTTTCATTATAATTTAATTAAAACAGTTAAGGCCTCTAGAAGAGCTTTGTTGAAACTTTTATGATTATTGTTATCGTATTTTTGGTGGAGTTCGTTTTACTATTCTCTTTAGACGCCTATGGCCAACTGTAGGATCTTGTTGAATAGTAATAAGAGTTTCGTTTAGTAATGATAATAAATGGAGTTTCAACAAATTTTACTTGAGTCGTTTTTTAATCGGTTGGTTCTCTAGTATTGAAAACTTTTAAGTTATAAGTACTGACACTCTTAGAGTACTGCGATCACACTGATCATGTTACCGAGTGCGGTGGGGGCTATACGCTCGAAGCATGAAAGCTTAAACAACGATTCTAATCAAAAATTCTTACAGGGGGATTGCATTGACATTTAAATCACCGTCACAACCCTCTAGGTTGTCAAACGTATTTGCGACTATAATATAAATAACTACAGACAAATATCCGACTACACGCAATCCATACTAATATAAATGCGAAAGTTACTCTGTCTGTCTGTCTGTCTATCTGTCTCTGTTTCATGCCTGAACCACCAACATTCATAGTCTAGACCCGTAGTTTTCATCCCGGAAATCCCCCGGGAACGGGAACTATTATTCCACGCGGACGAAGTCGCGGGCAAAAGCTAGTTTATTATAGGTATTACAATGTTATAAAAATAACGTTATAACACTATAGTTATTTCAATGTTTGCTTCGTTATTTTTAATACGTTCAAAGCTGCTAGCTTTAACATAACAAAACTGCCGTTATCATTTCAATATACTTACATAGAATATTATGTCAAAGCAAAAACTAACGAGAACGGCCATCACATCATTAACTTGCAATTTTAAAACATAAAAGGACCGTGTTATAACGAGTCTGGACATCAGGTGCTAGTACCAGCATACACAGATATAAAATTAGTTTTCACGAGGAAAACCGGGGGAGAGAAACAGTATCGTATATCAAAGTTCCTCTTGCGAGCATCTATCATCATCCACTCCGAGTATCTGGTGACTAACTAACAGTTGTGTCGTGTCGTTAGGGTGATTTTTAGCATGTTTGAACTTTGTAACGGTAGTTTATTGGTTAATATATAGGTATTCCGTTGCACGATTTCATGAGGGATTCTTTTACATTATACTTTTGTCCGGGTGGAAGTCAAATGTGCTATAAAACACAGACATTCGGTAATACTGTACTAACAAATAAAAATACAACCACTATACCTCTTTATAGTGTGCTTTCACTCTCGAATTCTTTATTTATTTAAACTTTATGCACATATGTACAATGAAAAAATAAATTCTTTAGTATTATATTCGGTGATCGCAGGCACTAATTGAATCGCGGATTAAAAAGCAATCTAGGTCTTTTCAGCTGTCGCCTTGTCTGCCACGTTATCACAATGACATATTATCTCTCAGGAACTATGTTATTACTTTCGCATTTATTATATCTATATAAAGCTAAGTAACTAAGCAATCTCTCTAAAGTCATTAACAATGGGAGAAACCAAATTGCAGTATAGCGTTTTAAGTCTACGCACAAAATACTGGGTGATTAATGACTCAATATGTATAATAAATGTACCGTTATAATACAGATTATTGTAACAAAAACACCAGTGAAGTCTGGCGTGTTCTTGTGCAATTTCCAAGAAACTAATAATGGGAAATGGCTGATTATATTCATAGAGACGATGATCTATCATTACAGGTAATTTTACTCGTTACTTCATGCGTCATATTCAGTGCTCAGGTGCTATGAATATGAGAGAATGCAAGAAATGTTTGAGTTAGCAATAAAATGTATTGCGTGACATGTTTTCAGGAGGTATAATGTGAATTCCGAGAAGTTCGATTGAAATATAACTGACGGTCCTAAAGCGTCTAGTACAACTATTTTAGACCATAAATATTACAGTATTGGCTAGCTTCTCTCGAACCAATTGACCATGTGATGATTTAAAAAACTGTGAGCAACTCGCAAACGTTACCTTCACAGTTCAAAAGCAATACCTTTAAAAAACTCGTTACATACCAATGATTAACAAAACTAATCAAAACACAAAAGCGTTGCGCGTTACACGTTGCACGGAACCCGATTACCGCAGCAATCTGCCAAGATAATTCAGCATTTAGCGGATAACTGAACGGTGCAATTTTATATGCAAAGCGTTAAACAAAAGGTAGGGACGTAATAGCGGTTTCATGTACTTCGGCGTTAGTGCGGAACTTTAACATAAGAGCTATAAATCTAGTTTAGGTCGGCACTCGCATCTGTGGCAATTCAGGGCTGGCTGACTCTAGGAAGGAATTCAAAAGGGCGTAAGACGTTTGTTTGGCAAGCATCGGTAATACTTTTACGACATGGCGTCATGTTCGTTCTAAGGCACGAAAAGTCATGTTATGGAGAATTGACATGTAATGATTCACCTCGCAAATTGAAAAAACTGCAAAAAGTAAAGTGGGAGTGATATTTTTCAAGAGCAGCGTTGAACGTTTTTTAAAATATGCGTTCGCTTAAAAGTGATTTGATTCTGGCAACTCCATAATTAAATATCAATGATTGGTAGATGCACTTGTGGTTAGAAAATTAAAAAAGGAAAAACAATGAAAATTAACACTAAACTAGCCAACACTAGCCAAAAAAAGAGATTAGAATTTAGTTATTCCTTTCTTCAGAGGACAAATGGTTAGGTCTTTACACCGACTTCAGACTTACAGGAGTCTGTAAGGCCTAGTCTTAATATTTCCAAAATATCCTAGCGGCAGCCCTACACATTGTGCCAACAAGTTAAAAGGATTGTAGTTTAGTACTGTAGCGTTGTTTGAGTTTCAGGTTAACTTGCAATCTCATTTGATAATGATTCGTAGTATTTATTAAGTACTAGCTTTTGCCCGTGACTTCGTCCGCGTGGAATAATAGTTCCCATTCCCCGGGGATTTCTGGGATGAAAACTATCCTGTGTCCTTTCTCCGGGCCCAAACTATATCTGTACCACAGACAGACATACAGAAAGACAGAGTTACTTTCGCATTTATAATATTAGTACGGATTTAGCGTGTAGTTTTGAGACCCTCAGGCTCAAACTTCAACTATGATCAATAGGGGGGAGTTTCAATAGTCTGATTCACTAAAACTCGCCTAGAAATTAGTAATCAGCATACATATTAGTAATATCTATCTCGGCACCTGCCACCTCATACATTATGGTAAAGAGAGTAAAATTGCTCGGTATGGTAAAGGTAGGATTTTCCCTAACTAAACCAAATAAGATAGTTATTGTAATGGGTAACATTGTTGAAATTACTTCATTTTAGTCCACTCAATTTTTCTATTTATTTAACTTGAGGTCGTATCAGGTTTTCCTCTTCCGTGTCGTCCTGTCAACTGTCATGCTATCACTCAATCCTTTCTCATTCATAACATTCTTCACATATTTTAGCCTGACCTTGCTCTCCTCATCCATCCCTCCACTTTTTTATGCATAATTCTCTTACTCAGTGATGTTTTAAATGTAAATGGCAATGCAAATACTTTACATACCCTTTTATTTTTTTAAAGATCTGAGTCCCATAAAGACACCAGATATATGACATATTTTAGTTTTACACTAGAGGCGACACTGGAGGCGTAATAAACAAGATGAAGGCGAGTGACGATCCTCAGCACTAATAAACGATTACGGATTCAAGGAAAGAGAGTATTTATCAGAAGATAACTAGGCCGTTTACAAAAAAATCTCTATTACCTATTAAATGGCATAAAAGTACTGAAAAAAGACGTAGATCTATATCTGTAATCGTCTGCTGTTCTTAGGTTATAAAGAGTTATACATAAACTAGTAAATATGGCATAATAACATCACCGGTTCAGACAACCCACTGTAACAACAGTAATCATAAGCTCCAAAAACCGAGTGAGTGGCGAGTAAGTAAAGTGGCGAGCGGATCGGACTTCCCGCCAAGGATACAATTATTATACGTAAAATACGCCAACTTCACCCAAATGAAGGAAACGTTTGTAATAAATCCAAGATTTATCGTTTTGGGAGCAAAAATTAAAAAAAGAGCCCGACCTCTTGACGTTTCAACTGTTTGAGAATTTCTTTATGAGTTTTGTGTGTTATGAAATCTCGAAATGTTTGTCGGGAACAACAAAGAATCGTATAAAACGACAGTAGCAAACAACAGTTAAATTAAATACAATTACAATAAAGAAAAATACATTTTCCTTTCCACGACAACTGTTAAAAAAGTCGTTTAAAATAATGAGTACAAATATTACAGTAACAATGCAGTGAGTAAATTCCATTATAAGCGGTAACAAAATGCATTCAACTCCGGAACGAGGCGGTTGAATCGGGTCGCAACTGCTTCGGATTGGATTAAACCAGACTTCACAAAAACGTGCACTACTTCCATACCATAGTGCTTAGCTACACTAAAGAGTAGTGCCACGGGGGTGGGGGGTAAAGCGAAGGGGGGTAAAGTTTTGACTCGCTAATGACGTCACCGGCTCACAAGTATTCAGGATAGTCAGGATTCAGACAGAATGGGCAGATTCATTGCTTTGCCAAGTAATTACAGCTTCGCTGAACTGCTAAAAGGAATGTAAATTATAAAATGTTGCTTTTAGCTTTGGTGATGTTTTTAATTAAATAAGTGGTGATATTTCTATTTATATGAATTTAAGCCTGGTGAAATCTGGTGAAGTGAGGTTGCTGTGAGCTCTTAATCCTTAACAACCTCCTGAGATTTTATTAAATTTTAACACAATAACTGTACTGTTGTCACTAAAACGATTAAAGACGCCAATCATCCTAAACTTTACAACCAGAATCCCTAATTGATTACATTTCCAAATAGCCCACAGCTTAATCTTTTAAAGAAAAACCGCAGTTAAAATAATATTTCCGACTCCGAGGACGAACTTCAGCAAGAATAACATCAACAAAGTCGAACTCAATTATAATACCATTAGCTTTACCACTCCCGATTTTCTATTTAAAATAATACTAAAGTTTCCCGGGCGAGTAGTTACTCGGCTGGAAGGACCAAAATGATTTGTTTGGTTCAGTTGACAATAACTATTATGTAGCTGGAAATCTATATGAAATAACTATCAACCATTATTATTTTTACACCTTTATTTCCAAATAACAACTCTTCACTAAGATAACATCCTCCAAATTTTATGTCTGCGGTTTCGGCTGTGCGTTGATATATCCAGTCAGTCAGTCTTCCATCTATACTTCTATACTAATATTATAAAGAGGAAAACTTTGTTTGTTTGATTGTAATGAATAGGCTCAAAAAGAACTGGACCGATTTTAAAAATTCTTTCACCATTCGAAAGCCACATTATTCCTGAGTAACATAGGCTACATAATATCACGCTATGTCCCACGAGAGCGAGGCAGTAGCCAAAAATCTACGCAACGCGGGTGAAACCGCGAGGAACAGCTAGTTTTCTATATACAGATTGACATTCAACTTTGTCATGTTACTGTGATTATTTTTCAGGATCATAATAGTCAGGTTTTCCGCCATACTGAGAACCAAAGAACATTTATAAACTAAACAAAAACGACGTTCAAAGTTCAAAGCACAAATTCTCTTCAGAATATTATTTTCTTGTCGGAATTCCGCAGGTGTATGGAAATGAAGTCTCCCCGCAAACAACGCTGTAAACTATAGACGCGTCGAATGAGTCTATTTACATGCACGGGTCGGGAATCGAACCGCGACGTCTCCGCCACCTGGCCTCAACTTTTGTCGGCAATTGAAATCCTATTGTGTTGGTCGTCTGTTGTTTGCGAGTTTTTCAGGTAGAGCAGGGATCGTTTGTAATGCCAATAAGGCCAAAATGTGCGCTGAAAAGGAAATATGGCGGTATTGTAATACACGCTATTGTTTTCATCTTGCGGTTTTGTGGATATTTGAATTTTTTAGCATTATGTTTCTTTGTTAGGAAATGATTATGATGTGAGAGCTTATCTGTGTATTATCCTTATATGCACAAACATCACATTGGTCCAGTTATTAAAATCAAAACGTTGCTAAGTCAAAGAAACCTTGTTATGCCATTAGCTTTCCAGTAAAAAGCTTGTATTTGTAAAGCCTCGTACATGTTCACTTATGTTGCCGAGGTTTGTATTGTACGAGCTAAAAGGTGCCGAGAACAGACCTTTGCCAAAGAGAACGTATTAGCTCCGCGAGGTGTAGTGTGATAAGGTGTTATTCCAGCTTTAGGCGCTGTGATTCAATTCTCTATTTCTGTAGCTGCAGTTTCATTTAGACTATGTATGCGATTGCATGAAAGCTGCAAGTGCGACTGAAAGATTCGTGCGAATAAGCTCGTCACTTAGACTTCATCCACACCATTCAAAAAAAGGTAATATTAAAAATGGCAACCAATAAAAAACATCAAGGCAATGACGATAGCCGAGACTACCCATCTATGCACATATGAGAGTGAAAAGCTGCCTGCAAATTCGACTTAAAGACTCATGTTTCCTTTACTTATAGGTGACAGTATGTTTTTGCGTGAAGAAGTTTGCCACTCAATTTTATACATAGCATTTTTTGAAAGCTGCTACCAAAAGTGGGATCTATCAGAAACACGTTGTCGCAAAGAAGCTCGACAAGCCTCGAAGTAAGCAATCACCTTCCTTAGATCGTGCACCGAAATTAACTTGAAAACAAACAGTGAAAAGGCAAGAAGAAATACCGTTTTAATTTTATACAAAGCAATGTTACATGGTCCTTCGATCCAGCCACAATAATTACATGCAAATATTATTACCTCGTAAATAAAAATAGTTTTCCTTACAAGAAACTATAATTTTTATTTCAGTGTTTTCTACTGAAGCTCGCAATATTTCTGTTACGTCACTCCTCGTAGCTAACAATGAGTATCTCACCTTTCCTGACAGTTTCTCGACGCCTTCAGCTCGGCTGGTCGGTTGGTAGAAGCGAAAAACTGCACTTAACAATGTCAGCTACCGCATGACGTTAAAAGAAAATGTCCAGATTAAAATTTTTATTTCTTTGTAAAATTCTCATTGGTTTTTTTTTGTTTTCTTTTTAGTAGAAGATAATGATGAAGTTTCCGCAATTGTATTTAATCCATACTAATATTATAAATGGGAAAGTGTGTCTGTCTGTCTGTATGTTTGTGTTTCTTTCACGGCAAAACGGAGCAACGAATTTACGTGATTTTTAAGTGGAGATAGTTGAAGGGATGGAGAGTAACATAGGCTACTGTTTGTCTCTTTCTAACGCGAGCGAAGCCGCGGGCAAAAGCTAGTAATATTATGTAAGGATTTAATGTGTATTATGCTGCTATTGTGTCTCGAATCACGTGTGCTCGAAGATTAATGCGAAAAGAAGTTTATCAGACTATATTAGGTTTTATCTATGATTTTATGAAATAAGTACGGGGTGAGCTATAACCTCTTACAAGTCATGCATACGAAGTAGTCATCATCTCCCTAGCCTTTTTCCCAACCGTGTTGGGGTCGGCTGCCAGCCTAACCGGATTCAGCTGGATACCAGTGTTTTACGTGGAGCGACTGCCTACCTGACCTCCACAACCCAGTAACTGGGCGACCCGATACCTCTTGGTTAGACTAGTCAGAGTCTCTGGCTAACCAGTAACGGCTGTCAAAGTTCTACGAATGACAACCGGGACCAACGGCTTTACGTGCTTTCCGAGGCACGGGATGTCAGTGATGTCCAAGATAAACTTTAGAAAGTACATATGAATTGAAAAAGTTACATTGGTACTTGCCCGGATTCGAACCCACAACCTCTTACACACGAAGCGGGCGCCTTATCCACTGGGCCATCACGACATCCATACGAAGTAGTAAACGTAAAAAAATAATTTCATATAATTTGTATGTAGTAGAATTACTGTAAAATAAAAGAGAGAAATTTTCATCCATATCCAACTTGACAAAAAGAAATGTTCATACGACCTTCAAATAAACAGCCGTACCTCAGAATATATTTCCCCACATCACGCCTAATTTCCATGCTCCTTATCACGAATAACTTAAGGTAGGCTTGTCACTTACTCAGGCAGCTTACCGAGTCATTCCGCGGCATTTCATTAGTAGTGGAGCAGGTGAAGATTAGGGGATCAGCACATTTGTACCAGACTGATGAAAAATGGAAATGGGAGTTATTTTACGGTTTATGGTTGAGTGAAGTCGCGCGTCGTCCTGTTTTAACCTTTCTACGAACAACCGACAGCCGGCTGTCGCACTGTTATTGCCTTTCTATTGTGTCTCGCATCACGTGTGTTCGAAGGTTTAAAAAGCATTGCTTGGACAGATAGATTTAGCTATTAACATGACGATTGAATGACTCAGGTCAACGTAAATATTGCTATGTAACATAGCAACCATTATGACTTAGCCATTCCCCATGTCTATTTTGGCCGCCGTAGGTTGAAACTTGTGCAACGGTGATAATAATATACTTAGCTGACGGACTTGCTAAAAACTTTTATTTATTTCGACCTCAACCTTGAGTTAAATGTGTTTATTAAAAGTTTGGTTTGTGGTGTGACCTTTAAACTTCAAAGTGTTTTTATTTTACTTATTAAAAGCACAGGATAGCTTTTAATTTTGTTGCAATTCCACTATAACGAACGGTTAAAGAATTACATTAGCAATATTAGAGCTCCAGGAAAATTTGAATCATGCCTACTACAGTTCTGTTGTCAATGCATTCCAGAACTTGGTCTTGAATCTTCCATGATGTTCACCCAGATCTTTCTCCTTACCATCAACCACACTTACCCGTCCCGAGAGCCAGCACGTATGTTTCCGGCAGGCGTAATACCGGCGAGGTGATAATGCGACGCCGTTTGATGTCGGGACAGCCGGGGGGTGTTTTTTAAACGTGCGACGTCTTTACACGTGCGACGTCTTTACACGTGATACGTCTCGATTTTGAAGTATGGGGTGTTACTTGCAAGTGTTTCTATAGGTACGTAAACTAACTTTAAAGAAAGTACGGGTTTTTGGCCAGTTACAAACTTGAAACACGATTTTTCTTTACCTGATGCCACTACATTCTAAATATAGATAAAAAGCCGCATTCAAATCCGTTTCTCAGTTGAATAGATCTAAGTGTACACACGTACAAACAGGTGTCTTCCTTCTATACCATGTAAAGAATACGGACGGATTCTAGTTCTACCATTGAGGTTACGACTTAAACAAAGAAAAGTTAAAAACACATTAAAAAGAACAAGCATGGTCGCAGTTGATTGAAAACCGTTCAGAGTAAAGAGGAAATTGAATACCCAGCACTAACTTCCATTTTCACGTGCCCACAAAAACTGAAACGACCAACATTTATAAGTGACATATTTGGACAAAGTAGCACTTCGCTTTCAATAGCCACAATACAAATAATATCAATATTTACGAGGCAGTTAAACAAAAGGGTGAGAGATAAAGTTTCTCCATTGTCTTGTCAGATATTGTTGCGATCTCTAAAGGTACCAGTAAACTATCATATTTGTCGCGTCCACTATCGTAAAATATGGGTTGCTGGGTCGCTCTTCAGATAGTTTTGACTATTGTTCGTATGAAATTGTGGTCTCGAATGATATTTAATGTAGGCGTTAAAATATTTGCTATGAATAATGAAGATCATTATGAAACTTACACATTTCGCCTATTATTAGAATTTATGTTTAACTAGCTTTTGCCCGCGACTTGGTCTGCAGAATCACAGTTCCCGTTCCCGGGGAATTTCCGGGAAGAAAACTATCCTATGTCCTTCCTCGGGTCACAGACTATATCTGTACCAATCTTCATTTTATGTGTGCTTTGTTTAAGGGAAAGGTAATTTATAAATTAAAATAAGAACGCTTGAAACAGACAGACAGATAGTCAATCAGTCAGTCGGACGGACATCAGAGGCTCAGTAATAAGTTCCAGTTGGCACCTCTCGCGTGTATATTACTGTTACGTTTGTCTTCATAAGATAACATATCAGAAAGCCTCCCTTAAAATAACACCAGCCGTCTAACCGAATCATCATACCAACCCATGGTTAATCTACGCGTGCTGCTTCAATAAACTGCCAGACTCCCATCGATATCGGCTCATCATTCCCTTCGGCGGAGCGTGAGGAATATCCGCGGCGACAGATTAGTGCAGACGTCGGCGTCGTTATTAGTGTATGTTAATATTTATTGCGAAAACCGTGTTGTAAGTAATAGTTGAGATGAAGGCAGGTGTAGAAGGTTCACTCTGTTGTGGCTGTGAGAGCAATACTGGTTTACATATATGTTTTAATAGTGTTGATTTGGGTCCCTGTAGATACCATTATTTGATAGTTCTGAGTTTCTGACTCCTGATTTATTTGCAATTAACTGCAAAATTAATCGCCGTCATTATTCCTGGAGATGGATGTGTGAGTGCCTAAGGGATCAAGCGCCTGCCTGTCTTGACTATCACAATTCATACGTACTTTCTAAGTTAGGACATCCCCTGCCTAGGAAAGCACGTATCCCCGTTGACCCTATGAAAGCAGCACGTATAGCCATTGGTCCTGGTTGCCATTTGTATCTTTGATAGCCTTTATGGAAAGCCAGAAGGTTTGAAAGTGACTAACTAGTTCAGGACCGTTTAAGAAAGTCTTCTAACTCGGCATCGCTGTTTAAATCTCTTTTGCAGGTGGCCTTTTTTAATTACGTTGATTCCGATGTTGCTATGGGACTTCTGTCTTTATACATTTCGTAGCCACAAGAAATATGTAATAAGCTGTGTTATGCGATAACGGGGATGAGTAAAAACAACAGAATAGTGGTCGGTTTAATTGGGTAATCGGTTATCGGAGATTTGTGAGGTTTACTGTGTTTATGGAGTAGCTGAGATAACTAATAATATTACATTTGCTTTATTAGGTAATTTAGATATTTTATTAGGTAATTAGTTTTATTATGCCTAGTCCTATTTTATGTGCAAGTATTATTTTTTGCCAACGGCTTGGCTTGCGTGCTCGCGTAAAAGAAACCCGCTTTCCAATTTTCACGTCAGTCAATTATCCTTTATTGTAGGTACTAGCTGTCCCCCGCGGTTTTGTCCGCGTCATTGGTAACTGCTCTGCTTCCGAGGGTCGAAGCGTGATGTTTTGCCTACAGCCTTCCTCGTTAAATGGACTATTTATCATTAAAACAATTTTCCAATTCGGAGCAATTCAATCGAACTTACAAACTTTTCAGTTTTGAAAAGTAAAGCTGAAAATTATATAAGTTGGCCTAGTTTCTTTAATCGCGGTAATTCAGTAATTACTGGAAAAATCCTTTTGCGCTGTACCAATAATCCAATTATCGAGAGAAAATGAGCTACAGAGCAAAACGTTTCTTCTATCCACGGGAATTAAAAAACGTACCTTACCCGAGCGCAATACTGCGGAGTGTATAAAAGCAGAATTTAACCAATATAAAAGCCAACCAACAAAAGATGCGTATGAAATATTAAAGTGTGTCCAAATATATAACTTTCTCTTAATAAACCATGTAACAAATATCGTAAAATAACCAAAAACCGTCGATAAACAACCATTTTGTTCGACAACATTCGCAGTTCGCACGACATCGCTACATCCACATTATTTATGTACACAATGTAAACGAAACTTGGTCTAGAGACCTTAGAAATGATTTAGGACGTAGGCCTTAAACCAATTCCTATTCCTAAAGGGTTTAACCCTTTCAGGCTGAAAGCGAAAGTCGTGAAACGTAAAATTAAAACGGCTTTTGGGCTGAAGGGAGTTGCGTCTGTCCGGAAATCAAGATCTTTAGCCCGTTGTTTGAATAAAGGATATTCGTTTATTTTATGTAGATGAAAATGTCGAAGACACCGCTCTTTTGTCGGAGACTTGAAGTTAGTATTTAAAGATAATACTGTAGAAGTATTTATATAGACCCAGACTGTTTATAATCTTTGGATTACAAACTTGTACTTGCTTAGAAATTGCGGATTATTTTCAATGCTTTTCATTATGTAACCTTTTTACAAATTTTCTCATCTTTAGCTGGCTATATAAGTAATTTCTGTTATGCGTTGATTATCCCTAATAAGCTCTCTTTATCCATACTAATATTATAAATGGAAAAGTGTGTCTGTCAGTCTGTATGATTGTCTTTCTTTCACGGCAAAACGGAGCGACGGATTGACGTGATTTTTTAAGTGGAGATAGTTGAAGGGATGGAGAGTAACATAGGCTACTTTTTGTCTCTTTCTAACGCGAGCGAAGCCGCGGGCAAAAGCTAGTATAGTTATAAAAAATAATATTACAATTAGGTACCTATTTTACTTTCTTATTAATATTCACATTACAATATTTTTACGTGCCATGTTGCTTTGTCACCTTAGATTATTGGAAGAAAATACCTAAGGAATTAAGTCCGCCATTGTATTTTCTTTTTGCTTAAAATGTTAATAAATGAATAATTTTAAAATGTAAGTTTCACGATAATCCCTCTTGCGAGTATAAGTAGAGGTCCAACTAAGTTCCGATGTTCGCGGAGAGCGGCGGAAATACAAGGTTTCAGCGCCAAGCGCGTAGTTTGTCAACTAAGTCACAGATGGCGTTGAGAGCAGAATTCATATACAGTTCTGAAGTAATTGTTATAAATCAGAAATAATGTTTTAAAATTAAATTAAGTAAAAGGATTCATTTACCTAGTATAAATTTGACTATTTGTTGAATTCAAATCGAGTGATAACTTATTTAAATAGTTTTAATAAACCGAAAGAAAAGGAACATTGCACACACAATTTGTAATTGTGAGAACTTAATACAGTACCCGTGACAATATATGTCACGGGTGCTGTAGACGTCGAGAGTCGCAGGACGACTACCGGCCACCGTAGGCGCGGTTCTGCGGATGGCGAGCGATGGGTAGCTCGCCGCCCGGCTAGGACCAGGACCGCGTCGACGGCGCGTTAGTGTTCCACGCGCGCCTCAAAGAGAAGGAGTCAGCACAGGAAGGGGCCCAACAGGGCCAACGCCTGCCGGGGTTGCGGAATGTTTATAATAGTTACCGTGACCCTGGAACATAAAGGGCAATCAAAGGAACATGAGTGGGTTTTAGTCAGTAAAAGTCTGACACGCCCTCCCGCCGCACCCAGGACGGGAGCAGTCACTGGATGATTTCCCACTCACCAAAAAAAAAAAAAAAGTTCTCTGTAATATTATGATAATTTTATGAATATTGAAAACTCCTATAGAGTTTGCCCGTTTGATTGACTATAACGAGTTCTTTACAGGCCAGAAACCAACTAAAAATAAAACTGGGGCTTTTCTAAGGTAAAAGGTCTATATTTATATGTAGCTTCTGTAAAAGCATACTTTTACCAATTTATATATTTAATCCTAATCTAGATAGCCAGATAAGAAAAAAATGCCCCAAACTTTATGATCATAATTATGGTAAAAAGTTAAGCCAACATAACCAACCCTGACCTGTCTCCTACAAACAATGGCCTACGGAGCTTTTATCAATATTAGCCCAGTAAATCCATTTAGTCTCCAGACAGTCTGACTTCAAGGCAGCGTCGGTGCCAAGCAGGACAGGACACCAGCCAAGTCGGACGGCAAACTAATCAAAACCAAGATGATGTAAATGGATATTTAGATAAACCGCATAAGTAGTTCAATAGGAATGACAACAACATTAATAAAACACGTATTTTTGCATGAACAAATTAAAAAAAAAAAAACAAAGGTAAAGAACATCAAAGTTCCGGAGTAGCAGCTTTTGACGTCACTGTTTAGAAAAATTGTACCTAATCGTGACGTCACGCAGAACTTCAACGCACTGTATCTTCGTCAATTTTCGTTTATAAAAAAATAGGTGTCCAAATTTTTTTGATGATCTAATTGACGGACTAATTACTTTTTTTTTGTATCTCGCCAATTGTATAAGATGAAAAAATTGCAATAAGCTCAAATAAAAGAGAGACTGAATTTAATTATGAATTTATATATTTCATTATTTGACTGTTCCTGGCGGTTTAATTAGATCTTTGGTCACTGCCCGCTCCTGTGGGACATGGCGTGATGTTGCATAGCCTATAATTTTCCTCGATAAATGGGTTATACAGATAGTACGGCGTATTAAAACATGTTAATTTTGGGTAGGACTGTTTTTGAAGAAATGTTTGAATGTTATGGTTTTTGTTAATAAAATTGACAAACAAAAATATAATGCAAAAAGATTTTAATACATCGGAACCGAAGTTAAAGAGATTATCGTCAAACATGAAATAAAATAATTTGATTAGTGTTTTTTCTTTAGCTTCATACCGAAATTGTGTACAATATATAATAAGAGTTTTAAAATTCTAGGTGGCGGTGGAGGGGCAAATATATCTATGTTACTAGTGTGTTTAAGGTCATAAACCTTATATCAATGTACAATCGACCAAATGGAATCATGACCCACCATAAGCTTATTTTCCTACAGACATTCAAATACAATTAGGTCGACAATCGCGTGAACATGTATTAAAAATGTCACACATCTAGTCTTATTATTTTGACAGCTTCATACGATTTGTCGTCGAAATGGGTCATGATTCAATTTTGTCGATAGTACCTAATGGGATCAGTAAGAAACAGTCCATATTACTCTTGTACGCTGTAGATTCAAAGCAGCGATTCAAATTGGATTTCTTCGGCTCGTATCGAGATTAAAGTCTGACAAATATGACTCTTTTGTTACCTGCGATACTGCGGGAGATTAAGTGAATTTAAATATACAAATGTTACTACATTTCAACGTCTATACTTACGCAAAGCTTGAGCAATATGTTTTCATAAACATAATTAATTATTAATTTGTACTTATTGTGGTATCTATATTTTATTACGTTTTGTCCTTTGTGTTAAGTTAAACTTAACGTACGGATTTTTTTGCGTCTTTATCCTAAACTGCCTTTATGATTGGGGACTAGATTTAACACTTAAGGACTCGCGCCTTATTTTGCAACAGCCATACTCGCTACCGGGTACGCTGGACCCAGTACAATATTCTAATTTATTTCCAAATATACTAAATAAAAGTGAAAATTACTCTATTACTAGGGATAATATGATAATAAACAAAAACAATAATGAACCAAATAGTAATATTTATTGTTTTTTCCTAATCAATAAGTTCTTACAAAAATTAACAGTTTTTTGGCATGTTTTTATGACAAGATTAAGTTTAATACTGAAAACTTCTCTCATTAGTTGTTTTATCAAAACCGTTCTATATATCTTATACTACTATCTTATACCTACTTAGAAACAAGTAACAATAAGAGATCAATACTAAAAGAACACAAAAAAAACCTTTCAAAATCAACAACATCAAATAAGTAGCTTTTTTTGGGATCAACAGACTCTTTCTTCTTCTAATTTACTAAAAAATTGGAACAAACGTGTTTACGTATTCTCCACAAATGGCAGTATTGAATTTTATGCAAAAAAACGGTTTTTCAGTCTTTTTTCCAGTTGCAAAGACCGCAACGTACTTTTCGCCCACCACTTGGCAAGGATGAGTTAGATACGGATACGGTTTTTGTACAGGGGCCATCTTTGAGTTCGTCTTGACACAGAATACGTACCAATCATCTGACCAACTATATCGACTCCACATTTCAAAGTATTATAGTCGGTTATCATTCCGGTTTCTTTTTTTCACCAGACCAGTCAAACAAAAACACTTATAGTATTTAGTCGCTACCAGGTCCAGCGGACCCATACGCACCTTATACGTCTGTAGCAGTTACACGAACCGCGCAAACTGACAAATGCGACCGCCATTTGCCGCACTACACTGTCGTTGAAAGGTACTAAGAGCGGGAACATCGCAAACGTCAAAACTTTTAAGTTATTACCAATAAACTAAACAACTGGGTCCGTTAGACCCATAAGCGAGTCCTCAAGTGTTAATAATTTTACTTGTAATTAACGTTTCTAACCGTTAATAAGTTAGAAGCAAATATATAAAACGACTGCGAGCACTTCTTGTCTAGAATCTTGATCTTTCTACACACTTCCAAAACATAAACGAATCTTTTTTTTTATCTATATTTTAATTGATATTTTTATCCTGATGGATACGCCAACTCCATCATGCCTTATAGTACCTAACAACCAACAATTTTGTTTTACTTGTACGTATGTTTATATTACGTGCCGTGAGTCAACCTTTAAATCCTTACTAATATTATAAATGCGAAACTAACTCTGTCTGTCTGTCTGTCTGTCTCTTCTTCACGCCTAAACCACTGAACCGATTTGAATAAAATTTGGTACAGATATAGTCTGGGACCCGAGAAAGGACATAGGATAGTTTTCATTCCGGGAATCCCCCGGGAACGGGAACTATTATTCCACGCGGACGAAGTCGCGGGCAAAAGCTAGTAAAAAAATAAATATCTAAGCCGAATGTTACTCAATGTGCGTCATACAAAGTGCACGATAACTAACGGCAATAAAATACATATTGTATGTTACTAACCCTTTCCCATAGTGGTAGCTACCGGTATCAATACAAGGAAATGTCATTAAAACAAATTATGAGTTACCACGTTAATAAAACAATAGCGTGCTACATAAACATGAATCGATATTGTTTTTTACTGATCGACATTAAAAACGGATTAATGTGCTTGTAAAAAGTATCGTAGTTTCAATAGTACCTATTATACGACGTTTTATCAATCATGATAAAATTGTATCGTGTTTGGAAATTTCATGATATTACTTAAGTGTTTTCAGCCGTAATTATTTTGGTGTGAACAGATACATGAGAAAAACAATAAGGCGAAGGGGTAGGTCGACCAAATTTAAAATAATATAATATTGAATTATGTTGTTAAAGTGGTCAAGAGGCTTTTTTTTTTCAATTCAATCCAGGATATATAACAAAAATGTAAGGATATTTGGAGTGAAACTTGTTTCAAAAATTTCAAAACAACAAAAATAAAATATGATAAACTTTTAGTAAAAACATAAGTACTAAAAGTTTTGATATTTTATCTAGTTTTTAGAAAAATAGAATTCGATAGTCAGTGACAAACTAACGATCCCATTTTGAACCATTCCATTTAAACTGAACTTCAACCTTTAGTTCAGACAGAGCCTCCGGTCAGTGTTATGCTCTCGCTCACACATGAATATGAAGGCATTACGGCTCCTCATAAATATTAATAGGGGTACCTATACGAACGAAAATAGCAGGCATTCTTACGAGCTATATGTATTAGAGTCCGCGCAAACGGGCAACCGACCACGGCCATTGGTGGCCATGGCCAGCGCCAGCCACTTAACCTATTTTTTCATATAGAGTGACTGGTAATTAGTGTACGATACTTAAAGACGTGGTTGTGTTCATAATAACCAACAACTTTTACTATGGGAATAAACCTGAAATCGCTACAAAAATCTGCTGTTTTGTACTTTTATGTTTGCCTGATGTACTGAACAGTTGATGTTTCATTCGCGATTTCGGCTTTGCTCCCATAATAAAAACTGTTTGTTATTATATTAGCACAATAACGTGTTTAAGTATCGGACACTAATGGCAGTCACCCTATAGACGTGTCGCACACGTGTAGCCGGTAGCGGCCACTCGCTGCAGCAGTGTCCGCGTAGCGAGGTAGTACGCGACACCCACCGGCGACTGTGGTCGGTGGCCCGTTTGCGCGGAGCCTTATACATACGCATATAGAATTGAGGCGGGCAAAAAATCCCGATGTATCGACAAATTGTAGATTATGTGACGCCCAGTACCCACGTATGAGCGTAAGTACTTTACTTGCGAGGAAATGGTTTATTCAATAGACCATACCGGCTCATACACTGAGAATATTGAGTGAAAGTACCTGTGTAATATGATAACATCTCTTGGGATTTGATTTGGGAAAATTTTATTGTATTTTATATAGCGGAGACGGAAAAAATCTGAAGGATGAATTGCTTTATATTTCAAACAATATTTATCAGGATTATAAAATGTATTTTGGTAAAGAAAGTAAAGAAATCTATAAAATATTGCAACTTTGCAAGATTTAAGGCTGAAACACGGTTAATAATAAACCAGTTAATACTTTTGCAGCAAATGCAATAAATAAACCGGTTATTGTTGCTAAGAACCGGTTTAAATACGAACGAAACCGACTGACGATAAATACAGTACCGGTTAGAAAATTTTACCGGTATCGTCCTGGCAAGAGGCAAGTTGCCCAATTGAACGTTTACGTTCAAGGCCTACACTTTGTAACAGAACCTCTTAAATTTTATACTCAACCGTTAACGAATATTATTCAAAGTTAGTTTCTAGAACATTCTATGTAGGTTCAAGTACAAATACGTGATCAGCATGAAAAGAATTTTCGTTGGCATTTTCGTAAACTCTGTCTAAATTCACCAACTTCTTTGAATTCCCTTTTGTTCCCTAAATAAAATAATCTAGTATTACCGTACTTTAGCCGACTTTTAACTTCTGTTTACCTGTAACAAAATTAATAATAAATTAGTAACATTTAGTTAACAAAACAAAAATAACGAAGATATTATGCAAAACAAAGTATTTTGATATTATTTCTTATTAGCTGTATCCTGTTTTGAGTTAAAATAAAACGTTTGAACCCTTTTAAATAATACATGAAGAACAAACAAACATTTAGCGCAACTATGGGTTCTATAAATAAATCTTTTTTTTTTGGTGAGTGGGTAATCATCAAATGATTGCTCCCGTCCTGGGTGCGGCGGGAGGGCGTGTCAGACTTTTACTGACTAAAACCCACTCATGTTCCTTCGATTGCCCTTTACGTTCCAGGGTCACGGTAACTATTATAAACATTCCGCAACCCCGGTATAAATAAATCATTACATTCCATATTCGCTGTATTTGGAATGTCATTGAAAATAGTTGGTATTGTTTTTGGATATTTTAATAATAGGTTGGTTGGAGTGTTCAGTAACTTTTTGTTGGTTTTCAACCGTTTGTTAGCAGAAATGTCAATATTGAAGTTAACTCAACTATACCATGCGATATTAACTGCTAGTTAATTAGTACCAGACCTAACATAAGCTTGACGTTTATAGTTTTAAGAAAGTTAGTAAACCTTTGGTTATAAAATTAAGAGTAAAAATCCATCTTTTAACCTTTTGACGACCAACCGACAGCCGGCTCTCGCGCTGCTATTGTCTTTCTATTGTCTCTCACGTTTCTTTGAAGAAAAACCTTTAAAATAACCAATACCACTAATTTAAGCACAAACATTCCTTCCTACCGATCTACACAGCTTCATAAAATAAGCCGAAGTCCCCAATTGGTTTCCTAGGCACACGTAACTCGATACGGCTACAAAAATCGATGTGACGTAGTCTTCCACAAACACAATAACAGTACATAGTGTACACAGACGACTAAAAGCCACCACTTGTTAGGCTATGTTCATACTGTACAACTAGGCTTACCCTCCTTCTCAGTTTCCCGAGATTTTCTTTTCTCCTATTTAACAAAATCTCCGGGGAGCCATCAAGTTAGTAATTAGTAATCCTGGTTTTAACTAGTAAAAAGTCAACGTTGCTGAGTTTGAGTTTTCGAGCTCCAAAATCCGCGACGGGATTACGTATCTTGCAGAAGCCGAGCGTTCGCGATAATTCTGCAATATTTGCTTCTCAAACGTCAATTAAAAATACGTTAAGTCAAATAGCAATCTAGCGATAGTGCTGCCTCTGTGGAGCAATCAGTTAACTAAAACATGCATTTTTCGTTTGGTGATTTCGCAAACTTATGGTTTTTAAGAGCAAAGTTAAGTTTGTTTTTTTAAGTTGATATTTAATTAGTTCCAGCGATTGCTACTTCATCGTCATCGAAGCAATGAGTGCATTAGAACAATCGGCGAGCGATTAGCAATCGATTCATATATAATACGATTTTTTTTGACGCTAAGCGATTGATCGCGCGATCACTGCGCAGATATTGCTATTGCTGTTTCATAGGTAATAAGCCAGCCGGTTATTTTCACGCTTGTCCTGGATTGCAGATTTTAGGTGGTGACCTTGTTCTACACGTTTGCTTATCTTGGATTACGAAAAGTAACCTAACTGCTACGACATAAAGGTGCTGAGACATCGTGGACTGTACGTATGGTAACGTGTGATAACGGGTTGAAATTTTACAAGGAATGCTTACATTCGATTACTTATTACGGTTTGTTACATGTCCTAATACATTTTATTTGTCAAAAAAGCAACATTAAGATCCTTTTAAAATTTTATCCTGTTTATCCTTTTTTGTATCGAGAGATGTAAAGAAAAACGGTTCAGGATTTAGATAAATTATTTTATTCAGCGTTCGATTTGCTTTAATTTTTGTAAGTAGCTGAATCGAGATTTACATAATCATTTCTCGTTTTGTAAGCTTCTTAAGATTTATCCAGGCTCTTTAAACATCTGTCGCTGAATCGAGTTGTTTACAGTTTCTACTTTATTTAGGAAAAGTGAAGTTGCCATGTTACTGAGATTAAGCTAGATTAAGTTGTTTTTTAAGGATCAAGTATACAACCAGATGGTCTCGTCGCAAGTTCTGGACTGGTCTCCCAGGTCTGACAAAAACTGCTGTTAAGTTTATCCCTTGAAAAAATCTCAGTATTAGGCAACAGTTTAGAAGTTGTTGGTATCCCACTCTAATGCTATGCATATGCAAACCATGTTAAGCCATTAGTCTTGCTTCTGATCTTTCTCTGATCGTGTCGAATTGCCGTCACGAGCAATCATGACTTGAATTGACTAAATACAACGACATTTTATTTACTGCTTTAGACACAAGAAAACTAACGAATCCCTATACTTCTATTCGTTCATTAATTTCCTAACCTTACGTAACCAATGCAACCAGCTCCTTACTTCCCACTTGTGCCAAATCCAGATTCACATTGGTAGAAACACAAGCAATAGATCAAAGTCAATCCGCCGCCAGATAAGAGCTCTGCTCGCTCCGCTCTTAACGCTCACAGCTCCGCTCTCGAGGTGCAGCCGAGTACGTACTGACAGCAAAGGAGATCGGTAATCAGGTACGTCATATTTAATTGAAGTTATCTTGAACACCGGTGGATGTAATTAAATGTATTTTCAATTATTATTTATTATTTTCTACTATTTAAATTTATATTAGAAAACCAATAAAACCTTCAGTTTAGGCTACAATAGGCTAATCGATAAATACCGAACATAATTGTAATACATTTTGTGTTTGTAATAAAACTTAAATCTATGTTAGTAGTACTTAACCAGTGTTTGTAATATTAACCATTTGCATTAAGTCTCATCTCAGTACACTCGGGTAGAACTTGTCCACAAAAGCGTCAAAAATTTCCGTTCTGCGGCCAAAATCTTTCTTCAACAGAGATGGCAGCAAAAATGTTGCTAACCACAAGCGCTTTAAAATTAACCTTGCCATCCATAAACTATCCTTTGGTTTTTTGAGAAATCTTAAATGTTATCTGTCAGCCCTGCATACTGATCAACTTTGCCGAGTGTACATACATCGTGCGGTCGTAGTGTACGCTGAAAGCTAATTAATTATCAACACAGCTTCCGACTAATTTAGGATTAGATAGTGAAGTTTGGCCACTTCAAGTTGGTGTGTATTATCTTAAGTAGCTTAGACTTACGGGTGTAAAGCGAAAATAGTTGCTGTTCATTCATAACACTGCTTTACATAGTATATGGAATGAAGTTTCATGCGTGTGATTATGTGTGTTGGTGCTTAGAGATCTTTTGAACTGCGAAACGGATTTTTATGCGGTTTTCATCAGAAGATAGACAATCAATAAAAAGGTTTACTTGTTAAAGCATATAAAGAAAAGTTAAGAAAATCTAATATTATTAAAGATTTGTAACACCCGCGCTGAGCTAGGGTGGGTCGCAAGTAAACTATATTTCAAAATTAGCTTTTGCCCGCGATTTCAAACACAAACAATTTTATAGCATAAAGCACTCGAGAATTATTCTTTCATATTGTTTTTTATCATACTAATATTATAAACGTGAAAGTTAGTGAGGATGGATGTTTGTGCGTTTGTTTCTCTTTTAGTAATTAATATCCATACTAATATTATAAATGGGAAAGTGTGTCTGTCTGTCTGTATGTTTGTCTTTCTTTCACGGCAAAACGGAGCGACGAATTGATGTGATTTTTTAAGTTGAGATAGTTGAAAGGATGGAGAGAAACATAGGCTACTTTTTGTCTCTTTTTCACGCGAGCGAAGCCGCGGGCAAAAGCTAGTATGTATCTTATCCTATGACAGGCTACATAACATTAGGTTATGATGAACTACGGCAGCGGAAGAAAGACCAAAAAGCTAACAAAACATGAGTGAAACCACAGGGACAGCTAACAATCATAAATCTAACAAGAATAAGGAACGCTACACGTTCTACAATTACTGTGGTCAGTCAATATTGACACAATATAATTATAATTATATCTTAGTAATTATATCTCTCAATGGCTTTGTTTTGTATATGTATGAATATGTATGTATATATGTATTTATTATTATCGTATATATGTATAATATATGTATGTTTATATTATATTTATTTCTACTGTTACTTATAAAATTTTATTTATATCTTTGCACCTGCCATGTTTTGTCTCTGCATCACCCTAAGGTAGACTGGTAGATAATGCCCAAGGCATTAAGTCCGCCGTTGTACATTGTTTTTTACATGTGCATAAAGTTTTCAAATAAATAAATAAATATAGTGGTATTTATTGATCGGGTATTTACTGACAATATTGACGGGTGTCCATATTTTCGTAGTTTTATTTCCAGAAGACGACCGTTAGAATATGATAAATTAGCGATTACGACATCGCTAGCGTGATTGTGGAAATTCGCAACTGCATTTGAAGTATTTTATTAAAATCGGTTCAGTGGTTAGACGTGAAATCGTGACAGACACATACACATCAAAACTTAAAATGAAAAACTGTTGTTCTACGTATAGAGACCAAACTTTGTTTTCTTAAGCCAGGTTCTCCAATACGAGAATAATATAAGCATTTCTAGAACGACTAAAACCAACCAAAAAACATCGAAACGTGACATTCCTAAATCCCAAATTAATATGCCAACGATTTAATTCTCGAAAATCTCAAGCGAAATATGCCTAGTTGTGAAAATATTTGGGTAATTTATCAAACGGTAGAGTTGGGGCACTAATTATATCGGTAGCTATCAAGTGCGAAGATTAATGGGACCCCAGTCAGCTCAGATTTGGGTACCGGGTGGCATCGGACACTAGGGCACCTAGGTGTCCAGTGTCTTGAGTACGGACGATTTGGAAATAGGCTGTATTGTAAGGTGAACACTTTTAGACTGCGGACGCGAAATCAGCTGTATTGTTTGTCCTGTGTCTGGGTGTAATTTTTAATGGTTATTACTTCATACAAAATGGCTTCAATTCAAATTGGTTTCAAATTACTGAATCTCGGATTTTTCATACAAACTAAAAACCTTGATATACTATTCTTACAAAGAGATAATTGTTTTTTTTTTTTGCAAATAATAATCTCTATAAGTTACTGATCCTTATAAAAAGCGAATGAATACCAAAAAAACGTTTTATAGTTTACATGAATTTCGCGTTAATTGGTTAAATCATAACAATTAACCTATTTAAAATACAAACAGTAAGAGGACCAACTAAGGTCCCATCCACACAAAATGTCATAAAACAATGATTCTTGGAAGTTGGTCTTTTGACAAACGGCGCGAGTTGGCAGCCGGCACACAATACGTCTTACTTGAGGCACCTGCGAGATATGTATTAAGAACGAAGCTGTGTTCGAGTTTTAAGTAAATAGGTATACAGTTGTATGCCCTTCAAAAAAGCCGAAAAGCCTAGCAATAAGAAATAAAGAGGGGCTAAATATGCCACTTCAGCAGATTATATTACCCCTCATCTGGCGATTGGTATAGTTTGTCGACCAGGCCAGTTGAGTGAACCACAACCGTAGCACAGATAAAACAATATAATGACATTGATCATAAGGGTCGATTTCGCGTGGCAGTAATGACACCTGACATTAATGACAGTTGTCAAATTGACATTTCGCCAGACCACAGGATAATCATAATTACAATGAAAATCATAAAATGGCCACAAGTTGACAACCCACAATATTCCAGACTAGGCCTAGTCATTTTTATGATTTGAGGTGTAAAACATGTTATGATCATAATATGATCTGCTAAACTGGCCTTTTAAGCCCCCAGTCCTAATAATTTGTACACACAGATATGAAAATACAAAACTATAATATTTTGTAAAACATTTTTTTTAATTGTCATAGTTTCTTGCCTATTCTTTTTCATAGAGATCTACCTACGTTTTGGAACAGGCAATAAGCGTCACTTTCTGAGTAACAGACCAACTCTTTGACAATTCATAAGTGCGACTGCTGTGTGTTCTGCTTGCGACCACGACCTGTGCAACCAGGTCGAAACGTCAAGCCTTCCAAGGTATTTAAATAAATATTATTCGCGTTAATACCCGATTTAATAATATTATGTTGTTATAATGAAACGCGAAAGTTTAAAAGTTAGTAATTCATAAGTGCCTGTAAATGGCCTAAAGTCTAAGAAAGACTTCAATTTTGTTTTTTTTTTATATCAAATTGTCAACAGTTATTGTTATAATGTCTTAGAGACTTTTTACTATTCTCTTGAAATCTGTCAGGATTGCTTTAATTTTGTACAGGTTTTAAAAAAGGTAGACCCTTTAGTGCGATGTGACAACTTTCTACAAATTAGGGCGTTCTATCTCCTTTATACATAAAGACCGACTTTTTCATAGTATTCTATTCACAGGCGAAACTACTGGAGTTAGTAACATAAAAGGAGAAAGCCAAATTGTAAGGAAGCTTGCATCCGAAAAGTAATAGCAATTTATATACAGTTTTAAAGGTCTAATTATGTCCAACAAGAGCCGTTAACGTCGAATAGTGTCGATTCGCTGTCCGTTCAGAAATATTTGTAATTGTACTTTTTAAATAACGTAGAGGTGTACTAAGAAGCTATATTTTGATTCTTTGACGGGGTAAAAATGGGCAGGAATAGCCGCAGAAAATAGTTAGTGGTACAAATAATTTTACCATAATGATAGGAAAGTACTTAAACGATATGAGATCCACCATTAGTATGCGAGAGCTAACACAACATTATAGTTATTTCGGTATCTTATGGAATTGTAATTAAAACGTCATTTGGTCAACATTGTTACATATTAGGACCAGTTTAACTTGAACTAGGAACTGAAGTTAACTAATAACTAGCTGTCATGTAGATTATTCCTGCATCTGATAATATTTTGTCACGACATGTGTGTGTAATTCCAAGTATTAATAACTCTTATTTATCAACATGAACAAAATATCGATGGTCATTATAATACCTTTTTTCTGCTACCTAGCAGTTTTGTTGTTTACTGATTTGGAAGCACGTGAGTCAATCACAAAGAAATAAATGCTATTTCGTTGTTTTATTTCTAGCCACTGTCATTCTTAAAACCCAGAACCTACACCCGCGACTACAATAAAAGCGTCAAGGCAATAAATCACGCGACTCTCAGAGAACCGATTCTATTATCTTATATCGAAGGGAAATTAATAGAACAGCGGAGGTGTGACCAAAATCATAATGTTCACTTGTGCCATTATGTTGGTATACCTACCTGCATAAACTGCCTGACGCAGTCAGCGCCATGCTCCCGGAGGAAGCCCTGCAGCGTTCGTATGCCCTGCACCGACAGCCTGTACCCGTTGCCGTTCTCCCCGGCGCAGAAGAACACCCCCGGCAGGGAACCCTCACCCATAGCACCCTCACATGATGGCAACACCACTTTATTAATTCGTTAACAATTTTAACGAGATAATTGACAATTAAAATATTATCAATTTATCAGCATAAAGCTCCCGTTAATTGAATATTTATCATTCAATTAAAATGATAATTTTACGCACTTGTTTATTCATAAACGTCACTTTAAAAACAAACACAACTTCACAATGTACGCTACGTCAAGTTCAACGGCTACGCGCTCGTAGCGTCCCGTAGCGTTCAGCGCGTTTGACGCGTCCGTAGCCACTGCTACGCGACCGCTACGAGCCGCTCGTAGCTCGACCGTAGCAATGCGACGCGAAAGGTCGCGCCGAATATGACGTAATGGCCGAAAGCCGATTTTTTACATGTCAGCCGAAAATGTGGAATTAATCGAACGATATAAGTGCGATGATTTGTCAAACTGTGAAGGATTCGGAGCACGTGTTGTTATACATTTCCCGGTTTGAGCGAGTGGCCTTGCGAAGTTGCGACGAACTTTATTTCCAAGCTTTTTATTGGATGGTTGCGGAATGTTATGTTTATAACAGTTACCGTGACCCTGGAACATAGAGGGCAATCGAAGGAACATGAGTGGGTTTTAGTCAGTAAGAGTCTGACACGCCCTCCCGCCGCACCCAGGACGGGAGCAGTCATAAAAAAAAAAAAAAAAAAGCTTTTTATTGGATTTCGAGTTTCAGCAAGGTGATAAAATTCTGGTTGGACTAACAGTTCTCTGCTATTCATACTTAGTATTCTCAAATTCATATTGTGATTAACCGTTATGGACATTACGGAATTAGTATTCCATGAAAATTGGGTATTGACAGTAAAATACTATGGCTTTGACTATTTGCTCGATAGAACGTTAGTTAGTGAACCGTTAAACGGTTCGCTAAGTAACGTTCAGCAAATTACCATTCTGTACAATTCTGTTGCGGGCCTATGAATGAATGGCGCTAATAATTCGTTCAGTGAACGCCTCTAGTCCGCGAGCTGATAATTAAAACTTTGAGCTGTGAGATTAATAGTCAGTACGTACTTGTGTGAGTTAATTTTTCAGGTGAACTTGTGAAGATGAGTACTTAAACAAGTAACGTTTTAGCGTTTATTTTAATTAATATTCAGGATGGAAAGCGGGTAGGATATTGGTTTCGTTCTAGCGCCCGGTCGAGGCTCGGCCGGAACTAAGCCAAGGTTTTCTGTCAACTGACTTCGCTTTAGTTTGTCTTATATATTTGCTGTTAAGATTGCACACTCGCCTTGGAATATGGGAGCCTAACAAAATACTGGAAAGGTTAGAGTTAGTAGTTCAAATACTTTGTATGCTCGCTCTTTAAAATAACCTGACAGTTTAGCTGATGTAAAGGCCGCATATAGATATTCGACATTCTAGAGATAATGCAGATATTGTCTCATTACACTCAATCATAGAAAAGCTGCCAAGAAACGTTAAAAAGTAAAAATGTTAAAAGATTTAAGCAGATTTTGTTACTTCTCTAGCATTTTACGTTTATAACTTGCCATAAACGGCAAAATCTATTTTAAGATATATATCTTAAGGACCGAAACTATTTTACCTAGCGGTAATCTACCATACTATGTGTATATGGTAACTTTGTAACCTTTTTACGAAGAATAAATACATTTTTACATTTTCTACTTACTTTTATGTAAAACTATATTTTGTCCGTGACTTCGTTCGCTTGGCATTCCATATACTTCATATACAACACACAGCCTCCCCAGACACTGCATCAATGTTGTTTTCTAAGGGTAGAAAGATTTCCGTGATCGGACTAACACTACTAGAAACTCAGATTAGTAAACAGAAGGCAGATAGATAGCGCGGAACACCGCGAGTGAGGTCAACAAAGCAAATACAAAACCAAAAGCGAATACAATCTCGAGTCACAACGGCACGAAGCGTCGCGCCGTAAACATGTCACAGAAAATATTCATATTTTCGAGAATGATGCCGTCTTTTGTTTTTAAACATTGCAAAAATACGGTATTTGACACTATTAACCGATAAATCTAAGACATATTTTTTATAAAACCTATCTTTTTATTAGTCCTAAGCATCCGATTTGTTTTTAATTTACTGTAAAATTGGATTTTTAATTGCTTTAAATTCAATAAATAGTTAGTCAATAGGGTTGCTAGCTTGTGACGTCACAAGCTGGTATTGGCATACAAAGTCTATAGGAGAACTGCGTTTTGACAGCTCATAAAAAGTACGTCAATTGATGATGGTGTCAAATACCGGATTGTTCCCTAAATCAAAAGAGAGAAGATGGAGTACCTTTTTATAGATTAATATGGTTATTTTTACCTTTTTGGATGTTATTTTATTTGGAACACAAAACCTCAACAGAAATCTGTCGGTGTTGCTATTTTATTGTGAAAAAATTTACCCCTAAGGCCGGTTTTAGTGCTCGACCGACCGTCGGTGCGTACATCGGTCGCGCTTCTCATTTCTATGAAAATTCACAAGTCGTCACAGTGCTCGACCGACCGTACGCACGCGTATATTGCTACGCACTGCGTACGAGGACCGTCGGTCGAGCGCGTCCGCATGCGTGCCGTCGGTCGACCGACGCGCTATGGAAACATATGAACGCGTTCAGTGCTGCACCGACCGGTGGACTGACCGCACGGATGTGCGTATCATCGTCGACGAAAAATTATCTCGGTCAGTTTGTTGGTCAGGAGAGCACTGAATGATAGAAACTGACGGTCGGTTCAAGCGTATCGTCAGGACGGACCGTACGTACTGACGATCGGTGGAGCACTGTAACCGGCCTAAGTTGGAGAAATATGTATTGGACACAGGATTATCGATCTACAAGAATATTTATTTCGAGTGTTTTTTTCTTTTTGGTTGGTATGTTTGTATCATGTGTGTGTACTTATCTTGTATGTGTCAAAAGTCTTCGTTAATAAAAGTATTGAATGTTTTGTCTCTAACTAAAATTATGTACACCAGTCGATTCGCCAACATAAAGTAAATATAGTAAAAAACAGTGAACAGAAAAATATGACAACTAATATTTTATAGTCTGTCCTTTTCTTTAAGAAATGGAAAGAGACAGATGCATTTAACTTAAATTTAGTAGTTTGTGAATAAGAGAATAAATTAGCGCGTTCAAGTTTCAAACAAACAAACTTTTTAGCTTTATAAAATTGTTATACACCTAAGCACTTTATTATTTATATCCCTAAGTTGTTCCATAATTTTAAACACAATAAATCAATTATTATTTTGTACTATCTGCCCGCTTCCAGCTTAGCCAGGGTGCATTTTTTTTTAATCAATGTTGTCATACCAACATTGTCCTGACAATTACAAACACAACAAAGTAGATTCACCTAATTAGGCGTAGCAGTTCTTATGCTACGCGCGTACCTACATACTTTTAGTAAATTCATAAATTGATTTTAATTAATATAAACAGATAAGAATGAAATATTACGGGTAAATTTCATCATTCTTGCAACCGGAACGCACACAGAGACGACGTGTTCTTACAGCGCAGTCACGTGGCAGTCACGCACACATGTCTCGACGTTCGCCGCACTCGTAATGTTCCGCGCTGTCTATCTGCCTACTGTTTTATAATCTGAGACTAGAAATAACTTATTACAGATAGAGAAATATAAAACAAACTTTACGTCATTGAATATTACTATATTTTTCTCTCACTGTCAAGAATAAAATGTGAATTCTTTAGACTGGCAAGAGCAAAAAAGTCACATTGGCTTATAGGCAATAGGTCGTTTGATAGGATCTTTCCTCAGGTTCCTTCAAAACATTGAGATTTTCAAACAATAAAGAACAATTAACAAAACAATATTCCGATCATGACTACCCATTATTAGAAATAATAAAAAAGACGAAAGGCATACCCATTATATCGTCTTACCGAACTACCTTGAGTACCGTACCGACCCAATATTTCGATGACGTATGAATTTCACTTAAGGGGTCTCGTCCATTACAACAAGTACTTATAACGACAGATACTAAAGTGGAAGCAAAGGCTTAACCTAGCATGACATGACATTTGCATTTTTAATGAATATTGTGGACTCTCCAAATTATGCTTAGTCTATACAAATATTATAAAGAGGAAAGATTTAATTGCTTGTTTGTTTGCATTGAATAGGCTTCGATTTGAAATATTATTTCACCAATATAAAGCTACGTTATCAGCGAGTAACTTAAGCTATAAAATTAAGCTATGATCCACAGGAGCGGAGCAGTTAACAAAGACATATCCTTACGCGGTTGGAACAACTAGTTTGTTATAATAAAGTGAAAAATGAGCATCACCTTTTACTGTAGTGTGTCAGAAATGGGCCTGAAAGATTTTTTTTAATGAGTGATTTTATTTTAATATAAATAAGTTTGGTTTAGGTATATTTCATGTTATTTTTAACCGACTTCAAAAAAGGAGGAGGTTCTCAATTCGTCTGTATGTTCTTTTTTTTTTTTTTTGTATGTTTGTTACGCGATATCTCCGTCAATTGTAAACGGATTTTGATGGTTCTTTTTTTGTTTGATAAGTCATGATTCAGGGGTGGTCCCATATAAATTTTGTGGCGATCGGTTCAGTGGTTCTCGAAAAATTCACCAAGAACAAAAAAAATTGACGAAATATTCATAGACGATGTGTGTTTTTTCTTCAAGTTTCTATATCTAAATTGGGAGTCGACACTAAAAAGTAATAAATAAAAACTTTTTTCAAAAAAATAATAACCGCCTTCAAAAACTAAAAACCCAAAAATAACTAAAATTTCGGAAGTCGGTGGCTTCTGTTCTGCCAGTCAATTTGTGTTGCCACCGACTTCCGAAATTTTAGTTATTTTTGAGTTTTTAGTTTTTGAAGGCGGTTATTATTTTTTTGAAAAAAGTTTTTATAACAAAACCAATGTCGCCAGAAGCTATCCTATTTTACTCACCAGTAACTTGAAATTGTGATGTAGTAAGTTAAGTGACGATGGAACTGGTTTAACTTATTGTTAAAAGTTCCTTAAATTAATTAATTAAAAAAAAAAGGAACAAATACTTACAATTATAACGACAGTCACTAAACTTACTAGGCTTAACCAGTAGTATGAGTTGACATGAACTAGGACTGTGTCAAGTTCTGGTACCAAGACATATCAACTGAAAGTCCGCCTAAAAGCTTACAGAGACCTTGAAGCGGATTGCTGTATCGGAAGGCGATATAATGTACTACTAGAAATATGTTTGTAGTTCAGATTAGTACATAAAATATTTTCTTTAAAGAAACACTAAGAATCAGACTTTATTACCCGACTACGGCAAAGCCAAAGGAGGGTAACGATTTTGACAGGCTATATACATACATATTATAATTCATGTTCATCGCACCCACATTGTATCTAGGCATGCAATCACGGTTTGACCTTGACCATTTTGATGTCTAGATTTCTTGTACCTATGTCTAGATTTCTGTCTGAAAAATTTTCATGTTTCGTACTTTTTAGGGCACTGTTTGCTGTAGTCGGGTTTTAGTTAATAATTTTTTTTTGTATCACTCACTAAAAAAAGCTCTCACTTTTATTTTAAACTAGCTGTTACTCTCAATTTCACATGAATTCGTTAAAAATGTACCAAAAATTACACCTATATATGAATTTAAATAAGATTTTTTTTTCTAATCAATTTTCTGCGCAATCTTCTTAATTTTTCGTTCCGTACACACCTTTTACAATGACTAAAAAACATTTTCTGGAAAAAAAATTCTTCCATTTCTATTTACGTCTTGCAAATCAAAGAAAGACCGTACGAGTCGTCGAGTCTTTTCAAAACGGGTATAACGCATGTTTTATCACTTTTATCACTGTTATTTGTTGATAAAATTCATCAAATTCAAACATCGCTCGTATCTGTCCATGTAACTGCCAAATAGGCTTTGTATAATATTCAAAAGGTCACACTAATACTAAGTGCAGATAAGTCTTCGTCGTTTTATCTTAAAATTCATTTCTATTCGGAATCCAGCTTAGATATTAAATAATATTCCTACTATAACTTACAACAGCTGCTATGCGATACTGTAATTGAAGGTAGATAAAGTAGGCAGAACCAGCTTCTACTTCAGTAATATACATAACTTTTATGCAATCCAAGATCCAGCAAAATGAAATTCATACATTTATTTCGATCATAAAGATGAAACGAGAAAACTGTTCAGGATCGAAAACTGCACTTCAAGAAGTACTAAACTCATGAAATCGTAAACGTAATTCAGTTCAGACCAGTTTCAGTATTTCATGTGTTCCATGATAGTATGGGAAAGTTCAGGAGTAACCTTGGATGTTACGGCGAGATTTTGCCCGCGGCTGACGTTTCGGGCCGATTCTCTTTGGTTTCAGAGAGAATTGTGCTATATATTTTCTTTATTACACTCATGAGTGTAAAGAATTGTTGTAGGAAGGCAGATAAGTAGCTATTATCTTAAGGCTTGTTTCACGTACCAAGTCAAAAAAATGTCGGTTTGAAAAGAATAGTTGATTTTACAAAGACAATATTTTGACGTCAATAGAAACTTTGTGTACAGTATCGATCATACCGCAGCCATAACGCAATTACCAGTGCCATAGCAAACGGGTGTCACTTGCTCGGAACTTTATTGCAAAGCTACGTTGTGAAGTGTCCACAAGAAACTACACGATATTTCTCACGGTCCGTCCACTTTCTGCCGCTGCCTTTTACGTGTGATTATTCCTAAATAGATATACTATTTTTAGCCAATCTCAAGCGGCCTAATCAACTGAAACACAGATAAAGGTTTTTCAAACCCTTGTAATGCGATTTTAATTTTTCCTCGCAGTCCGACTGTAAGGAATCGTCGATCACGACCACTGTTGATCCCATTCGCCGCAATCAATCACCCGTCAAGTCTTGACGACTAACGAAAGCCCTCTCACACTAAGTGTACTTTCTGATTCCAACAACTGGGAGAATCGATCTCCCCACTTATTTGTCGGTTGGCGAATTTGAAACGAGATAAAAGTATCGGGATTCCGCTTGATAACCAATTCGATAAATTGTTCCGAGATAGGAGTATCTATATGCAATAACGAAATGTAAAATTAAATTAATAATGACCAAAATTTGTTCAGTGAATTGAATTATGTGCAGTGCAATTTATGTGGCCACATATTACGTGCAGCGTTCAGCTTGGAAACTATTACAAAGTTTTGAGGCGATAATGGGCGAACGGGTAAGTATAGACTTTAGATCAGTGGGCTGGTCATGATTTAAAGCCCGGGCGTTTAAAGTGTCCTCGGGAAACTGCATTTTGTTGGACTCGAACTTTATTGAAATACTAGTTTTCGCCTGCGACTTCGTTAGAGTTAATGCCATGAATGTTGTAGATGTGCTAGGTAGATGCAACCGCGGATTAAAGGTTTATTGTTTTGTTAGGACCAATATTATCAAGGCTGCTTTAAAAAAAACTTTAGATTTTGCCTTGTGTGTTGTTAATTAGTTTCAGTAAGCACAAAGATGCGGAAATAAATAACTACGTCATTTTATGGGGATCGACTATCTCCGAGCTAAGGTTTATCAAAACTGACTGACAAAGTAACGTTGACATTTAAAATACTAGCACAGAAGTATTCCAAAACTGTAATATAGTGCATACATAAAGCGACGGCAAATGTTTCATCTCGGCAGCTCGTCACAGTCTCAGTATTGTGCGAGCCGTCTAATCTCGATGCGTTCTGTCTGTGCATTCTGTATAAACAAGACTTCTTTATTACTCTGTACAGACATTTCTTTGCCAAGACTTCATTTTTTATATCTTTTTAAACGTCAGCGGCATGTTAAAATTCCACAAAAACGAGTAAGCAACAACTGAATTAAGTCTTGAATAAACTTAAGACAATCCTTGTTTAAATCTTCTGACCGGCTTCATTAACCGTCACAGAAAGTAAGAATAGTTGTTTTAAAACAGGCGCTGAACAAACTCTGTTCACAATAATATTGTAAAAACATACTGGACTTCATTTGGAACGCGGCCGCTTGCAATAAGCGCGTTAGGAGAAGGAATGAGTTTTCTAATTCAAACTATGAATTTTAACGAGTATTGCGGGCTGAAAATTGCACGTATAATGGGCGAACACAAAACGCTTACAGCAGCTTGTCTGAACTATTTTACAATACTGTTGAGACTTGTGTGTATTTATTCTGAATGTACCTAAACCCAAAATTAGTCGTGCGAATTAAAGGACCAAAATTTTTTTCTCAATATGCTCCTTCAACCGTACCATTTTCGGGTCAGAGCCCGTACGTCCCCTAAGATTTGTCCCCCAGCATAAAAGTTGTGGATTCGGCCCCTATATAGGTGCCCGTTGGTCTCCTGGTAGGGGACCAATTAATATTTTAATAAAAATATTATTTTTAAGGTACCCATTCGTCTCCTCTAATATATACACAATATAAGTTAAAGATTCGGCACCTATTCAGGTGCCTATTGGTCCCCTGAGATAAAATCACCTATATTTTACCTAAAAACGGTTAACATAGTACACTTGTGAACAGTTTATTAACGCAATTAATTTAATAAATCATAACAGATCATTGAAAAAAGAGCTACGATGAATGATAATCCGTCATGATAATAATGTAACCTGTCGATAGGCTTACGATGTAATATTGTCTCTTTACGAACGGCTTGTTAAAAAACGGGTATTAATGATTGAAAACTTAAGAGAACAAAAGTACTAGGCGCGCAGTAACGTGAAGTAGTCATGTACGAAAATCTAAAATTCACTTTGTTTTTAATTTTCTCACAAGATCACCTTAATCAATTCAAAGTACTAGGCGCGCAGTAACGTGAAGTAGTCATGTACGAAAATTTAAAATTCACTGTATTCCTTAATTTTCTCACAAGATCACCTTAATCAATGCAAAGTACTAGGCGCGCAGTAACGTGAAGTGGTAAATAGAAAACGATTGATCGACGAATCGATTAATTATTTTGAAGACTGACTTTATGCCTAGAGCCTAGAGGCATTTTATTAAACTTAATCTTATTTGAAATACTTAAACATGATATTTAAGGAATTATTATATTTTTATTTTACCCTTTTCTGCGTGACTGTACCAGGACTATATACATGTACTTATATTAGAAGAATGAATTAAAATAAATATTCTTCAGGGGGCGAATAGGCACCTCAAAAGTTCCAGGGGACGAATGGGCACAGGGTGCGAATCTTAGGGGACGTACGGGCTCTGACCCCCATTTTCAGTAGCTTTATCTTCTTTTAAGAGTATGTGACATATTAAATTAAATCAATACGCGCCTGCTCTCAAACTTCGTCGTCGTATATTTCCTCAGTAAGAAATGATTTCACAAAGAAAAAATCTAATCCTTTGTCCGAGGAGAGAAAAAAGGCGTAATAACACCGCCGATGTAATAAAAGAGGCCGAGAGGCCGGGATCGCGAAAACTTTAAGTAACGAGGGTGCTTCATAAGCTGTTTATCATTTAAAGGAAAAGGTGCTCTGATTGTTGAGGCGAATTGTTTCGTTGGCAAAACTTTTTCTACAACCTACTTACCATAATAAGTAGGCATGCTAAGTAGATTTTAGGGTCGAGTTAAGAGCGACGTTTTACCTCATGTAGAGTGTAATTTTGTCCGTTATTCATTATTTAACAAATTTTAGAAGTCAAATGTCAAATGTAATTATGAATGTTTGATAAATTAACGCTGCATAGCACGTACTTTGGCTTAGCAGCATTCTGTCTCTATCTTGTTATTGTGGATCAATAGCTGCGTGACAGTGACGGCAATATGAATTAGTTAGACAAAAGACTATCGTTTCTTTATCTCGGCTATACTACTGGCTCAAGCTCAATCATATCCTTGCTAAAACAATTGAAAAGATCACTCTTCTGAAAATGATAACAATAATACTAAAATTCTAGATTCGTCTATTTACCCATCAATGCAAACAAAACGAAAACAAAAAATACATTACCGGCCTTACTCAAGCGTAGATCCTTTAATCCAGTTTCAAATAAAAAAAAAGTATGAATTATTACTATTCGGGAGACGTCCAGCCGGGATGTCTGCTTGTCAAGCTTCGGCTATAAACTCACTTAGATTAGTTAAAAGGACGGATCGCTTATGGAATACATTAGGGGAAGATATCGGCTCCAGATATATTAGCATAGTCCTAAAATACTGATGAATATTTGAAGCTTAGACTCAAACAAGATACCCTAAGATCGTTAAGTGCTAAATATATTGAAACTCTTGGACACCACTATGGCTATAAAGTACATGATTTATCGAGGCCTGGATACTTGGAGGAACAAGCTTTTGTGCAGAGGTATACACAATCCGTTAATACCTACCCTACTTATTTACACTCGGTGAGCAGACTGGTAGACTTAATTTGTTTTCAACACGGTCAGTAAACAGCTAATTCGATAGAAAAAGTTCATTCAAGTCCGTACTAAAGACATCCGGGGCACGTAAAAGATGAACAATATCAAAGCTAAGAACTAAGCTTGAATAAACTTTTACATTGCAAGGCCTTCTTAAATTATTTTATTATAAAACTGTATATTTAAAGCCGCGAAAATATTTAGCCCTTGAGGCGGGAAAATAATTAGGAACGTGTTTTACTTGGGCTGTGTTTTTACGAGCTCCGCGTCTGTTGTTACAAGGCCCAGATTGCAATCTAGGGCTTTACGGGAGCACTGAGATCTTCTAAAGGAGCCACTATCTAGTCTTCTCAATATAAAATGTGCAAGAATGTATCTGAAAAGAAGAAGAAAGCTGCAAATGCTTGATTAATTTTAATCCGTTTGTCTTATAAGAAAAATAACGTTGACTATTGAATATAATCAATAGTTATGTAGCTATATTATAAACCTTCAGTGATGGCTGTTTTATTAGAGAAAAAAAGACGGGTTGCACTCCGGGAGTGCCGGCAGAAGTGAAAACTTGATTATAGCTGTCTACTATCCATCCGTCCTACGCTTTTTCGATCAGGTCACGTGTCCTGACGCGAGTTTAAGATTTTATACCCATTACAGAAAAAGTGCTCAACGCCGCTAAAGAAGTTTTCACTTCAATAATAAAACAGCCATCAGAAAAATCTATAAAAAGCAAGTACTGATATAAATCTGACAGTTCATAGTACACCATCAACGTACAAAAGCACCAAAGTCACCTATCGCATGTGTCAGTCCAGTAAAAGTGTAACACAACGACTTGTAACCATGCACCCGCGGAGCCAAAACACACCGCAGTCGGCGCGCCCACGCTCGTAAACAAACGCGTCACGTTATACCTTATTGATACCAGTGTACACATAAAAATAAATTGTTCTGCACACTTTTACTCAGCCGTACGAAGGTTGGGAATCGTTTGTTTTTACTTTACTACGAGTATGAACGAAGCGGGGTTGTCTTTTCTTTGATTAGGCTTGGGAATTCTGTGAGATTTCACTATCAAGTTGGCTGAAGATTGAATATGTTTGACGTATACAGGGAATATTTCTATCATATGTTGCCTCGTCTATCCTAATCGTAATTAGCTTTTAGTCGCCGTTTTGGTTTTCGTCCGAATTCAAGGGCGTAGGACCCTTTTTTAATCTACTTGCATATCTAATCTTCTTTTTATTCACAATAAAGGAGTCCAGAACCCCTTTAATTAATATACAATTCACCACGAAACGAAAATCAACAAACCGCCTCCTTTTTAAAAATCGAAATTAAAAGAGAATTGTAAAAAGAAAATAAAGTGGTCATTTGGATATGGAAATGTGAGCGGGGCTTGTCAAAAGACGTATTATGTGCTGGGGGCCAATTCAGCCACCGCTGGAGGTAGTACCGCGACCGACGCGCTCGCCCGTCTGATAGAGCATTTTGTTAGCGGCCGACGCGAGACAGAAGCGTTTAGTAATTTTTCCGCTTGGTAACAATTGGTTAGGTGGCACTGTTAACCAATAATTTCATGACACAACTGTTCCAAAAATACGCTTTATTTTAGGTCTAAAAACGCGAATCTTTTCCAATTAACTGTAACACTGAACCGACTTTTTGGTGCTTTAAATACTAATAAAAAGATTGTGGATAGGATTGGCTGAGAACTGCCGCCACGCTTACTATTATCGTACAAAAACTATGGAAAACAGGCCTGGAAACCTTTACACATTTTTAGTTTTATCTAGACGAGCAGCAGAAACATCCAAGGCAAAACAGATCCCGCGTCCCCCATTACCTTGGACCACAAAAAGTGGAGAGGGGTATTTCTAATTGAATAGCCGCCCGGAGGCAGTTGCTTTGATTGGCGCTCGGCACCGGGAGGCGCCTATCCCTTCGCGATATGCGACTCATATCCCAACTTCTCTTATTAACACTTTTTAATCTCGACGGTAACTGTGCAAGTGTAAGATTTGTTTTTTGCAGTTGGATTTAGATTGTATTGTCTGGTTTTAAATTGTTATTTCTTGCATAGTGCTGCCACTATAAATATTTTTTACTCATTATTTCTGACGTGAAGCATCGATTCTGTGTTCCGGTATAGGTGCCGGTATATTGACAGCCACATAAGACCTATTATGATCTTTGACACTTTATATTATCTGCGATACCACTCTACAGGTGACAGCGACTTCTTGGTGCGGTGCAGTTTGTTTGTCATCCAACGACAAAAGAAACCAACAAAAAAACAGCAATTCTTTAAATTGAATCTGCCATTTTCAGACGTTTAAAGCTGATTCAATTTTTGATCTACATAAATGATGTAGTAAATGTCCGTTGAACTTTATTGCTAGATAGTAATAATACCCATTGTGAGAATGATGATTAGTTAACTTTAGGATGAGGATTAGATTACATAGGCTTTCATTATAACATCCTATTGACGCGCGTTGTCCCTCGGGAGGCTGCTCAACGAGAGACAATGAGTCGTGTCACCTCATCAATCAAATCTTGACAGTTTAAGAAAGTCTTAACGAGCTACTCAATTCCTAAAGAAACCCCGTTAAGTGCTTAGGTACTTAACACTTTGACCATTAAACCACTACTTTATTTTGAAACTAAGTACTACAGATGTTCTTAATTGCACAACTTTCTAAAAACAATGTATATTGCCCGTGATGAGTGGACAATGGCTGAAGTTTTACCTTTTAAGTTTTTTTTTTTTGCTCTGACAGCAAGTGAGGAGAAATATACGGAGATTTAGTTGGTTAGATTAACCGTTAAAAAGAACTGATATTGAGGTGTTCTTGAAAAAAGACTTGTTCAGGTAAAATTCTAAGAAGTATAAACGTCGACAGCATCAAAATATTCTTAGCATCGCTGCATTTCCCCTATTACATGGTTTTTAATATTCATAGACATCAAACGTGTTCCGACTACAAATATTTCTTAAAAGCTGCACATAAACCTGCAAAGCGAGGTTTTTGAACGTATACAGGCGTATGGAATTGAAGATCAATCGTCGATCGCCATATATCCCCAATTAGGGTTCGAATAAAAAGGTTTATCCGTGTTACGTATACACTGGTCTGTTATTTTTTATTACACTCACCATTTCGTCAATTGGGAAGAGTAAAATTTAATTGAGCATTCAATTGCGCATTTCTATCAGCGTGTAATGAATTGCAAACAATATTAGCAAGATGATGAGTAAAAAATCCTGCCATAAAGTTATTTAACTCATCTGTGGATGACCTTAAAAATCACCTAGAAAATTTTCTCAGAATCTACTGATAATACAAAGGAGAATAACTAACTAATGTATATTGTGGTACCAATACCACTTACGTTATGGAGTTATGGTCGGCCGACAGGCTGATTCTACCCACAGCTGGGATATCTCTTGTGCAAATCTCCATGCTCCTAGAGTAGGGTAATTTTACTAACTTTAAGTTACGTAAGCGTTCTAATCTCAGTCACAATCAGGGAAAAAAAGGTCTATTTTGTATAACTTTTGGCAAGTTTTTGGCATTAATTGTCGCTAAGACAAGAATTCGTCTACATTTTTAAACGTTCAAATCTAACACCAGTGATAGTAAGCTCTCATCTGTCAATCTCGCCGCGCGAACGACTAGCGCTTCTTCCTGTCCTTGACCGCCATTTTGGTCTCCCATTTTTAGCCTTGACACATTAATCATATAGTCACGTTGTCAGAACATACAAAGACCAGGATAGTGTAAATGAAAGCTCGTCCCCTTTAATATTCCGTGTGTTTCAGCCATGTCTTCTGCGGCTAACGGGCCGGTCATAAATCGGCGTAAGTGCCTCTGGACAAACAAATGTACTGTGAAACAACACGATGACCTTACGACCCTTCCATCTCGATTCTTGATGGGAAATGAGTACAGTTAATGGGATGGTTTTAAATTTAAAGATGGCTTAGATATAAATTGTTTTCATAAGAATAATCTACTACTATACTACTACTGACTGGTAGAAAATGCCTTAGGCATTAAGTCCGCCATTGTGCAATGTTTTTCTTTGTGCATAAAGTTTTAATAAATAAATAAATCAGGCATGATCAATGTTTTATCAAAAAGTATGAGTATAAGCGTAGTGTGGGACGGGCCAGGTGGTGTGATGATCTGCGCAGGGTGGTTCGCAGCAACCAGATGCTAGCTGCTGAAAATCAGGCTAACAAACAAAACTAGACAAAACCCTGTGAACCGCTCCTTAGAGCGGTTCACAGGGTTTTGTCTAGTAATGAACTGATGCAGGATGATGATGATGATGAGAGGGTAAATTGCATTTTTTTAACTTCATACACAAAAACTCAAGAATTTTCTACCGGATAACCAATGGCTACAACAATGTATAAGAAACGTTTAAATATGGTAGCGATCACAATTTACATCCTCGTTTACATTTGCAACATGACATTATCGTAAGTAATTTCGCAGCAACAACAAACAAGGTCCTAGTGTTTTTCTGTTAGGAGTTACAATTATATGACCCCTGAAACGGAATTGCGCTCGTTAAACAGCGATAGACCGGGCCCCTATAACACGGGACTCAATCCCGCTATCGAGAACCGTGGCTGTACCACAATACGCCACCTAATCCTTGCGTAACGATTATGTTTATACTCCACTGTAACCGCCACAAGAAACGAAAACAAATAAATCTCGACACGTTACAATAGAAATTCAATACGTGACATAGCCGGATAATCTTACGTAAATAACTAAGATAAACTAAATAAATAAAACAAACAGAGATCCATTTTTCTTATTTCGAAAGCGAAAATATTGTTGAAGCTCATGTTTCAGACCTTTCACGATAAGAAAAACATTTCGCGATTATATTTTTGTTGGTCGGCTGAGCGGGTCTGATTCAGACACATCTGGCTGACTAGGAGCAGAGCTCAACGTACTAAAGAGATAGGGATAATGGTGATTTGTGTGATGTAGATAGAATCTCGTACTCAAAATCTAGGGCCTTAGGCGCGAATGTAGTACTAACTGAGCATAAATAGCTTGCTACAAAGCGCGCATTACTTACAATGATAAACTATTTATTACATTTCATAGAATAATAGTAAGTATGCACCGAACATAAATATTAGGACTGACGTTATGGACGATAAACTTCAGTCATTTATCATATTAATACAATAACTACCAACTACAACGAAGCGCCAATTAGAACAAATATATATTCTAGGTCATTATTATTTGCTTAGCCGTTATGTTGGGGTTGGCTTGCAGTCTTACAGGGTGCATCTTTATACCAGATTTCATATCATACCTCCACGACTCAAGAGACTGACTACCCTCGGTAAAGCAGGTTGTCAGACTTCGGCCCAGACCAGAATATATCGTGTTTACGATATCATAAACGCGTCATAAATATATTCTGGTTTGGTCGACGTGGTGAAACTCTAACACCTATTTCAACAATACCAGGTCAGGACACACATTAAGCAAGAGACACGAATGCACACAAACATTAGAGCCCGGCAAGATATTCAGCGAAATTCAAAACATCGGTGGTAGCACCATTGATTTATGGGCTGCAATTGGTCGGGCAGCGCAGCCCGTGTCATACCGTGAACGAGGACAGATTTATCGCAATGCAGGCTTCGCATGTACAGCAGGTGTATTGAACTTATTACTATTCGTAGTTAGCTGTGATCAGGCAAGGGAATAATTTAGCTCCGTTCAATATTGATTTCAGAATCTGACAGGGCTATTTTACTAGCACGAGCACCCAAGTCGTCTAGCCTGTAAACGACTGCACCATATTTTTCGTTCCAGTCTACTGCCTAATGCTAAAACATTTTCGCCGTTGCAAGCTCTCACTTCGAGTTTAGTAATTCAATTAGCCAGCATTTAGCTCCCTAGTTCTCTTCCTAATAGCCATAAATTACCTCATTGCGAGTTATAATTTAGTTATGAGCTACGTAATTAGGGCTATGTAATTAAGATGTCTGAGACCGAATTGTAAGTCGATCTGCAGATCAACCATGTCGAAATTGTAAGTGAAGATACTCCAAAGCCTCAACCTTGACCGTAAGCCGCTGGAGCATGTCAGTCAAGATTAGGAAGTTCTTGCGAAGTACCGCTCGAGTAGGAAACGCGTGGGTGCAGAACACATTGACATGTTAGGAAGTACAAGTGGAGAAAATAAATTCAAGTCCCGAAAAAGCCCTTTAAACACGCCTGACGTATTTGAGGGACTACTTGAAATGACAGGCTTGTCAGTCAAGTGAAGGATATACACTTTTGATTTGAAGTTACACAGGTAATATCTGTCGAAGCCAGTCGAAGCAATCAAGTCCGTTAATGTCACATGTTTGCGATCCTTCAATAATGCATCTCTAGATATATTAATCTAGAAGATTACAATTTGTCGTGTAACCAATACCTATTTCAAAGCTTAGTTCCTGAAAACGACCGTAGCGACAAATAAATCCGGGAAGCGTATTCAAATATTCCAAATTGGACTTCCACATAATTTTGTCGGCTTGCCAATATTATAAACCGCGGCCCCAATTAGACAGATACCCGATCAATTCTGTGCTGATCCAACTGCGACAATAGTCACAGTCCATCTGGCACACACACATAGACATTATATATGTAGTGGGTGAGGCACGCACTAACCCACATAATAACTAGTGTTTGTACAACCGATTCTATTGTCCAACAGTATTTGTGTTACTGAAGTATGTTCAGCTTGTATGTTAGTTGGAATTTATGGTGAAGCATTGAACATTTGGTATCGACAATGCGGGTATCACGGAGGTATTCGGGAGAGGCTTGTAGAGCGAATCGCGTACTTATAGGATGATATAGACAAGCAAAATAACAGGCAAACTTTAGTCGAAAGACTTAACTTTGTTTTAAGCGAAACTTCAAAAAACAAGCGTATTTTCCACGGAACGCCAGTTTATTTCAACGTCATCAGTCTGCATTTACTTATTTATATTGGATCGCTAACAATTGTTTACTGGTGTTATGCTTAAGGTAACAAAGGCATTAGTCCGTCTTAGGATATTATGTTTGGTCAGATTTAATTTATACATACTTACTTTTTAAACCTTAAACTAGATGTAAAACAATTTCATTTCAGATTTATTAGACTTTAATTAATCGATGTGCAAATATATCGGAGGGTATAACAAATATTGTATGTAGGCATGAGCATGACGGAGCAATCAATCCAAAGCTAAGGGCTTCGGTGGTGTACATATGTACGTATGTTACATAGATACGAAATGGATTCAATGATACGTTAATTGGATTGCTGCCCTGAACACATTAATGCTAATTCATGTTTTAGGTCTCGTATTACCGACAATCTGGATTACAAACTAGATTTGAGTTTAGATTAGTTTAGAATCGAAATTCATGTTAAGTACAGCATCGTCGACGGATATTTGTTTCTAAGTTGTATTGGATTACTTTTGATGATAAAATCAAGTAACCTCTATTCTCCGACCGCTAGGCAAAGGTCCCCTAATATCCTAGACGTACATAGATCGTCATCATACTAACGACTTGTTCTGATATTTTAATTGTGTCAGCTCAGTGAGAAGTCACATCTAATTGTAATATATTATTACAATTAAATTGTTGTCTAGACAATTGACCCGCCCCATTTAGAACGTCCAAGCTCTAATCTCGTATTCTCAATTGAACTTCAAATTACACTCTACGACCGGATATTTACCGGTTACGGTAACATAGGTGCTATAATTCAATCATCATCTCGTTCTCAACTCACATCCAATTACTTCAGATTCTTAAAATAACATAGACTCAACATTTAACGGAAGGAAACCGTATTTACCGAATTATTTATCGCCTATCTAATGAGATGGGATGACAACCGCACACGCCCACAGCGCCGAACAAACTGACCCGAGTACAACGGGAAACGTCACGTTCTAAATTTAAACTGTGAATGAATGAACTCTAAATGCGTGCGCGCATACAAAAATAATGTCGTGACCCTCAGGCGATGTGCCAAACGAATGTTATTGATTTTTTAAATATTTTAAATTGTGTTTACCTTTGTCACGCATATGTTAGGTGTGGTACACTAAAATTCTTTGATTTTTATTGTTTAAACACTTAAAAGTGTTTAATGATTAATGGAAGTACTTACTTTGATCTTCGGCGTTAGATCTCGATTATGATTCGTTCAAAACTCGAACATATAAAAGGAACGTACCTGTAAAAACAAAAAAAGAACTGGGTTATTTATTTAGCTGAAAAGAAATTACTTCTGCAGTTATTCATAAAAGTTTAGTTTTAATAAATAAAACAACAGAACTGAGACGAAAGTTTGTTAAATAAAAGTATACGATCGTGCCTTGATAAGACGAACATCCTGCTCGGATAATGACGATTGCTTTATTAATCCGAACAAGGTTTCACCGTAAATTTAATAACATTAATGATTGACCGATTTGTAATGAGGATTAATAAAGGCTAAATAACATTAACCCTACGAACCACGTAAGCAGAGCAGTATCCAAATTAAACTCAACGCGAGTAAAATTGCTGAAGACTGTTAGTACTTAAATAAATAAAACATTAAACTCACTGCATTATAATAAAGGGGCATCATCAACCAGTGCGTACCAAACATACCATTGGCATTCATCTGTTTCCGAGAACAGCTCAATAGAACTTCTGTATCACCACGTGGCAACACTTAACACTCAATAAACGCATCCCCCTTTCCCCCTCTCGGTGCACTTCCAAAGAAACATGGACAAATATACCGTGTCCTCGTGTGCTTCAGAGAAATCGAATCATTAGTGTGACATTTCGGATTCGAATTATTTTTGTACTGTTGTTACTGGTAGCAAGAAGCATTTATATGTAGTGAAGACCGTCGTAATATTAGGCTGGGATTAATGACGTCACTTTGCACGTTCTATGATAAGCAATATTCCTGTCACAGTTGCACATTGACGAAGTACGATGACAAGATAGAGACAGAGAATGGCTAAACCCATATGCCTGCCTAGCCATCATTTATCTTGGCTTCAGCCTGAATCTGCCATAATCAGCTCTAATTTTCTACAAAGTAAGCAAATTTTTGACTTGTCTCCGAGTCGAGATTGCGAATAAATGTTAGACATTTAAGTTGGCGAAAATTCTTTCTACATTTATTAGGAACCATGGACTTAAAACTGCTGTATAACCCAAGCTTTCATTAAAAAAGCCAGTTAGGCAAACAAACAACGCTGATATCAGAGAAAACTTTACACCAAAACTAACAAGCAACTAGCGCCATCTACGAACAAAACTGCACACTAACCGAAGCGACGAACCAATCTGTCTAGACCTCCATCAGGGATAGTAAAACCTAATATTACACGTATGACGTCACGGCACACGCCATCTGCCCGCATTGTGTATAATAACCAGGTCGTAAGCTGTAGCTACCGATGACGTTATAATTATAATGCAGTTTACGCAGACGGGCGATGACGGACGCACGTAAACACAGCTTGGGAACTAATCGCCATTGTACTGAACGTTATGTAATGCTGAGGATAATGACGAGTTATTGTATGAAGATGAGGTGTCAAGATTGTTGTAAAGCGATCAATTGTATCGGGTTTTTATGCTTCATTGTAAACAGTCAAGATTCATTGTTGCGGTTGTAATTTCACGTCATAATATAATGAGCGTTCTTCGTTGATTATTTTATGATTCAAACAAAGTTTTTATAACTAAGTGTTTGTGAAATAAGCTAAAGAAATAACTAACCTGTTTTGCAAATTATAAACCAGCAAGGCATAAAACGACACAAGTAGCGCCACCTATCGGAGGGTAGTCCAACTACATGGACAGACGCGTTGTTCCGTAACAAGCCACCCTGTTGCCGAACATACACCCTGTTGCTTCAGTAAACAGTTCCGACGGGGTCCGCTAGGTGGAGGTAGTGTACCTCAAGGCTACAGGCCAACACGTGGAAGGTGAACGAAGTCACGTAGAAAATTGTAAAGGAATGTAATAGGAGTCGAGACAACGGCTGATTAGTTTATTACACAGGATATAATATAATATTACAGGTTCAGGAATCTGAACTGTATAGAACATACACGTGTTAAGCCCGGTTTCCACCGCGAGCGGAACGGACCCATTAATGACTTTGTTCGCAAGCGCAAACTGCAAATAACTAATAGTCAAACAAATAAACAACAAATAGTCGAATAATAATTAATAATAAATGCATTAATAAACAATTATGTATTAAGAATTATAATTTTGTTGGTGGAAATACAAGTATGCAGTTTGCGCTTGCAAACGAAGTCATTAATGGGGCCGTTCCGCTCGCGGTGGAAACCGGGCTTTAGAGAAAAATTAATCACGTAAAAGTCTGAATATTAAGTTTTGTTTTCACCGAATAATATTTTCGGAAAGGTTTCATCAACCTCTGAAAGCCATTTTCCTTTTATTTTAGAGGATGGAATTATAATGTAAATAGTAAAAAATTGGCAGGGTCGCGGATATTAGCGGACTGTTTACTTAAAACATTAAATTAAGAAATAATTACTACAGCGTCTACCTACAGTAGATAGACGCTATAGTAATTATTTCTGAGATAGTAACTATCTCTGGAGAGTAACTTATCCAGTACACAAGCAAGCCATAGATAGTTAGCTTCCGAGAGATTCATATCGATCCGTGATAGCTTTAGTATCTTGGTCTGCCAAGATATCAGAAAACGGATAACAGGTAAGAATAGTATTCTGAGACACATAGAGAAAGGTGTATAATGCTAAAGAAGAAACACTTATCCTGGTTAAGTGGTTAGGCTAATTAGAATTACCGTTCTTAATTGATTTGGATAAGATGTACAAAAATTTACAACATAAACTACAAAACTTCCAAAAACTTTAACCATCTTCAATAAAAATTGAAAGGAAATTTTCGGATGTCGGTAGTTTTGGTTATGTTTGTAAACGTCCTTGAAACAGCCTAGACCTTGCTCTCCAAAGCTACAAGGAAATTAATACCAAAGCAAGATCAGAAAAATGACGACCACGATTGAATAATCGGACTTCCTTCCAGCAAGAGTGTCATCCATTACCGCCTAACAAACGATCTCCCGTGCAAGTCAAGATGTTTGTGATCCCACGAGATAAACCAATTGTGGAGAATGGGTAATTGGGGTGATCATTGACACAGTTGCGATCACAATGCGATATCACGACAAATGGCTTGCGGGTGTCGTGTTTACTACAATACGGGACTCGGTCGTATGTGAGGAGTCAATATTTGATCAAAAGAATGAATACGCCGAAGGACCGACAAGATATTAATATCGTGTTAAACCTATTTGTATTTTTCTCCAATATCCCAAAAGAATTCTGGTTCTGGAAGCAAATTTCAATGTAGACTAGCCAAATGCACAAACACAGGTGTATTGCCAATTCTGTCACTCACATAATCCGATGGGACAGCAAGTCGATACGACCTGAGCGAGATCAGGCACAGAACCAACGGATTTACACACCACTAACTTGCAAGCTCCGGGCTGTTTCTGAGAATGTCCAAATCTAAATCCCTAACACGATGAACATAGCTGTCAATGGTTCACAATACGTAAGTTTAGAAATAAATTCACCTTTGAGCATTGTCAAAACTAGTGAAAAGCAAGCAGTAGTAGCGTAAAAGAAAGGCAGAAGAATTCGTCAAAATAGGTTGAACTTTTATTCCACAGAGATACCATCCACGCATCGTTTGCGAGCGGGTGCTGTCAGTTGAGATTGGCCATCTCATAACTGCCTTGGCTTATGTCGTTATTTTTATACTAATATTTAGCTTCACTGTTATCACATATGGAAGCAACAAGAATAATGTAACAAAGATTTTGCAAACACTTAACTGATATAAGTGTCTGTGAGTTTCGTTCTTTATCAAATACATCTGCACTTTGAAACAAGCAACCTGCTTTCGGGTAAATATTCTGTCCAACTGATCGTCTTCTCTTTGACAAATCATTAGTGCTTGTGAATGGTCTGATTTAAATTAGAAGATATTTTGCCTAATACATGTATGTATGCACCTAAGATTAATGCAATCTTGTATGGAAGACAATGTAATAGACATCTAGCAGTACTGCTACATAAACTTCCTTTCCTAGAACTGGACAGGCGCGAACAAAACTAAAGTCAATTATCCAATAAACCGTATCCCTGTTTACAGTTCGGCGTCGATTGTTAAAAGCCATTTACTTTGGCAACGATTAACTTAACCGGCGTACATTACATTACAATAGACACGTTAAGAAGGCCTACTCGGTACAAAATACGACGGCAGGTGTAACGTAATAAAGTAGGTAATAAACTAATATAAAAATATAGTGCAGGAAATGATTTGCACAGTAATATCTACTAATGTGAGCTCCGACGTTTTAGAAATTCATTCATCGCGATTTTCTTTCGAATAAAATGTACTAGATTTAATAAAACCAGTAAAACCAATTAACAAAGTTCTTTGGTTCCCCGGGAGACAAATATCAAAAACGAATACTGCCAAAAAACGTGATCATCGCGACGTTTCGTCGTCGTAGTCTTCACTATTATTCTTATTTAGATTAGATCAGATTTCTTATTTATTATTCTCTTTAATACTTAATAAGTGGGACTACTGAGTTTTTTCAAGTCGTTTCCTATATCCGCCAGCTGGATATAACCGGATTACGGCGGATCGCGCCGGATGAAACCAGTTCCGAGTTAGAACAACGGAGTCGCGGAATTGTGAAGACGTTCGTTTGAATAAGATGAGTTCGGTGATTATGAGTATTGAAGAGAATGGTTTTAGGTAATTGGATCGGAAATACGGGAATTCTTAGGCTCTGTTATAAATACCAGAGTAGGTTACCATTAAGATAAGAATTAATTAAACTTAAGGCAAAAAGCGAGCTTAGTCTCTCCTTGCACTTTCTTAAATAGAGAAAAAAGTAAAAAACTTTTTTATATGTGCACGTTAGTGTACAAGCCAAATTACAGTAATTCCTTAAGAAAAACATGAAAATGGATAATTGCTGATATGTCATACATGATTCCCAGTTCAGGGGCTGAGGTCATGCCTGTCATGACAGAGATTATTGAAATAAACGTATCATTATCGTACATAATATATAACTTGGACGGTTACGTTGAAGGTTGTAATTACTATAATCGTGTAAATACATCCATATGCTAGTGTATCTTCGATAACCGAATTTTTTATTGGATATTCTGTTGCATATAATGTTGGAAGATATTGTTATTACGCCCCATAGATAACAAACACTCTCTAACCATGAAAACACGGTCAAAACACAAACATTTACAAAACAGCCAAGTTTGTGCATAAAAAGTATATCATGAACAAACAAACAAACAGCATAACAAGCTTAACTGCTTATACAAATTAGCTGATCAGTTGGTCGCGAGGGAACCCATGGGGAAAACTTTAAGGCCCATAAGCTGGATGAATATTGTAAAAAGCTTGGTTGGTTAATGTTGCATTTTTATCGTTTTGCGTTTTTATAACATCATGATGAGCGTTCTATCTTGTCTGCGGACTTTCTTTATTGAGTGACTTTTCACTGGTAATTTTAGCATACGCAAGCTGCTGTTAAGTCCTAGGTTCACTTTCCGAGTAGGACATTGCGTTTTTCCATAAGGAATTTCTCAGCCCAGGGTTTTAAAGTTGCTAGTGTGACATCCGGTCTCTTGGAATGCACATAAGCTTAGTTGTCATTCGTATTGCAGAGATGAAGATCATCATCTCCACAACTCAGCACAATCACTGATGTCTAACCGCATCTAGCAGCCATTAGTCATCTGGATGATATAACCGAAGTTATTTTTCTTAGCGATAGATTTCCTCAAGGGAAAATCAGTTAATTAACTGTTTCGTGCCTTTGATGTAACCCCAATTAGGATGAGTATGCTTGTATCAAGTATGGATTTATCACAGTTGTTGAGCACGCTGAGATTATCACTAAAGACCCTTTCGACATTGTTGCCTCTGGGCTATGTCGGACTCACATTCCACACGAAATGAGGTTAAACCTTTGTATGAGTCCAGCAGGTTTTAGGTTTAGAAATTACAATACACGTAGCGTAACGCATAAGTAACCCGTTCCTCTCAATTGACTTTCACAACGGTTTGCGAAAGTATATGTGGACGATAAACTCTATACTTTATGAACGAGAAAATTGAACATGTGAGAATTTATTTCGTTGCTATATTCTAGTAGTTTCATGGAGGACCTTTTACGTACGTTGGTCAGTGCTAAAGGCGAGATAAATTTGATATGTGAAAAGGCTGGCTGATGAATTGTATCACCAAGCACAGTAGTTTAACATAATATGTAACACCACAAAAGCTTTATCAGCTTGTAAGACATGTTAAATCTAAGATAACTGCCAATACATCAATCCTGGCTATTACAAACGTCATTTTAAATGCAGGACACGTCAATATTACCTGTATAATATAACAAGTAGCTCAAGTTACTGCCATAGATAGAAACTGAACTCCAGTATCTAAGCTAACCAGATAATAAGACATTCATAAATCAGTTTGGCAAACAACGAATATATATTATCCGTTTATAAATTTATAATTTGGCAAACAGAACGCCAGGAGTGTTCAACTTGGCTAAAAATAACCGACTCTTAAAGGGAATTAAAGTTAAAATGGGAGCGAAGACATCTGTGTTAAGTTTGAGGTTGGGCAGAGATCCCCATCGAGATTATAATTATATATTTTATAATTTGCACGTTTAGAATTATGATTTGACTTTGCTTCTAAGTCATGTTTGTGGAACGTCAAATATCGCAACTAAAACCGTTAAAAACCTTGTCCAAATCTCATCTCAGCAACAATACAACTTGCCAAATATATTGAAGAGAATGAAATTAAAATGCGACCTTACTTTTACGTACGTTGCCGCTCTGACATTAAAATTAGCTCCTCTTTTGATTACACACAAAGCGTTCCTAAAATAGAACAACAAAGTAAAAATATAAAAGTTGTACGTTTCTAACAAGTTTGCTGGAAGCTCAGAAAACTTAAAATTGCCCTTCAGTATCTATATACTCGTGTGGGCGCAGACATAGACATGTGCTCGTCTGAAAGCTGCCCAGATTAACATTATCGAGGTTATATTTAATAGTTTTTTTACAATCTGCACGTGGCCTGCCTACCGGCCAGTGATTACCAACTAATTTTAATAGAAAATCTAAATATATATAACTCAAAGGTGACTGACTGACTGACTGGCATAGTGATCTATCAATGCATAGCCCAAACAACTGGACGGATCGAGCTGAAATTTCACATGCAGGTAGATGTTATGACGTAGGCATCCGCCAAGAAAGGATTTTGATAAATTCCAGCCCTGAATGGATAAAATAGGGGATGGAAGATTCAACATCAAGGCAGACGTAGCCGCGTGCGAAAGCTAGAAAAAAATAAACTTGTGGGAATCAACAAAAAATCTAGCAGAACTAGACTTAAGAAAGACTTTGTCCGTTCTGGCTAGACATTAAGTCTGCAGCGCTAGCAATTCTTTTGTCAGTCAGCCAAAAACTTACATCGACCAGAATTCCATAGAACTACACATACATATAAGTATACGTATCATGCAGATGAATTTCCCTGAACATAATTATTTCTAAAGAATCTTAGCTATCTTTGCAGAACTATACCAAGGACTTTTATTTGATGTAAGTTTTAGTTATTGAGGCAGTTAGTTAACAGACAGATCCTAAAAATAAAAAATCTTTACGGTCTATTTTGGATAAAATATATCAGGCAATTTTCATCTTTTTCTTCAGCAAGTTTTTTTTTGGTCTTATCAGTCCAAAAAAAACTTGCTGTCTGATCTATATTTATTCCCAATTCCTAGGCCACACATACAAGACTCACTACTACGGGCTTAACCCTTTAACTGCTTTTTCTTAGCAGTCAATTTCTTAGTGCTTTGTAAGGTGAGCTTGCGACGAAACCTAGTCACCACTAAGTTATGGCAGTTACGGGGTTTAATTCATCGTAGTAGTTTAAAGTATATGTGGCCTAACTGTTGGGAATAATTTTAGGTTTGGCTGCGCATTTAACTTTTAAAGATTTTTTTTTATTTGTTTTTTGATTTGATTTTTTAGATGTCGTTTATTACTTGCTGAAAAAAAATAATCAAAAAAAGTTGGTCTGGATTTTACATAATCCTATGAGGTTTTGGTGTTTAACAAATAACCTTGAACATGTGTTATTGGCACACAAACCTTGCAAGCTGAGCATCAAGTTTATAACAAATTCATAAGTAATTAGCCGCTCTAAACGGAGCTAAGTCCCGAATAATCTGCTAGCTGTGCCACATGGGCGATAAACGTGAAGCTAGTTACAGATATTCATTCAACGAGTGATCGTTTAACTTTAAGTATGTGTTTCTTGATAAAAGTTTAAATGTGTTTGCTCTACAGAAAACTTTTCATATCATGGTAATGTAAAGTATTGTAATAATGTATCGATTGAAACTTATGAGCGACCTTTTTGTAAATGATTTCACTATTTTCATTATTGTTTTTGTCCACTAAATGACAATCATCCGAAAAAACCAACAACTCTTTGTGCGCCAAAAAGCCTAGCAGCGAAAACGCTACAGCCGCTGTTCAACAAGCTGAAAATTTTTAACTACCCACTTCCAACACAATTTCGGTCATCGGCCGCCTCTCGCGCCGCCATGGCCCATCCTTCAGAGTACACATTATTTATTAACAACGATACGGTCACTAGATATAACCGCACAGCCGACTGGCAAATGCGTTTAAATTTTGCGCTGAGTGCCCGTGTGGTGGCTAATGGACTCAGTACAATGATGTGAGGAGATTCAGAAGGCCTAATTATATAGATTAGCGAACAGGAGCTGCTGGTGGTCAGGTGGTGACATGCTTTTATTCAGTTCAGTATAGAATACCACATGTATCAGCTTTTGCCTGCGTGGAACTTCCATTCACAATTTTACCCCTTTGGGGGGTCGGATTTCCAAAAATCCTTTCTTAGTGGCTACTAACTCTTCACAAAGAACACACTCGCCAAATTATATGTTTCTAGGACCCGCGGTCTGTGTATAAAATGGTAAACTGACTGTCCAAAACAGTCAGTTTACCATTTTATACACAGACTAGGTCCTTACTAATCTTGTATTAAATGTACAAGATTGGTAAGGACTTTTTTGTGTAGAGAAGTATTCTTTACTAGATAGTGTTCACAGTTTGGTTGTGTTTTGTTGATATAATCATCTTCCTACTGTTGTCCTATCTATTTTCTTATTTCTTGGCCGCTGTTTTCCTCAACATCGATTCATGTTATTTATATCAAGTGCCACTAGAAAGCACAACAAGCAAATACAATAAAAAAGTCAATGAAATTCGAAATCAGGTTCCAGTAGATTTTCTATCGATAAGAAAAATGAAACAGCCATGATCGGACTCACTTCATTGACTTTCACGATTCGTTAGGCTTCGTATGTGAGCTTACTGCGACACTTTCTTCGACAGTTGATTCTTCAAGATAATTCAAGGACATAAAGAATGAGATAACATACAAAATATTAATAACTGTGTGTGTTCGCGAGGGATGTTAAGCAAAAAAAGTTTGGATGGATATGATCTCAGTATGAAAAATAATAAAAAAATTCTGAACGCAATAAAAGAGCCAGAGCTCATCTGAAACGGCTGTTATGATAGTAACCCAGATATATTCAGACAACTTGTCGAGACCATGCCGAGAAAATCGTTGCCTCTTTATGCTGTAAGGCCACGTTCACACGGCGATTATTTTCCCGTATACCGTATACGAGATTTTATCGAATAGAGTAGTGACAACAGAATATATATATGAAAACTTAGAAATTGTTTACACGGCGTTCATACGGGAAAATCCCGTGTTCGAGAAATATATTTTAACGTATACCGTGCGAAGTTGTCACCGGAACGCCGCGTCTCGAACCGATTTTATCGAATACGGCTCGCAGTGGCGCTTATGTTCATGTTGTCTCGTTCACACGACTCGCCCATCGAAAATCGAATCGAATGGTTGCCTTGTGAACGATTGCATCGTATACGGTAAAACCGTATACGTGAACAAATCAAATCGAATGGTCGCCGTGTGAACGTGGCCTTAGAATTCGACTTAACTTCTAAATTCCATGTCGATAATGTTAAAGCTGTCGTAACTCTCACAAAATTATGTCCTGGTGCTATTACCTGAATATTCAATACATATGACCATTCAAGTGAGGCTAATATAACATACGGTACAACGGGCTCGCATGACGACACGGAAGCCATGTGTACTTCCAAAATTGAGTTCTCGATGATTCAATCAGTATTTCGGTAGACTCGTGTAAGTAAATGTGTTTCGTGGTGTGCTTCAACAAATAAATTGAATTTGATTTGAATAAGCAAGCAGTTAATTCTAGGAGACTACCTGATGTATAATATAACAGTGCAACAGGGCCTGCAAAAACAGACATTAGTTTTCGAGGTCAAATCAAGACGGTATAATATTTTACTTCTAAATCCTGATGTTAGAAGCAGCATTCTTGGTATCTTTAAGACTGCAGACATATCAGTGGCCTTAGCACCTTTAAACTAATTTATATTCATGAATTTTATTTGCTTACAAAGCGTGATCTTGATGACGCTTGCAAATTCCTACTGTTTGTTCAGTAATTAATTAAGAACAAATTGTTTGGATTCTTACAAAATGCAATTTCACGGTCATGTATGTTTATAAAGATACAGATCTAGGTCAAGTATTTTGATGCGACTCGTTATTACAACGAGAACTGCGGAAGATTTTGGAAGCCTCTTTTTTGAGGTAACGAGAAAAAATAGTTAAGAACTTAAACCAACGAAAAAGGTTTTACTGTGATTAGTTGATGACTGATGCGCCATGCATTAATCAAATAATTGGATTAGCTTAATAAACTTTAAAAATAATTCTCGCATTAGCAAGGTCATATTTAACCAAACATCTTTACGCCTATAAAACCAACTGAAAAACCAAAATTCCCTGCAAATTCTATATTAGAAGTACATCCAAATCCATTAACCAATCAAAACCACTTAATAGATGAGACAAAACATCTGTCCAATCAGTCCCTTCACCGATCTAACGTAGGCTCCAAACACCGATAGCTATTAACATTCCTGCGCAAGGTGCGATATGTAACCCGCTCGCCTTGACAAGGTCGTCGCGACCGGTTCCACTCGACACCGTGGGACCAACTCATTCATACTATTGTGACGCTTTTTACGTTATGCCGTTGGGTTTTTAGGTGACTACTGTTTTTAGGAAACGGGGGTTGGATTCGTAAGTGGAATATCCAGTTGAATGCCTAAATTTGATTCTATGTGCGTTTTTGATGAATAATTTAGCAGTCTTCGATTACTTATTCCATCAAGACCTATAACTTATAACAACCCAACCAAGATTGTTCAACAGTTAAGTGGTTACTTATATTTTATTCAGCAAAAGTTTTACTTCTCGTCCTTCAAAGGTTTAAAAGACTAAACTCTCGTTGTTACATATTGCGTATTATGTAGAACAAAGCACCTTAAGCGCTACGCACTTAAAACACGCCTGAACAAAACTTCCTCCGAATATTTCACGCTGATGTTCCAGATAATGTTGAACTCACATCAACGTTAACCACAGAATGGATGAACAGAGTACACTCATTTCATTCAACTCGTTATTGTTACGCCAGAATAGAATGAAATCTTTGAAACCGCAGTAAGAGTAATAAGAAGTGATCTGGCAGAGAAATAAAAAGGCGAAATAGCGCAGTGAATCAGCAAACTAAAGTTGCAGTGAGGAAATCATATTACTCTTAGAACCGACTGTGAGTTATATGTGTTATTTAGTGGACATTGGGTACCGGTAAACGTTAGATAGGACGCTGTCGGGATAGGTGGAGCGACGATTTTAGCAGGATGGCTGACTGGTAGCAGCTGGACGAGAATTTCCGAAAACTAAGAAGAATGGCGAGCAATTGGGGAGGCCTTATTTCAACAGCAATGCATCATGTAGGTTGACAATGATAATGATCGTAGTGATGATATATGCAAACTTATAACTGAAACTGACAAATAATTTGGCAGGAAGAATGTTAAATCAGAACCGAGTGTCGGAAGTAAGTACTTTTAACTTGCCGCCAATGTAATGAGTTCCCTACCGTGCGGCAATAATGGTCGCTCTAGTGCTCTGATTATGTGGGATTCTGTACCGACATGATTAATTGAAATAATTAAATCACACTTGGTTCATAACTGTGTACAGAATCGTGTCGGATAATTATTAATTTGAGTGTTGTTGATAATATAAAAGAGTGAAGCTCGTTATGAAAATATGGAAAAATGAGGATAAAATAATTATATCCATACATTTGCAATGTAAATATCAGTCGTTACGGACAGTCAGCCAGAAAATCTGATAATCATTCTAACTAAGGGGCACCGTGTTATCGAGTTACTGGGTTGTGAAAATCTGACACGCAGTCGTACTATGGACTAGTCGCCCTATGCACACCGGTTAAAGCCAAAAACGGTTAGACCGGAAGCCCGTCCTAACATAGTTGAGAAAAGGCAAGAGAATATAGATTGACAATTTAATATCCATCCACGAAAAGAAACTTTCAGTACTTAGGCACCGATTTAAAAAACAATCAAGGTCTTAACGACGTCACTTTTTATAGCACTGTAGACAAAGTTGATAAAACCAATGAAGTGATTTCGAGACAACGGGCCAGAATGAAAGCAAACCTGTTATTAATTGTTAACGAAATAAAGAATTAACGTTAAACTGCCGTCAATTAGTAACTGTTAACAAGTAATTATCTTCCCCTATTGCTATCGTAACTAGACTTTAATTATTACTGCCATCGCTATACGTGTTATTATAAATTGGAAACTTTTTCGGATTTCTTTAACTGTTTCCTATTATTATTTTAGACTTATATCTTGGATATTTTTTGTGTTACATATGAAGAATGGTTGACCAGATTTGTAGTTTATAGTTGCACAAAAGCTATAAGAATAATCTTGTCTTAATTTCGTTTCTAAGCGTCTCAGATGAAATATTGAATGTCTACTTGAAATCGTTGGAAAATTTTAGAGAAGCCTGTAATGATCGTTTTAATTACAACATTGACTGATAATGTCAGCTCGTCAGAATTTTGTCTATCAATTGGAGATATCTCTTTGGATTAGAGACGAAATTAATTATGCTTTGTCAGAATTCCATCAGAAATAAGTTGTTTTTTTTTCACTGTTTACATCAAGTACCTATATGTAATCAAAGCTGAATTTGCCTGGGGGTATTTTTTTCACTAGGATTATAATTATGTAGTGATAAAGCTCATCTTTGTGAGATTATATTCAACTACCCCTGGAAGACACCACATGTTACATCTAAAAACCCAGTCGATCAATACGCAAATTAAATTACAAGACCGGACATATCGACCTACTGCTTTATTTTATCCTGTGGCGTAGCAGAGTATTTAGTAGTCTCCAAAGTAAGCAGACTGATGTGCCACGCATTTAGGTCTGATTTCGAGCATCGAGTCTGGAATGAGTATCGACCAGGCTATTTATATCGCCGGCGGCTCTACGGAGAGCCCCACACGATTATAACCTTCGGCACTGATATATTTTTTATTTAAATACAAATATAGTAAGCTAGGTCTAGAAAAGGATAGGGCTTAAAAACTGGATTCTGCAACACCCGAGTCGGCAGCTGGGTTAGAATTAATGGCCTGACGTAATATATAAGGATTACTTGCAGATTATATTTGGGTCATCGGTAATTAACTCCGCAGATCATACATAGGCGTTTTAATTACGTTGAACCGTTATTGTTCGTCTATTTGAACGATGTTCTTAGATCTATCCATTCTATTACGAGTGTTGTGAAGTACATCTATGGAAGTAACAATCAAAATTTATTGAGCGTCGGTTCAATGTCAACAATCCGATTACACAATCTGGGACTTCTTTGCTTTAGCTCAGCATCAAGTACTTAGAATCATCCACCTGTGAAATAGCTCCAAGGTATCCAACAATACTTAGACCTTGTAAAGAAAACTGAAGTGGAAGTACAGATTTCTCAAAAAGTAGTCTCGTAAAACGAAAAGTTTAAATTTTCTATTTAGGTAGTGTTAGTGTTATTCTGTGCTTGGATGATATTATAGTCTTCGATCAGCAGACAAAGTAAATGCAATCCCCGTTTATTACTATTTCCACATACTGTTTTTTATTAGCCAGGATATTGACTTTACTGCACTTTATCTCGTGTTGATAGTTTTATCTGTATATAGATATGCAGTAATCGTCTCTATCTTATTCATACCTTTTATCTCGTCTTTGAGTTTACTATCAAAAGCGCATCGTAACATTTTCCGACTCGCATTATCTGATAACCTAGACGTATTGGGATTGGTTTTGTTTGATGTTTACATCGGCAATTCAACTGCAGTAAAACTCTTTAGTATTGTTAATATGAATAGGGGACGAATGTGACAACTGATTAAAAATAAAGTTATGCACAAGGTCGATAAGATCCAACATATACATCCAAGTTATAAGCAATGCGAAAACCTGTGAGCTTACCATGAATTTGGTACAGAAGACTCTTTTTTGTCAGATGTGACTATCTCAAAATGTTTAGCAGAGTAATAAACAATACACGCACTGGTCTCATTATTCAAACATGTGTTAGAAAACAGCAACAGGAATTGTCGATTAGCTCAGCTTCCAGCAGTTTTCTGCTCATCCGTTCAGTATTTAGCCCGACACTACATAATAACGTTAAATTGACAACATAACAGCGCTAAAAAGCGGCATACGATGAACATGAATAAATCTAAACAAAAACAGCTTGTAAATACTTTGGGGAGGCCGTGCTGAGTGTTTCCTTTAAATATTACAGCGGCCAGGTTTGTGAAAACTGCCCTCTGCCCTAAACGAGCTCTGGGACCTGCGAATTTAGCCAAGCCTCTTTGCCGGGTATTCAGAAAATTTTGCAAATTGACGTATAAAATGATTAGAGAGATTTTTTTATGAAACGTAAGCGAGACGGTGTAAACGACGAACAATTTATGCTTTTACATTGCAAACAAAGACTTGCGAAATAAATGAACTACCTAGTAATGAACTCAAGTTTCTCGCGACTGTAGGTTTCTGTTAGCTTCAATCCTTCAGGGGAAATGAATAGATGATAGAGAGTTAAGGAACAAGCTCTGCAGAATTCGCGATTATTTAGAATTCTGAGTAACGTGCTCACAATACAACTCGAAAAACACAGCCTCTGCCCCGGGCAGAATAGGTTCTGGCCACTCATTGTCGTAGCATTTCATAATTAATTCCTGCTTCTGTTGAAAACAACGTTTTCCAGGCAAATTAACAATTCTTGTTACTACAAAACGTTTTCAACCGCTCAAAACATGAAGCCTTCAATTTTATTGTACAACAAAACAGAAATACAACCGTTTTGCCGTAATAAAATCTATTTTACTTTGTTTTTTCCTCATAAACTCATTGTTGGGTTAAGATAATAAAATTTTAGGGGCACCACAATTAATCTGGATTTTTATAATATTTTATGTCATGAATTCACAAAACTTCGAAGGTGATAAGTGTATTGATTCGCAATCAATGGCGTGCCAGTTTTATCTAATCATTATCGGTTCGTGCTTAGGGGTACGAATGGATCCCTGTTATTACGTCAACAATTTCCATTCGTTAGTGTATATTCTGTCTGGAACAGTTACTTACAATCAAGTGGGTAACCAATGAGCGATTAGTATTGCCTACGGTCGATGCTATTGTTGATTCTTGTTGTTAAAATCTTTAAGAAATTTGAGCGTTCCCAAAACGCTCAAATTTTTGACTATAAACAATGTTATGAACAATGTCAGTAGATTTCAAGTCAAAGGACGTGTAAGGACATCCCAGTCCTATCGTGAGTAGGTCCGCCCACTATAACTTATCACGATACTTGTGTCGGCCCTCTATGCAAACGGCCAGTTTACGACCATTAACTCAAACCAGCAATGTATTTTATGATCCTTAGAAGCAATGAAAACGAGTGCATACCATAAATTAAAGTGCCATTTTTCAAATAATTAATGGCTTGTTTGCAAGCTCAAAGTCCCAAAAATATATTACTGGAGCCCACAAAATCTCGACTCTATTTTTCATATCGAGCCTGTAACGAAAACTTGAGGATTTTGGAGAAAGCCGTAATTACGACGGGACGGTCTATAAAACGTTTGATTGATGAAGCTGCGGAAACCTCTATCAATTACAATCACCGTGAATACAGTTTAAGGTTCAGATCGTGAATCTACTTAGTTAAGGTGGAAAATTGGTGTTTGTGCTCGTGAACAGTTATGCTGGATTTGAATTGAAATGAAGCTTTCACCAGTGAACTTAGAGTCATTATTGTAGCTGTAGCCATGGCAACCGTCCGACTACCGAGGTCACGTTACATACTACTTATTTTGCAGGACTGACTTTGAGCTTTAAAGACCTACACAATTGGGTAATACAATACTCTTACTGCATTTTTTATTAAGAAATGTGAACGATTACCCTTTTAGACTCTACCGGTTGAACGAAATTAACTGAAACTTTACCCACATACAAATTTAAATCTAACTTAACAAAAAGGATACTTTTAGATATGCTGTTTTTGTATTTCCTTTGGATCCTATGAGCTTCGACGCAGATGGGTTTCGAAGTGACATGTAGACGGTAATGCATAAAATACTTCACGAACAAGTCTTTAATAACTTTCATAACTCTATAAGAAAATCTTTTTAATAACTACATATTTAAACTGCTACCCTATATCCCTTATGTCCTGCGGCCAAACCAATAAGTTTAATCTTCAATACTATTCTAACATAATATGCAAATACCGACCTAAAAACGTGACCACATTGTTCCGAAGGAATGTTGTATTTGTTTTATTTATAGCTTTAGCAGTTTTCTTTTAGAAGAATAGGAGATAGCCTTCAAGTATTTTTTCTAAAACCTTTTTGTCTGATGTTTTTTTTTTTGTGATCTACATTTAAATTGCTGCGATAATTCAAATCAGCTTTAAAATTCGATCATTCAAGTCAGCTTCGAGTTTTTTTTTGTGTTGTGTGAAATGACTACTGTTTCCAGAACTAAAGCTACAGTACCAGTTAAAAAAGTAAAACTTATTGATTTTCAGTGCAAAATACCGCCTGAAACGTTGTCAAACATATTTCCGAACGCTGCATAATTTGTTGATTCACTTACGGCTTCAATACGGCAGGAGTAGGTTGTGAAACCAGAGCGTTGCCTCGAGAAAAAATTAAATTACTTTACAGTTCAAAGGACTACCTACTAGCTTATTATTGATTTTTGGTCACCAAAATTATACTCATGTGATATGTTTCATGCTGCCGAAAACTAAAATATAACTGATATGACTTCTGAAGGAACATTCTATAACTCAAAGCATATGAAGTCTAATAGTAATTCCACCTTAGCAATAATCAAAGTATGTAGCTAAATAAGAGCTTTTTTGCCAAAATTGACACTGACATTAATAATAATCATACTGGAATTACCCCTATGATATTTAATTACACACAGGTTACATTATAGGTTCTCTCTTCTTTAACGTGTCCTCATTTAGTAGTAAGCTGGTCATAATATTATACGGACTCAGAGTAAAGGAGCATATTTCAATCATGAAAAACAACTTGTTGAAGGTACTCTTGAGTGTCGGGTTCAATTTCCAATTGTTTGTGAAAGTACAATTAAAGTAGTATTGTAATTGTAGGTACAAAGAAGAAACCAATTGAATTTAATTGATGTTATTTAGTACTTGAAATAACAAAGCGTTTAACTTAGCAACTCGACGTGGCTAAATTACCATCATGGCAACGGGATGACCTTTGCTCTTTTAACTCGGAGGGCAAAAATAAAATTTATCTTACTTAAGTAATCTTTTGCTTGTTACATAAGCATATTACTTTTTGGCTTTCTAAATGTTTTAACATGTTATTTACAGTTATTACAGCTATCATTACATGTAAAATAGTCATTTGAAAAGGGCCCCAGTTGGGCGCCAAAATAACGAAATCGTAAATTGAACACCATTTCCCCCGCAATGAAAAAAATCCGCCCTTGTAAATAGTTATAGTAAATTTTCTTACTAATTAACCAAAATAGTTTCGGGGAAGGCTTCTTAATACTGAAAACTGTGAAGAAATTCCTTGAAACAAATTAGAATTTTGTTTATACAATCGATACGTGCGGTGAAATACGTTTTGTATACATAGTAAACATTTCTAAATGACTGAAAACAATCTGAAGATAAGATAAATAAATAGACTAACTCATAGTAAACATTAGGTGTGTTTTACAATTACTATACCAATTTACGGAAAATATTATGTACACTTTTGTAAATAATCTTGTAGTTGGAGTACTGAATTAGGTTTAGAAATTACGTGATGCAGTACAACAATAGTAGCTACATGGCGTTAACAAAGCAACAGGTTACTGAAATAACTATTACCAGTAATATACCTAATTGGCCCATTAACAGCAACTTTCAGGAGACCATAGTGGTTATGAAATTAGCTCAGATCCTATCGTGAGAGCACTTTCGTTCTTCAAATAAACACACTTTTAATTGCGTGGAGCCTTTTACACGTTACACGTAAACTTATCAGTGTTAATAGCTCATGAAAACAGCGAAGCGGATACCGTTCATATATTGTTGGGGCAGCAATTCCCTTCAGTGTCGTGTGTCATTACTTATGGTACACATGGCCGGATAATCAGTTACATAATCAATATATGTCGTCCCGGGAGAGGCGTTGGAGACTGTGATATTGGCGGAAGTTCGTTAATTTTTATAGACACAAAATAAGAATCAACTTGCGATGGTGAAGCTGAGGGTTTTATAGAATTTTTCCAGTCAGGAGCTGATGACAAAGAACAACCGCCACACCAACAAAAAATATAGCTGTGAATGCACTTGGCACACCACCATAACTTGGGACCTCGGAACATCTTTCAAAAAGATATTGTCAGCAATACATAAGGCAAATGATATTCTATGGAATCGTCACAAATTAAGTCTCAGTCACAGGACGGATAATAACGAGAAACATTTCCAAGATTAAAAACCTAATCATGAAAAGTAAATTCTCCAGACGTCAGAGAAAGAGACAGGTTCATCGACCGTCCACATTTCAAAGAACAAGATTCGTATAATACTCCATTCATCATCAAAACCATTACGGCATGTAGAAAATGAACAAGACACTGCCAAAGAAATCTAATACTTTTTGTAATGACTTAAAGTATAAATTGCAATTGAAGTGATTCGAAGATTTTTGATTGCCCTAACGACCTTGCCTCATTGCATTGAAGGAGCGATAATCGATATTTGATGTTGTTACGTATTAAAATGAAACAATAAAATATATTTTATAGTATTATCAAGGGCATTCGAGCCAATGATAACAAAGTTGCGACAAATAAATAAAGCATAGCTTATGAAGTAAGAGATTCATATCTGGCAATTAGTCTCTGAATAGATTGGGGCTCAATTCCAGAGACTGTCGTATCGGTAATTTAAGGTAAAGCTGGGAAAGCAATAAATTTTGAAATAGTCTTATTTGGAAAATTTATCGCATCTGTTTCTTGGCCAACTGCTACCTTTCTAAATTAGGAAGCTTTTAGCTAAATCTACATTATATTCATAAGCACGGGATAGTCTTTATCATCAAGATATGAAAAGTTGTAACAGAAAAAATAATCTCAAGAGATTTTTGTAAGTTGTAAGTGAAGTTAAGTTTGTACGAGGGTACTTTTTTGACGGAGCAGTGAATGTGATTAATTTGTATTCATATACTCTACAAGACGGGCTAAGTAGATACACTTAGCCCGTCTTGTCAAATCAAATATTAATATATGTCAATTTGAGCGATAACCGTACCAAGATCAACATAGGAATATCTAAGATTAGTCCCCTAATACAAGCAAGAGCGATCGACAACTTTGTACTTTGTATTCACAGGGCACCCGAAACATTGATTTTGTAATGGGTCAGATCTAATTCATATTTAATGATGTTCTACAGAGGTGCATTACCCTGTATACAGGACATCAATTATTTACCAAACAAGAATCGCTTTTAAGGAACACAATATAGGGTGGATTTTCTTTTGAAGATTTATGAAATGTTTCATAACTTTGTTTTTGATATCTTTGGGCGGGATTTGGCTTTGTTTACTTTATTTGAAGGCCTGTAATATTAAACGACGATTATTTTTTCCCATAAAACAAACTCTACCTTAATGTTTTTTTTCCTATAAAACATAATCTTTGCATCATAAACAATGCATCGTGCATTGTTACGATACAAAGAGAGCAATTAAAACGACATCCATGCAAGTGCAAAGAGCATGTAGCCTACTTTAATATTAAACAAAGTAAACCTCGTTGAAAAATATAAAGTCGAACATTTCATCAATTCGTTTCTAAAGAAAATAAAGGCCGCAACGGTCATTGTTTAGTTTTCGATAAATAGCGTAAAACTGGAACGGCATTTTATTGGTGGACTCAAGATTTCGGTTAAAGAATGATGGCTCCTGCAGTTTATTGATTGATTCTGAATCTGTGATAAAAATGTCAAGACAATAACTACAGGTTTTTAAGGTTTTCGTGTGGATGGCCTGATAAATTGCAAGGTACAGAATCACCTTCAGCACATAACGATGATAATGTTTGCAAAAAACTTAAAATCTTGGAAGCAATCATGAAATTGGCTTCACGTTTCCTTGCTGTAAATGGCAGTGCTGGTGTAATTAATTAGATTGCTAACGTAGCTACCGTAGTTGTGTTCTGCCATTACCTAACACAACACGGCGTTGCTGCGACGACTGAAACGCGTAACAATATCCGAGTGAGCGTTTGTATGAAAGGGAACGCCCGTTGCGCACTGATTATCTGCTAGACGCGAATGGTGCAAGGTTTGAGCGGCACGCACTTAGCGAGAATATTGTTTACACTAGTGGTGTTACTTGGGAAATAAATATTGATTTGTAACTGACTGCAGTTATCGGATTAATTGTTTATGTGGTAAAAACTAAAAAATTAAGTATAAGTAGCGAGCCAAAATGTATCACTGATCATTCAAATATGCAAGCAGATGCCACCAAAACAGTTTTGTATTTAAGAAAGATTAAATGCTTTCAATGAATCTTTTACTGCTTAATAAATAGCATTAGATTTAATACACAATCAATTTCGGAATTTGTGGTAATAGCATTTGCTTATCTATAACATTTCCCATATACTACAGCGTTATAAAATTGCAGCTATGCCTAAAATGTGGGCTACCGTCCAAAAGCTAGATTCCTATTCGGTTTTGAGAGCCCGCACTAAATATTTTCAGAATACCAAGACATTATATTTTTTATTAACATGTGAATGTCATTTTGACTATGTAATGGACAAAAATACCAACGGAAGCTTTGCAGGAAACTCCTGAATTCTCAATATTTGAAGAACGTTCATAGTTACTATGCAATCATCTAAATAAAGCCGGGGTTGCGGAATAGTTACCGTGGCCCCGGAACATAAAGGGCAACTGAAGGAACATGAGTCGGTTTTAGTCAGTAAAAGTCCCAGCCACCAAAAAAAACAAACATTTGTGTACTTAATAATAATATTGCAAAAACCGCTCAGTCCTTACAGATGAAACTGAGGACACGGCTAGTCTAGGACGTCAGACTAGCCGGCTATGAAAGAAGCTGTCGCGCCCTGATTACCTCGCAGCGACATGGGCGCAGCTAGGAATTTGGTACAAAACATAAAAGACAGCTGTATCTAGGCAGTTTGGAAATAGATTCAATTTGAATCGAACGTTAGGAACACAATACGAAATAATACAATTACAAAAAACCATCAAATATTATTATTTAGAAACCCACACAAATCCATTGAGAAAAGAGTGCTTTCAAGCATTTTCAACATGCAATTTGTAGTATTCGGGTTCTATGAGCATTCGGATTTACACCTAGATGCTATTTACAAACGAAGTGTCAAATCGGACCGAAGGGCAACTTTTGCTCATTACGACAGACATCCAATGTCAAATAATACCATTTCTACGCTCATTCATTTACCGGTATTTACGCTGATTTCTAAAACGGTTATTCAAGCATTACATCATGCATTTTCAATGATGTCAACACGGGTGCTGAAGCGGCGACCATTGTCCGTCGATGCGTATCTTCTCACGATCATAATACTATTTGTTTGCATTATCAACCGTAGCGGTAGGAAACGCGATTTCACTTATTTTGTCTCTTAGGTCTTTCCTAGTGATTCTTATTGACAAGATTAAAGTTTTAATACTTTAAAAATGTCCCTAAATTATTCAAACGAGCAACTATATCCAACTTTCTGGCTAACTCGCCTATAATTAAAAATGTACGTGAATGGGGCAATTGAAATAAATGCTTTAACTTCATTGCAAGTTGTATTCGGTAAAGGTAAACACATAAAGCTCGGTAAAATCCCTAACCTTATGCCCTATTTCAGAAGCACACCTTTTTACTACAGAAAAGTTTTTAGTACCAAAACGTTTAATAGCTTCAAAAGTTTAGTTAGAGGACCATTAAATAATTTAGCACATTCGTACGTTCTGTCGGAGTTTCTCTCATAACGGGCTCACGGCTCACTAATTACTAAAATAGGATAGCTAAACAGAACTCAACACGGTTCTTTATTGGAGTGAAAGCACAAATGAAGCTTCACGTTTCTAGTTATTGTTATATTTCGCGAAGTAGGTACTCTGAGGAAGTTTGTCCAGCTTTACACTAAAACACCATTTTTTGTTTTTATTTATTTAAAAAACTTTATGCACATGTAAGAAAACAATGCACAACGGCGGACTTAATGCCTTAGGCATTATCTCATGTCTACCTTAGGGTGATGCAGAGACAAAACATGGCAGGTGCAAATTAAATTTATCAACAAAGTTTTATAAATAACAATAGAATATATATATTTATATATTCTATTTTAAAGCCAACGGTATCCGTTTGCCGTATAAAACCAATCAAAATCTTAAGAAGACAGACACAATCTCGTATTCCCGTTAATTGACTAAAAGATTACTATGCGTTATCAACCAGAACAAATGGCGATTATCTCCACTAGAACCATGACAATTTGATTGGAGGATCGTGATGGCATTAAATTATGACAACAGGTTGCTTGAGAACCCATAAAACCGACAACACAACTCTCAGTATCCAGCGAGATTCCCGTTTCACATCCGGTATTCTCGTGCTATAAAGATTATGTTCAGGTGCGAAGACAGACATAAATCTAATCATCTAGAGAAAAGTGTCTGGAAACAATAACGATAAATCGCCATAATCCTCAAAATTCGCAAGTGCAATATGAGGATCAATAATCCCATATAGGGATTCATAATCGTAGAAACATCCTGGTGCGCCGTTCATACGAGCACGGATGAAGTTAAGCGGTATTCAACTTATGATTACGACATCACTAAATGGCAATTGGATTTTGATATGGCTCTACTTGGAAACGTGAAATAAATGAGTATAACTAATGGAAAAAGCTTTGACGTCGGCCTATGGGGAGTTAATTACGTTTTTGGCAATGTTTTTTGTACATTTAATTTTAAGCCGGTGAGTTTTGTTTCTGCTTTTTGCTATTCAACATCGGTAGAAGTGAAGACTCTTAGTCACTTCAGTATTTAATCTTCACTTCACAAAAGTGGCTGGCTTTGAAGTCCAAATCCCCTGCAAATATTCGAATGTAGCTGAAGCTGTCGAAAAGCCTTTTTCTTACTAAGAACTACGGTCGCCTAATCCGCCAGCCTAAAGATCCGTTTTGGTCGACATTACATTACTGATACATTCGTCGACATAAGCTCTATAAGAAAGAGCAGTATATGGACCCAACATAATTCTATCGACGCCACCATTGGACGAATATACGCTCTTTTACATTTTTGAGTTCTGATGTCTCAAAAGTTTGCTAGGTACACACAGGTTTCCAGACATTCGTTGTCACAATTACGTAAATACAGTCTCATTATGTAATATTAGATTTTCCAATACTCCACGACTTCCATTACTCAGCGTGTAATTCATTACGTGCAATACTTCCACGTCAATATTTTCTTTTGTTTGCAAATCTGGCACGTCACTAGTAATTGCGACTGACGTCAAATGACTCTGGGATGTCCGAATGATAAATTTTGGCAACTGCAGCTCCACTGATAATGCAGATGTATAATAAGAAGACTGTTATAAAGCCATGACGAGTAATTCTACATTTTTAAGAATATTCGTTCGTTTTCGCTTCATCTGCCAAAAATCACTGCGTGTTAGCGACAAACAATGTCACTGAGATGGGTTTGGGTGATTGCAAACTTTCCCACTTTGCATAGTTTTTGCTTGGAAGTAAGAGCCGCATGCAGTTCTTAACATGATAACTATTTGTTATAAACATTAGTCAAGGTTTTAATACGAAATTGATCTATTCTAGTAAACGAAGACAACTTTACAACCACTAGGCAATATTATTTAGATTTCTACAAATAAAAAAATAATCTAAATAATTCGCATTACATTACGTAATATTACTATACAGATGTAGTTTGCACGTCACTCGTCTGCCATTACTTTAACAAGTAATTCATTACGCGCGCATGCGTCCACGTACCTACTTTCTTTTGTTTGCAAATTAATATGTCTCACAACCAACTAAATATGCTGTTAGAAGACTTGGTAAACTTCGAAATCTTGGTTACATAATAACTGGCCAAAATTAAAAAATATATTTACTAAGAACATAGTTTTGATAGTCAAAGGCACAGCTGCTAGTAGGCTTCGTCTCTAAATCAAATGTTAAAGAAAAAGAAACGCCCGGGCATTTTTGCAGTTTGGTAATAATCCCAATAAACGCATATACAGTTTACCTTTTACGGCATTTATTTGCTATTTTATAAACCAAGATTTTCAATTTGGTCAAGTAAGGACTTTGCCCTGTAGTCGGAAAATGATAATAATAACTTGTTCCGAATGCACGAGCATTTGCCCTATCTAATCTCATAGTAAACCACTAGAAACGTGAAGAATCACATTTTGAAGTCTAACTTTTATCATAACAATAACGACAGTTCACAGTCACACCGTCACTACCTCCACTACCGTAGCATAGTTCATTAAGCGTGCTTGTGCAAACGCCACCCATGTTACTTTCCTCCTGTTCAAATGTTTGTACGTTTGCAAATCAGGCGCAGCTTATTGTGTACTACCTACAGACAACAGATTTACTTGAGAAAAGATTTTGACGGTTAGTTTTGAATTTATTGAATAACGGAAGATACTAAGTTTGAATTGAATTCTAACTTACACAGTGCAAAGTATTGTCAAAATTCTTAAAATTCATTACATGTCTCTATTGATATTTATTTATTTATTATATTTTTCATTTATTTAACAGACAAGATAAGGAATTATACGATTCCAAAAGAATGCTTCTTTTGTCATTATAGAATGCATGACTAGCTCAGAATGGAGATCTCGTATCTCATCTGATAAATAAAACCATTTTCGTTTTCTCTTTAATCAAATGTTCGTCTCCGTCTGTTATTGTAAATGTAAATAATGGTCACACTTGAAAATATTACTACTCATCTACTCGTCCCATGGCTGGCCAAAGCCTTCCCTTACCTTTCCACGCACTCCTCTGCTATTGTGGCATTTAATTACCACGTTGAAATAATAACGCTTTAAGCTCTTAACTACTTAACGAGTTAAACCGGGTCGTGTTGAGCACATGAGGACCTCCGTTTGAATAGTGCTCTCCTAAAGCTAGGCATGGCATTACGGCTACGAGCGCAATGAATTCTAGAATTCATCAGGATAATACGAGTATTTACGACCAAGTGTTCACACATAGAAACAATCATGGAGACATCTCCAAAATCCCAACAATAACGTGTCTGTTTATCCTAATATCTGCAGCCATAAAGTTCATGTCGTGTAAAAGAGTATAGCGGATTGTGTACAACTTTATGTTCCCGTTCGCGCTCTAACGCGCACTGGCTCAAAGCCAATAGGGATGTTTTCATATCGACTTTGTTACTAGTGTGTTTATTAAATGCCCCAAATAAACAAATGTATAATTGTGGTCATGACATTGTCCAAGGGCGGCAAAGTAGGACCAATGTCCGGTGAGGGTTCGAAGATGTCGAGTCATTCTGATAAGAATAATGCGCTGCTGTGGACAGGTCTAATAGTGTAATGGCGCAGATGTATGTACCAATGTTCTTGCCAAATCATGCAGAATTATGCAAATAATAGTCGGTGTTCTAAAGAAGCAGGAAACGTTTGACGATTAAAGGCGCACAAGTTATGTAACTGCCAAGGAAAACGTTAGCAAAACTTGCCACAACACTACAGCAGTTATGAGTTAAAAAGTTTAGTCATAAAAATTACACCAACAAATTCGGCAAACATTCATATTTGCTCGTAAATTGACAAATTATTACGGCGGTTAGACGAGACAAGTGTACAAGGAGCAGGCTCGAATACTCGGCATAGTGCGTGCAGAGGCTTCCATTGGGTCAAATAGTAAGCGGTCGAAACGGGTTGAAATCGGGGAATTTTATCATTTACCTAACAAACGTGTCGAAGGTTTTGTTTGATCGAGTTAGTTTGTGGTTACGTCAGAAGTTACAGCGATTTCACGGGAACTCAGTAAACAAAGCTTGTGTAATTATTACATTGAATAAATTTGTTGAGTATCTATATTTATATTTAATTTACGATAAGCTTATGAAATATCCACCCGTGCCCGATCAGGTTTATATTGAATTTCTCACAATGTCTACAACATGATTTGGTTGTCTAACTCTTTAGCAAAATGGCTAAAAAAAACCTTAGAAATTACGTCCGCATGTCATGGCATAATTTGTCTTTCAGTTTGTTGTACTTTTAGTTATATTTTAAAGGTTAAGTAAAACGATTTTGCAGACTAAAAGAAAACTATTGTTGAAGGTAGCTGGCTTGTTATATTCTATATCGCAGTATTGCTATGTCCGCTTCTTTGCAGGGTCGTCGGGTTGAATGCGGCATCGCGACAAATATTTGTATGGCCTACAGATGTTTGTTCCCTGACCAGATGTTATTCTACATGTGATTCAACTATCGCGAGTCTGCGACTAACGGCACAACTTGTAACCCCGCGGCGAAACATGCCTTTTAATTATTTCTTAGTTTGCTTTAGTAAGTTATTCTTGTCCGGAAGATAGATCTTGCAGAAAAACTAATTACGCAAAGCAGCCTGGTCGTCGTTGCTACCTAATTAGTTTCTAAACCACAAGCTATTAGACGCAAAACGGTACTTGTCCGACTCCGTTAGCTGGGTCACCAAGTATCAAGTATCTTTCAATTATATTCTATTATTTGTGTTATATTCAAAAGTTGTAGCTTATTGGTTAATGGTTTAGGGCCCAAATACTAATTTCCCAGGCGGTTAGAAGATATGACTAACTAAAAGTAGAAAGCTGTCAGACTTAATTTGGAAGTAGAGATAAGGACCACAGTAATAGCGACGTATCTCCCACATTGCTATAAAATGCAATAAACTTTAATTGATTGAACAGCAAAGTTGGAATGCACCAAGATGAGATGGATATCCAAAACTAATTAAATAAGTAATTATTTTCCAATAATTAAAATAAACCTGACCAGTATCAGAGTCGATCCCCACTAATAGCTACCGTTTGACGGCTCCGGCCGACATTAGTAGAAAGTGTTCCAAATTATCTCCGATCTAAATATAGGGGGCATTAGAAGTTCATTGATATTTTGACTCGGCCATGCTCCTGACCGAAATAGATGCTTCCGGAAATGTGTAGTGGCATTCTAGGAAGACATTGATTATCTGGAATTAGTGTTGCCCAAATGCAAGAACAAGACGAGACTTAGCCAGTCTTGGTCTTGGTCTTGCGCCAATACACCTGGTCTTGGTCTTGGTCTTGGTCTTGCGCTCCCAGTCTTGGTCTTGGTCTTGGTCTTGCAGCAAGAGTCTTGCAAGTCTTGCAATTACCTATTAGTCTATTACTATTTATTAAAGTTTACTTTAAATCTTAGAAAAACGTATTAGAATTGGAACATTGTGAGCTTGAATTAACATAGCCATAGTAAAGATCAAGCAGATTAATAAATAACTGAAGATTTGATAAGAAATTAATTTAAAAATTAAATTAAAAAAAAAAAGAAAAAGAAACCGCCGGCGCGTGTATCATAACCATGTACTTCCGAAAAGCGGCAAATTTCTTTGAGAAGTAAGTACAAAACCTTTGATGCCGCATTATCAAAGTGCCGATGGTTAAAACATAACTATGCATGCACTCAGTTTGATTTTAATAGATATTTTTTTATTCGCTATGTTTATGGTATTAGTCGTAATGCGCATAGGTCCAGTTTTTCATATTCTTTGATACAGTTTTTTGCGTCTCATAGAATTCCTAAGCGTACCTACCTATACACCGAACTGTTACACCTAACTACTCAGTGAAATAGCGCTAAGTTCTAGCTGCAAGACGCAAGAGTCTTGCAGGCTATGTCTTGTTCTTGCTCAAGTCTTGCACGGTCAGTCTTGGTCTTGGTCTTGCTAAAAATACGCGGTCTTGTTCTTGGTCTTGGTCTTGCAAAAACGCAAGAACAAGACCAAGACTGCAAGACCAAGACTGAATTTGGGCAACACTATCTGGAATGTAGGCGGAGCACTGGCAGGATCGTAGAATGCTTGAGAAACGGTGGACATAAAACAGATAGTTTTGTTAGGACCGCCGTGGGAGGATAGCGTTAAAATGCTATTATTTTGTGCTCAAACAATTATTAAGTCAAAATGACCTACTTAGTACAGAACCTAAGGATTTCTATTATTTAAAGACGGAAACGCATTAAGTAACATAAGGGACTAATCACAGCGCCTGTTCATGCCAACAAGACAGCGCTAATAATAGCGTTCAGAAAGCTGTTAAAAAGTTTTTATGACACAGTCGAAACTGGTATGGTCATAATCGTAAATATCTTCATTAAACAAAGCTGCTACCGCCTCGAAACCTTCTAAAACCTTTTCAAACCATGCCAAAGTTAATAACACTCCATTTTGAAACCCCTCACGGCTTTGCAACATTCTTTTTAACTGAAAAATTCCACTGAATTACCTCAGGTACTTTAGGTTTGCTTAATTCATGCAAAATCGCTGACAATCCAGCCTAATTGCGCTACGGATACATTCATAAATCACAGCGAGGAAAACTCTAGTCATTCCCTAAGCAAATTACTTCGTATAAACTCGACACAATTATTTGGGCGAATATAAAAATACTGAGCGAATTGTTGGCGAGACTGCGGGGTCCCTTAAAAATTTCGGGGGCGTAAGTGATGGATCATTTTACAAGACCGTAAATTGCATTTGAATAAAGGTTATATGAAATCGTAATTTAAGATTATTTATTGGATAATTTATGGGCCGTGTCAATTCAACAATTTGGAGGTCGAGGATGTGTTGAGTGGGTGTGATATTCGGACTAGGACCACAGCAAATATAGGTGTCTATTTGAAGGCGATATTCATTGTTTAGCGGAATACGACTTCCTGACAAATGTAACTGCAGTCGTTACTCTTCGGGCAGGATCCTTGCAAATCGGAACGTGCCTATCTAACCGAAGATACCTTCAAACACCACACCCACAAATTCGCAAGCAAATTGAATATCATATCGGTCAGTCAATATTTTTATAACCCAGGAATTTTAATGATAACCCAAGTAAAAATGTTAAGTTGTTTAATGATAATAAAAGTGTAATAGCACTCCTTTTTTAACGGTTTTTAGATAACTAGCATCAAACCAAAATCGATCGACCTGACATTAGTCTAGACAGAGCTAACCATTTTTTTTTTGGAGAGTGGGAAATCATCAAATGACTGCTCCCGTCGTGTGTGCGGCGAGAGGGCGTGTCAGACTTTTACTGACTAAAACCCACTCATGTTCCTTCGGTTGCCCTTTATGTTCCAGGGTCACGGTAACTATTATAAACATTCCGCAACCCCGGCCGGCAGGCAGAGCTAACCATGAGGTAGAGCTTCTCATAGCGCTTTATAGAATGATCTGCGAAAGATCGGTGATGTAAGTGAAGTAATCATCATTACGCTTCACTGTTATTTTTAGATCGATGACGAGTAAAAATCAGTGTTCCTTGGCCTGTGGCCTACGAGATTTATGAGGCCAAAGTCATGCGGATATGTTTAGCTTTTGTGGTTTACATTTAGCAGCTCAGTGGTCAAATTCGACCGTAATTCAATTTTTTTAGCTTTCTGCAGTTCTTATCTTTATAAACTAGAACTATGCCAAATCTCACTCTTTTGTAGTCGCAATTTTCTTAAAAACATAGATTATGATAACTATAGTGATGAATTCAAATAACGCAGCAGCGACTTAAGGAGCCAAATAACTACTTACTATTTTAGTAATGTTTTCGAAATAAAAATAGGTACATGTTATGGGAATATGACCATCATACAACTTGAGGCCGAAACTTCAGCGTCAGACCAACCAACCGTACAAAAAGACCAACAAGAAGGCTGTTTAATTTGTATCGAACCTAAATAAAAACAAAGTGATGCAAATCACAACAGATGTAGATGGTGAATGTGGGCGAGAATACGTTGTTTTTGGAGATATTTACGTCGTTCTCCTAAAACATTTGGTAATTTTGTGTTTTTAAGTGCTTACTAACTTTAAGAATCCATTAAATGAGTTATGTTTACCAGATTTATTTTAGCGTTACTGGGTAAATACTGACTTAAGTCCCATGTAACTGAATAAATCCTGGGCCTAAAAGAGAAGATCCACCATTACTGAGATGTGCATCAACAAAGAAAAAAAATAAAATAAAAAAAAAGAACTTGAAGAAAGCCAAGTAGGAGTTCTGTAGAACCAAAAAGACGTCTATCGAAAATTGCGAAAAAGCTGGTCCTAATCAAAATGCGGTAAAACTAACGCAAAGAGATTCGCTAAATAATGAATGACATGCAAATTGTCACCACACAATAACCTCGTAATGCTGAAAACGTCACATTTCAGGCCTGACCAGCTAAAACGTAATACAGATTTGATAACAGTGATTAGTTAGAAGCTGTACAAACGGAGTGGGAATAATGGAATGTTCATTATCACAAACCATACTATGTACATTACGACGTGTTATCAGTACCATAACAATTTTACATAGCGTCTATCAGATTTTATCTAGTTTAGTGATGCTGTGACCTTACTTTCAGATCAGAATACCAGCGCTGCGGTATTTTTATGGAAAAAATCGCAGCATCATGCTGAGATAGGGACCGTTTTTGGCCTCGCACAGGTTTTTTTTTTTGTTACTTTTTTGTTGTGTTATTTTTCTTTTCCTGTGTGTGACCAAAACAAATGTTTTTTTGAATTCTGGTAGGTTTCTGTAGTTTCAGTTTGTAATCTGTAATATCAAAGTTTGGTTGCAAGTCAGCATTTACAATGATTTGCATAATTTTAAACTTAGCATAAACTTACCAGTTGTGTTAACTAACTTATATTGATTTGATCCTACTGAATAAAGTATAAGTACCACAGTCATAGGGCCCTATTACTATAATATAGTAAGCAGATACTCATACCACAATGACTGAATGGATTAAATAAAATTAAACAGAATGTTTTTTTTTATTCACAGCTACAAAAATGTATTAAGAGACGCAGAATTTTAACATTTGAAGCATTTTAACTTTATTTATTGCAATTTTGTTTTATTAAATTGAGATACGAAAATAATGAAACGTATGCATTGTAGATTGAAGTTTTATATCATATTAGTTTATTTGATAAAGTTGCGTTAATTTGGAATACAATGGACGCTGAATCAAGACGTTTATGGCTTAAATTAGGCTTTCTTTACGATTTTTTCCTTAAAAACTCAAGAAATTTAAAGGGATTCTAGAACTCCAATAAACAAGTAAAACATTCAAAGTATCTTTTAGTAATTTTAACATTAATAAGAATTGAATGTAGCAATGTGAATTTGAGCGTCAAAGTTCCATTGCCAACGGTTTTCTTTGCAAGCTGTGTTCGTAATATATTTATAGTAAATTACACGAAAAGAAAAATGAAAATGTGTAACTCCAACTTACAAGAAAGAGAATGGTACTATCGTTATTAATTAACAAATAATTAAAATATCTTACTACTACTGAAAATTACAGCGTCAAAAGTCATGAATTTGTGTAAAAAATGTAACAGGACTCTTAAATACTTAGTAAACAAAAAAACTTTACTAGACTTCAGTATAGAATCAAAATTGGATTGTAAATAAGTACAGACTCATCTGGTCATTTGGTTGAGACAGTTCTAGGACTAACAAGCAATTGCTGGCATATTGCTGGGTGGAAATCAAACCAACGTTCACTGCCTAAGCAGTCAGGCTCACTAACCTCTACACCACAACGCCAGTCAATGGGTTTGACAATCAGAAGTCTTATTATGCCTACCCATTTGTCGACAAGGCCAATATTACCAGATAGTAAGTAGCAAAGCGGCTCAAATATTTGAAATTTTAAACAAACTAGCACATAATTCTTCATCTCAGTTTCAGAATGTACATTTATTTAATTCTGTTCCATTGGCTGAGCATTATGCCTGCAACTCTCCTTGACACGGTCTGCGCAGTTACAATATTCATTGTTACATTGCCACTGCATACAATATTATTTAAGATAAAGAAACAACATACCCAACTTAACCAATACAAGCACTTGTTTAACTTACAGGGGTTGTCTCAAATGTTTGAGACACAATAAACTTTTTTTTTTTTAACTTGCATTGTGCTAAGGTATGTTGAAGTTGCGTTTACTGAATTATATTTTATAGACTAGGTATATGGTAAATTTTAACAACAAAAATACTGTTTACAGTAAACCATTATTATACCTGCATAATGATCGAGGCATCAGACATACTAAGTAATAAATAAAAAGATTTCGATAGTGTGATTTTAGGTGTTTACTAAAAAATAATTATAAATGAAATATCTGACAGAATATGACATTTCTGGAATCACTGAAAAGGGTCTAGCTGTCCTTCACTATCTTGAAATAAAGACTAGTGCGTTATTTAGGACATATTAACAGTTCTTTTATTCAGTTTAGTGTAAAAGAGACCATTAATTCTACATTGTGCTAGTTTCAAATGCCCTAACCCAACACAGTGATACTATTCTAAAGTATCATGAGGATCACAGCGGCAGAAGTCATTCTCAGTGACATTCCTCCATACCAAGAAGCAAATCAACACACAGCAAGAAGCTTGTAGATGTCAAAACGCGATCAACAGCCTGAATGGTGATATAATCTTCTAATCAGATGGCCTAATCACTGTTATGGAGCAATAAAAACAACAATAGCACATCAATACAGTAATTGGCTAGAGCACCATCGTCTGGCTCAATCTGATTATACAATACACTGCTACTATTGTAACATTAGGTAATCAATGGTTTAAGGAAAATTTATTCATAAGTATTAAAGTTTTAGTAAAGGTTTGATAGTGAGAATCAACTATTTATCTACATAATAACTTTACTACAAGAGCTTAAGAGGTAAAGGGGAATTTTAAAAGGCAAAACAAAGTAGCAGACATGATTTTAAACATAACATCAACCATGTCTACTCTGTAACCGTATTTGGGCACTACCTGCAATAGGTATGCCTAATATTTTTTTACTTTTACATAAGCAGCTAGGTATTAACTAGGCATTCCAGTCACTGACCTGAGGCAAATTGGCGGCGATCTGTCTGTGCAGCGAGTCCCGCTCCTTCTCCACCTCCTTGAGGCGCAGCTCCGAGTCCCCCAGCCGCTCCTGCGTCTCCCGCAGGCTCTCCACAAGCTTATCGCGCTCATCGAGCATAGACACCATCAACTGCTCGAAGTTCGCATCCTCACCGGATAACTGCGAACTCCTTTGACTGATACTGTCCTCCGATATAGTGGGCATCACGTCGCACATCATATTCCACATTTTAATTTAACATCAAACCAGAATACTTATCGTACACGACACACCGAAAAACACAATTTCGATCACCGTTTTATTACATATGTCCCGGCACAAACGTTACCTAAAACTAGCGCACTTAACGCAAGCGAGTTGTTTCACATCGTCAGAACATTCGTATAAGACTTTAGTCAAGAATTCGGGAGACATTCTAGTTCGATATTTAGAAAGACACACCTAAAAATCGTAATCCTACGATTCCATACTATCATGGCTCAAGCGGCATGTCTGCCATCTTGGAATGGAACGTCAATCAGAACAAAGAGTAGTACTAAAGATAATACTCTACACGAAGACGTGACACTACTCACTAGTGAAAAGGTGTAGTAAAAAAGAGCTCAGAATTTTAAATACCAGGCCGAACTTCAAATTGCCTATCTGGTGTTCCATGGTAAAAAAGTGTCATTAGGATTTTGTTTTCCTGTAATATTATTTCGTTTCCTCTCTGTTGGTCTCTGTCTCTCTCCTCCGATTTAAGTGGTTGAGTGCTCTCAGTACGCAATACCACGGCTCAATTGTCTATTACATGAGGCATAAGGATAAATTATATAAATTTATAGGTTTGCCTTCATAAGGCCTACGCAGACCGGGACGGCATGCATGGCAAGGGATTTTGCCGTGAGTCAGCGCACACTGGCCGCTTAGATACCGCGGCATTTCAGCACTTTGCCACGGCATGCCACGGCGTTCTGCGGTACGACAAAGCACGCCTCAGCGACTGCTGCTGCCCGATACACTTTAAGGGCCTACGTAGACCGGAACGGCATGGCAAGGGATTTTAATTTTTACTATAGGACATTCAACCGTACTGTTACAGAAATACGACATAAATTGCTATGCTTTAAAATGATACCGTGGCATTGAAAGGGATTTCATCGTATAGCATTAAAAGACGCGCCACAGGCTCTCGTGGCGGGATGCCGTGACATGCTGCGGCATCTAATATAAATTAAGAAAGTAATCCTATTGAGCAATATTATCTTCCCAAAATTTTTATAATATTGTCCCAATGAATCCCAATGATATCCGCTAAGCGTCTACTAGCTGGAAAAAAGTCAAGTTTGCTACCTATTTCGCACTCTTAACATTTTGTAATCTATGCCACCATTTACTCGTAGTGTCCACAGAGGTCGTTACGATACTACATGAATGAAATTTACAAAGTATGCTATGCACAAATTGTAAAAAGTAAATAAATATTTTTCGTATTACGACGTTTAGCTAATAAATACAAAAAATACTTAGCCGCCATGTAAAACTGTATTATTTTGTGTTATAGAACGTGCAAATATTTTCAGTCAAAATACCTATCAGTGAAAAATTATAATGTATTATTTTGGAAACAAAAATCAAATATTAATTTTATAAATGGTTAAAAACAAAGAAATACAAAAAAAAAACGATTAAATATTTTATGAGATAGATATTTGTCGTAATGATATAAAATAACATTCATGTTTACCAGTCATAATAATAGTATGTTTTCTGTGCAGGTTTCAGAATTTCTTTTAACGTTTGCATGATCATTAAAATATATCAATAAAAAATAATCGGTAAAGTGCACCCTGAGAGTAATTTAGCAAATAATAATACTATTGGTAATACTGGGTCATCTCATTAAAACTGGTAGCTAGCGCCACCTTGTGGTGATTTCAGATAACTATAGAGTCAGAATTTCAGAAACAGCACTAAATTACTATAAAAGTAAGGGTAGTAATAAAAGCTCCGACAAAAAAAGAAGAATTGTACTAACTCAAAATATTAAATTTACTGCCTCAAATACTAACTTTCCGACTACTTTTACCCGAATTAAAATGACGAAACGACCGAATGAGATACTGAAATCTCCGAAAAATAAACATGAACGTTTATTGCTATAATACTTTTCTACCAGCATAAATTACGTTCAACTGAAAACTATGCTTTTAACTATGCTTTTGTAATTTTTACCTTTACTTTTATTCTATACATGATTGAGGGTGGGCTGGGTCGACGGAGCCCCGCTTGGCGGCGCTCCTACTTCTGGGTGGCTTATAAAAAAATAACGACGAAGGGAATGGCGGGGTCTATTCGTTCGCTTCGCTCGCTCACACGACCCCACCATCCCCTTCTAACCTAACCTATCCGAGTCGGGGTGCCCTAAAGTCTAGATTGCAACCAGTTTTCATCATTATTTAGAGTTAAAAATAAATTTGATAACCAACAATAGAAATTAAAACAGTACATGCAAGTTGTAAAAATATGATTATTTTGATGTAACCTCTGTTGTCGGTAACTTAGTAATTTTGTCGGAGATTTAGTATTCTATTCGGAAATTAGGATTTTTTGTCGGTAATTCACTATAACGCTGGTTAATTAGAATAATAGTCGGCCACAGATTGCTGGAGATTAATTTGTTTGTCGGAACCATTATTATTTCCCTAAAAGTAATAGATAATAGGCTTTCAACGAAAAAAAAAATGGACAACGAATTTTATTTTAAAAAAATCAACAGCTATGGAACATCGGAGATGTATAATATTATAATAGGCAGGGATACAATGTGTAATTTAGGTGAAGATTCAGCTGTATAGTATTCTACCTTTCTGTAGATAGTAGGTATTATTAGGTACTCTCTTCTCTCATAAGCCATTGCTAAAATTAGATCCATTGAATCTACAGACCTACAAAAATATCAGATTGTTACCATGCCACAATATAACAAAAAAAAAACAAGAGCTCGAACTAAGCATCGAACGTTGAACCTTTGACATGATACTTTACCTGCATCTTGCCTTGCCGTGTCATACAAGAACTGGTTGTTGACTAATTTGACTAGCACTACAACTGTGCGATCCCAACCTCTGGCTTGACCTTGCTGATTAACTCATTAACATTACCTGGTTTGCTTTGTCCACCAGTCTTCTCATTACATCTAACAAGGACGATCGTGTTACACATAGGTATTTTGTTGTAGACAAAATGTTCAAGTTTTGTGCCTTCCTTTTATTTTGGGTTGCGGTAAGTCCTTAAGTTTTTGGTTCGTTTGTTTACCTATTTTAAATAGATAATTTGGTATTCATGCAAGCGATGTGAGTTAAGAGTTGCCTAAGATTTAGAAATCTAGGTATTCGGGTTTTGGCGAAAACAACAGCTGAAGCTCTTTGATCTCCACTATCTCTTATCTGTTTTGTATCCTGACTTACAAAAGTTCATCTAAAATTGACCCTGTAAATTGTCAACAAACAATGATAGGAATACCAAATTGTGCTATCAATAAAACATGCTTTTTTATCAGCCGTTTCTTCACAAATCTTCTGCCGAAAAAGATGATGTCTAGAATTATATCCCAAGAATTTAACGTTGAGGCTAACTACTTAAGAAATTGTGTCTAATTAGCATTTATTAAACGAGTACCTACCTACTTATTATTGTAGGCGTGTCTCCTGTGAGATCAGACGTTGGTGAAGTCATCCGCGTTTAGTAGAAGTATATTGTTTGTGATTTTAAACATAGCTATGGCGATGGTTTTGTTTTTAATGTGCTTTTATTTTTGTAGTCATGTTACGCGGCCCCAGGAGCCGGCACTTACTGTGGCGAAACGCCAGATGTGGTAAGTACTTACACGATTTGTTTGTAAATAAGTACCTAATAATATATCAATTATTAGAAAATATATAAGTAACTTAATACACTAATACCTACCTAAATTGACTTAATTTCGCAGATATACAACTGTCTAAGTGCTCCGAAGTTGGTTAGTAGTGAGATATCCAACAAATGCACCGGCGCTAAATATTCTAATGAAGTAAGTGAAATTTTGATAATCACATGGATTAAATAGAAAGCATTATTATAATTTCGACACCAAACGGACTACTTCCCAATGAAAGGCCTTAAATCCAGAGGCTTTCCATCACCGATGTCCAAGATATAGCTAAGATACAAAAAAGTAGACAATGTCTTGGATGTGGGCTCGGCAACCTTACCTTACCTTACCACATGTTAATAAAATTACCTACATCTATTTAAAACCCTTCCAGTGCGACAAGCTGACCTGCGTCTTCCGTGAAGCCAAATGGCTGAACGACGCAACTGTGGACAAGGCGAAGCTGACTACCTACTTCGAGCAGTTCGAGAGGGACCACGCGGCGTGGTCGCCGGCCATACAGCACGTAAAAACAGCCTGCCTCGGCAGTGAACTGAAGCCCCAGGGCGTGAACCTCAACTGCCCTGCCTATGACATCATGCATTGTGCACTCAGCAGCTTTATCAAGGTGAGTTCATTTGATCTTTTGTGATTCCCTTTAGCTTTTGCTGAATGAGGCGCAGTTGCCAAATATACCAACTTCCTCATTTGTATGTAAGATGTGATTGTGGCCTCACAAGGCTGAAGGCTCTCAAATCTTAGACTAGATGACTTTCGCGTGAACATAAGATAACGATGAATATATGGTTCCAGCACGCGACTCCTTCTCAATGGTCTACTGCGGCGCCGTGCACATACCCTCGTGCGTACGCGACCGACTGCCCCGTCTGCCCCAACGACTGTTTCAGCCCACAAGTGCCTATCGGGTCCTGCAACGCCTGCTACTTGCAGCCACCAGCAGCTTAGACAATGAATAAACTCATGATTATTTTGAGAAAATAAGTTGATTTGTTTTACTTGTACCACATTACAAAAGAGCTTGATTTCCAGGAAAAAACAATAACTTTGTTTTGTAGTTATATTTAAATAAATATATGTAACATTTTAAACAAGTGACCACTCGTTAGTCCATTTGAAAGACACTACAGTCCACTATCTGCGGCGAAAAATATTTACCAAAACATGCCGTTTCGCTTCAACAAACATCGATGTTTATTAGGATAAAACCGCGAAGAGTGGAGGTTTTCACCTTACTGAAACCACCCCGGTGGCCATCAGCACAAAGAAAGGGGTTAAGTTTCTTATTCAAAGACCTACCGAAGAGTCCCCCTGTGTTACGCTTCAGACATATCCCGAGAAAGTAAATTCGTCTTCTCTGGGGTCACTTCGCCTGAAAAGAATCCCAATTCTGGGCATTTACAAGACCTACCATTAGAGAGGCCTAAAGGAGAAGTTTAAAGTATTATCTACACCTTATTTCATACTTGTTTTATAGGTTTTTTAGTGGCTTCAGTAGGTATTTAATTAGTTAACTGGTTGTATTTTTAATAACAACACGATATGAAGTAACGCTCTCAAACAAGACACCACCACCTTATCACCTGCTTAGCTTTTTAGATAGGCATTCATTAGATGTTACCACTATCACTGTGTGACCCCAACCTCTGACTTGACCATGCTGATTAACATCACCGAGCTTGCTTTGTAAATCAGTCTTCTCCATACTGCTAACAAGGACGATTGTCTACAATGTCTAAGTTTTATGTCTTCTTTGTGTTTTGTGTTGCGGTAAGTTCTTAAGTTTTTGGTTATTTTATTTATAATAGGAAATTAGTTATTATGCATGCGATGTGATGAGCCGCCGATGGTTTAACTACCTAACTATTGAGGCAGATATTCAAGCTTTTGCACACAACAACAACAGCTAAAGCTATTTGATCTCGTCTATCTCTGCTTATCTGTTGTCTTTGATTATAAGCTACGAGTATTATAATGTGAATAAGAGACCAAAACATTCTACCATCAATTAAATTCATTATCTTAAAATTTTAACAAGCAACCGTCGGAAATTTAGCCTACCAAATTACTTGAAATTACTAATAATCTATTTTATTTATTATTCGTTTGTATCGTTACAAATCTCCTTCTGTTTTGCCGGAAAAGAAAATATATTTATCGAGACCTTGTCGCAAGAATTTGATGCTAACTATTGGAAGTTATTTTAGGTATTTCTAATTACCTAGTATATTTTAAACAAGTATAGGCACTATTTATTATTGTAGGCGGGTGTAGTAGCTAGGTTACTTATTAACGTTTAATGGCTAGTACTGTAATGTTTTGTTTTTAATGTGTTTGTTATTATTGTAGTCATGTTACGCGGCCGCAGGAGCCGGCACTTTCTGTGGCGAGATACCAACTGCGGTAAGTTGTACACGATTATTATGACAACAACCAATGATATTTTAAGTAAAAAAGGCGTAGATAGGTTACCCAAATGAAATTCTATCTTCAAAAACGGCACACTAACGCACACATACATTACACGTCAAAGTAGGATGATATGATTGAAGTAGCGCGAGTGAAGAAGAGATAAACGTCAAATGTCAACGCAATACTCAGTATCATGTTTGCCAATTGGCAAACTTTTAATGTGCCACTTTTTGATTGCATATAACCTATCTACACTTTTTTACTTTAAATATCATTGACAACAACACAATGGCACCACAAGGAATCGGTACGGTATTGGGTTATTGTCAAGCTTCCGATCCCGAAGGGTGCTTTATGGAGGTCCTGTTTGAGCATTACTCACTAACTACGAGAGTTGCCAATCGACGCGTTGGCGGCGCATGTCGCAGCATTTTACACACAAAAATTATTTACCATGTCACGCGACGCGGTGTCACACCGCACTGCCGCATGCGGTCGTGTAGCCTATTCCGGGTTGCGGAATAGTTCGGATAGTTACCGTGGCCCCGGAACATAAAGGGCAACCGAAAGAACAAGGGTGGGTTTTAGTCAGTAAAAGTTTGACACTTCCTGTCAAGTCATTTGATGATTACCTGCTGCATCCTCAAAAAAAAAACCTGTGGCCTATGTGGCCTCACAAGACTCAGTGTCCACTGTCTGCCTGTCCATCGGCTTTTTTTAAGCATAGTACGAAGAGACATATATGCAGTTACTTTTCATTTTTGCACACAGCATAAATTCGTATTTCCATACTATTTCCGTACTAATATTATAAATGCGAAAGTAACTGTTTGTCTGTCTGTCTCTTCTTCACGCCTAAACCACTGAACCGAATTGAATGAAATTTGGTACAGATAATATAATCTGGGACCCGGGAAAGGACATAGGATAGTTTTCATCCCGGGAACGTGAACTATTATTCCACGCGGACTAAGTCGCGGACAAAAGCTAGTAATTAATAAATAGAAAATGAACGGTGGTAGGGACGGAAGTTTTTTATTTTATTTTTATATACTAAATTATTCTTTACAACCTACGATTATTATAATATTAAAAAGGTGTTTTTTTACTTATAATAATATCATTGATTACAAAACCTTATTCAATATTTTCTTAGTTGGGCTACAAAAAACATACATTATTATTTAGGATTAAAATTACTAATTTAATACTTATGTGCTTATATTTGTTTAATTTCGCAGCTTTACAGGTGTATCACTCTTCCGATATTGACTCCTAGCGAGATATCCCGCAAATGCTCTGAAGCTAATGATGAGGTAAGATTCACATAAAAGCTTTATATTATTTTTTTTATGTTATACTAGCTGCCTCCCGCGGTTTCACCCGCGTTAAAAATGTTAAGGGTGAACAACCCTTATCACTTAGGGGTATGAAAAATAGATAGTAGCCGATTCTCAGACGTACTGAATATGCATATAAAAATTGGTAAAAATCGGAAAAGTCGTTTCGGAGGAATTAAGGTAACTAACATTGTGACACGAGAATTTTTATATATAAGAAGTTTATAACCTGCAGTGAGTCTGTAATAGGCTGGTATTATTATTATTATTATACGTTTATAACACAATAACGAGTAGTTAGCACTATAACTAACACAGATTTAGTTGAGTTTCAGTATTTGTTCCCTATCCATTCAATCTGGTTAATACATTTCTCTTTACAATAGAGAAAGACCTTTTTTTTCATCATCGATACAGTTGTCCAAGATAAAGTGAAGATTAAAAAATATCTGAAATATGTACCTATCACAACTCATTGTGCTTTCCCCTCCTACGACAAGTAAAATATATTATGGTGACTGGCAATTATGATGATAACAAACAATTTTTACTATGGGAGCAAAGCCGAAATCACGTGTTTACGTATCGTACACAATTACCAGTCACCCTATATAATCGTGCTGATTCTCTTGGTGACAAACTAAACCAAATTTAAGCTAAGTGCATCTTTCTCTTTTCATTGCATTAAGAAAAGGACAGAAGGTACATATTAGTATAGTCCTGTCAAATTAGTCAGCGCCCGAAGTAAATCAAAGTATTTTTAGTCGCCATGTTTTGACAGGCCTGTTGGTCTAGTGGTCAGTGACCCTGACTGCTAAGCCAGAGGTCGTGGGTTCGATTCCCACCCAGGACAAACTTTGTGTGATGAGCATGATTGTTTGTTCTGCGTCTGGGTGTTATTTATTTAGAATATGTATGTATTTAAAAATTATATAAGAATGTATATTATTTGTCTGATTACCATAACACAAGCTCTGCTTAGCTTGGGATCAGATGGCGGTGTGTAAGATGTCCCAGAATATTTATTCATTTTATTTTAATCGCGACTAAATTATCTATGAGATGTCTTAGTTTGACTGGACATAACTAATAGTTTATCAAGTTTTTGAACAATGGGAGTCGGCACCAGTACTTATCTATTTAAACTAATTCCAGTGCGAAAAAATAACCTGCATCTCCCGTAAAATGAAATGGCTGGACGGCTCATCAGTGGACAAGGCGAAGCTCACCACCTTCTTCGAGCAGTTCGAGAAGGATCACGCGGAGTGGGCGTCAGCAGTACAACAAGTGAAGACAGTCTGTTTGGGCAGCGAGCTCAAGGCCCAGGGCGTGTTTCTCAATTGCCCGGTGTATGACGTTATGCATTGCATACTAGGCGCCTTTGTTAAGGTAAGCTTACTTTTTATGATATTCTTGATATATAAAAAAAAAAACTGGAAATACTAGTGTCGAATTCAGAATAAAGTCCAACTGCTAAAGTATCCTTTCAAAATGGTTGAGCTCAGCTAATTGGTGCTGATGATAAGTGCGGCTGCGTGTTGTTCGTGAACAGGTGTCAGGGTGTGAATCTTTATTAATTTGTATTGTTTGTTTCGCTCTTTTGTTTTCGCACCAAAATGAATGCAACCAACATGTGAAACATTAAGTTTTGAAAAAGTATCTGTGCAGTTTCTTGCTGACCTTTATTTGAAACAAGTTGGATTCACTTTTCTGACTAACCCACCGACTCTTGGTCAATTAATGGTCTACATTTTTTGCATTTTAATTTGATAGTGATCTCACAAGGTTCTTGATTGTCAGACTATAACATTGATAACAAACGAATGTCCATAAATGTGTAACGTACTTTCCAGCACGCGACTCCGTCCCAGTGGTCTACTGAAGCGAGTTGCTCATACGCCCGTGCGTACGCAGCCGACTGCCCCGTCTGCCCCAACGACTGCTTCAGCCCACAAGTTCCCATCGGGTCCTGCAACGCCTGCTACTTGCAGCCACCAGCAGCTTAGATAAATGAATAAACACATTTCTATTTTGGAGAAATAATGGTTGTATTGTTTCACTGGAGTACCATAATGCAGAAGAGTTTAAGAGCTTTCACCATAGAACATAACTTTTTTCCTAGTAGTTATTTAGTTATTTAAATTAAATATGTTATATTTTAAACAAATTAAGACAGACAAATTAGCACTCGGCAGTCCAAGACACTACAGTCCATCGACTGTGGAAGAGACTTCAATCCGTACTAATATTATAAATGCGAAAGTAACTCTGTCTGTCTGACTCTTCTTTACGCCCAAACCACTGTACCGATTTGAATGAAATTTGATACAGATATAGTCTGGGACCCGAGAAAGGACATAGGATAGTTTTCATCCCGGAAATCCCCCGGGAACGGAAAATATTATTCCACACGGACGTAGTCGCGGGCAAAAGCTTGCATGATAATAATGTAGGTAAAAAATGTACATAAAACATACTTCATTTTCCTTCGAGTGGAAACCTACATTAACCGCTTATTCCTTAGGGATTACACCTAGGAGTGTGGAATTTCCACCTCACCGAAACCTCGGGAGGTACTCAGCACATGGAAAGATTCCTGTTAAAATACCGTACCAGGACTCCAGTCGTACGCCTCCTCTACTCTACTCGACCTTGCTAATTAACATCACTGAGCTTGCTTTGTTCACCAAACTTCTCAATACTGCTACAAGGACGATTGTGCGACACAATAAATTGTCTAATCTCAATCCCAGATAATGAAATAGAACATTCTGTTAAATAATCTGGGTCTACAATGTTCTACTTATGTGTCTTCCTTGTGTGAGACGGCACACGCATTGATCAGCACGCTTGATCATGGCGGACTGGCAGTATTTGGTTATAATAGTTACCGTTACCCCGGAACATAAAGGGCAACCGAAGGAACATGAGTGGGTTTAAGCCAGAGGTCGTGGGTTCCATTCCCACCCAGGACATACTTTGTGCAATGAGCATGATTGTTTGTTCTGTGCCTGGGTGTAATTTATCCATAATATGTATGTATTTATAAAATAAATAAGTATGTTTATCAGTTATCTGGTTACCATAGTACAAGCTCTGCTTAGTTTTGGGGTCAGATGACCGTATGTGAGTTGTCCCAGGATATTTATTTTTTAACACGCTTTTATTAGGTCGACCTGTATGTATGTAACTATGTAATCAAATCTTTGAAAACTAATTTAACCATCTTTTAAAGATCGTAGCGTTATGAAAATTGGGAGTTGTATGTGATTCTGAAGAAGATACAATAATATGGTACTGTCGAGCTGATCTGATGATGGAGCCGGAAGATATGAACTGGGACTTCATGATGGATGATCGTATCCCGTGTTTGGACTTGTTAGAAAGGTCTTGTAATGAACGTTGACCATAACAAGATTTCAAGGTCTGATGATGAAGCCGGAAGATAGGCACTAGCATTCCAAGATGAAATATCGTATCATAGCCGTGTTTGGACTTGTTAGAAGGGTCTTGTGATGAACTTTGACCACGATTAGGTTTCAAGGTCTGAATACAATAATATAGTACTATCGAGCTGATCTGACAAGATGCAAGGCTGGTCGGTAGACCATGCCGTGGTGTACTTAGGGTCCCGTACTTTTGCGGATGGACAGGCATATGTGGCGCTAGGTCGAGTAAAATCACTTAGTGGTCTCCAGATTGAAGAGCTAGATTGTTCTAAGCTGACAGGTAAGACACCATGCAATACAGACGCACTGGCGGAGACGGAGAGTATGCGGGCTCATTCGTCTATTTAAAATAAATGTTTAAAATATGCCTTTAGCAAAGACTAAAAAGTATAAAATAAATTAATAGTTTAAAAAACACTAAAAAACACGCTTTTATAGGTGCACGTAAAAGTCAAAAATAAATTACGGATCGTTCAAGTTGTCTCTATTTCTGGGCTGAAGTGTAAACTATGTGCTTTTAATTATAATATTTAATTGTAAAAGCGTGGGGCGCTGGAGCAAGAAAGACTATCTTGTAAACAAATACACAAACAAAAACTCTACATTTTGCCACTGTTGACTGGTACTTTGAACAGACTGTTTGATGTAGAGCCTCCTACTAGTCGTGCTGCAACTCTAGTTAGAGCGCCGATCTCTGTAACCTGCTTCTCGAAACATCGCTTAACTTAATTTCTCGCAAGGTATACAAAAAATCGCCCCATGCTTTTACAATTAAATATTATAATTAAAAGCACATAGTTTACACTTCAGCCCAGAAATAGAGACAACTTGAACGATCCGTAATTTATTTTTGACTTTTACGTGGACCTATAAAAGCATGTTTTTTAGTCAGTAAAAGTCTGACACGCCCTCCCGCCCAGGACGGGAGAAGTCATTTGAAGATTTCCCCCTTCCCAAAAAAAAAGACTACTCATATTTATTACTAGCTGTCCCCTGCGGTTTCACCCGCATTTTTCGTTACTGCTCCGCTCCCGTGAGTCGTAGCGTGATTCACTGAAAGAATTTTTCAAATCGGACCAGTAGTTCCAGAGATTACCCCCTACATACAAACTTACAAACCTACAAACTTACTTTTACCTCTTTATAATATTAGTATAGATTTAACATAATATCTGTAATACGGAATACCTATGCAAGAACATCTTTTAGAAAGTAAGTACACATTATGATTTCAAAAAAGTTAATAGAAAATTAGGTATTTTTTGCATGCGTTTAAGTATGCAACAACAACAGCTGAGACTCTTTGGTCTCTACTATCTCTGCTTATCTGTTTACCCCAAATATGACGCCGCTGCCCAAGTATGGCTGACATGTGGAATTAGGTTATAATCGACACCATGATATCTAATTCATTCAAAAAAACCGGCCAAGAGCGTGTCGGGCCACGCTCAATGTAGGGTTCCGTAGTTTCCCGTCCGTCACAATAAGTGTTCCCACTTACGGTATGCATAAGGTTTATGTTTATGAAATTAAATGTTTTCTTTCAATTTTTATATTTGAGTTGATTGAATGAAAGGTAAATTACGATATACGGTTTATGACGTATTAAAAAAAAACTATTTACTAGATCTCGTTCAAACCAATTTTCGGTGAGAGTTTACATGGTAATGTACATCATATATTTTTTTTTGATTTATCATACTCGTATTTTGGAAGTTACAGGGGGGGGGGGAGGGGACCAACATTTTACCACTTTGAAAGTGTCTCTCGCGCAAACTTTTCAGTTTAGAGAAAAATGATATTAGAAACCTCAATATCATTTTTGAAGACCTATCTATGTATACAAAAGTACTGAATGGATATGGTTTAACCGACAGACTAATTTTGTATATAGAGTACAAGCGCTATAGCTATAGTTATGTTAAATTACGAAATGGAAGTAGGCAATAAACAACGTTTGTACTTTTGATGGAAAAAGGCATTACCAATACCTTTAGCTTAACACCCTTATGATGTAAAGAAGCATTACAGACAACAACAAGCACCTTTATAGCAAAAATGCCAGATTTTTTTTCGGTTGCGAAAATTAATTTAATAACTATTAGGAAATGGTTATTTTTTGCTGGGGCATAAACGTCAAAAAGTCATCCTAGAGCCGTGGAAGTAAACGCATTCGAAAGAGCAAAAATTACGTAGGATGGCTTAAAAACAAATTTTTGCCCAAAATGTCGTTTATATACTTCCTTTTCACCGCCGATATATTTTCAATGAAAATGGTGAGCATAATCAAAATCAGAATCAAAAATCTCGTCGGTGGCGACGAGACCCTCGTAATGAAAACTAAGCTGAGAGTTTAATATAATACAAACTTATTTCTGGAATATGAAAAGAAAGCATATAAAAATAGCAAGAAAGGTTATTTTGACGTCACTTGGTTTACCTTATTATAAGAGAACGATTTAAAAATAGGTGAGGTATGTACTCGTTAATTGAACCAGGAACCAAACCCACGCTCGAGAACTTATACAATAAGAGCAAGTTATTATGAAGCGCGAAGTTGTGAATCCTTATTAAATACAAGCATTGAAATTCAATATTAATTTGTTTGTAGGACTTTGCAGGAAAACTGAAAACACGAGGCAATAGAAATTACAACACGTGATACCATGGCCGACGAGGTCCCAGCCCCGCCACTCTCTAGTCACACAATGGGCCATGATGGCCTCTTTGCTCTCGTTACGTCGATAAGCAAATAAATGAAATACTTTTAATAGGAAATTATTGGAGAAACACCTGAAAATTATAGCTAAAACAAAAAAAATGTATGAATTTCGTTAAGCTTCTAAATTAACTGAGCTAAAGCAAATTAGTTAAACTAGAATTAGAATGTAGTTATAACAGTGGCTGGTTACTAAGTCCTATCAATTCATTCACTCAAAAAAATATTTAACTTTAAATAAGATTTCATCCCTCTGCAAATCGACGTAACAAAACTAGTAAAAGAAACAGTTACAAGCTTTCGCAGATAAAACTTGGACTAATATCCATCGAGTCTTTAATTTCCTGCGCCACGTCATATCCTTTCGTTTATCGAGCGTTTCCCACCCACGGTTTCCCGCCCTGTCCATAATTTTCCACTGGTTTCCCGCGCATGCGCCCCGCTGCGTGCCCTCTCTGACACCTGTCAAAACCAGTCTGTCCCTCCCCAGTGCCGTGTACTGTTTGACGTCACCGTATCCATAATTACGGGAAATCCAAGTGCATTTGAAGAAACATGTAAAATTAGGTAAGTGGAAAACTGAATTCTGTTTCCAAGAATGTTCTGATTTTAATTGTTACTTTGAATTTTAAGCCCTTGTTAGAATTAACAGCGTTTAGGTAATTACTTTCAAAAATGTCGATGGTTTTAATCTCTTCGCGATTAATGTGATCGCACATTTTTGTAATTGCTTTTTCTCTAAAAAGTTTTAAGTCGGTGTGATCGATCGATGAATAAACTTGAGACGTAGATTATGACAGCCTTCGGTCTATTAATAGCCCTATGGTTTATGTGATAACAATTCCATATATACCTGTAGGTTGGACTGATATTGCGCGTGTCTCATGACCTTTAATCTTATATAGCCCTGTCTGATTTGATGGGAATTGATTATAGACACATCATTGATATTCATCGATGTTGTATTAGGTAAGTAACATTTCGGTAATAAAACTATTATCTGTGCAGAGATAGTCCCGATCGATACGTTTTTACTCGGATTTCAATTAAATAATTCGTTATTTAATTGTTGTCTATTTTTAAATAATTTATAGTTTTATTGACTTATATAATAAACAAGCTCTTAAGTGCTTTTTAATCGTGATAGTGTTTACCGAAAACGCAAATGAGGTATTTTCTGCGTTTCTCTATAGTATATAAATAGCATTCATCTGCGGATACGAACATAGAGTATAGTGTATCTCTAATCGTAGGTACCAAAGCAATCGCTGCAGTAATGTAAGATCGAACATGGTTGCCCATTAATTTTTTTATCTCGTGTTAAAAATAGCTAACAGTAACTTAGTTAACTAAAATCGTAAATAGGTTTCCGTTTTACAACTTCCGGCGCTTCTTTCGCTAGAACGAATGCGTATCGCACTTTATACATATTAAATTAATATTCTCTATATTCCCTCTACTTAGTTAATCATTAGTCCAAGCCCCCGTGCATGCTGTCTATCTAGAATTAGTTTATATTTTTGTTATCGTAATCTTCCGCTTCACCTAAATCCCGGTAGACAGCACTGACTACACACTTAATAGCACGTCCACGTTTTTCTCTCATGATTTACTGAAAAATTTCGCGGAGGTCAGGTAGTACCTACTCATACGTAATGGCCACGGGTAAAGAAGATTAAACTTTGAGTACCCACATTGGTGTCTTAAGAAACGTGCATCCTACAATCCCTTCTATTCCTTTTTAGTTTTGTTGGTGTAGGTCTAAGTCTGCATTTTTCCCATTTCTACACAGAGATGTATCTAACCCAGCAGTTCTCAAAAGGTGTTCTGTGGAACCCTAAGGTTCCGTGAAAGGTCTTAAGGGGTTCCGCAAAAATTCAAGATTTCGATATTGGAAATCGTTTTACTTGTGATAACGTTAAATTGACGTAATTTATTATTCATTTTCCATTTAGGCACCACTTAGGTAGGTACGTACCTAAGTGTATTTCCGTCTTTAGTTTACTTCTTACTTAAGCTAGGGTTCCGCCGAAAAAGGGTGAAACAAAAAGGGTTCCGAAGCCAAAAGAATTCGGGAACCACTGATCTAACCTATATTTTTTTACCCATTCAAGAAGCGTCCGACACAGTTACACCATCCAATAGCTTTAGGAAAAAAAATGCCTAGAAAAATAATTCAGTTTTCCCAATTTAGGAAATTCCATTAACTTTTAAAACAGTCTTTGAGAGCTGTCACCACGGGCAACATAATCCACTTTGATATCTTGATCATCTCTTCAGACCTTCAGGGCTAAACAGAGCCGCGCTCTACATAATCTAAATAAAAATAAAGTTGCCAACAAAGTCATCAAAACTCATTAATGTTGCCAGCTCTGGTGAGCTTTTAAGACGTGACCTTTATTCCGGATTACTATCTTCTTAACGGACTTACAAGAGACTACATGAAGGATGATTGGAGAGCGGAATAAAACATAGGAACAATTATCATGTAAGGAACACTTTTCAGACGGAAACAGAGCATTAGATAGAGCGTCATGTTGTGACCATAGATATACATATAGTGCCAAAAGGGTACTAGGCATGCGTTGTGAAGATTTGTGAAAATAGCGCATATCGCAACGAGAGCTAGGCATATATTTAACCAATCGATTTTTACAATACTTCTAAACTGCCAACTGTCGTAACCGTCGGTACCAGTGAAGTTGAGTAGTAAGTAAGTAGTCCATGTCCGTCTGTCTTCTTATGAGTTTACAAACCCCACGCACCAGATTACTTTTCAAAGGAATCTATTCAATGATAAAAATATGTTGATATTCGTTTGGATATGGATGATCCCTTGAACCCTATTGATTGAATAAGGCCTGAGTCACTTTGGGCAAATCCATTGTGGATTACATGACCCTTTTGGTTGAATCCAATATTCGTATAGTTACGAGTACGTAGGTACTGACGTAATTTTATTGAGTTTTTATAATAGATGCTTTATAATGGGGTTGGATCTGGTAATCGAAATGATCCTAAATATACACGCTAGTTTACGTTACTTCTGAGCAAAGAGGAAGATATTTTCGATCGAGAATATCTATACATATAATAAAATCGTAGGAAAGTCAAAACTGTACATTGAATATTTTTTTAAAAGAATACTTGAGGCGTGATCTACAATCGATACCGAAGCCAAAAATATAGTTTTTAGAATTTTTGTCTGTTTGTCTGTTTGTCTGTTTGTTTGTTTGTTTGTTTGTCTGTATGTATGTCCGGGATAAACTCAAAAAGTACTGCATGGATTTAGTTCAAATTTTGCAGGGATATTACTAAGAGGTCGGGTCAAAACATAGGCTACAAATTATCACGCTATCACCTACGGGGGAGGAGCTGGAGGCTTCACGCTGTCGACGTCGCGGGCAGCAGCTATCTTCGGAATTACTCAACGGATTTCAATGATTTTTTTTTGTTCTATAGGTATTAAGTCTGGCCGTCATATAGGCTATAACTTATCCTGGAAACTTGAACTTCTGGTGCAGGACCGCAACAGACCAGCTTAACTATAAGAGATACAAAAATGGTATCATAGCAAAAATTGCTTCACGTGATAAGCAGTTTCTGTTGAAAGAATAAATATGAAGATCTGGAACAACTGAGGTGGAACTCCATGAGCCCAGCTAACTATAACATAATTATATAAGTATGACGTCTTAGCAGGAGTTGTTCAGCTTGATGAGCACTTTCTGTTGACGTATACAAATTGAAGATCTGGAACACCTGTTGTAGACTTCCATGAGCCCGGCTACGTACACTATACCGAACATATATAAGAATGACGTCTTAGCAAGAGTTGTTCAGCCTGATGAGCACTCTCTGTTGATGCATAATATTGAAGGCCTAGAACCAACACCTAACGTGGAACTCCAAGCACCCAACTACACCATAACACATTAAATAAGAATGACGTCTTAGCAAAGTTGTTCGGTCTGATAGGCATTTTCTGGTTTATAAGATCGAAGGTTAGATAGATCTGATGTGGCAATCAAAGCTATCACTGATTTCAATGTATAAAATAACTTAAGCTGGGAGCTTCATTTTCCACACATTTTCCGGGAGCAGCTTTTATCGAGTGGAGGTACCACTCGATGAAGGCGGGGAAACATGCATACAAACAAGTCGAACAGAGAACCTACTTTTTTTAAAGTCGGTTCAATGATGATGATCATTTCTTCATCAATTTCATGTTTTTAGTACTGAATAAACATTGACTGTTAATACTTTTGTTCGGTATTTATCTGTGTGATTATTGCTTTGTCAGTAATATAAATGTTCATGTCGTTGTAAACCTAATTATGATGATGATGATGATGATGACAGTCCCAGTCGCATGCGTCATCTGTTTGGCGTCATTTTGGTGTTTTGTGGAGTTGCGAACCCGGTAGTTTTGTGGGAGAAGTACCGCCATCTTCTGTTCGAGGACTTTTTACGAGCTTTGAGGCGTGCTTCTGAAGGTGAAATCGAAGCAACTGATAAACGCATGCTGAACACCCGTCTCAGTTCACTTCAAGATGTGGTCATTTCAATCGGCGGTAAACCACTGGTAGAGTACGGGTTGCGAGCTCTCAGATCATTACCACATCAAGACTGTGGAAATCGGGAGTACACCGCCGAAACCCATTACGTGACCACTATCCGAAATGACCACGTCACTAGGGCCCGTATTAATAGACGTCACTCAATTCTGAGACGCTCTCAAGTTTATTGCTGTCCTTATTTTTTTCCTTTAGAATGACAAGGACAGCAAGAGACTTGAGAGTGTCTCGGAGTTGAGTGACGTCTATTAATACGGGCCTAGGTTCACCTCAGAGCTAAAACAAATATATGACACTGTTCTGGAAAGCATTGGGCTCGACCAGGGTAAAATGTTTTTCCTGGATGCTCCTGATGGAACAGGGAAAACATTCATTATCACTGGTATCCTTGCAGAGGTCAGGACGCAAGGCAAAATTGCCATTGCTGTAGCATCGTCAGGAATCGCTGCTACACTGCTTTCTGGTGGCAAAACAGCGCATGCCATGTTCAAAATACCCATAGATTTAGAAAGCGCCGAAATGCCTGTTGTGGTGTATCCCGTAACAGTGACAAGGGACATGTGCTCAGGGATTGCTCTCTGATCGTATGGGATGAGTGCACGATGGCTAATAGGAAAGCAGTGGAGGCCGTGAACAGAAAGAACTCTGCAGGACAACCGCAGAAATGAACACTTGATGGGTGGTGTTACAGTTCTGTTCAGTGGCGATTTCCGGCAAACACTCGCTGTGGTGACGCGGGGGTCTAGGGCTGATGAGGCGAATGCTTCGTTGAAACGATATTCGTTGTGGTCACAAATTCATAGGCCGCGCTTGACCATCATTATGCGAGCTCAGCTCAGTGGCAATCCATGTGCTCAAGAATTCTCAGATGTCCTTCTAAGTCTCGGCGAAGGCACTCTACCACTCTAGGAAAGAGGTGAACAGGTGCTGCTCCCAGAGTCCCTCGGTAGAGTGGTGGCCTTCTTAGAAGAACTCATTTGTTCTGTGCATGGGGACATCAGTCGAATACCAAACCAATAGAATTCTTGGGTGTGACAGCGAGCCATTTTAACACCCAAAAATGATCAAGTTGCAGACATCAACGAACGCATTCTCTCGGAAATTGAGGTAAACGAAGTGGTTTATACGTCCATAAACACTCCACACATTATCCCGTAGGATTCCTAAACTCCCTTCCAATTCAAGCGCGTGCAGTTCCCTGTGAGTGAGTGAGTTCGCCATGACTATCAACAAGTCGCAGGGGCAGACGCTGAAGGCTGCGGGTGTCGACTTCAGGACGAGCTGCTTCTCACACGGGCAGCTGTACGTCGATTGCTCCCGCGTCACGACACGAGTCCTGATTCTCTGTATATTTAGGCTGCTGAGAGCAAAACTACAAACGTAGTTTACAGAGAAGTTTTGTAACAATTCACAATCGTTAATATTTTTTTATATCGTGGAATGTAGAAAAAATTGGTCAAGCGCGTGTCAGACTAGGATTCCATAACGAAACACATCGCATTAACAATTTAACAACGATTTCATCTGAGCCGTTATACTTAGCTTTCTTTTAAGGTTCAATCCAAGGACTACCATCATGTTTTTTTTTCGAACCAACCGTTTAAATTTGAGAGAACGTTAAATATCTTTTGTTGTTTGTTTGTCTGTATGTATGTCTGGGCTAATCTCTAAAAGGACTGCATGGATTTACTTAAAATTTTGCATGAATATTACTAAGAGGTCAGGTCAACATAATTATAAGCTACATATTATCACGCTATCACCTACGGCGGCGGAGCTGAAGCCTTCACGCAGACAACGTCGCGGGCAGCAGCTAGTACATAATATATGCCAAATATATAAAAGTCAATCAATTCTACAATTATGTCAAATACTTACGGTGATTTATTAGTTGAAATCGTTTCGCTAATGATAGATGTGTCTACATACCTACTACTTGATTGGTTTCACTCTTGGTACTTTCTAGAGTTTTGGTGTTCTTGCCATTAGAGGTCTGCTAAAGAATTAATTGTTTGTTTGTTCCTCTTTGCAGGATAGCGAAATTAAGTACGAACTCTCTTAGACCACTAAGGCCTGCCTCGTTTTTCCAATCTCTCTAGATTACAATTAGTGCCCCAGATTTAATGGAATCTATAGATCTTGGCATCAACTTTGCAAGTACTTACTTTAATCCAAGATGGCGTATTTATATTTACTTATTTTTCATTAGCACATCGCCAGCGGTAGGCATTAGCATTTAAATGAATTTCGGACTGTCGGTGAGGCGCAAAATTGTGTGATGTTACTCGCTAATGGGCATCAGTTTTTTTAACTGCTTATTGTGAGAGAAATGTATCATGTTGTAAAACTTGGCAACTGAACTTTAGTCTACGTGCTCATCTTGCATGTTCTGATATGTACTTACTTCAGCAAAATGGTAAGGTTATAAAATTATTATGGCACTATGATTGTTTAAGTCTTGCCAAATAGGTAGATCACAGTACAACCCTCTAGACTCTTCTTTTACTGTATTTTGATATCACTGACTTATATTATCATAGCCCAGATAAATATAGAAACAGGCTACCCCTGGAGGCTCCTATACAAATTTATATCTCGTCAATATTTGAATACAATTTGAGTATCTGTGCTATCGGTTAGTTTCCACTTCCTCGCATTTAGGTCGGTATTGACATCTACAATACATAAGATATTGTATAAGTAACAATAATCCTAAGTACATGACTGGTTGTTTACTTAAATTCGCCTTCGAAGCATACCTATCTAACAAATAGGTACATAATATAGAGCAATGAATCTCAATTTATTGCAGTTCTTTTGTTTGTTTTATCGCATTAAAACAATGAGTGGAATAAGGAAAACCATTAAATATATTGTGTTAGTATTATTAAGTAGTAGGTATACTGAGGAAATGGAGCAACCTGGTTGCCCTACATAATGAATAGAAAACCTGTTTGTTGAGCGATTACCTGCACCCTATTGGTAATAGGTCACACATCGATTCATATTATGTGAAGTAGACAGGGCTCATCATCCCGAGTATTATAATGTACCTTTATAATGAGGTAAAATATTATAATGAGGTCATCTGTAGACATTGTTAGAGGACGTCTTGCATGTTTATATAAACTAGCTTTGCCCTACGATGCCTGTAACGTATTCGGTTTTTGTTTCGCTTTTGTGTTTCGTAATCAATACTAGTCTAAATCCTATTCCACATAAATCAACTACGTAAGTATGTAAATTACAATCCGAATGGTAATTCCAAAGTTTAGTGCGTTTGAACAAATAAATATTAAACTTCAGGTTTTTATGACTTATAGTAACATGATTTAAGTTTGTTGCTAGAAATCAGCTTGAACAATTAGTTCCCTTTTTTTTGGGGAGTGGGAAATCATCAAATGACTGCTCCCGTCCTGGGTGCGGGTGCGGCGGGAGGGCGTGTCAGACTTTTACTGACTAAAACCCACTCATGTTCCTTCGGTTTCCCTTTATATGTTCCTGGGTCACGGTAACTATTATAAACATTCCGCAACCCCGGCAACAAATAGTTCCCTAGGCACTAAGCCTAGGATTGCAGAAGTCAAGTTGTCATGTTCTGCGACCCTCGGCGTAGGTGGGAGAAGGAACACGGTTTTTAGTCAGTAAGACCCGACCTGCGATGGAAAATCCATGAAAATTGTCCACTCCAGACCGAAAGAAGGATATCAGTGACACAATAAGATAGAATACACTGGTGCTGATTGTCTTATTCACAAACTAAAGTAAAGTTATCTTTCTCTTACCATTTCATAAATTCAGAAGACACATAATTATTACTATAGTCCTGTCGAATTAGCGAGCGCCTGAAGTAAATCGACGTATTTTTAATTGCGTCTAAATCTATATATATAAAACAAAGTCGGGTTTGTTACAACACTTATAACTCGAGATCGGCTAGACCAATTTTTATGGTTTTTGGTTCGTTGGATTTGTCCCCGCCCCGAATAGCAGAATACATCTTAAAAATAATGAAAAATCGACGAGAACATAATTATAAAAGATGAATCATTTTTCCCTTTATTTAATAAATTCAATTAAAGATTGAAAACTTAAGAGAACAATAGTACTAGGAGCGCAGTAATGTGAAGTGATAATGTGAGAAAATTTAAATACTGAGATACTTAGTACTTAAATCAATCAAACAGTACTAGGCGCGCAGAAAATGTGAGCGCAATTTTAAGAAAATATATGTTTATGAACTTAAATAATATCCATCCATACTAATATTATAAATGGGAAAGTGTGTCTGTCTGTCTGTCTGTTTGTCTTTCTTTCACGGCAAAACGGAGCGACGAATTGACGTGATTTTTTAAGTGGAGATAGTTGAAGGGATGGAAAGTAACATAGGCTACTTTTTGTCTCTTTTTAACGCGAGCGAAGCCGCGGGCAAAAGCTAGTTATGTATAAAGTATCTAAATTTGACAGGACTAAACTAATAAATTATCTTCTGTCCCTTTCTTGATGAGATGGAAAGAAAAAGAGAAAGATGAGATAGACAGAAAATTTTGTTTAGTTTATGAACAAGGGAATCGGCAACATTTTCTGTTAGAGTGTTTCAGTAACATTACATAAGTGTTCCTCAGATTTGTCCTCATTACCCGGGACAGCTATTATTCCCGGCCCGCGGACAGTGTTAATTTACATAAGACGACGAAAACGGTTTATTCTGTACAAATAGTAAGTTTTCATGTTATTCTTCGAGAGCGGTTCTACCGGTCTTAATGGAAATGGAATAATATGGACACAACTTGTCTGGATAACGTTCGTAGTTACCGAAGTATCTACATGCATAATGAAATGTAAATATATTCTTATGTGTCGCAGGGAAAGGAGATTTTTTAATATCTAGAAAAATCGGTATTTCAAGAAAGATGCTACATTAATAAGTGTATCTACAGAAAGTTACTGATTTCGTCAATTTCCTAAACTAGGTACTTTATTTATTGTTTACTTTAAACCTGAAAGGTTTATAGTGAACCTGAAAGGTTTATCTCTATAAACTATTATTTGTTGTGTTTGGCTGAAATACTGAAAATCTAATTGCCGTTTTATGCATTTTAGTATGCGGAGCATAATATATTTAAATTGTTAATTTCCTAATAAGTTTACTCACACTTTGTTTCTTTTCTGTTTCTATAAGCTAGAACGGGTTATGGGACATGCCGCCCACGATAGATCTCGCCCCTGGGCGAGAAGTCCACTTTTTAAAATATGCATGGGTATATTCGCCCGAAAAATAATGTCCTGTGTAAAATAAGGTCATTTGACTTTATGGTTTGCAGATTCATCTGATATTTAGTAAAAAAAAAATAAGATTTAGCCAAAATATCTGTTTACTTTTAATAGGAGACATCCCAGTGTCATTTATTTTATACAGGACATTATTTTTCGGGCGAATATACCCATGCACATTTTAAAAATTGGACATCTCGCCCGTGGGCGAGATCTTTCGTGGGCGGGATGTCCCATAACCCGCTAGAACCTGGTTATTTTGCTTACCAGTTACTATTTGATTGTTATTCTAGATGTATTTAGCTGTAGGTTTTCCATGCTCTAAATAAATAAATAATAATACAATACATGGAACTCCGGATTTTTTTCCCTGTTTTAAATTTCGTAATATATACTATATTTATAAGTTGTTCATTTGTATCAAATGCTTTAAGTTGTTAATTACTGCTAAATGTTATAAAGAGGGTCCAATACCTTACAGATCTTTATAATTACTAGATAACGCACAACATATCGGGAACTAAGTTACCTCGAAATCTGAGGGGTCGCCTTGGTCCGAAGTAAACAGGGCTGACGGCGCGCACTGAAGGACCAAGGTTGGCATCTGAGGTTAGCTTTGTGAGAAATAAGCTAGAATTGAAACTTCCATTATTATCGGATATAATATTAGTATAGATACATATTATATGAAGTTCGTTGAAAAATTCTTAGTTGAATAGTCCATTTATCGAAGAAGGCTACAAATTATAGGCTATTATACCACTCTACGACCTACGGGAACTGAACATTTTATAAAGGCTATATAATAAGGTTATTTATAATATTACTAATATGACTAAGCGGAATCCGGCTTTCAAACTAAATATAGCAAATTGGATTTCATTTTTAGATAAATGTCAAGTTCATAATTTGTTACATTTATACAATTTCGAATGATATTGCCAATTTTCTTGAGTTGTTATTTCATTATTGTATACTTTTCTTTCATAAAATAACTTGAACTTTTACTTAGAATTACTTTGTCAAGTAGGTAAGTTATAATTTTGCGACAAATTTTTCTCTGTACTTGTACTATGTAAAGCTGAAGAGTTTTGTTTGTATGTTTGGTTGAAAGAGCTTATATCAGGAACTAGAAACTGGTTCGGATATGCCATTATCGGATATATAGGTATTTGTGCTGGTTACCCCATTATCGATGACGGCGTACATTAGGATACCATACCATATCATACATTGCATACCACGCTATATACCATAAGGGCTATGTGTAAAACCGCGAGGGATTACTAGTGTCGTACAGTAAAATTGTATTGTATGTTTAGTTTTCACCAATAAAAGGTCAAGAAAAAGATGCTTCTTTAAGTTCTCCAAACTTTTCATCCATTTCATAATTAGTTTCATAATATAAATCGTTCCTAAGAAGATAGTAATGACGCCTTTTCGTACCGATTTCCAAGTATGTATATGGTAGGCAAAACATCCATATAAATTTCCATAGTAATACGAGTGTAATAAAATAGAAATGAACTGATACTTCAGTATTTCTGGTACAGAAATAGCCTGAAAAATGACATAGGATAGTTTTTATCCCAAAAAATTCCACAGAAACGGGAACTACACAGGTAAAACCGCGTCGGACAGCTAGTTAAGTTCCATAATTAGATGTTCCAAATAAGTAAGCATTTTACAGCAGTTATGGACAATCCGATTAAGTATACGCATACTAAGCGAAAGCACTTGTGGAGCAGATTTTCCTTACTTATCTCATAATACGATCATCGTTAATTTACATCATTAAGTATTTAATGGAAAATTGGAAAGTGCTGACGGTCCATTGGTTAAGGTTCTCATGAGGCTTCGGGTCTCATGGAACTCGTTAAGTTTTATTAGTTTGGCGGTTTTCCAATGGTCTGGCTTTCAGGAGTGACAGTAGAATTATAATAATTAATAATAATACCAGCCCACTGCGAGGCAAAGGCCTCTTCTCATACAGAGAAGACACGAGCATTAATCTCCACGCTTGCTCAAGGCGGGTTGGCGATTCGGACTCCTTTTAACTACAAGTCCAGGTTTCCTCACGATGATTTCCTTCACCGATGTCTGTGATGTCTAAGATACAGTGACAGAAGGGCTTTTAAAAAAATCGCCTAGCTTTTCAATGAGATTGGCGATTGCAATTTGTTTTTATTAGCGGCCAGGAGGCTACAAATCTCCATTATGTGCTTAACTTATTCCGTCCATGTTGTGGTCGGCATCCAGTATATTAAGTGCCGCTGAATCTGTATAATCTGAAGGTTGAAATCGAAGTGTATAGTGGTAGATCTTTTATCTTCTATCTTCCTTTCTTAACTTAGGTTTCTATATCTATCTATGTCTATCACTACTTATTTTCCTAATTTATTAATTCCATTCGTTATCATTTAATGCACAGAGTTAAAAACGATTGTTACTGTACTTCAATACTACTATTATTTTATCTTGATTCAATTTCTGCTTGCTATAAATACCCTCACAATAGACCCATATCATATAGTTTGGCGGGTCTGCGAGCTACTTTCATCTTAAAAAAAGGTTTTATTTCTGGAATGTCAAAAGCGAAGTAACTGGCAATCAGCGGGAAAATCCTTTTAGAGCTTTACGGGAAATCTCTTGAGAGCCTGTGTTATGTTTATCTTATTTTAACAAAGTATTGGTACATCGCTGTGAGATTTACGAGTACCTTTTCATGTTTTAAGTAAAAAGGGATAAAAGAACGTATTTACTTAGTTTATATAAATCTGTAACATGACATTATGTTACAGGAATAAAGATTGTTTTTTCTATCTATGACTAAGCCAATTTTTATTTATTTACTAGTTTTGCCCGCGATTTTGTCCGCGTGGATTAGGATTTTTCCGCTTTTCTTTTTAGGCGATTCACACACGGCACCGCGCTCCGCCGCGGAGGGCGGTGAGGCGGATGTCATGTTGTACAAGACACTTTGAAATCCGTTGATACCTAACACACGTACACCGCCCGACCGCGCGGTCGAGCGGTGTACGTTTGTTCTCCCTCCGCGGCGGTGCGCGGTGCCGTGTGTGAATCGCCTTATGAATCAGAGACACAGATTTTATGGATAAAAAAAACAGAGCTAAATATTGTGTCACAACCTTTGCAATCGATTGTTGCCTCTTGTTATCTTGTATAAACTTACTTTGTACTGTTTACTACAGTCTACAGTTAACTTCATAATGCATAAAAATTAAATAATTCTAAAAGACCCTGCAACACTTTGTCATAATCCATTTAGCTCTTCATTGTTACATTGCTAAACAACAATATACTCGTCATACAACACATCGATAAATGCAAAGATAAGTTATCTCGAGATAAAAATTTGATACCGAATTAATATACGTTTACTAGAGCAAGCGTGTCGGCGTTGTTTACTAGTCGTGCGGCCAATCGGAGTTATCGATTTTGTTGTTGTTAGACACGCGCATCGAATCGTACGCCATTCTTCTTCGTGTTAAGACGTATCTTCGGATTTGTGGTAAATCTCTTCTGTATTTTGATTTATCTATGGCCAGCCCTAGCTCTAGCTTGTTTAAGTATTTTATGGTATGGGTTGTTTTATTGAACATGCACGTACTATTAAACAATAATAAACATGTTTTTAAAACGAATGTTTTTAACTTTATTTGTTGGTGCTAACTTTGATTTTGTTTTAATCAGCAGGAAAAATAATTGCGTTTTAGTGAATTTCTTTTATTGCATATCATGTTGAAACCTTATGATGGCACTTTTCATTCATTTTCCTTTTATTAGTCATGTAATACATTAAAATTCTCTTCTTTATCTCTGTCTGTCTTGAATACTTAATGAAATAAATTATATCTCTGGATATTACTGAATGTTCATGCATGTATGTACTTGACTGTGGATTTATATCAATGTACAATGTGTAATCACAATTTGCTTTTGAAACAACGTGCATAGAGTGCAATATCACTGGTCCTTTAGCACGGGCCGTCCTCATCGATATGGTAATCTGAAGTGATGCCTGGCCACTTTGAAATTCAATGAAAGAGGTATAGATGCGGCAAAGTGGTCTGGCAGAATTCTGGTGGTGTGGAGTGGTCTGGAGTAGGAACAGGTGACCTTTTTATCTGGTTTTGGTCTCTGAATGTCGTGATGGCCCCTGTGGATAAGGCACCCGCCTCTAGTGAGAGGTTGTGGGTTCGAATCCGGGCAAGTACTTACCAATGTGACTTTTTGAAATATACGTACTTTCTAAAGTTTATGTGGATATCATTGGCATCCCTTGCCTCGGAAAGCACACGAAGCCGATGGTCCAGGTTGTCATTCGTAGAACTTTAAACTTTTAAACTTTGTTACGAGTAGTCAGAAGCCAGAAAATCTGACCAGTCTAACCAAGGGGTCTCGAATCGCCCAGTTACTGGGTTGTGGAGTTCTGATAGGCGGTCGCTTCACGTAAAACACTGTTATCCAGCTGAATCCGGTTAAGCTTAAAGCCGACCCCAACACAGTTGGGAAAAAGGCTAGGGAGATGAGACTCTGATAACCTTTACCCAATGCGATTTGATGCATATTATTATGCTAATTGTATAGCTAATATAGGTATGTAAGTATATATAGACCAGACAACATTCGTGAAGTAACTATTTTGATTACTGAATCTGCATTAATTTGAAATGTATTAAAGAACTTTGAATCCCAAATTCGAATGGATACTGAATCCAAAATTTAGCTTTTTTTTCTAAATAATAAAATTCGCTTGAGCCTCAAGTAGTGGTGTACTGACATCGCCAACCATTCTAAAATAGGCGACAGCATCGATTCAGAATAATAAAGTAGATATTTTGTTGCAACTTTCGAGGGAAAGAAGGCAGCTGCTAATACATTTACATAATAGATTACCAAGTAAAGGGCATATTGTAAAATCAATTCTGATTAACTTTGTGTACTGTGGTTGCAAGTCAAAACCACGAAACCTTGTTTATCGGGGGGCACGGTCGTGCCCCCGGCCAAGACAAGCAAGCGAAGCGCAGGGGCACTACCTACCTTTTCTCGAAGTGTTTCGCTGTTTTTTTGAACCCTCATAGAGTTGGTTTCCGATGTACCAGACACTTCATATTCACAAGATGTGATGTCAATAATAGACTCATTAAACATACGAAGTCTGAATTGAATAGCTCTAATACTTTAGATTTTATTGATATCTAAAATACACCGATTTCGTCACTGACTCACTGACACACTGACACACTGATGATCATCAAAATGTTTAGCTACTTCCTGAAGTGCTAGAATGCTGAAATTTGGTATGTAGTCTGAGTTTAGTATACAACCAACAAAAAAATTCATAAACTTATAACTTTCGCCCTCCATCTCCTAAAATGGGGGGTTGGAAGTTTTGTGAGGGAACAAGTAAAAATCATTTAAGTAAAAATGCAAAGATAGAGAATGGGCTATGAAAACAGGCACTGCTGATGTACCAGAAATACACCCCAAAAAAAGAAGAAAAAAATAAACACCAAAAAGACTGCCTTGCAACTTACAAAAAGAACTGAAATCCCACCAAAAACATTTCATGTTAAATGTCGCCAAGACAACCACATAAGGTTTGTCCTGTGAAAAATATATCAGATCTCATGTAGAGCCAAGCTTCTGAATCTACACGACCTAAATATACCGACCTTAACATCACAAATTCTACATATCAGTAAAAATGTATGGCTTGGCTGTTTCGTTACTTACTTCACAAACTAAATATTCTCATCACCTCCACAACGACGGTAGCGAAACGGCGAAGCCATACATTTTTACTGATATGTAGAATTTGTGATGTTAAGGTCGGTATATTTAGGTCGTGTAGATTCAGAAGCTTGGCTCTACATGAGATCTGATATATTTTTCACAGGACAAACCTTATGTGGTTGTCTTGGCGACATTTAACATGAAATGTTTTTGGTGGGATCATTGTATTCCTTTGAAAGAATGCCACATCGTGGTATTCTACGGGAAGATAATTTCCAACTACAGCCTTCTATTATTCAAATGATTTAGGCTCCATGAGTAAATTTAATACTGATTGAAGAAAAGATCATTGTACCCAATGTTTTTTTCATTGGATACGTTACTGCTTTGTTCGCTAAAAACATTTTAATGCATCATAAGATTTATTGTATATATAGTGCTGCAGGTAGAAAATTTAGGCTTCTGTCTCTCTGTTGCTCAGACTTGTATGTCAACAATTTTATGTTCCATTTTCGGTACTATTTGGAATATACTCTAGAGATTTGGTTTCAGAAATATCCCTAAGTACACGTAGACAGTATTCTAGGTTTCTGTTCCTTAAGTAACAGTCTTTCACCAACTACCTGAATAAGTAATACACCACTACACCACCATTACTGATTGGCGTGGCAGGGCGAGGAAGGGTTGGCTATAACTTATTCATCGGTGACATTTCGTGGTGGAAGCCATGACTGCAGCCACGATTAAACTTATTGAGGGCTACAAAGTTCAGGGACAGACATGAGCTTTTATTACTTGAATACTGAGACGTTGGGTTTGCATACTAAGAGATTCATGCTTCGTTTATTACTTAATTTGCTGCTTAATATTATGAGTTTGTTCCTCTTTCGCAATGTGCTTTTTTGTTGCTTTCTGTTTTATTTGATATGGGAAAGATTAGGGGTCAATATCAACAAAGTGCATTTTCCGTCAATTTTGGTGGCGAAGATTTTTCTTCAGTTTTCGTGAAAAATAAGTCCCTGGTATTAAAGTAGTAAGTCAAAGCTAAAAGGATCTTCAAGAGGGACTAAGATAACTCGATAAGTTTTCGAGATATCTTAGTTTAAAGTTTAGTGTCGCCACCAAAATTGAAAACCGCCCACCAAAATTAGAAGTGCCCACCAAAATTTAAAATCAGTACACCAAAATTGAATTGCTCAGAGCAATTTTGGAGAACCAATAATGGGTCAATGGTGTCAGCGTAGTGTGTTACGCTGACGACACGCTTGTCCTAGTCGTGGACAGGATCATCATCTGGGACTCTAAGTGGTCCTGCACAAGCCCGAGGCCATATGTTTTCATGGCCGTCGGCACAGGCCACCTCCAGGATCTCAGATGAAGTGCCTGGGACTTGTCCTCGACAACCGATGGAACTATACGGAGCATTCTAGACGTTTGGCCCCCAAAGCGGCTCCTGCCCAATCTGGGTGGTCTAAACGCCTCCTGCCGGAGGCTCTAGCGGTGGTCATGCGTTCCATGGCCCTCTTCGGGGCTCCGGTGTGGGCGCCCAATCTAGCCTTGGCTCCGGCCCGGCTTCTGACGGCGTCCCAGACAAGTCCCATGGCGATTCAGATGGTGCAGGGATACCGCACGATTTCTTGCGAGGCGCGAGCCTTCTTGCCCGTGGGATCCCGCAGTTGAATCTGGAGGCAACAGTCCTTACACACACGTACCAGTGGCGCATGCAAGTGGATCGTCGGGACGAAGTCCCGCTACCGCAACTAATCGTAACGCGGCGCAAAGAGCTCCGGTGAGATCTCATGGCGGAATGGAGACAGCAACTATCGCACCCAGGGCTGGGCATGCCGTAATAGCGGCGGTAAGACTCCTCTTTAAGGAAGGCTGGAGAAGCGCACGGCGCTCTTACGTATCGCCTGCCATAGGTCCTCACCGGACACAGTCAGTTCGAGAGGTTCCTGTGTCGGATTCGGGTGGAGCGACGCCTGGGTGTCACCACTTGCAGTAGTCACCTGGTGGACACGGTCGAGCATGCAATGGAGGTGTGCCTAGCTTGGGCGAACCATCGCCGTGTCCTCGCAGAGGCGATCGGTGGAGGTGACCTTTAGCTTACGGCGCCCGCTCAGGCCATGCTCAGGGGCGAGACTGAATGGGAAGCCGTCGCCTACTTCTGCGAAGCAGTCATACTGGAAAAGGAAGCGGCGGCGCGCGTGTGGCAGCCCCAAGCCTCAGGCGTAGACGTCAAGAGTCGCAAGACGACTACCGGCCACCGTAGACGCGGGTGTGCAGACGGCGAGCGATGGGCATCTTGACTCGACCGTTCAGGACCAGGCCCGTGACGAGACGGCGCGTTTTGTTCCACGCGCGCCTCTAAGAGCAGTCAGCACGTGAAAGGGCCCTCTAGGGCCAATGCCTGCCGAGGTTGCGGAATAGTTATAATTGTTACCGAGGCCCCGGAACATAAAGGGCAACCGAAGGATCATGAGAGGGTTTTAGTCAGTAAAAGTCTGACACGACGCCCTCCCGCCGCACCCAGGACGGAAGCCTAGTCTTTTTTTAAGTAGCCTTTTGTCGCTAGGCTGTTTGACATCTTAAACAGCAACAAAATATAAATATATATTAAATATATTTAAAATGCCACCTTTAAAATAGGTTTTACTAACTGCTAATTACATAACATTTATCAGTTTACTAATTAAACTATCTTGCAACGTTAAAACTGGCTCAAAAGGTACAAACCACGTACAAAAAATACATATTTCAAACTTGGTGGGTCGTTTTCAATTTTGGTGACGTAAAAATGCCACCAAAACCACCAAACTTGAACCACCAAAATTGAAACCACGCATAAATAAAATCTTTAAAAATAGGGGTTTAGAGTTACAATTCAAATGATATAATTAAAGAATGCGTAACCCAAATCACTACATATAACGTGCAGCTTATTATCTAAAACACTTAAAAATCAGTAGTAGATCGATCCACCAAAATTGAACAATTCTTGTCCCCCGTGCCATCCAACATGTTGATTACGTTTTTGTCGGGAGATCTCAGCACTAATCACACACTGTTCATCGCAAGCACAAGCACACGATAGAGAGTAAGTGAAATAATAAAATTAAATTGATCGCATATGCACGAAACTTCATGATTTTGTAAGTTGAACAAATGCTACCAAAATTGACATATTTGCTTGGACAAACTTTAATCGAATGTCCTGTGCTTTTAAATTTGGTTTTTTAACATGGATTATATGTTTTTTAATTATTTATCTAATGCACATACTAACGAAATCGATTATTTTTGATCTTTGCTTAAATTGTTACCTAGATAATTGCAATCGTATAAAAAAATGGAACTGGGACAGGCCACCAAACTTAAATTTTAGAGGATATTTTTTTTTCTCTGCCTATATATAGACATATATACAAAAATATATGTGGCCCTAATTGAACCAAGTTCCGTAGTTCACTATAAAAAAACATAAGAAAAATCCTACAATTTAACACCTTGATTCTCAACGTGGACACGTAAAATTCACCTCCGGGATATTCACCCTTAGGCAGTATCCTTAAGTTGCTATTGCCATGGTGATGTTAAGAATGTCAATCGTGATATTTTCTGTAGGCTTTTCTTCTTATCTAATAATGAACAGACTATTTTCTCTTATCTGAAAAAATGTTTAGGGGAATCCCTACGAATTGAATCTTTTTTTTTTTTTGGTGAGTGGAAATCATCCAATGACTGCTCCCGTCTTGGGTGCGGCGGGAGGGCGTGTCAGACTCTTACTGACTAAAACCCACTCATGTTCCTTCGATTGCCCTTTATGTTCTAGGGTCACGGTAACTATTATAAACATTCCGCAACCCCGGCAGGCGTTGGCCCTGTTGGGCCCCTTCCAGTGCTGACTCCTTCTGTTTGAGGCGCGCGTGGAACACTAACGCGCCGTCGACGCGTCGTCATCCTACTGTCTTGGAGCATGCGTGCATGTAACAGAAGATTCTTCAGTCAGATCGATGCTGATTAGGTTAAATTATATCAATTAGAACCGATTGAAACATTAATTCATCGTTGGTTGTTTGTGTTTTGTTTACTAGTTTTTTATTTATTACCATTTATATTACTGTCCCCCGCGGTTTCACCCGCGTTATGACAGGTTTTTGGTTACTGCTCCGCTCCTGTCACAGCGTGATGTTATATAACTTATGTCTTATTCTGATGTGTAAGCTATATTGTTGTAAAATTTTATAAAAATCCGTTCAGTAGTTTTGGCGGGTAAGAGTAACAAACATCCACACACATATACAAACTTTCACATTTATAATATTACTAGCTTTTGCCCGCGACTTCGTCCGCGTGGAATAATAGTTCCCGTTTCCGGGGGATTTCCGGGATGAAAACTATCCTATGTCCTTGCTCGGGTCCCAAACTCCCAAACTATATCTGAACCAAATTTCATTCAAATCGGTTCAGTGGTTTAGGCGTGAAGAAGAGACAGACAGACAGACAGACAGAAAGACAGACAGACAGAGTTACTTTCGCATTTATAATATTAGTTAGGAAGTAAGGATTAGGGTCTTCTAACTTCTGCTTACGATGTCGTCTTTGCCTTAGATGAACAAACATAAAGTAAACGTATCAAGTTTCATCAAAATCAAAATCGAGATTGATGGTTGCATGATGGTTGACAAAACAGGTATTCATGGACGAGGCACACAATGCATTTGTCGGCCAAAGCTTATATTTCTTTTGTGAAACGAAATTTAAATAAAGGGCTACAAAAAAATTGATAAGACCAATATTTTACTATCCTTTGTTTTTTTCTTTTCTGTCTTCGTCATCGCGCTGAGTGCATTGGGCCAATTAATAAGTTATTATTTTTAATAAAGACTAATAGGTAGGAGACTAGGAGTGCTTGCAATAAATTATACTACATAATATGTTACAGTTTTAAATAAGGTTATGAGTTTTCCTTGATTGTAATTGTGAATTGTTGTAGTAAATTAAAATTCCCGCCTTCACTGTGTCAAAATTATTTTGAACTAAAATAAATGTTTAATTATATAAATAAATAAATAAATATCCTGGGACATCTTACACACGGCCATCTAATCCCAAGCTAAGCAGAGCTTGTGTTATGGTAATCAGACAACTGATATACATACTTATATAATTTTAAATACATACATATTATAGATAAATAACACCCAGACACAGAACAAACAATTATGCTTATCACACAAAGTTTGTCCTGGGTGGGAATCGAACCCACGACCTCTGGCTTAGCAGTCAGGGTCACTGACCACTAGACCAACAGGCCCGTCAATATGGTGGCTATGCTTGCCTATTACCGCCACCACTCACTTGATGGTCAGTGCAGTAACCGTGATTAACCTCGAAGAAGATTGCTGAAATAATGAACAAATTGTTGTAATATTTGGATTTGTTAAATAAAATTACTATAAAGATGTTCACTGTCAAGAGTGTTTATTCGAAGTGACAATTCTTTTAAAAATCAAAAATACAAAAACTTAATCTAAAAAAATACATGTGTCTAGAGCACAACAGAGGTTACTATCTACAACAGCCGCCCTTAAACGCTACTTTCTTAAAAGGTTTTCTAGCTTTTTTACCTTCCACGCAAGCAATGCAACTGTTTTTATCTACAACTGAATACTTTACGCCTACCTTGTGATTCTTCAGTTGGTTCATGCCTATACGACACAAATGTCCTAATCTCTTATGCCAAAGTTTATAACTATCCTGACAGTCATAGTGTACATCCTGCATCAAATAATTGTCCGCCACTTTCTTAGGAACATTGACAGTACCGTCTAAAACGTACAATCCACCACAGGGCGAGGCATGAGCAACAGATTCACCTGTAAAACGAAAATTATCAGATTTATAAAAATTACAACCATTTTTATCAAAAACACATATAAAACCCTTCTCAATAGTTTTTTGTACAGATAATAAATTAGCTTTCAAATCTGGTACAAAAGCAACGTCACTAATATTATTAACAACGTTTTCGGGTGTGTTTATTAATATTTGTCCAACTCCGCAGCTCTTTATCTGTTCTCCATTTGCGACAGTAACTGTACCTTCGTTCTGAATATTTATACTCTGAAACCAATCTCGTCTGGAAGTCATGTGTCGAGTACAGCCAGAATCCACACAAAAAACGTCTCTGATTGAGGTGCTAGAGGTATTGAGAGCGGTTAATGAAGTATTGTTAACATTCTTCTTGGTACTTCTCAATGGACAGTCTAGTCTCTTATGTCCAGGCATCTTGCACTCATAGCATATTATTTCTCTCTTCTTCGGCTTTGGCTTCTTCTTCGCATGGAAAACGGAATCTTTTGGTTTAGCCACATCCTTTGACATTTCATTCAGTAGTTTTGTCTTCACCAACTCAGTAGTCACATCTACGTTGCAGTTTTCTAATGCCATTATAAGAGGATCGTACTTTGAAGTGAGACCTCCTAATAAAATTGCTGCTATAGACGCGTCTTCTATGACTACATCAATGTCTGCGAGATCCTGTGCAGTTGACAAAACTGCATTGATATACAGCTCTATATTTTCGAAGTCCGACAGACTCAGCCTGTATATTTTGCGCTCTAAAGCAAGTCTTCGTCCCATTCCCTTATCCTCAAAAGCATGCTGCAGAGATTTCCATGCTTCGGCAGCAGTTTTCGCACATCTGACATGTGTTATAGCTGCACCGTCTACTGTTAAGCATATCTTTGCCAGAGCTTTAGCGTCTTTTCGTACCTTACAAGAAGCAGGAGTCGTGTCTCCATCGGGGTAACCTGTGATTGTTTCCCACAGATCTTCATGCAAAAGGTAATTGCCCATCTTAAATTTCCAGGTAGGGTATCCATCCTTATTTTTCAAGGAAAAAGATGGAATCGATGAGCTCGACGAAAGGAAACTTTTAACACTCGAACCATCTTCATTTTCGTGTGACATTTTTAAAGTTTTACTTTTCCGGTCACACAAACAGTTATTTCACAAATCACACTATATTTTAGCTCTTTATTTCTTTTATTTAAGAGCTTCGTGCTGATAACGTGTTGTAATATTTGGATTTGTTAAATAAAATTACTATAAAGATGTTCACTGTCAAGAGTGTTTATTCGAAGTGACAATTCTTTTAAAAATCAAAAATACAAAAACTTAATCTAAAAGAATACTTGTGTCTAGAGCACAACAGAGGTTACTATCTACAACACAAATCAATAAGATTTTTTTAGGAATACGCTATGTATTTATATTTTTCATTAAACCTTTCTACGACCAGCGACAGCCAGCTGTCGGGCTGCTATTTTCTTTCTATTGTGTCTCGAATCACGTGCGTGTGTGTGTATAAAAACACACTTATGCATAAAGGTACAAAGGCAGACTTAATGCCCAAAGCATAAAAGCAATATCGGTATGTGATGCTCTAATGTCCATCTTTCTCCATCCGCAGCTGATCACAAGCCACGGTCACCATGTTCGAGGGCGCGGTCGCCGGCATCCTGAACCGGCTGCTCGGCAAGTACGTGCAGGACCTCGACACCGAAAACCTCAACGTGGGCATCTTCTCCGGAAATGTCAACCTTACCGACTTGAAGCTTAAGCCTGAGGCTTTGGTACGACTTCTTTTAGTTTTGGGGATTATAATAGGGTTCTTTTTGTATGCATCTAATTTTTTCTGATCTAGATACATACGTCTGATCTTCTCCGACAATTTCAACCATTTGGGCTTGAAGCTTAATGCCAAAGCCACATGGGCTTTGGCACAACTTCTTATTATTTTGATCATTTTTTGCATAGAGGAGTTTTTAATTTGTCGTCACATATTTTGGATCTTTAAGCAAAATGTTTAGTTGATTCACAGGAGACATAAATAAGAAGAATTCAGTTGGAATTACGACGCAATCCACATTTGATCCTGTTCATTTTTGCAGTACGAACTCGACCTACCCATAGATGTGAAAATCGGAACAATAGGCCGCATTGGCCTTCAGATACCATGGTCAGGCCTCTACACCCAGCCTGTAGTGGTCAACATCGAGGACGTGTTGGTTCTCGTAGGTCCAGCCATATCCAACAGCCACTTCGACCCTGAACGGGAAAGACGGCTCACTAGAGCTGCCAAACGAAAGATTCTTCAAGATCTGGAAGCTGAAAGCGAAGTCCTCAAAGGTCCTCAGAATTTCTTTGAGCATTTGTTCACGGCGATCGTAAATAATCTTCAGATTTATGTGAGGAATGTTCACGTGAGGTATGAGGACTCCATCAGCTCTAAGGATGGACCTCTTGCGTGTGGACTGTGTCTTCAGAGTTTGTCTATTGAGACTACTAATAGGTGAGTCAATAATAGCATCTGGAGTCCTATTTTCTACCGTTTATAGAATATTGGTGGTTAAAGGGCTAAAGGTCACTTAACATAATATCTTAAAACAAGATTTCCCACAATATTCCTTAACCAAATCTGATTCTTTGATTCTAATTGTATGTTGAACATTTTCCTTTATTCAGTTATTTTCAAACTTCTAGCAAATGGAAGCCATCAGTGACTCCAGCGAATGCGTCGACAGTCTACCAGATGATGCGTATAGAATCTATGTCAGCCTACTGGAACCCAACTGCAACGGCCCTGGACGATAACGAAACCGCGCACATCACACCGATGCAATATTACAACTGGAAGCATTATATGCTCACTGGATTGGACAAGTTCTCTATGCATCACGAGGACTTTGAATTCCGTGAGTGTAGATCTAAAGTACCATAATGAACCAGCCTTGCTGCACAAAAGCCTCTTCTCATATAGAGATTGCATTGATCAACACGCTTGCTCAAGTCAGATAGGCGATTTTGGACTTATATTCAGTCATAGTTTATGTTTCCGCTAAACTTTAGAAAGTCACATTGGTTTTTGCCCATAATGAAAACCTCTTTCAAGAGAGGCTTTGACCACTCGGCAATCACGACAGTAAAATACCAAAATTAAATCTTATGCTGCCAACTAACCTCGTATTATTGTTTTAGTGCTGAAACCAGTGACCTGCAAAGTGAAGGTTCTGATCAACCGCTCCGGCGAGGCACGCGTTCCTCGCTTGCTGTTGGATGCAGTGCTTCAGGATAGTGCGCTGCAGCTTTCTCGGCGGCAATACCTATCAATAAACAACTTACTGGCTTCATTTGATAGGATTAAACTTAATAGGTAAGCCCTAGTAGCAATTGAACTAAAGATAGATAAAACATTTCAATCGCCCTAAACATGTTAATAGAAATCTAACCCAGCAATTTATTCCAGAAAATATCGCCACCTCCATCCAGGAATCCCTCTGTCCAAAAACATCAAGAAGTGGTGGATATACGCCTTCAATGTGGTGGTGGAACAGAGAGTGAGGCCCTACACCTGGGCCGCTATCAAGAAACACAGAGAGAACTATAATGTGTACAAACAGATCTACAAAAGTACTTTGCGGAGTCCTAATGACATAGAGCTGAAGCTGGACTTGCAGAAGTGTGAGGACAGTTTGCCTATCGTGTCGGTGATTATTGCGAGGGAGCAAGCGAAGTTTGAGGTAAGTTCAAAACATACCACCCTGACAAATGAATGGATCCATGGTCAAACTTTATGACCGAATAGGTTGCTTCAACAAATATTCCTAGCCTCTTCCAACCAGGCTAGGGCCGGCTTTCAGTCTGACTAAATTCAGCTGAATACAAATATTTTACATGGAGCGACTGCCTAGCATATTAGGCCTCCACAAACAAGTTACTGGAAAATTCGATGAACTTGAATTAGATTGATTGATTGGTCCGGTTTGGAACCTGCAACTTCGTGCATGAAAGGCAAGCGTCGTAACAGTTGGCCCATAACGATATCCTATAAGTTGCATCGATTTAATCAAATCTTGTGTCCCCCAGCTACTCGCCCAAGAACCCGAACGCATAGAAGTAGTAGAAACAGAGTTTGACTGGTGGAAGCCGACCAGCTCTCCAGAAGAGAACGAACCAGAGCAACTAAAGAACCACGTGGAGCTGTGCGTCAAGACCGAGAGGAGCAAGACGCTGTGGAGCCACCTGTCCAGTCCTGAGAAGAAGAAGGTCTGTGAGCTGATTGGGTACGTGGAGGGGGCGCCGCAGAAGGATAAGTCGAAGCAGTATATTGGTAAGTCTGAGAAGCATCGTATCTGTGTGTGTATAATGTGAATGTTCCGAAGAATCGGCTAAGAGGACTGACATAATATGCTAATGATAATTAATATGATGATGATGATAAAGGAGTTACTGAAGTTTGTTCTAGTCCCTTTAAATATACTATCACGTAAAGGCAAGTATCCCTAATATTTTAAAAAGTTGGAGATAACGATAAACTATAAAATGTTTGCTTTAGTCTGTCACTGTAATACTATCAATAACAAAGAATCTACAGCTGTTCGTAATATTTCAGAGCACAAAATAAACCTGACGCTGGCCAACTGTTCTTTGACCTTGATGAATAGAAGCAAGGAGGTTTTAGTGGTGACCCTAACACAGTTCCTCGCGTCTCTGGAGACCAGACCTTCGGCGAAAGCATACAAGGTAACTAAGGTGTTACTAATTGATACGCAGATTAATATAAATAGTACGTTGTTAATTGTGTATGGTAAAATATTTCGGCAATTTCAACATATAACTTTTTTTAGGTCTAAATTCTTGGACAATATATACCTTTAAAAACCTTCTAATTGGTGCCGATTCTCTTATGCACAAAATAACGTAAATTTAAGTTAAGTGCATCTTTCTCTTTCCATTTCATTAAGAAAAGTACAGAAGGTAAAATGTTAGTTAACTCCTGTCACATTTAGACACTCCATAGATAATTTTTAAAACATGGCGTCTAAATAAACGTCAATTTTTATCAGGCGCTGTCTAATTTGACAAGATTAAACTAAAATCTATCTTCTGTCCTTTTCTTTAAGAAATGGAAAGAAAAAGATGCACTTAACTTAAATTTACGTTAGTTTGTGCACAAGAGAATCGGCACCATTGCCCTACACATGGGCATTCTCCTGTATCTTGGGTGCGACTAAAGTATGATTAAAGAGAGAGTTTTATTTCATGTCCTGTGTATGTAACGATATTTTAGTTTGTTTTATCATCTATCTAGCTTACCCTCCGACCCATCGTGAACAAGCGTTTGGGCGGGCGAGCGCAACGGCATTTCGTCTAGATATGTCGTTGCGGTCACCTGCCCTCTTGCACACCATCGGCCGGCGAAGACCATGAAGTTTTTCTAGTGCAACAATTTCTATTTTGTCTTATCCTTGTATACTGTGTGTGTGGTTCCTAGGATATACATGTGCTTTTCTTCAAATATCGACATGAGGGAATGATAGTCTTCCCGAAACAAGTTCATTCAGAAATGTTTAACTTTCTTTACAAAAAACATACTTATACTGATAAATTAACCATCAACGTCAGGGTGATCAGCGATAGCCATTAGTTAATATGTTTGTCAAAAATCAAGCCCCCTTATACTGTACCACGCATATTTTTAAAAATCAGAGTTCTGTCAAGTCTGATTTCTGAAGATGTCTGAAATTGCCTTAAATTGAATGTCTCTATATATATAACTATATAACTCTTTCACAAGCTCCAATCAGAAAGCTTCTCCTAACTCCTAATAACTTTCTTTCAGTTATCAGCCCGAGCAGAGAGCGTAGTGGTTGAAGGAGTGACGTCAGATGGCGACCTGGTTCCACTCCTGACTCCGGAGCGAGGAGCTGGCGTCACCAGCTCCAACTTACTGGCGATAGATCTGGAGAAAAACCCTTCCAGCAACGAAGCTGATTATGGACTGTGCTGTCTGATGGAACCTGTGGAGTTGGTTTACATTGAGGTAGGAGATTTTTTATGACATGGTGCATATCCTAAACTGTTTTAGAGTTAAATATGAGGATGAAGATGACTCGGACATGACCTAGAATGATGGCTATCCATGCTTAATCAGAATCACTAATACCTCCGAATCCACAGTCTTCACGTTTATTCTATTCTGTTCTATTTTAGCTTAATTAAGGATAACAAAATCATATCTTTGTTAACAAATCGAAGCGGTGTAAAACCGTGACCTACTATCATCATCATTAATCCCCTAACCTTTTCCCAGCTTAGCGTCGGTTTCTAGTCTTACCGGATTCAGCTGAATATCAGTGTTTACATACATACACACATGGAATATCAAATTAATTTTTTTCCAATCCAGCACTCCTTCACGGAGCTGATCAACTTCTTCCAAACCCACTCGATGAGTGCGGAGGAGCTGGCGGTGGAGGTGTCGGGCGCGGTGCTGCGCGCTGGAGCCGTCAGCAAGTCCGTGCTCGCGTACGCCATCAGCCGGCGGAAGGTGTTCCATCTCAACGTGGACGTCAAGGGACCTTGTGTGGTGGTGCCGGAGCATGGATGTGTGCATAAGTATGAGAATTGGTGTTATCTCTTTACCACCCTTGGTTGACTGATAATGGGTGGCGGTTAATTTCCGAAACATTCGCTATGAATAGAAAATTAAGTTCACCTTATACCTTGCATTAAATATTAATAAATTGATCTACACAACAGACAAAACAGACAAAGTTTGGTTTTTGGTGGAACATTCCAAATATCAGGTTATTTATTTATTACTACAAGTTTTTTGAATGAAAGTCTACAAAAAAATAGTAGGAAACTGGTGTGTTTGGTTGATGACAATAAACCTATAACAGCAGCTTATGCGCACTAATAATGTCTTAGAAATAACTGCTAAAACTATCAGACCAACCAAAAATCATTCTCAAATCTTTTACAGTTAATCTATAAGGGAGGGAAGAGAAACTGTGTCGATAACTACAGGCCTACATCAGTGCTGCCTTCGCTTTCAAAGATTCTTGAGCGTATTCTTAACAAAAAAAAAAAGTTTTCTTAACAAGTATAAAACTATAGCAGATAATCAGTATGGATTCCGCTCAGGAGTCTCCACTGAGGACGCTGTGCTGGACTTATCGCAATATATTGCTAAAACACTGGACAGCAGATCAAAATGCCTTGGAATATTCCTGGACCTGTCAAAAGCCTTTGACACAGTTTCTATTCCCCTCCTTATAACAAAACTAGAGTATTTGGGTGTACGAGGCATAGCACTGGAGATCTTCAAGGATTACCTGAGTAATCGGACCCGGAGGGTTAAAATATCTAGTTATAGCGATGCAGAGTCTGTGTCGTACGGTATACCCCAGGGAAGCATATTGGGTCCCACATTATTCTTAATCTACATGAACGACCTCTGTGCTATGTCAATCCCATCTTCTAAGATTTATGCATATGCCGACGACACAGCGATTCTAGTTTAGGGGCGTACTTGGGAGGACGTGAAAGCAAAGGCGGAATTCGCAATGTCTGAAATAATGAACTGGCTTGATTTAAACTTACTAACACTTAACCTAAGTATAACCTATTTTATACCCTTTGCTATTCGCCGTAACAAACCCACAAACACCTTCGCGATAACAGCTCACTCATGTCAGAATCGGATGGTATTATGCACATGCCCCACCATTGCTAAAGCCGATAGTGTGAAATACCTAGGAGTGCATATTGACGATGGGTTAAGATGGGAGAAACACCTCGATACACTATCAAATAGAACACTTCGTCTTATTCACATTTTCAAATCTCTTCGTGAATCTGCTGGATTTGACACTCTTAAAATGGTGTACCTTGCATTATGCCAGTCGATCATTGGATATTGCATAACTGCTTGGGGTGGAGCAGCGAAGACTTATTTTCTGAGGGCAGAGAGAGCTCAGAGGGCGATACTTAAAGTCATGACTAGGAAACCATGTAGATACCCAACAACGCAACTATACACAGACTGTCAAGTATTAACAGTTCGCCAACTCTTTGTTCTTTGTTCTGTTCTTAGAGTACATGGCTGCTTACCTCCCTCTGACCCTAGGAAGCGAACATAATGTCCCCTCAGGTATACAACACAACACGTCATTCGCAAAACATCAATACTACGTCCTGAGTGTTCATATATATAAAAACTACAAAAGGAACTAGACATAATTGACCTAAATATAAGGTTAAATTGAAGATTACGGAGTGGCTCATGCAGCAGGACTATATAAAAACAGAATCCTTACTAGCCTACTTCACTTGATCACATCACAAAATATCCCTAACAAACATTCACATTTATAATTACAATCAAGTGATTGTGAAACACAGGGTGAAGTCACTCTGTGTATCACACACGCTTTACCCCCCCCCCCACACACACACACACATAACACACATACACAATACACGCACCCATTAAAATTCAATCTCTCCTTCACATTAATACATTATGCACATGTTTATTTACACTTCTTTTGGTAGATCAATACGCGTTCATTCTCTTGAAGGCAACTAAATGAAATGTTGGGCCAAACACTGTCTCTTAAGACACAGGTCTCCTAGTTTAAGAGGCAGGGTTTATAATTTTTGGTTATATAGATTCAGTTAAATAATTTGTGTGTATGACCTACCACCTTATGTCTAATCTGTATAATTACTTTTTGGTAAATAAATATTTTTATTATTATATTATTAGTCAATGTCTCTTTGTTTATATATCTCTCACCATATCACTTCATTGTAGGTCCGGCCGTGTGATGGTCTTAGACATCAGCCGCATCATAGTCAAGTCGGATCTCCAACCTTCCAACTTGACGCTAGAGGACGCCACTTGCATGGAGTTAGAAGAGAGGCTGTATGACAGACTACACGCTGAATGCTCGTGTCAGGTGAGTTCAATGGGTTATAAACTACACCTTAAAGTCTACAATTTTAAGGGTATGCACCTCAGCGCCTGAGTTTTTACAATTTAGTGAAAAGTTACCAATTATTCGTATAATAGCTGGAAAGCACACGGTCATCAGAACCCAACTTCAACTCATTAAAATGAATGGCCTTTGTGGAAAAACGCCACAATTCTGCTAATAACACGTTGAACATCCATACTTTATTTATTTATTTATTTATTGCCAATTCATACTTACAGCTAACGCCACACATATAAATTATAGGCACATAAAGATAAAAAATATTGAGACAAATAATAATCAAAAATAAACTTAAAATTACAGGAATAACATTGTCAAAAAATTAATAAAAATCAAGTAAAACATTAAATGTCAGAAAAAAATGTAAAAACAATAATAATAATAATAATTAGCTGTCGGGCAGTAGCGACCCCGTGGACCTGACCTCCTTGGAGACCCTTTGTTCTTCATCTCTGGCTTGCCTTCATTGGCCGGCCAGAGTGAGCGCTGACGAGGAACAAGGCTCCCACTTCACTCTTGCCTTAATTGGCTGGTTTGAGTGGAGAATCGCAAGAGTAAACGTGCTCGGGGGAAGGAAGTATTCCAGTAAGATGCTGGTAGGGATCTTGACCGTACTTCCGGGATTGTCCTGATAGCCGTGGAATACCTCTCCACTCCTCAAGCACCTCGATATATGTTGCCCCCTTGTCGCTACGTCACTATGTGCTAGCGGCCGTTTTCGGGGGCCCATTTACTGAGTGTGCAAGTCACCCCCTGCCTTTTTATTCATGTATACAAGCATTGGTTAGGCAGGGGCCATAGCCATTCAATAATCTCAGATAAGTAATCCATCTTAGCAACCCCAACCCATAGTCCAATACTTTCATTATTCCATGACCTGCAATAGACCACCACCAACCGGGGGTTGACCTTAGGTGCACAGTGGTGCATATAGGGATAATCGCCGGTTGGTGTCCCACTTCATATTATAAAGCTTTATTTAAGGGGCCTCTGCGAGTTGGCTTCGGCCCCTCGTACGCTTTCCAAAGGTCCGGGACCCCAAGGTCCCGAGAAACGTAAAGTTTGCGATGAAAATAATAATTAAATGTTCGAAGAAATTACAATAAAAAGAATAATAATTTTGTACAATAATAATCAAATACAATTATGCAAAATTAAAACTTATACTAGTACCTATTATGTCACAATCTGTCATTGACCTTAAGATATTGTGCTATGAGTAGTAATGGACTCAAGGTAACGAGTTGCAGCGTTGAGAAGTTCAATTTCAGCACTTGCGAAGATGTCAATGGTTGCGTCGGACAGTAAGATATTGTTAATATGGGTAAGAGCTAGATACACTGGACTGGTTCTGCAGGCTGTGGTACAAGCCCGTGGTATGGAAAATAGAGGGCGTTGACGGGGCCGTAGTGTATGCCTGATGGGGGGAGGAATAACAAAAGAAATGTACTCCAGCAACGAAGAGTTAAAATGGGAACCACGAATTAGGCGGATGACATAAGTATGTCATCCGCCTGATCCACCAGAAATAAGTTTCTTCTTACCTCTAAGCTTTTGTAAGAGACCATACCAAGCACAAATGGTGTTGGGTACATATATGGGTAAGACTTCTGCACTTGTTCAATACCCAGCGTGTAGCATTTTTCTATATAATAAATGGGAAAGTGTGTCTGTCTGTCTGTCTGTATGTTTGTCTTTCTTTCACGGCAAAACGGAGCGACAAATTGACGTGATTTTTTAAGTGGAGATAATTGAAGGGATGGAGAAAACATAGGCTACTTTTTGCCTCTTTTTAACGCGAGCGAAGCCGGGGGCAAAAGCTAGTTGATAATAAACAATCAAACACTGGAGAGTATTTAGCGGGAATTAAACCCAAAGTAGAATCACAGGCTTGTCAAAATGATATCTCAGGCTAGTCAAAATGATATCTCAGGATTCGTATAACACCAGAAAAGCATTTTATTGGCATCACACTTAATATCAAATGCTTAACCAATTAGCCTAGAATAGCTAATTAGACAAAAAAAAACTCCATAAAGCAAAAATCTACTGCCTAATACTGCTATTAAAAATAGTGGTTTCTAGGTTCTATTCAGCGAGTGGTCAGACACGTGGCGCTTTGCGCGGCGGCACGCGGACTCGGAGCTGCACCTCGTGCCGCGCGTCAGGGTGCAGGTCGTGTTCTCCAACAGCATCAAGAAGGACTACAAGCTGCTGCCCAAGTTAGTTGGCGGTCTACCACTCTTGATACAATTTAATTTAAATAATTAAATTTTAGCTTTTTTTACAATGTTTTAAAGGAGATGCTATTAATAGCACAAAAATAATAACCGCACATGAAAAATAGAAATTTCACATCTAATAATACCCAGAATTCAGGTTAGGTTAGGTTACTTTTATTTATGTAGACAAAAATAGAAGCCACGGTGAGCGGGGCTTCGTCTACTCCGTCAATTACATGTCGTATTTAAAAATAGTGGTTCGTTACGAAATTTTATTTTGAGTAAATAAAGAATATTTTAATTTGCGTTGCTTACTACCCGTTTTAAAATATTTATTAATATTTTCTTATCATTTTTCCCACCACAGGTACAAACTAAACATCTCCCTCTCAAGCCTCAAGCTGAACCTATCAGACCGCATCATTGGCCACCTGCTGGATTTCTTCGACAACCTGCCGATCCCAGTCCCCAACACCGTGCCCGTTTCCTTCATGGACTCGGGAGACTATACTGAGGAGGCAGAAGTGCCTGAGTTGGCTGAGATGCTCAGCACAGACAGGGTCACCGCTGACCCGGAGTATAAGGACCTCATGAACTTGAGGCAGAAGATTGTGGCTGCTTATTTGAGTAGGAGCAAGTGAGTAATAGATTAGTTTTTAGAGGTAAGCGGAATAGCGTGAAAAGTTTTCTTTATAGTTCATTCTACTTCTTGACAAGGGAAGATCCTCCGACCAGACGGATGTTGTGTTGTTGACAGACGGCTCTTGTTGTTGTAAAAAGCTAATCTCTCGTGAAATTCCGATTGCGTGATGTAGGTTGTCAGATGTAGTTTAAATGTACAGCTATGGATGTAGCACAAATAAAATCGTGTGGGACAGAACTAGAAGATGCACTAGTTTAAATATTTTTTAGACCTGCATGATTAAGGCATAAAAATATTATTTTATTGACATTATTAATATATTTTTTTAACTAAGTGTACAAAATAATACGAGTACAGCTTACTAACCAAAAAAACTGTTCAGGGCAGCAGAAACGACATTCGACGCCACCACAGCCAAGCTGGGCTTCCAGGCCGCACAGCAAGCATCAGCAGCTTCAGAACATAGCGACGAGGACATGGAGGTGTACGCACGCTCGGTAGACCTGCCCGGGTTCGATGACAACGTGTCTCCTAGCAACAATATTAATACGCTGTTGAGGTTTATTGTCGGTGAGTCGGGTAGAAAACTACAACCAACCTTCAACAATTTTTTTCTGTAAACATCTTTTTAATGGTACAATTTTACCTTGACATTCGAGTTTTCGTGGGACTGGCGAAATTTTCCTAAAGATTGATTTACGGCCGCTTAAAGAACCTAAATTATGACACACTAGCTGATCCAGAGAGACCTTGTCGAGTCCATAGACATGAATTTCACACAAAAATCCCATTCCATTCGACTTTTCCACTTTGTTTCTTAAAAAAACCAGCCTTGGTGGTTAACAAATGTTAAAAAAAAAATGGTTGAATTAGTCCAGCTTTTATTTATATAGTTAGATTATGAACGGAACTTATAAATAGTATAAAGATGGGATTATTAAGTGATTGAAACACAAGCTTGTATGAAATGATACTCGCATATCTTCTTAAGACCAGGTCATTAACATGTCTCTCCAATAGCCTAAATAGCCATTAATACGTCATGTTTCATAAAATACTTGACTGCACTTACTGCACATTCTTTTTTCCAGGCGAAATCGTAATCAACCTCTCCCGTTCCTCGGAACAAACGGAGAAGCCGTACGTGATGCTGAGCGTCACGAAGGTGTGCCTGGACGTGGCGCTGATGGAGTTCGGGCCTGCTGTCCAGCTGTCCATCAGCCAGGTGCTGCTGACAGACAAGCAGCATCACAGCAGCACTGGGCAGTACCTGGAGCTGATCACTAGTTCTGGGGAGCTGTTTAATTTGTTGTATAGGAAGGTGAGATGTGTAGAGATTTTGCAAAGCTTTAAATACTTTCGTAGTCTTGCAGGCCAATGGAGCGAAGCCACAAAGTTAGCGAAATAGGGTTTAAAAGTCCATATTAACGCGTTCAGAAAGGTCCAAAGTTCATGCTTGTCAAAGAATTTAAGAGCTAAAAATTATTTCTCTACTGAAACCTGTACCCTGATTGATGTTAAAAACACAGTGTTTTTAGGACCCCCTGATATTTTTTTAACCCTCACTCGGAAGTGTAATGTTGTGAACTAGCTCCATTGCGCACCAAGGCTACGGACTAAGTAAAACATATTGAGTCTTTTGGTGGAAATAATGGTTATGATTGTAATTAACATGTTTAGTTCTCGATTGGTAGTTTCAGGATCTATAAAGTTTGGTTAAGGCGCATTGACTCGGATCCAACCTTATATGTACGTAATTATTGGTGTAGGTGCGAGCAGACTGCCCGGAGTTCCGCTCGCACTTCCACAGCGTGGAGCAAGCACTAGTAGCAGATGTGGGACATCTCGCTTTACTGTTGCATGCTGACGCACTGCCCACCCTTCTCAAGTACTTGCAGTACATTGGCGACAAGTAAGTGATTTACCTTAAGGTTAACTCTAAATCAGTTTTTTTAAATTAACCACTCACAAGTGCCTGTAGCACTTTGGAATTGCCAAGAAGTCAAGTCAAAAAGTCAGTCAATCAGATTTTTTTTAAAGTTTGTTGGTCATTTCACAACTTAGCATTCCTATGAAAAATACCCAGTAAGAAACTCCCAGATTATTGTTTTAAAATCAGGTAAGTAAAAACATTTCAAAAATGTAAAGTTTATAAAATTTTTGTTAAATCAATTAACGTGAATATTATTATGTAAAATATAAGGTACCTAGTTAAGTTATGCACTGGACATCGTCTTTTGATTTTCTTACATAGTTAATCTCTGCCTCTAGGATCCAGAACCGCCACTCTATAAACCTGAAGACCGCAGTCCTGCCGAAGACCAAGTCTCTGTGGGACTACCTGATGCAGCCTGAAGCAGACCCACCTGTGCCATCCGGCGCCACCAAATTCAGCTATTCTGTCAGGTACAATTTGAGCATGAATGTACGTAGCTGCAATTTGTGTAATGATAAGGGCAAATTGTAATTCAAACCCTTAATATAGCAGACGAACAAATGGTAAGCAGTTAAAAAATATTGTTCACTAAGTTCGCCTATCAAAACCCAGCTAATTTATTTTCAGAGCCTCATCAATATCCCTAAGGCTCTGTCACTTGGAGAGCTCCGTACTCGAACTGCGGCTGGGCTCCTTAGAGAGCGACTGCGTGTTCAGGGCCAATGACCGCATGATCTTCAAACTGTACCTCAGCTCACTGCACATTGATGACCTGGCCGAGGCCACGCTGTATCCTAAGGTCAGTAACGTTGGGGTATTCATCTTCATCAAGAAAGCCCATTGATACACAAAGTTCCACAAATACCGATTTTGCGCCATCTATATTCAACAAGGTAACCTTTACGATATTGTTTGTCAATCTTGGGTTGTTGTCGGAAACGGAGAATCGAAGTTTTGGAAGACGTTGATATGTTAAGGTAACAGCCGTACATATTTATAGCGAGCCTCAGAAAATGAACATGACAATAAACTTTCACTTCACATTTTTCAGGCCGGGGTGCTCCTCCCCCAAGGGGAAGGCAGTTTTTCTCCCTGGCCTTGTTCCTATATCTTCACGATCCGATGTATCATAACACCCTCCACCCTCAGTTGGTGTGGCCAGACGAGGACAAAGTGCTGGAGATAAAGTACGTGCGCGCGGCCGCGCGGGTGTACGGCGCCGGCGCCAGCGCGGAGTCGGCCGTGAAGGCGCACGGCGAGCTGCGCGTGTACCTCGGCAGGCTGCATGTCGTGCTGTTCTGCTGCGTGCTGCATCATCTGCAGGTGGGGTTCAAGTTTTAACGATAATCTTCCTCAAAATATTTTATGTTTGCATTTTTTATTAGTAATGTAGATTTCTGAAAGAAATATCGCCCTATTATCAAAATAATGAAAGAACATTTCACACCAAATTAACAATCTATTTTATTTTGTCGTTATTTTCTGAATTGTCTGTGTATGTGCTCAGCAACTGCTGGAGCCGCTGGTGCCGAGCGCGGTACCGGCGGCGGCGGCGCACGCGGCCGAGCGCGCCGCCGAGCGACACGCGCTCTCCGCCAGGTCCTGCAGCACTAGACTCAACCTGGTCATCGAGGTACGTGACTACTCTTTGTATAGTGGTCAACAACTGCTGGAGCCGCTCCGAGCGCGCCGCCGAGCGACACGCGCTCTCCGCCAGGTCCTGCAGCACTAGACTCAACCTGGTCATCGAGGTACGTGACTACTCTTTGTATAGTGGTCAACAACTGCTGGAGCCGCTCCGAGCGCGCCGCCGAGCGACACGCGCTCTCCGCCAGGTCCTGCAGCACTAGACTCAACCTGGTCATCGAGGTACGTGACTACTCTTTGTATAGTGGTCAACAACTGCTGGAGCCGCTCCGAGCGCGCCGCCGAGCGACACGCGCTCTCCGCCAGGTCCTGCAGCACTAGATTCAACCTCGTCATCGAGGTACGTACTGTCACAGCTCTATGTTCCCTTTATGTTCCCGTAACTATTATAAACATTCCGCAACCCCATTTTTTAAGGGATTTTCTACGGTACGCAGTAAATGTCCATCTATAATAATATTATAAAGAGAAAACTTTGTTTGTTTGATTGTAATGAATAGGCTCAAAAACTACTGGATCGATTTAAAAAATTATTTTACCATTCGAAAGCTACATTGTCCACGAGTAACATAGGCTATATACACACATCAAAAGTGTCTAGGGATATTTCAATTAAACCTAAATTACTAAAATTCTATTAACTTTTTGTTAAAACATGTACACATTAAAATAAACCTTGTTTAGTAGACTATTTAATCTGATAATAAACTTTTAGATAAAGTTAAATTTAAAAAAAAACTTAGAAGAAGAGGAAAAACTCAAACAAAATTTCAATCTTAACTTTATTTTTGAAACATCAAAACTTAAACAAAACAACAATTTTTTTTATAAAAATTCTTGAAAACTTAAAATTAATATTCCGTGGATCCACCTAAGACTCTCCTGACACATCTGCAGCGGTTCTGCATACTCAAAACAAGGGTGTCAATATCCTGTTGTGGAATACTGTCCCATAATTGCCGTTTCTGAAGCCATGAAGACCAGTCAGAGCGTTATATCCAGGCTTTGGTCATGTTATCGTGTCACGGAGGAAGTGGTGGAACGGCACCGAGGACCTCAACGCATTACAACACATGTACAGGACCGATTCATAGTAAATGCGGCACGAAGTCAACTAAATGCAGCGGCGATGCAATTGGTTCAAAGGCTACAGAGAGAGTATGGTTTGCTGGTAAGCGGTCAAACTTTGAGAAGGCGACTGCATGAAGTCAATCTACGTGCTCGTAGGCCATTTTGGGTATCAGCACTAAGGAGAGGTAATCGAGGAAGAAGATTACAATGGGCTATTGCACACGAAAACTGGAACCATTCTCAATGGTCACTTGTGCTTTTCACAGATGAATCTAGGTTTGCATTTCATTCTGATTCGCGAAGAGTACGCGTTTGGAGAAAACCTGGACGTTGGAATCGACTACAGCACCCACAACAAGTTCATGCATATTAAGGTGGCACGATTATGGTTTGGGCAGGAATTCGTCTCGGCGGTAGAACGGACCTCGTTTGGATACAAGGCAATATGACTGCTCGAAAATACCGAGATGAGGTGCTAGAGCCTGTAATCTTGCCCCACAAACAGCAAATGGGACAAAATTTCCAGCTAATGCACGACAATGCCCGTCCACATACGGCGCGTATCGTTACAAGTTGGTTACAACAGCATGTTATCCAAGCTTTAGACCGGCCTGCACAATCCCCTGACTTAAATCCTATTGAGCATGCCTGGAATATGCTTCAGAGAAGAGCTCGTAGGAATTTCCCTGTTGATATTGTGCATCAAAACCAGCTTTTCTTGCATCTTAGCAGGATTTGGGACAGTACTCCACAACAGGATATTGACACCCTTGTTTTGAGTATGCAGAACCGCTCCAGATGTGTCAGGAGAGTCTTCGGTGGATCCACGGAATATTAATTTTAGGTTTTCAAGAATTTTTATAAAAAAAATTGTTGTTTTGTTTAAGTTTTGATGTTTCAAAAATAAAGTTAAGATTGAAATTTTGTTTGAGTTTTTCCTCTTCTTCTAAGTTTTTTTTAAATTTAACTTTATCTAAAAGTTTATTATCAGATTAGATAGGCAATTAAACAAGGTTTATTTTAAAGTGTAGGTGTCTTAACAAAAAGTTAATAGAATTTTAGTAATTTAGGTTTAATTAAAATATCGAAACAGTAAAAAAAAACCTAACGCGATGCGGGTGAAACCGCGAGGAACAGCTAGTAACAAATAAATTCATATGAGTTTTTTATTTTTTATTTAATTAACCGTGTGGTTCCGGTCTAGAATAGTTCCACCCCTCTCTTCCTATGGGTGTCGTAAGAGGCGACTAATGGATTGTGTATAAGGATGATAACTGTCAACCTACATTCTTCTACACATGTGTGAGCATTCTATCAAATTATCTCACACTATACTAAGACATTTGTGGGCTTTAGAAACACTTCTATATTTCTAAAGGCCTGAATGGAACAGTCGACGTTAGCGCAGGATGGCGACTTAGGGCGGCGGCGGATGAACGTTTTTTATATGTCAACGGCGGCGCCCAAAGACCCAGTCAGGTGGTCTACTGCACACCTACCAACCCGCATTGGACCAGCGTGGTGGGTTAATTTGTCTAAACCCCTTCCCTTTATGAACGATACAACAAAGGCCAATCCCCTAGTGCCCGGCGGCTCCAGTCAGTGCACGGCTATTGGCAGTACGCAGGTGCACCCTGGGGCTGGGGATCATAATCTCCGGGCGACGGTCCACTGCCAAACGACAAAAGCTAGTCAAACGGACACCGAGTATCTTAATATTTTAACATTTAATGTTCGAACCTTGCGAACTGAAGAACGTCTGGTAGAATTGGAAAATGCATTGCAATACATCAAATGGGATATTATTGGTTTGTCAGAGGTGCGACGAGAAGGAGAAAATACTTTCGAAAGGCAAACAAACGTATTCTACCATTATGGAGAAACAAGTAATAGATATGGAGTTGGTTTCTTAATTTCAAAACGATGGAAAGACAACATAGTTGAATTCGTAGCCTATTCAGATAGAATAGCTTTACTAAAACTATCCCTCAACAAAAGCAAAACACTAACAGTGATCCAAGTTTACGCTCCCACCTCCTCACATAGCAACGATGACGTCGAGGAGTTCTACGACATGCTAAACAAAGCCTGTGATGAGCACCGAGGAACCTGGACGTTGGTTATAGGCGACTACAATGCTAAAATTGGTTTACGAACATCCACTGACAACACCAATGTCCTGGGACCCCATGGGTTAGGCGACAGAAACGATCGCGGCCAACGACTCCTACAATTCGCTTTCGGACAAAATCTTAGCATCAGTAACAGCTTCTTTATGAAGCAGCCTCAACGTCGTTGGACATGGTTTTCTCCTGATGGTCAAACAAAAAATGAGATAGACTTCTGCCTATCTTCAAGCAAATGCATAATTAAAAATGTAGACACACTTAACACCTTAAAATTCAGTTCCGATCACCGCCCACTACGAATTACAGCACACTTTGACATTAAATTACAACGCATTAAAATAATAAAAAATACAATTAAACGCTTGGATAGAAATATACTAATAGCAAATAAAGAACAGTTTTGTATAAATGTTAAAAACACTTTTAGTTTACTAGATACTGATTCAAACGATTCACAAGTCCAATATAACAATATCAAGCAAGCTATTAAAACTGCAAGTCAAAAAGTAACATGCCTTAATAAAAAGAAATCAAAACTCAGTGACAGCACAACACGCCTTATTGAAGAGCGACAGAATATGAAATACCAGTCTGCTAGTTATAGGAATTTAGATAGAACAGTAAAGCGAAGTATCAGGAAGGACATACGACACTATAATACACAACGTGTTCATACAGCGCTAACAAATAACCGATCCTTAAGATCAGCTATTCGTGGAATGGACATAGGTAGGTCTACAATTACTCATTTAAAAGACCGAAACGGAATTAAGCAGGGTAATAGATCAAAAATCGTTGAGATAAGTACCGAATACTACAAGACACTATATTCTGCCGATCAACAGTCCCATTTAATAGTCGAAAGTTACTCTTGTCCCAATGAAGTCCCAGTAATCACTGGCTTTGAAGTTCATCAGGCTCTTAGAAATATGAAATACAATAAAAGCCCAGGCGAAGACGGTATCACAACAGAATCACTTCGTGCCGCGGAACCTATTTTGTTGCCACATATCTGCAATTTATTTAACTCAATTTTAAAAACAGGTATTTTTCCAAACAATTTCTGCCACTCGAATATTATTCTACTCCACAAGAAAGGTGATAAGACTGAAATCGCTAATTATCGCCCCATTAGTCTTATATCACATCTCTACAAAATATTTGTCAAAGTACTGGAAAGTCGCATCTCGAAACAGCTGGATCATCGTCAACCTCCAGAACAGGCCGGATTCCGACGTGGTCTCTCCACAACCGACCACTTACATTCCCTTAATCAGATCGTAGAAAAACACCAAGAATTTAACCTACCGATATATCTCGCATTCATCGATTACTCTAAAGCATTTGATAGTTTATCACACAGCGCCATATTTTACTCTCTAAAGAAACAGGACATCGAGCCAACGTATATTAACCTACTTCGAAAAATTTACCAAAGCAGCACAGCAGCCATACAAATAAATACTGCAGGACCATCTTTTCCCATCCAAAAAGGAGTTAAGCAGGGCGACCCCCTTTCTCCAAAACTTTTTACAGCCACCCTGGAAGAAGTGTTCCAAAAAATACAAAGCGGTTGGGAGGACAAGGGCATTGTCATGGGCGAGAGAAGATTAACTAATCTCCGCTTCGCCGATGACATTGTTCTTTTCTCTTCCTCGGCAGCCGAGTTAAGCCTGATGCTCGACCAACTGAGCAAAGCCAGCCTCGAGGTCGGACTTGCTATGAATATGACGAAAACGAAGGTGATGACCAACAGCATCCGACGCTCGATAGCAATTGAGGGGGTGCGGATTGAATATGTCCATGAGTATATATACCTCGGCCAAATAGTCTCCTTCCAGGCGCGACAAGATAGAGAAGTTGCTCGACGCACCGAAAACGCCTGGAAGAGCTATTGGTCGATGAAACAAATAATGAAGGGAACACTCCCTCTTTCCCTAAAAAGGAAGCTAATGGACATGTGCATTCTGCCCACCCTCACTTACGGAGCGCAAACGTGGTCATTAACCAAGCGTCAAAAGTCCGCACTCGGGGTTTGCCAGAGAGCAATGGAACGCAGTATCTTAGGAGTAAAACTCGCAGATCGCATAAGAAACTCGATACTGCGTTCCAAAACTAAAATTGCGGATGTAGGGCACACGGCTGCCAAACTTAAGTGGAACTGGGCTGGTCATATCTGTCGCATGCCGGAAGAGCTCTGGGCAAAAGTAACCACATTGTGGATCCCAAACAGCAGCAAACGGCAACGTGGCAGGCCCAGGCGGAGATGGCGGGACGAACTCGATAAATATGACAAGGATTGGCCTGAAACCGCACTAGACAGGGATATGTGGAAGGAGGGAGGGGAGGCCTTTGCCCTGCAGTGGGACACAGACGGCTGATAATAATAATAATAAATAATAATAAATGAGTTTTTTGAAATAATGACCACCAGACGAAAAAAGCAAGCGCGTTAGTGAGAACTGCTTCTCTTTTACGCGGTTCCCTTCCTTCTTTACTTGCATTTCTACTTTGCAAAAGGACTTAACTAATTCCTTTGTCCTCTCGCTCTACACCATAGCGTGAACCGGGACCAGTATAATTACCTCCTAGGATTTTTATTCTTCTCCATCTTAATCTGATTCTGAATTATCGTAATTTAATTTCGGTGCTCTTTGATCCTGTAATGTTTTTATTCTGTATTTCCAGATCCATGCTCCTGTACTGTTGCTGCCACAGAAACCGTCATCACCAAATCTATTAGTTCTCAATATGGGTACGTACCTTTGAAAAGGCATCAACAATTTCTCCGCATATATTTATATTAATTTCCAAAAAAAGTATTAGAAAATAATATGATTTCTTTTCCTCACAGGTGATCTTCTAATAGAGAACTTCTTCAAGCAACTGAACACTGGCCAAGAGCCAACAAGTCCCATGCAGACCCCAATAATAGACAACATTCTGATCAAACTCGTAGACATTACTTTCTCCCGAGCCGTCATGACGCTGGCTGGTACCCTCGAAGTGCAGGTAGTTATGGAGTTTATATAGTTATATATTGTTAAAGTTAATTTGATATTGTTGCAATCATTATTGCATACTTTTATTATTTATCTAATGGAAAAAGGTGAACCTAATATGGAACCTTGCAGCATCCTTTTCCTGAAAAGCATTTTAGATCATTGCACTTAGTATATTTAGACTACAAATCAAGTTGTAAATACTGTAAAGTAACTGGATGCACATTTGACCACTTCGCGAAACCATGTTCTCTGCCCGTGCAACAGAAACAGTATCCTCACTATACAGTTTACCCACCAATTCCCCTTTCATAGACGGTTACGAACTTTTTTACTCGGCCCCTCTCCACTCCCACCACTTCCTCAAACCATATGGTTAACAAGCTCCCCCCCCAGGAGCCGATCCTGGAGCCGGTGTGCGTGCGCATGGACGTGAAGCGCGCGGTGTCGTACGTGTCGCACGCGCGCGCGCCCGCCCTGCGCGCGCTGCTGGCGCTGGACGCGCACGTGGCGCTGGAGCCCGTCTGCGTGCACGTGGGGCAGAAGGACCTCGCCACCATGCTCGCCGTGTGGGGGGACAATCTGAGCGAGGGACATTATATTGGTAAGGCTTTTTTGAAATGGAGTTTTAGGTCACTGAGCTGAAGGAATTCAGCTATAAGTTAGATAGAGTAAAGGAACTAGACTTCATGATTGATAATCATCCTGTACAATGATATTTCCGATATTTCCTCCATATCTCTCCTCTATGATATGTAATTGTTGTGTATAGCAAGTGTTACCCTTTGCTTATACACAATAATTTTGCGGGACAAAGTAGGATATAATACTCGTATATAGATAAACGTGCCAGTTATAATATAAGAATCATAAGCTGCTCTATATTTTTGCAGGTCATCTTTTGTGAAATATTAATAAAACCGTGACTCTGACAAAATTATGAAATCAACAATTTGCTGCAGGAAACATAGTTCCAAGTTCGCCAGTAGAAACAGCACCGTCCGACGCATCTGTTAAGAAACTGCAAGCTTTCTTCGCTCAAGGAGAACCAGTTAGAAAGGAAGTCGTTGTAAGGTGAGATCTCAAAGAAAGGGTTCCTTAATTTCAACAAGAATAACCGGTTTTTGCTAAACAGGTTGAAATAAATGAACCCAATTTTTGTGTTCTCAGGTTTATTCTAGACGGCATAGAACTAAAACTATACTCAGACATGGATGAGGTCCTTAGCTCTCCGGTAAGAGACCTGAACCATGGGCTGGCGAAGCTGACGGCTGGGGAGGCGATGCTGCAGATGGAGTACAGCTCTGATGGTAGCCTGGAGGTCAAGGCCAGTCTCCAGAGCTTGCTAGTTGAGGATATTAGACCCGATCCTGGTATTGTTATTAAGAGGTAAGTTCTTAAGTGAATTTTAATATATTTCCGAATTGTTGGGAAAAGAATTAACTATTTTATCAGGTTTATTTTTAGACCAGCGCCCCAGATTCGTACAAGCATTACAAATCTTTAACAATCTCGTTATTTTTCACTATAATATTCTTAACCTTAACCTATTAACCTTCCTCTTGAATCCTATCTAGTGATATATGACCCGAATTAAAATCTGTTTCGTAGTTCAAAAAGTGTAAGCGTAATGTAGACAATTAAGCGGGAAGTACTAAGTAAAGTAGAAATATAGCCCTTAAAATAAACAGATTCAAGGCTCATTTCACTTCATCATCTAAATATTCATTCTACATTCCACAGGATCTTCCAATCTCAAGGCGGTACAAGCGCAGACGCAGAAGACGCGTGCATCCAAGTGCGTCGTCCTCCCCTCATCGACGCCAGCCTCAGGGTCACAGGGGCGAAGGCCCGACATGCAGACGTCAGGGTAGACCGCACCAGGTTCAATCTAGCCCTGCCGTTCTTATTGCAACTGGCAAGGACTTTATTGGATGCTATGCCGGGTAAGCTTGGTCGATATTTTTCAGTATACTCTAACAGAAATCTAACAACAAATATTTGAAAAAGGGGGAAATAATGTCAGTTTTTTTTTTAATTCCAACAGGTGAGAAAACAATGGATGGTGGTGTGGTAAACCATGGCTACGTAGGAGACGTACATCCCTCGAAGACAGGAAATAATAACCGTGCTGCCAGGTTACCCAGTTCCAGCGATTCTACCAGCGGCTATTACTCTACGGGTTGGTTTCTTTAATCTCTCCCATCATGTGATGAAGAACTAGCATAAAAAGATACTTAATTTATTTGCCATTGTGCCTTTGTTTTCAGCTACATCATTATCAGAAGAACAGCAAAGCTTGTCAATATCAGTTCAGTTCCGTCAACCAGAGATAATGTTCTTCACCGACCTCACGAAGACTGAAGGCCACGCCCTCCTTCTCCGAACGGAACTCCTCATTGATTACTCCTGCCATTCTAGTAGCGAGTCTTTTGTGGTCTCTTTAGCAGGACTTCAGATCATGTCAAAACTCCAGTCAAAGTTAAAGAATCTACCACCACAGCTGGTGCTGAAACCTTGTGATGTGGAGTTCTCGAAGGCCTTCAAGAATATTGAGGAAGGTATAAGGGTTAAGATGTCAGTTTCGGAGATCGAAGTGCATGTTGCTGCGACTACGGTTCATACTGTTATGGGTAAGTAGAAGTTTTACTTTTGGGAATATTCAATCCGATATATACCTTATAGTACCTATTTCTATTAAATGACCAAAGAGATATGCAATTGTAGTATGGCATTGTTGCTGGATTGGAGCTATGTGAAGCAGCTGTGAGCGATGCTATGAAACTATTTTGTTTTTGTTGATTTTATTTACTGCACTGGCTGTGTGAAATAATATTTTTAGCATTCTTTCTTTACTTTTTTTAATAATATATTTAACAACATTTCAATCTCCAGACATCATCGAAGAAATAACATCAGAACTAACAATCCCTGACGAGAAAGAGCCTTTTAATTTCGCCACATACAACCCCAAAGCAGAAAAGCAGGAGGAAGACCTCTGGTCTCCGAAGAAGCTGACTCCTTACGTGATGATAAACCCTGAGGATGGGTATACCCAGCCGAAGTACCCGAGTGTGCGGCCTACGGAGACCTTCATCATGTCGGTACCTTGCGTCAGGATCATGTTTGAGATGGAGCAGACTGTCAGGGTTCCTATGTTGATGATGAAGGTTAGTTGTGAAGAATTTCATGGACTTGTGATGTTTCACAACTTTTGAATGGGCTTTTCTTATCTTTTGGGGCAAATACAAGATGAGTTCTTTTTATGGCCAGCATCAATAATCTATATACCAATGGATTAGGTTACCAAAGATCAACCTCTTTTTGACTGTAATGATAATCTTCATATTTGCAATGGGCAAATGGTTTGCCTCTAGGTTTCTAATACCGTGGTTGATAAGATTTAAAATCGGCTTTGAAAGAGTTTGGCTAAATTCTTTTAAAGGCCCAAAAATACTGTTGGATAAATAATCAGTGTCTATATACTTACTAGTTAAAATCCGAGGTGAGCCTCCACGACTGGTCCACACAACTGCACGGCACCGCCTCCCTCAGCCTCATCGCGTCTTGTTACAACGAGCGAGTGGACGCCTGGGAGCCTCTCATCGAACCTGTGGTCCAGAATGAAAATGTTTACCGACCTTGGGAGATTACTGCTACACTGTTTCAGGTATGTCGGTTCTTATACTAAGTCATCATGGTTTAGGATTCTGTCCTGCTACCTAAAATGTCTGCTGGTAATCTATTGCAAAATCATTCCAGATTTCCTTGAACATTTTTTACATCAGGTCATTATAATTCCTCTCTAAAAGTGCGTTAGTTAAGTTATAGAGCTAGTTTGGGCTGAGGCTCTAAGCAGATAGGTCGACAGTCAGGATATTTGTCAAAACCATTATTGTTGCAATTGTCTTCTTTTCCATTAATATATTTATTACTTAAACATCCGCATACATGTTTTTTAACGATTTCCAAAGCGTGTGTACTAGCAGTACACATATAGTTTATAAATTTAGTTTTATAATCTTTCAAAAATAATTCCATAAACATCCCCAACAGGCCAAAGCCTACCCAATGTCTTCTCGCCTCGACACATCAAGCCAACAAGAAACAGAAGCAGACTCCTCCATCGCTTCAGACCAGTCCAAGAGACCTAAAAAGAGAAACGGCTTCGAATCAGAAACTTCAGCAGATGAATGCGATACTGATAATGAGATGACGTTTATAAAGAATCCAAATGGAAGAGAGAGCAAGCATTATAATGTAGACTTTAGTGCTGGACATATGTCGTTCTTGGGGCTGCTGGATGCAGATGAGTCTGACTCGGAGAATGAGAGCGGGCTCATGGATAAGCTGGCGACTGCTATTGGGCATTTGTTTACTGAGTAAGTTTGTTTCTAAATAATAAAAAATTGAATAAAACCGTAATGGAACGGAATGTTAACTAAAACTAAATAGGCTTCTAGAATTGTTCGTTTTTTTTTTTTTAATTCTAATTTGATGGGCGATAAAAATCATATTTATGAATATTGCAGTGACTCTAGTGCAGAAGAGATGAGCAATGAAGAAGATTCTTCAGCACCAGAACACAGCGATGTGGAAGCGGGCAGTGATCATGATGAGAACGAGAAGGCTGTCACATTCATAGATGGAGAAGTTAAGGGAAAGAAAGAGACTGAGCATAAAACTGTGACATTGCAGGTAACCAATCATTTAATTATATCGACTGATAAGTAGTTTTTTGGGAAGAAATTAGCGATCAAAGTGAACCAAAAAAATGGATAAAGTTTGTTTTCGTGGAAAATGTTTGATCATAGCGAGTAGGAAGTACAGTATAGAAGGGTAAACCGAAATGAAACCTATAAAAAATCCTATAACGTTGAGATACTACGAGTTGCCAATTCACAGTCGATATGGCATTTTAACATTTATTAATTCGTATGATATTTTATTTATTTACATATGCACGTTCGGAGTCAAAATCTTCAAAAAAATTCAAAATTCAAGGTATTTATTTCATTTTGACCATTTACAGGTACTTATGAATTGTCAAAGAGTCGGTCGGTTAGTCAGAAAAGTGACGCTAATTGCCTGTTCCAAAACGTAGATCTCTATGGAGAAGAACAGGCAAGAAACTCCACGGACACTCTTTTTAAAATAATCATGGTTTCCAAGATCTTGGTTACAGTCTTTTTGGTGCTTCTATATGTGAAATCAATGTAGATAAATAACAAAAAAACGATGGGTTAAAATGTGAGAATAATAATATAAAGTCATGGCAGTTAAGAGATGACCGATCTCAACTGACAGCGCCCGTTCACGAGCATGACGCGTGGCATCAGCACCATTCAGCTCAACCATTTTGAAGGGAACCGAATGATCCAACGCACGCGCCGCCATCAGCGAGACTTTTTAGCGAGCATGACAATGTTTAATTAATGATCACTGTTAATCAAATAATCATATTCTCCCAGGACCCAGTAGTCCGTGAAGACAGCGTCGACTCTGGCCTCGAAACAGAGAGTTACATAGACAAGACTTGCACCTACATAGCAGTGGAAGCCAGAGACATGCTGAACGTGACGGTGACTCCTGCCGGGGCCAGGGCTCTGCTGGACCTGGCAGCTGCCTGCACGGACAGGACTGCTGTGGTTACTGCTATTGTTACGGGCGAGAGTGGACTGTTGTTGGTTAATGATATTGGTAAGTCTCAGAAGTAGGATTGGATGAAACATATTTTTTATTTGCATAATTAATTTTTATTTACTAGGTAGCTAACTAACTAACGTCCGAGCATCGCGTGGGAGTTCCAAATCTTTATAATTCTTGCTTTTATTTACATTTTTACATATTTTTTTTTTTCATTTTTTTTCTTCTATGTTAAGGTAACTATTGTGATGAGAAATAAAATCTATTATTATAACTATTTTATCCATCTTTCTTTGGCATGAAATTCCGTTCAGTGGTCTTTGGATTTTAAGAATTAAGACTTTAAGTCACAATCGTCATCGAATTATAATTGCCAGTAACAGACCAAATTATGACTGTTATTAGTGCCAAAAAATATGGTTAACCTTAATACGTAATAATTAACTCGAAAAACAAACAAAACCCTGGTAACGAAAATCAAAACATACTAAACGGTTTTTTATTATAGGTCCTGGATCTACCGTCCATTTGAAAACAAAGGCGGAAACAGATTTAGCGGGTAATGAGAGGATTATAGCCATAGCTGACTACGATGTGGACACTAGTAGGCCTAGCACGCCAGGTAAGGATCTAGCTGGTACATAAGTTGAAATAGTTCATCTATTTCAACTCTTTAAATAATCCTTTACAAAAATTTATAGGTATGTTTACTTACGCCATATATGCCATTACGAGTAAAGATTTTTCCGACATTCTTGTATTACTAATAAACCATCAATATTTTTATCTAGGATGTGACACATCGTCAGGTGAACTTCTAGATGAGCCAGCCAAAAAATCAAGACCACTAATGAGTGATGTTAGTGACGAATGGGACTGGTAAGTTACGTACAATCTTATAAATCTTTACTTACTGATTTACTAAATATACCCCACAACCTACTTCCTAAGTAGGTTGTGGGGTATATTTTAGATTACGAAAATTTTATGATTACTATATATTTTTCAAATAATATTGGGCCCTAGTGTGGTCCTTGTGGGACACCAGTGCATCGTTATGATTATGTTTTTCTAACGTTTATCAGTAAAACCGGATTAAATAATTAGGTAATATTTAAAATAGTTTTTATGGCCATATTTATAGTCAGGTAATAAAGAGTGGTTGAATTTGTCGAAAGCCTTGTTAAGGTCGATATCAAATCGGTTTTGGGCACAAAGTATATCTGTTGTCATTTCACTGATAAATCAAAGATAATATTCGATTTAGTTTCTGTTAATTATTTTGGGATGCCAGACTGAAAGCAAATTAAAAATCCTCACTTCCAAGAAAAATATTCTATAGAATATTAATTTATTCTGTAAAAAAAATGATAATATCTACCTTGTCTCTGTTTACTCAATGTAATTGGTGTTCACCGTCTTGTGTAAACTAAATAAATAAATAAATACCTCAGTTTGCTTGACATTGTTAACAGTGTAACACTTTACAGTTTCGAGGGTGGTTTCCCCGGTGGAGCCGTGTCCCCCCCAGCGGAGTGTGCGTGGTCCCCCGCGCCGCCTCCCCCGCCCCCCGCGCTGCGCACTAAACTTACTGATCTCACGCTCACTGTGAGGCTGCACGACCTGGACCATTTGACTGTGAGTACCGTTTCAGGATCTGTTAAAGCAAAAATGAACATCATAAGAAAAATAAGTAAATGATTGTTAATATGTATTACTTCTTCAAAATTGTAGATTAATGTTGTCAGTTCCAATACTTCATTCTTAAGGATTTATTCACATCATGCTTATTGTCAGCCGCTGACTATGTGTAAAAAGTTCAAAATGTAAGGAGAAATACAGTAAACGCCCGGCTCACTGCTGAGTGTGACCGATGACTGTTAGCGGACGGAAGCATGGAGCGAAGCGAATTATCACAAACTGCAACACCCTGCGTCTCCGTAAACGAGGCCTTCGTCTTTCCAACAAATGGCAATTCAATATATAACGATAATATGTGTTGTATTTCATCCAGATTCTGTGCCCAACGCGTAGCGTGTCAAAACTGCACGTGCTACATCCCAGTAAGAACTCCACGCGATACTACATCGCAGTGGAGAGGACATCCAAGTACAATAACAAGAAAATCGTTGTCAGATCTCCGCTACAGGTTGGTATTGTGCAGCATTAGATTTCACCAAGTTCCTTCGTCTATCGTTCTGTTATAGTTTCCTTTGTAATCGTCGATATCTTCACCTCTAATTTTCACTGTATTATTTCAAGACAGCTCGTTCACTCTCTTTTCTTCTTCCTTAAGGAGGGAACCTGAAAAAAAAAATGTCTACAAATCTCCCTTGAAGGGGAAAAGTGGAATCGATAAAATTTGATTGTGCTAAAATCCCCGCTATGGGGAAAAAGAGGCTGCAAAATTAACAGACAATTTCATTTATTTATTTATTTTATATCGGATTTGGCTACTTTTACTAATTTAATGGAAACTTATTATTAATTTACATGAGCTCTGAGTGTTCACTTCACTATCAATGAACTGCTACTATTACTAATTATTTAATCCACCTTTGGGCAATGACGGTCAATGATGTGGTTTATCTGTTTATCCCTACCCTTTATTTTAATTAAAACAGTTCTTCACTCTTATTCTTCTTATTATCTTGATAAGGTATCAACCATAAACTATCACTTTTTCTTGTCGTACGAGAACCTTTAACCACCCATTTCCCCCCAGATCCGCAACGAAACCTCCTACGCCCTAGAGCTGTTCTACAAGAAGACGGACCTGCAAGCTATCGGAGCAGAGCTGATCGGTTCCCTCACGAACCCCTTCGACGACAAGATGCGGCTCGCCGTCATCGCGCCGCAGGAGACGTATAACGTGCCGCTGTATATCGCGTACCACTGCAAGCTGTTCCTGTTGCCTTCTAACTTTGAGTGAGTTTAGATCTTAAAGAATTTATTAACTTGGGTGGACCGTTTTAGTGCTATGGACTGTTAAACAAAGTCAGTTTCGACTAGGTATGTTTACTTAGTAACCCAAAGACCTAATGCAATTATCTAATTGCATATCAATTCTTTACTGCCCCGTAAAATTATCTATAAAGTTCCCAAAAAGCTAGTATTATGATTATCTACTGTTTATTCATCATCATCGTCAACCTGTGCCAGTCCGATATTGAACATAGGCCTCTACCAAAACGCCATTTGACCCTATCTCCCCACATCCATCCAGTTGCTGCTAGCTTCTTTTTGGTGACCTTTCCTTTTGGCAGGAGGTGTCTCACACTACGCTTGCTTAATCGTGATACCCCTGTAGTAGAACACGTTTACTTTAACGATTGTTGGTTTTGGAATAGATGTGACTAGCCCATTGCCATTTCAGTTTACTAATGCGAGTTTATTGAATGTTTGTTGTAGGAGTTACCAAACCGCCACTCAGGGTATCTGGTGGATGGAGCTGGCGAATGAAGTGGGCACACCAAGGGATATGATTTGTCCAGCCAAGGACGGAGAGGACAAGAGGATATTCGCCATGAGGATACTACCTGTTGAAGGTAAGGGCGCTATATGTAAAAATTATGGTAATCATCAGAATGATTGGTAAAATGGCTTCCGTTAAATGGTGCCAATAAATAGGTGACATAAGTAAAATTGGATAACGGCAGGAAGAAGAAGTATCTGTTCTTTAATTCAATCTTTTTTAGAGTCTTTAATATAAAGGATGCTAGACAGAATTCTAATCTAGGACTCCACAGTCTGATCGTCCGCCTTTAACGACTGGGCCATATACCAGAACCAAAATGTTCAAACTCGACTCTCTAGAGTCTTTGAGGCTTTATATACTTAAATATGTACATACATATGGAATTTATATACACACTAGCTTTTGCCGACGCGAACGAGAATTTTTCCCGTTTCCGGGGGATTTCCGGGATGAAATCTATCCTTTGTCCTTTCTCGGGTCCCAGACTATATCTGCACCAAATTTCATTCAAATCAGTTCAGTGGTTTAGGCGTGAAGAAGAGACAGAGAGAGTTACTTGCGCATTTATAGTATTAGTACGGATTGTAGTAAACAACATAGAATTTATTTAAGGTATGTCTCCGTCCCTCAGGCTGCCAGTCCCACAAGATAACGCGCTCGATCCCGAACTACCTAGTGCGCGTGGTGCCGGCGCTGGCGCTGTACAACCGGCTGCCGTACGCGGCCGACGTGGCGTGCGCCGCCGCCGCCTGGCGCCTGCGCGTGGAGGCGGGCGAGCGCGCGCACTCCTACTCGCTCGCGCTCACGCAGCCGCACAGGATCAGCATCAACATGCACTACATGGGCCTGCCGTGGACTGGCAGCTTTACTTTGTCGCCAGGTTAGTACAGCTAAGTCAAATATTTTTCTTTAGCAAACTCGGATAATTTACAGTATGAAGGGAGTTTTCACGGCTATCCTACTGAAGATTAACCTTAATACACTTTTAAATCATTATTTTCTATCGATAGCAGAAAAATTTCATCATCACTTCCATTATATATTCCCAACAATGTTAGAGTCGGCTTTCAATCTAATCAGATTCAGCTGAATAAAATTCATTACGTAAAGCGAAACCGCAGACCTTCACAATCCAGTTACTGGGTAATATATAATACCCTTAGATAGTAGTAGATACCCTTTGGTGAGACAGATGGTCAGGATTACTGAATCTGAAAGTTGAATGGCCTTCTAACGTTCTAGATGTGACAGAGAAGAGCGTGACACTAAGCACCGAAAGCGAGACAGAAGTCGGCAACAAGCAGGTGCAGGTGTGCGTGACGGTGGAGCGCAACGACTGCTGGGAGGTGTTCCTGCACGCGCAGCACTGGCTCATCAACAAGACGGGGCTGCCGCTGCAGATGAAGGTAATCTAGTGCGAGACGGAGGTACAACAAGCAGGTGCAGGTGTGCGTGACGGTGGAGCGCAACGACTGCTGGGAGGTGTTCCTGCACGCGCAGCACTGGCTCATCAACAAGACGGGGCTGCCGCTGCAGATGAAGGTAATCTAGTGCGAGACGGAGGTACAACAAGCAGGTGCAGGTGTGCGTGACGGTGGAGCGCAACGACTGCTGGGAGGTGTTCCTGCACGCGCAGCACTGGCTCATCAACAAGACGGGGCTGCCGCTGCAGATGAAGGTAATCTAGTGCGAGACGGAGGTACAACAAGCAGGTGCAGGTGTGCGTGACGGTGGAGCGCAACGACTGCTGGGAGGTGTTCCTGCACGCGCAGCACTGGCTCATCAACAAGACGGGGCTGCCGCTGCAGATGAAGGTAATCTAGTGCGAGACGGAGGTACAACAAGCAGGTGCAGGTGTGCGTGACGGTGGAGCGCAACGACTGCTGGGAGGTGTTCCTGCACGCGCAGCACTGGCTCATCAACAAGACGGGGCTGCCGCTGCAGATGAAGGTAATCTAGTGCGAGACGGAGGTACAACAAGCAGGTGCAGGTGTGCGTGACGGTGGAGCGCAACGACTGCTGGGAGGTGTTCCTGCACGCGCAGCACTGGCTCATCAACAAGACGGGGCTGCCGCTGCAGATGAAGGTAATCTAGTGCGAGACGGAGGTACAACAAGCAGGTGCAGGTGTGCGTGACGGTGGAGCGCAACGACTGCTGGGAGGTGTTCCTGCACGCGCAGCACTGGCTCATCAACAAGACGGGGCTGCCGCTGCAGATGAAGGTAATCTAGTGCGAGACGGAGGTACAACAAGCAGGTGCAGGTGTGCGTGACGGTGGAGCGCAACGACTGCTGGGAGGTGTTCCTGCACGCGCAGCACTGGCTCATCAACAAGACGGGGCTGCCGCTGCAGATGAAGGTAATCTAGTGCGAGACGGAGGTACAACAAGCAGGTGCAGGTGTGCGTGACGGTGGAGCGCAACGACTGCTGGGAGGTGTTCCTGCACGCGCAGCACTGGCTCATCAACAAGACGGGGCTGCCGCTGCAGATGAAGGTAATCTAGTGCGAGACGGAGGTACAACAAGCAGGTGCAGGTGTGCGTGACGGTGGAGCGCAACGACTGCTGGGAGGTGTTCCTGCACGCGCAGCACTGGCTCATCAACAAGACGGGGCTGCCGCTGCAGATGAAGGTAATCTAGTGCGAGACGGAGGTACAACAAGCAGGTGCAGGTGTGCGTGACGGTGGAGCGCAACGACTGCTGGGAGGTGTTCCTGCACGCGCAGCACTGGCTCATCAACAAGACGGGGCTGCCGCTGCAGATGAAGGTAATCTAGTGCGAGACGGAGGTACAACAAGCAGGTGCAGGTGTGCGTGACGGTGGAGCGCAACGACTGCTGGGAGGTGTTCCTGCACGCGCAGCACTGGCTCATCAACAAGACGGGGCTGCCGCTGCAGATGAAGGTAATCTAGTGCGAGACGGAGGTACAACAAGCAGGTGCAGGTGTGCGTGACGGTGGAGCGCAACGACTGCTGGGAGGTGTTCCTGCACGCGCAGCACTGGCTCATCAACAAGACGGGGCTGCCGCTGCAGATGAAGGTAATCTAGTGCGAGACGGAGGTACAACAAGCAGGTGCAGGTGTGCGTGACGGTGGAGCGCAACGACTGCTGGGAGGTGTTCCTGCACGCGCAGCACTGGCTCATCAACAAGACGGGGCTGCCGCTGCAGATGAAGGTAATCTAGTGCGAGACGGAGGTACAACAAGCAGGTGCAGGTGTGCGTGACGGTGGAGCGCAACGACTGCTGGGAGGTGTTCCTGCACGCGCAGCACTGGCTCATCAACAAGACGGGGCTGCCGCTGCAGATGAAGGTAATCTAGTGCGAGACGGAGGTACAACAAGCAGGTGCAGGTGTGCGTGACGGTGGAGCGCAACGACTGCTGGGAGGTGTTCCTGCACGCGCAGCACTGGCTCATCAACAAGACGGGGCTGCCGCTGCAGATGAAGGTAATCTAGTGCGAGACGGAGGTACAACAAGCAGGTGCAGGTGTGCGTGACGGTGGAGCGCAACGACTGCTGGGAGGTGTTCCTGCACGCGCAGCACTGGCTCATCAACAAGACGGGGCTGCCGCTGCAGATGAAGGTAATCTAGTGCGAGACGGAGGTACAACAAGCAGGTGCAGGTGTGCGTGACGGTGGAGCGCAACGACTGCTGGGAGGTGTTCCTGCACGCGCAGCACTGGCTCATCAACAAGACGGGGCTGCCGCTGCAGATGAAGGTAATCTAGTGCGAGACGGAGGTACAACAAGCAGGTGCAGGTGTGCGTGACGGTGGAGCGCAACGACTGCTGGGAGGTGTTCCTGCACGCGCAGCACTGGCTCATCAACAAGACGGGGCTGCCGCTGCAGATGAAGGTAATCTAGTGCGAGACGGAGGTACAACAAGCAGGTGCAGGTGTGCGTGACGGTGGAGCGCAACGACTGCTGGGAGGTGTTCCTGCACGCGCAGCACTGGCTCATCAACAAGACGGGGCTGCCGCTGCAGATGAAGGTAATCTAGTGCGAGACGGAGGTACAACAAGCAGGTGCAGGTGTGCGTGACGGTGGAGCGCAACGACTGCTGGGAGGTGTTCCTGCACGCGCAGCACTGGCTCATCAACAAGACGGGGCTGCCGCTGCAGATGAAGGTAATCTAGTGCGAGACGGAGGTACAACAAGCAGGTGCAGGTGTGCGTGACGGTGGAGCGCAACGACTGCTGGGAGGTGTTCCTGCACGCGCAGCACTGGCTCATCAACAAGACGGGGCTGCCGCTGCAGATGAAGGTAATCTAGTGCGAGACGGAGGTACAACAAGCAGGTGCAGGTGTGCGTGACGGTGGAGCGCAACGACTGCTGGGAGGTGTTCCTGCACGCGCAGCACTGGCTCATCAACAAGACGGGGCTGCCGCTGCAGATGAAGGTAATCTAGTGCGAGACGGAGGTACAACAAGCAGGTGCAGGTGTGCGTGACGGTGGAGCGCAACGACTGCTGGGAGGTGTTCCTGCACGCGCAGCACTGGCTCATCAACAAGACGGGGCTGCCGCTGCAGATGAAGGTAATCTAGTGCGAGACGGAGGTACAACAAGCAGGTGCAGGTGTGCGTGACGGTGGAGCGCAACGACTGCTGGGAGGTGTTCCTGCACGCGCAGCACTGGCTCATCAACAAGACGGGGCTGCCGCTGCAGATGAAGGTAATCTAGTGCGAGACGGAGGTACAACAAGCAGGTGCAGGTGTGCGTGACGGTGGAGCGCAACGACTGCTGGGAGGTGTTCCTGCACGCGCAGCACTGGCTCATCAACAAGACGGGGCTGCCGCTGCAGATGAAGGTAATCTAGTGCGAGACGGAGGTACAACAAGCAGGTGCAGGTGTGCGTGACGGTGGAGCGCAACGACTGCTGGGAGGTGTTCCTGCACGCGCAGCACTGGCTCATCAACAAGACGGGGCTGCCGCTGCAGATGAAGGTAATCTAGTGCGAGACGGAGGTACAACAAGCAGGTGCAGGTGTGCGTGACGGTGGAGCGCAACGACTGCTGGGAGGTGTTCCTGCACGCGCAGCACTGGCTCATCAACAAGACGGGGCTGCCGCTGCAGATGAAGGTAATCTAGTGCGAGACGGAGGTACAACAAGCAGGTGCAGGTGTGCGTGACGGTGGAGCGCAACGACTGCTGGGAGGTGTTCCTGCACGCGCAGCACTGGCTCATCAACAAGACGGGGCTGCCGCTGCAGATGAAGGTAATCTAGTGCGAGACGGAGGTACAACAGCAACCCAGAAGACCATAAAAACAACACCCATGATACTTATTGTTTTAAGACAAGTATCTTTGGGCGGAAGTATCTAGTCGCGTAAAATTAACCAGTTGTGGAAATGTTTATTAGCGCAAATAAATGTCAATTCGCGCATATGTTCAATCGCCTAAAGAGATTCGCACAAGTTTCTTTCCCGGAAATGTCTTTCACACGAATGTCAGTTCCCCTTTTTATCTTCTTAATCTGTTCTTTCTTCGTCTTTTTTTTTATATTACTTATCTTTCTTTTCAAATCTTCAATTTAATCAGTTCTTTATTTTCTTTTACTTTTTAATCTATTTTCTTTATTTATTTCTCTTCGTTTCTTTTTGTATAGGCTTCGGAAAGTATGAAACTGGGATGTTTTTGCCAGGGCGGTCAGTCGGACACGTGGTACGAGGTGACGGAGGAGCCCTTGCTGTGGAGCCCGGGGGCTCGCGGGCGCAGGCGCGGGGCCCGCGTGCGGTTCCGCGCGCACCACTCCGCCTGGTCTCGCGCTGCTCGTCTCGCGGCCGCCGCGCCCGGCCTTGTCGTGTGTCCGCACACTGAGAGACGGACTAACTACCGTCTGCTGCTTAACGTGAGTGAACTATACTTCTTATGTTGTGTGTTATTGCATAGTGATGACTCCCAAATTGGAATGTAATTTAATCTCTGCGACCAGTTACCCAAGCAAACATTTCAAGATTGGAGATAAATTACAATTATTATCATCATCAGTTGGCATCACAGGTCGGACTTTACTGTTTATAAGTAATAGGTATACCAATGTTTAACGTAAAGCGACTGGACGTCTACAGCAACACAATAAGAGTTAAACTGCAACATGAATAAAACATGTTATATTTTCACAGGTAACCCTATCAGAACTGTGCCCTCAACTCACCAAAATCGTGACGCTCCTTCCCTACTTCTTAGTCTACAACGACACAAAACGTCACCTTCGCTTCATGGAGGAGAATGAAGCAGCAGATCTATGGAACGACCTGGCTCCTCAGCAATGTACCTCGTTCTGGCCGCAGACTGACTCCATGTCGATGCACTGCAAGTACCGGGACTCTACGGTTGTGTCCCAACACTTTCCGATCACGAGGAACCATTTTACCGTACTGAGGATGGATAAGGGGGTAAGTTTATTTGCGACTTTACATTTTCTGAGTATCCGTAAATCCATAACTCAAGACTACCTGTTGCTTCATCTAACCTGAGGGTGATCCACACTGCACTTGCCTAGACTGCAAAATACGCTTAACTACTCCTACAATTGTCGGTTGTCTGCGTCAGATGTAAGCAGCCTACTACTACATAGTGTGTTTGTAGGTCTTCCTCTAGTTACCTCTAGTACTTTGACGGATAACTTTGTTCCGAATATAGTACGTGGTTGTTAATAAATATGCGTAGTATTACAGTTTGGGAGACACTTTTATAATTTTTTGTAATGTTAATTTGTATGATTAATAAATAAATAAATAAATAATATTTTTGGGGAGGGCTAAAATAAAAGTACCAACTACAAAATAAATTAATATATTACTACAACTTACAAACTATCTACATTATTTACCATACTTAGGTCTCGGAAACTCAGGAGTCAGGGTTCCATCATCATGCAACGTATACGCGGCACCCTTTGATTTATGAGACCAGATCTTGATAGCCTTCAGATGGGCATCGCTTTGTTCCCTGGCAGCTGATGGGGGTGGGGCTGGTTCGAACGGTGGTGCCTTGATGGACGCGGCGGCTGGTGATGGCTTCAGCCCCGTGGATGAGGAGAATGACTGTGATGATGCGAATGATGGTTGTGCGGCCGGTGACGGGGCTGACTGTGGTTTGGTTACCTGAAACAATATGGTGGATTGTGAATGATATATTTGTAAAGTAGTTTGACTTGATTGACATTTCAATAGAATTTTTATGACTATGATCAATAGCGGCACGGCGGCGTAGTTACTTAAAATATTTTGGTTGTAAACTTAGCATGATCTTGACCATGGTTCCAAATTCTTTTTACTTAAGTGGTTAATAAATTATATTACCCAGACCACTTAAAATATCTCAAATACTTACAGTATAATGAGGCACATTATATGAACTGACCGAATGTAATTTAGAATGATAGTCCATCAACGGTAGGTCTCCGAAACTTTCCACTTGATACGAATCAGGATCTGCTTTCACTACAGTGGGCACGTTGTGTGTGTAAGATATATCAAAGTCTTCATGTCTCATATTCGTTGGTGGTGGTAGCTTTTCTTCTTCATTGGTCTCCGTAAAATCTACATTGCCAAGGTCAGAACTACTTGAGTAAGCATTTGATTGTTGAAGATTTGTGAATACCTGACCTGTTGGATTGTTATTCTGTACATTTTGAATCCCATAAGCTTTCAATTGAGAGGATTGATCTTCTTGAAAAACTATAGGTTTGTATTGATTTGGCTGTGTATCTTGAGAATTTAATCCATTTGGCTGAGTAAGGGCACTATTCCGAGAACTAAGACCCTTGAATGGCGGAGGTTCATCATCCTGAGAGGTGTATGCATTAATTGCAGGTGGTCCGTCGTTTTGCGGTCCATAAAAGCTCACTTTATTAGGTTCTGCGTCTATTTTGTATGGATTTTTTCTGTCATCTTGTAGCTCATACATAGGAGTAGCTTCAGTCACGTAATTTATATATTTTTTAAACTCCATTTCATAAGGCTTTTCTGCTTGATATTTGGCATCGGCATTTCCCTTGTAAAAGTCTTTAATGTGCATCGGTTTTTGTAAATTTTCTCTCTTAAATGGTCGGCTGTGCTCATAGTCCGTGTCCTTGGTTTTTTGGGAGTACTTATCTTTCTCAGAAGCGAATTCGATTATTTTGTCCAAGTCTTGTTTAGATAAGTTTTTAACTAGGTTACTTATGTCATCATCCCCTAAAACTTCGTTAGTGGGACGTTTACTAACCTTGTAGGGTCTGCTGCCAGGGTACGGTGGTTCATCGTCCTGCATGAAGGGCGGAGGCGTGTAGGAGAAGATTCCTTTTATGGGGAACGTGATGGGCGGGCGGTTGTAGAACCTTATCGATGGGCCAGGGTATCTCCCTCTTTTCACTCTGGTGTACGATCTTGAACGTGTACACCCTTCATCACTTTGCGTATGAACCACACAAAACACAGAGAATGTAACAAGTATCACTATTTTGAACATTGTTTCACTGTAGCCTGCTGAAAACTGAGGGAAAGTGTGTTTGTGTGCGGGTCTTATAAAAGTTGAGATGAAAGTAGTGCTAATTGAGTTAGTGCTCGCGCTCCGGTTGTGGTCCCCGGTCGCCGCCGCCGCCGCCGGTCACGTTATGCAACGGTTACGTCACGGCTTTCATGTTTATTTAACTACTTATGATCATTGTAGTATTATGCGGATACGTAAATGTTTATTGGACATTATTTTATTTTCGTACTAGGTAGGGTGTCAAATGTATCACCCATTTAGATTGAGTTAATATTTGTCGTTGATGATTTTCACGCTAAATAGTAGATTTTTACATAAGTTTTTTTTGGTCTCATTACTTGTAGCAAGCATTTCCCGACTATAGGGTTTGTCGACTTGCGCTGCATTAACTTCAAAGTTATATTTTTAATTTCCATTAGACCAGTAAGAAAATTTTCTATAGACTTTAGACATACCACGAGGAAGTAACCTAAATAATCTTTACAATACAATGCTTTATTTCTCCAGCCAATATAGCACAATGAACATTATCCTTTATTTACAGACGGCTATCTGCGTGGAAGTGACAGGCGGGACTGACCGTCCGTTCACCATCACCTTCAAGCCATACGCTGTAGGGGACTCGCCAGTCCGCATAGACAACCTGTGCGACGACCTATTCCTGAAGCTTCATCAGGCTGACTCCGGACAGGTGGCTCTGCTAAGTCCGTACCAGTCCTTGCTTTATACGTGGGACGATCCCGCCAAAGACAGGAAGCTCATGTGGAATATTTATAACAATAAGGGGAAAGGTTTCGATGCTGCTTTTGGGCAGGATGGGTAAGTTCTATCTAGGATTTTTTTTATAATGTTAATAAAATACTTAGACATTATATATGGTAGGTCCATAAATGGAGAACTAGCTTTGTTAACAAAATACTTAGGGAGTACCTTTAACACGGATTCCAAAATAAATGTCAATTATAATGTCTTCCAGATATGGTGAAGAGAAAGTAAGCTTCCACTCAGTGAAGCACTCTACCCTGGTAGCCACAAGTTCAGTCACATCCAAACTATCGTCAACCCTCAAGAGGCTGACACCCAAGTCGCCTGAACCCTGCTCCTCCAGCAGTGACGACTCCGACAGTTCAGACCTCCCCGAAACACACGCTAAGACTAAAAAGATGAGGAAAGATAAGGTCATAGTGTACTGGATATCATACATGGATGGTTACCAGAGGGTCTTCGCTCTAGCACAAGACGAACGAATAGCTTATCAGTACAGGATGCGAATCAACGCAGAGAGAAGTAACTATGAGGTCTACATGTCATTATCAGGTGTCAGTCTGTCTGTTTGCGTACCAACTCACTCAGGCGTGAAGGAGCTAGCGTATGTCAGCATGACTGACTCTCTGCCCAGGTGGGAAGTCAACGTCAATCACAAATGGAAACAGCTTTCTCCAGACCTCACATCCTGGATCGAAGATAAGTATCAGACAGAGCAAAAGAAGTGTCAGTTAAAGGAATACATCCATCTAGACTTGGAGAAAATGCAGATGACGAAACCATTCTTCTCAGAACTTCGAAGGACGTACAACCCTGGAGTTTGGCTGCAGTTACGGAAATCTGACACTTACACCTACTGTCATTTGAAATGTCAGAGGTTACAAATCGACAACCAGTTGCACGAGGCTGTGTTTCCAAGTGTTCTGTACCCCGCTCCGATCCCTAACGATGTCAGGTCAAGCAAAGGCCTAAAGCCTTGTATAGAGATAGTTGCATTGAAGCAACATCGGCCGAGCTTAAACCAAGACGTCTACAAATATATCAAGATCTTAGTCCAGGAGTACTGTGTGAACTTGGACCGTGGTTTTGTAAACTACGTCTTCGATATACTAAACCACTGGAAGATTCAAGAAAAGCCGGCTGTTAGACTGAGAGCCGACCTAGCGTTAGTCCATATGCCGTTACCAATGATTGCTATCAAGAGCCAGATTAATGCCCAGAAGAATGTGCTGTTTGAGTATGTTCACCTGTCTCCTATAAAGCTGGTGTTGAGCCTGTCATCTCGAGGGTATTCTGCGGAGACGGCGAACAGTCCTAGTAAGACGAAGTTCGGGAATAAGAAGGAGAATAGGCCTAAGCTGTTCAACAGTGATTTGCTGGAGTACTTGTTCAACTCTTGGGGATCCTCACTATGCGATATGAAAGACGTCGTTATCAAGTAAGTGGTTATTGTTCTGCTATCTCGAGCGTATAATTTGTACAACTTCTTAATATTATCTGTGCTCAAAACGTAATGTAAGTTTGCATTTTGTTTTTATTACAGTGAAACTGTTACCTACTGCGAAAAAATCTTAAATCGCTACTAAATACATAATTATTGTAATTAGCATAATAAATTGGTCAGTTTTGTAAATTTGTTAATTTATAATACTTAAGATTATAATTTGATGCTAGCTGTAGATATGCACGTAAATAATAGTTTTATTTTTAATTTAAAATAACATCTTTGATTTCTGCTCCACACCCGTGGACCGTAAGTTAATCCAGAAATCAACGCGCGTAAATACACAAACGAAACTCAAACTTACACTTTATTGGATTTCCTTAGTTAAAATTCCTTTCGTGGTAGTATATAACTTTTATTTCATGAGTCTAGATAACTTTTATAGAGATAAAATCTTTATAGTTTTACCGGCGTCTGTGTCCAATCCCTTTTAACGAGTCTTTAAATTGACTAATTTATTATGTGTTGCTTTTTAATTGTTTTTATTTTAATGAAGGGACTGTCATTACGTATTTAATGTGACTTTTAATTTCAATTAAATTCTGAGCTATAAAAGTCGAGACACACAGTTATTTACGGTTTGTATGTTAACTACTTATTAGTCATGAGCTTAAACGTGTAAATATGTCGTTCTCCCAACTAGTTAAATCTAAATTTAAAACACAATTGGTCGGTTTTTAAGCCCCTTTTTTTTAAATAGTCTTTTTTTACCATACAAATAATTACAGGATGTCATACCTGGAGTTCCGTAACGCGCCAATCTCAGCGTATACGCTGGTGGACCAGGCTTCCCGCCATTACTGGACACAGCTGGTGCAGCAGTTCTACGTCCTGGTGCTCGGCCTCAACATCCTCGGGAACCCCTACAGCAGTATAGGAGACTTTTCTAGAGGATTGAAGCAGTATTATGAGCCGTGTCTGGTGAGTGGCCAGTTATAAGTATAAGTAATTTTGTTGCTTCTCACTTTCATGAGTTTCAATAAGTTCTTTTCTGGCACTGATTTTGATTTAGTAAAAAAAAAACAGTCGATAAAGCTTTACACTACTTATCCATTTTTGTTGTAAATTTATTTATTTATTTACAAACATACAATTATAGCATTATTACAGAGTATTCCAATTCAATGCTATAAGAATAAATAATAAACGAAAACAAAAACATAACATACATAATCTCATAACTTATACCTACAACTTAATTATTATTAACTATAATAAGTCTATCTATACCTTTTTCTAAATTGTAATTGTAACAGCAGTTTTCAGTCGGATAACACTGATGGCACGGGACTCATTTATGTATTCGCCAAACCTGCGAAAACACAGTCTAGAGCTGACCTGAGTAGACCGAGGTTTGAGAGCGTGTGCGTGAAGTTCATCTCATACAGAATGCAGAAACTTCTTCACTAGTTGAATACGAGTGCATATTGCGGCCATATCCAATTTGTCAATTTTCCACGTTATTCGAAAAATAAACGATAATTTTCTATATCTAGGGCACAGCGCTAGGCCGCAAGGTGATGGACGTGGCCTCTCGCCTAGAAGACGGAGCTGCAGCCCTGCTGGGCCTCCGCGCTAGCCCCAGCACAAGGACTAGCGCCTTGTTTAACGACCTGCCTAAACCGCAGACACCCAGGCGGAAACCAGGTTTGTTGGTTCTTTCTGCCCTTATCCCATTGGACTGGGTCGGCACAGCACGTTTCAGCATTCTATATCATCCTGTTAACTGTCATGATATCACCAATCACTCACTCTTTCGTTCTTTGCACAATTCATCAATCTTTTCTACGCCCTCCATTTCCGTCAATCTTTCGGTCTATCCCATGCTTATATTTCTCCTAGCTATATGCCTTTCGCCCCTTATCTTCACGTGCCCCTGCCATAAGATCAACTTTTCTGTAACGGATGCTACTTTTGAAAAATGTCACACCTGCACTTTATCCATCTTAACATTCTCACTCACCCCGCTTCATGTTATATTTTTTTATCCATCTTCTTTAAGGCGATTTGACTCTATAACAATAAACAATCTACTTTTATATCAGGTGAAGTTCCTCAACTAAGCAACGACATCCCTGAAAGTGTGATAGAAGGAGACAGCAGTAATCAAGCCAGCATTGCTTTGGCCCTTACAGCTCTGGTCGCTAGGCCTACATTCGGTGAGTTTATAATGGTTTTCTTCTCTTTCTTCTTATCAATTTATATTACAGTGTTTTCTGTGATCGGTAGAACCAGTTCTTTCTAATTCTTTCATGATTAATTATGAGCATGCCATTTCATATGAGACTTTCAGTTTTTGGATGTAACTCAATAATATCTATAGTTTCCATGTTTTACAATAACTGGGGGTTGGCCTTGGGTGGACTTGCATAGTGCATACAGGGACAATTGTCGGTTGGTATCTTATTTCACCCAAAGTTATTTAAGGGCTTCTGCGAGTTGGCTTGGGACCCTCGTATGCCTTCCGAAGGTCCGGGACTCCAAATTTAAACAATTTCAATTTTTTATCATATAGGTACATTTTAAAGCATGATTGTTTTTTAAAAGGACTATTTTTATTTAATCAAGTATTAATATTTATCTTTCTACTACTTATACATTGTGTAGTTAATGTAATTAACTGTGTTTCTCGTTTGTTTTCGTGTGCGATGTGGACAGATGACGACTGTGTTGTCGTGAGGAGTGAGTATCGTAGTGCATGCACTTTTATTTCATTTATTATAATAATATGCATGACTTGGCGTTAAGCTTTTAGTTTACCTATTAGAAGTTGGTGTTTCAAGAGTCGTCTCTTGAAGAACCAACGACTAATAGGCATCACATGAAAATATGCGAGTGGTAGATACTCGCCAGTTTGCTTAAAACTGGCTAAAACTGACCAAAGACACTTTGCTACTTACACCGGTCGACGACTAGCGGACGGTTATTGTAATACTATCCAGGATTGTATTTCTAAGTACAGATATTATCTTTTGTATTGTAATGCGACATCGTTATGCCAAAGTCGTATGCCAGACCAACATTAACGACAGGCGCAGGGTAGCTGGTTAGGTTATATAGGTATTTGTATCCTTCGTCTTTTTAAAACCTTATTGTAAATACTTTTATGTAGAGTCTACGCAAGTGCCTATTAGATACCCCATGGGTTTAGTAGCATTACTTAACCTGGTAAAGGCCAAGCACAACAACTCACAAGCTTTTCGTGTCAATGACAAAAAACTTTTTGTCATTGACACGAAAAGCTTCTGAGTTGTGTCTGGCTTATCAAAATCTCTGGTACCTATATCAAAATCAGTAAACCAAGCAGACGATAACTTGATAATAAGAATAACTTTTACCAGAATCGTAAAATGAACCACCGCTACTAACGAACTGGATTAAAACCGTCCCGAAGTCGAGTTCTGTAGAAATTAGGCACCTCGGCGAAAACTGTCTGGTCTCGTACAATAAGCAATAAGACGAATTCTGAATAGTTACAACAAATAACCTAAGAGGAACTATATGAAACGTAAATGAAACTAAAAATATATTTTGCGGTTATATATCTTGGGTTGTTATCGTTGTAGTTTTAGCTAATCAGAATTCGGTGTACTACCCGTACGGTTTAACTGTGCATCTAGCGCTGTAAAGTAATGCTGAAGTAACGACGAACACGACGCGCTGCGCCGCGTGGGGAAGCGAGAGAGGGGCGCACTTCAACGAGATGCACAGATAAGTCATACGTGTTGTATATTCTTACTTTACGCTCTATCCGCCAGATGATTTTGGCCAAGGTGACCATAATGTTATCATGTTTTGGTCGATACGCTCTTATGAAACTGTATGGTGTACAGACGTGTGTCGTGAGGCAGCGCGGGCATCTCTGTCGCGGCAACTCAACGTGAGCAGCGCAGAAAGTGCGCTGAAGGCCTGCGTGGAGCGCAGCGGAGGCCGACTGCTCGCGCGTCGCCGACTGCCCAGGCACTGTGCGCCTTTGGAGGTGAGATGTTACGGTTATTACTGGCTCTATATGTAAGAGCAGATACAGCATACAAACTACGACTAGCACATTCATTCATTAAATCAGGGTCAAATCCAAGCTTTTCAATCGGGCGGAGTCACACAGTTGCAAGTCCAGTCAATGCAGTTCGCATTTCGATCATAAAATTAATTTTATTATCATTGATGAACCTAGAACTAAGCCAAATTGAGTCATGATGCCTATAACTGATTGAAAACGCGCCCATGGCATTTTAAATTTGTAGTTAGTGGTAACTTAAATAAAAATAATATGGTTTATGACAAGATCTTGTTGTGAAATTAATGTAAGTAAGGCCACAGTCACAGTAATAATTTAGAGACGAGCCTCTTTTACAAAAATTATAAATGCAGCTACATAATTTAATGATTATTCAATTTACAACATCCTATTGCTCACACATATATTTGGTTGTTATTTATCACACTAACTGACGATCGGCTTCCGTACCCTGATGATCTTTCTAACTCGGCCTCCATTCCAGGGCGTGCGTCCGTTCTCGCAGCACGCAGCGCTGGGGTTGCAGCTGCTGTCGCTGCTGGGGCGCGGCCACTACGCCGACACGGACGCCTACATCGCGCACGCACACCTCGGGCCCTCCTCCAACTGCACGCTGCTCATCTCTACGCAGTAAGTGACTCTGATTCTTTAGAACCTCTGCTTCATAGGGTGCTGGGGTTTTAGTCCTTACTTCTTACGGGTTTGGTTTTTTTACCCCTTTACATGGTGTAAAATTTTAATAATATAATAGTTGTAAAATAGCAATTAATTTGTCACATAATATACTATATTGTATGTTTATATTGTATTCTTATCGATAATTGTAATAGTAATTGTAATGTTATTTAGGCACATAAGATATTATAATTTTGCATGCCGTAAGGTAAATTGTACCGGGACATGCTAAAACTTACCATCGTATATGTTTACCTACAATTCTGGCAAATAAATGATTTCTATTTCTTCTATTTCTATTGACAGCCGGCTATCTGGCTGCTATTGTTTTTCTATTGTCTCGAATTACATGTGTTCAAAAAGAATTAAAGGCCCTAGGGGTCGTCCATTAATCACGTGAAGATTTTTTAGCACCTTTTTGAACTCTGAACCCATGATACATGATGTAAATTTTAGACTAAACGTCTCCAACCCCAATTCTAGTTCAACGTAGTGAAATACATGTGATATCTCCCTTCACCCTCCCCTTATGAAATGCCATTCTCCCTTTGACTCTCACGTGATTATTGGACAATTCTCTGTATCGTATGTTTAGTTTTTACAGTTCTAGCATTATTTTATAGCTCCTGCTAGAGGTTTTCTTCTGGCACCTTATTCCGGAAGATGGACCATTGTGAGTGAGCCGTGCTGTTTTTCCAGTCGGGCTATTTCCCTACAGAAGCTTTACTCTTGCCTCTGGCGGGAAATATTCTAACTGGAGTAACAAGCTTCTCTGGGAGCGCGCAAGATTCTTGGATTTCGGTGGCGACTGCATATTTAAGGGTACACGACTATTTCTTCGGTCTCCGTGTTAGCTCTTGTGGAGCGCGCTCAATGAGCTCGATTGTCAAAATGGCGCATCTTTGGGCGTGCTCATTGAGCTCGATGCAAATGGCGTCTTTACATGCGCACTATTTTAACCATAATACTTCGTTTATAAATATATCTTTACTGCTCTAACTTGTACAAAGTTTAGAAAAAAAGAACAAGGATGACATAAAGTCACGCGTCAAGTGTTTTGAACGTTCCTACGGTGCCGCACCGAAGTTTCAAATATCACTTCTCGGAATGTCAAGTGAGTCGTCCTTATCGCGGCGACCTTGTAAAGCTTGTGGAATAAAAAATATGTTTGGCATGGTGTGTTCTTTTTGTAAATTTATGTAAATTAGGGTATATTTATGTAAATTAAGCAAAAGTTTTATGAAATAAACGTACATTTTATTAATTATAACGACTTTTGTACAGTGAGAAAAGCCGGAAAATTCTCGCTTTTAATGATTTCAAATTACAATATTTACACTATACTTAATCCAAATTTAATCTGTTTTGGGGTTTAGGTTATTTTATAAAAAATCTAATAAGAATAGCAGTCTTATTAGCCACCTTACAAATTATTATTCCATTTAAATAAAAAAAAAAACAAATTCCGTTTTTTTGCATTTTTTTGTAAATGGCGTCACAGATCGCCATTTTGAAAAAAATGGCCGCCACATTTAAAGGGAATTTTTCGGACCTTTTTGAACTCTGAACCCTTTTGGTGATACATGATGTAAATTTTAGACTAAACGTCTCCAACCCCAATTCTAATTCAACGTAGTGAAATACATGTGATATCTCCCTTCACCACCCCACCCCCCCCCCACCCTTTATGAAATGTCATTCTCCTTTTGACTCTCACGTGATTATTGGACAATTCTCTATATCGTAGGTTTAATTTTTACAGTTCTAGCATTCTTTTATAGCTCCTGCTAGAGGTTTTCTTCTGGCACTTAATTCCGGAAGATGGACCATTGTGAGTGAGCCGTGCTGTTTTTCCAGTCGGGCTATTTCCCTACAGAAGCTTTACTCTTGCCTCTGGCGGGAAATAGCCTAACTGGAGTAACAAGCTTTTCTGGGAGCGCGCAAGATTCTTGGATTTCGGTGGCGACTGCATATTTACCCTTAAATATATACACGACTATTTTTGCGGTCTCCGTGTTAGCTCTGTACAGACAATTTTTTAGGGCCTTTTTGAACTCTGAACCCTTCTGGTGATACATGATGTAAATTTTAGACTAAACGTCTCCAACCCCAATTCTAGTTCAACGTAGTGAAATACATGTGATATCTCCCTTCACCCTCCCTTTATGAAATGCCATTCTCCCTTTGACTCTCACGTGATTATTGGACAATTCTCTGTATCGTATGTTTAGTTTTTACAGTTCTAGCATTATTTTATAGCTCCTGCTAGAGGTTTTCTTCTGGCACTTAATTCCGGAAGATGGACCATTGTGAGTGAGCCGTGCTGTTTTTCCAGTCGGGCTATTTCCCTACAGAAGCTTTACTCTTGCCTCTGGCGGGAAATATTCTAACTGGAGTAACAAGCTTCTCTGGGAGCGCGCAAGATTCTTGGATTTCGGTGGCGACTGCATATTTAAGGATACACGACTATTTCTTCGGTCTCCGTGTTAGCTCTTGTGGAGCGCGCTTAATGAGCTCGATTGTCAAAATGGCGCATCTTTGGGCGCGCTCATTGAGCTCGATGCAAATGGCGTCTTTACATGCGCACTATTTTAATCTACTTCGTTTATAAATATATCTTTACTACTACTAAGGGACAACGCACACCGGAATGGCAACGGCCGGCAGCGGCCGCCAGGCATCGCTAGAAACGAAAGGTGCGCGGCCGCTGGCAGCCGCTGGCGGCCGCGGTCGGCCTCGTGACCTTTTTAAGGTTTTCAAGCGATACTGGTCTTTACAGTATGTAGTTAAAGTTGAAAATTATTCCACACTGAAAGTGCTCGCCGCGTCGCTGCCGGCCGCTGTCATTTCGGTGTGACTCGGGCCTAACTTGTACAAAGTTTAGAAAAAAGAACAAGGATGACATAAAGTCACGCGTCAAGTGTTTTGAACGTTCCTACGGTGCCGCACCGAAGTTTCAAATATCACTTCTCGGAATGTCAAGTGAGTCGTCCTTTTCGCGGCGACCTTGTAAAGCTTGTGGAATAAAAAATATGTTTGGCATGGTGTGTTCTTTTTGTAAATTTATGTAAATTAGGGTATATTTATGTAAATTAAGCATAAATTTTATGAAATAAACGTACGTTTTATTAATTATAACGACTTTTGTACAGTCAAAAAAGCCGGAAAATTCTCGCTTTTAATGATTTCAAATTTAATCTGTTTTGGGGTTTAGGTTATTTTATAAAAATTCTAATAAGAATAGCAGTCTTATTAGTATGTTTAGTTTTTACAGTTCTAGCATTCTTTTATAGCTCCTGCTAGAGGTTTTCTTCTGGCACTTAATTCCGGAAGATGGACCATTGTGAGTGAGCCGTGCTGTTTTTCCAGTCGGGCTATTTCCCTACAGAAGCTTTACTCTTGCCTCTGGCGGGAAATATTCTAACTGGAGTAACAAGCTTCTCTGGGAGCGCGCAAGATTCTTGGATTTCGGTGGCGACTGCATATTTAAGGGTACACGACTATTTCTTCGGTCTCCGTGTTAGCTCTTGTGGAGCGCGCTCAATGAGCTCGATTGCCAAAATGGCGCATCTTTGGGCGCGCTCATTGAGCTCGATGCAAATGGCGTCTTTACATGCGCACTATTTTAACCATAATACTTCGTTTATAAATATATCTTTACTGCTCTAACTTGTACAAAGTTTAGAAAAAAAGAACAAGGATGACATAAAGTCACGCGTCAAGTGTTTTGAACGTTCCTACGGTGCCGCACCGAAGTTTCAAATATCACTTCTCGGAATGTCAAGTGAGTCGTCCTTTTCGCGGCGACCTTGTAAAGCTTGTGGAATAAAAAATATGTTTGGCATGGTGTGTTCTTTTTGTAAATTTATGTAAATTAGGGTATATTTATGTAAATTAAGCATAAATTTTATGAAATAAACGTACGTTTTATTAATTATAACGACTTTTGTACAGTCAAAAAAGCCGGAAAATTCTCGCTTTTAATGATTTTAAATTTAATCTGTTTTGGGGTTTAGGTTATTTTATAAAAATTCTAATAAGAATAGCAGTCTTATTAGTATGTTTAGTTTTTACAGTTCTAGCATTCTTTTATAGCTCCTGCTAGAGGTTTTCTTCTGGCACTTAATTCCGGAAGATGGACCATTGTGAGTGAGCCGTGCTGTTTTTCCAGTCGGGCTATTTCCCTACAGAAGCTTTACTATTGCCTCTGGCGGGAAATAGCCTAACTGGAGGAACAAGCTTCTCAGGGAGCGCGGAAGTGATTCTCGGATTACGGTGGCGACTGCATATTTAAGGGTACACGACTATTTCTTCAGTCTCCTTGTTAGCTCTGTACAGACCTATATATATAAGTGTGTAATAAATTCTAAGCCTAATTAAGCGTTAATAAACCAACAATCAGTCAGTCAGTTTGCCATTTTATATATATCAATACATTATAATATGATTATATTAGTGTGTACAGTCAGCAAAGTAGTGAGGTATGCAGGGCCCTCATCTACAATTGAGGTTTTCCTGAATACCAATGGATGTATTCAAATGAAATTTAACTTAATTTAAGAATCCATTACTGCCATAACGAAATAAAATGATAACATTAACATAGGGCCACATTATACAAATCTGGTCCCGGGTCACCTAAAACTGGCCTTAGACGACTTTAAAATGGCGAAATGAAGATCAGTTGGCTTATACTTTCCAAATGTTTTTTTAGCTTAAACTCATTTCAAGTTATTGGACCTTTCTATAAATGATGTCGTAATGAAATAGCACACAAATCTGATGCAATCCTTAAAACGAGGCTCGGACCTGTAATTAAAGTGTTTAAATTGAACGCTCTTTGTTAATTTTTAATCTGTATTATTCCTTTTTGTTCTAGTTTCCATCCAGGCTCTGCGTAATTTCGGATCAGACAGCCATGTGTGAGTTGCCCAAAGATATTAATATCTTATTTACTGCAGACACATCTTCATGGTGCGAGCGAGCGGCACGAGCGGCTCGTGGCACGTGGAGTGGGCCGTCAAGCTGGATGACGTCATCGGCGACCCCGTCATACGTGAGGATAAGCTGCTGCTCAATATCAAACAGGTAATGCTTGGAGATTTCTTACTGGATGTACAGAGAATTGTCTTATCCGAATTTCTAGTAGATTAATTAATTAATGGCATAAGAGGGTCAAGTTTCCAGATCAAGGCTAAGGACAAAGGGTATCCATGAGCATTTTCTCAGCCCAAAAAAGGTTTTGGTCCATTACCCAGACGGGTAAGCTAGTCCCATGAGACCATTCCCATTTGGAACTGCCAATAAGCAGTACTGTCCAAATTCTGGTCCGAGAATGGCAGGCTTGTTTAAGCTTTGTTGCTTCGAACTAACCTTTTTCTATGTCAGGATCGGCTTCCAATTTAACTGGATGCCGACCTACCAATGTTTTGCAAGGGGCGATCCAGTACTGGTTAATACGATAGCCCTTCGTAGGACTGACTGACCTGAAAAATCTACGAATAACAACCGATACCATAGGATTGACGTGTTGTGTGGAATTGAGTGTCACACCACTAACATTCAAATTCCGGGATACTACTGAGAATTTCGAAGGCTCGAATGGAGAATCTGAACTTTTTGAATCCAGGATTCGTCCAACCAAATTGGTACCAATAAAACTTGGGTAATCTTTTGTGTGTATATTTGGATTTCAGGATGAGCATGTAAACTACTTCTCAACGGACGAAAAAGTGATAGAAGTATCAGATCCAGAGGTGTTAACCTGGCTGCACTCCAAGATAGAGTGTGCCCTCATACTGGCCTTAGAGGACAAGAGGTGCGCGTCCAATGAATGAGGACACTCACTCGCTGACACTCACTGATTATACACTTATTATAACTACACTACGATGGTACTGTTGTATTAAACAATTTGTTCACCAACCTAATATAGATGAAAACTTTTTCATATTGACATTGTTTTTGGAAATGGGGGGGTAGTTCTTTGTCACTAGGTGGCGCTTCAGTGGCTTAAGGGCCAAACGAGAGTTGAACTTGCAAGTTCAGGGTTCTAAGGATGAGAAAAAAAAGGAAAACGCTTTTCTTGTATGGGTAGCCCATCACGAAAAGCGTTTTGGTAGTTATATTTATTTATACAAATGAAAGGGTAATGAACTTCAGGGGAGAATTTCAAATGTACTATCGACAAAATTGAATCATGACCCATTTCGACGACAAATCGTTTGAAGCTGTCAAAATAATAACATTTTGTGTGACATTTTTAATACATGTTTACGCGATTGTCGACCTAATTGTATTTGAATGCCTGTAGGAAAATAAGCTTATGGTGGGTCATGATTCCATTGGGTCGATGGTACATCATAAAAGATGGTTCAAAAGATAGGTCCATCAACCCTAAGACAAAAGAACAAACAGACAGCGTCGTTTTAGTAAAAGTGTTTCCTTTAGCACTCCTTGTGCACAAAAAAGTATAACTCAATTGTCAGAAGCGCCATCTAGTGAACTTCCAAGATACTACACCCTCATCATAATTGTTTATAAACAGAAAATAAATGACTAAGGCACACATTCCCTCTGCCAAATTGAAATAGGTATTTATATAAACTGTTTAACGCATAGAATAATGTAACAGGGATATTTCTACGTTATATAAAAGTCATCTCATCTATGATGTGTTGTTAAAAGTATAATATTTGTTATTTATTCATCACTTTCCTTTTGGAATAATGCGGGGGACATATCAGAACATCCTGGGCCTTACATCTGTTTTATAACGACAATAATTTGAACAATATTTGTAACTTATATTCTTTGATCTCAAAATCTAGTCAGCTTCGCATAGATACACTTATTTAGAATATTATGTATTGTATATTTTTGCAATGATCACGCCAAATATTACATCTGCAGCCAAAGTTAAACTGATTTTGCTGTTCATAAGCTGTCATGACGCCACGCTCACTATTAATTTATGAGTACTTACTTAATCAGCGAATAATAAATCAAAATAATTAAATTAACTAATTGTCGTGAACTGTAACTTGGATGTTGTAAAAACGAATTTGTAGAGATTATCGGCGACCAAAGTGTCGCCACCTAGCGCAAATTATAATAAACTGTGCAATTTCATTGCCTAATTAATTTAGTACTCACTGATATTGTAATAAATGTTAAACTAAAAGTATTTTCATAATAAATTACATAAATATTTGTATTATTTTATGTATTTGATCTCTAAGCTTTAGTATGTAAGCTTGTTATTTGTTATACCTAAATAAATGCATATAATCATTTGCCGTTAGCGTAGGTATTTATAAGTTACCTACCAGTATTTCGATAAGTACCTGGGCGATTATATGACACATCGAGTTTAAGTTTTTGCACGTTTTTGCACTGGCAACACCATTGCGCAATTTTTGGCAACAATAAGAAACTTACAGCAACTTCATGCAAGAAACCAATTCATAAGTTTCATGTTCCGTGAAAACATAGCTAAACTTTTTGGCAACGCCAAGCAATTAACACTAAATACAAAATGTATAAAAGTTGCCAGCCAGTTACCAGTTGCCTCTGTAAACATGGCAACTTAAGGCAGAGACAGTCTTTCAAGCAAAGATTAATTGACGTCTGAGTCATGCATTCACATTGATAAACGAGAGCTTAACCAATTATCTGTTAAGTTACGTTTAAATATCTCAGCCTTATAAAGCTATAATTTGGCTAAAAATCGTTGTGCCATATTATCGGCTACGTACATAAACTCTGTCTGCCAATAGGGTGACATGAGGTTGGATGTCTCTCGATTCTTTGGTGTCAATCTATTAAAGGGTGGAAGGGCCATCGTATTGCAAACCATTAACTATTCATTCAGTTCATAGTTTCACCCCCAAGCGATAAATTATTCATCGATTATCAAAAACAAACAGATTTTCTATACCTACATCACCTCTTCACTTTCTCATAATTTTTCTATCGCCGATTTGATTACGCGAGATAGAATTTTGACGGAGTTTATGACAAAAATCGATCTCTAGCTGGTAAACTGATCCCCGGATAGGTAGGTTATTAGAAATAGTAAAAAAAAATGGATCAGCTAACATGTTTAAATTAAAACCGATATAAAGGTATGTCCCTTCTACCACGTAGTTATTTGTTTGTGTCCTGAGTGTTTTATAGTAGACAGATGTTGCCCTTGCGCAAAATAATATTTTATTCCCTCCATCAAGCATTCCTCATTTAGTTGTCATGTTTAGGGCACACAAAAACTCAAAACTATTTTATTCAAATAAACCAATTACAGGTACTTTTGAATCGCCAAGGTGTCAGTCTGTCAGAAAAATTAAGCTAGTTGCTCGTTCCAAAAAGTAGGTCCCATGGAGAAGAGCGAGCAAGAAACTCCATGGACACTCTTTTAAAATCAATATAGGTATTACAATAATTTGGTTACATCATTGATTGTTGTATCTAAGGTAGGTACTATGTGAGAACAACGTAACAAGTCGGACATGTTAGAAATATTAAAATAAACAAAACAAATTTTAAAATAACTGTGGCAGCTAAGAGAAGACCAGTCTCAGCAGACAGCGTCCGTTCACGAACATGACGTATGGATCGGCACCAAATAGCTCAACCATTTTGAAGGGAACCAAATGATCCAACACACACGCCACCGTCAGTGAGACATTTGAGTGAGCATGACAAACTCCCAGCTGCCAGAGTATATTCAGTCAATGATAGACAGAAGAAATGTAAGGAACATAGTGCTCACATTGTATGCTATGTGAATTTATATAACACTTTAATTGGGACGCATTAAACTGTTAAATATAATTGCACTGTCTAATCTTCACCTATTTTAGTGCAAGATTGTTGCGTGAATTTTGTGTTTGAATTAAAAAAAACTTTTAGTTGAGGGTAGTTTTGAAACGAACCAACCCAGATCAGAATAAGATTGATTTTAAAACTGTTTTAAGTGTTGGATGTGCTAAAATTGAACTGCGGTACCTAAAGTACTTTAGAATCGGAATGTAACATGTAAGATTTGCTCTATTTACTGTGTGGCTCAGTTTCAGAAATATTCTCAATAATAATATATTATGTTACGTACCTACCTTCTAAAGGTCACATATTTAGTAAAAAATGCAAATGTACAATTTCTTTTATGATTAGCGCTAAATACCGTGTGTGAAAGAAATAATTTTTAGTTTGCTTTTTGAAACTGTCAATAAATTACCAATTTAAAAGATATAGAACTTAAACATTGCTAATAAAAGTAATGTCCGTAAGTACACTAAGTACGAACGAATAGAAAGCAGACGCATATACGATACGGCACGAGGGATTTTTCCATTTTATTTGGAGAGATTTTTTAAAACTTCTTTTATAGTAAGTTAGTTCTATTTCCGCAGACTCACTTTTTAGAGCTATTTGAGAATGCTTGGCGGAGCATAGATACTCCCTATACCTACATATAATTTAACAGGCAAAGCCAAAATGTATGAAAGCTTCATCCAACGCAAGGATACAATGCTTACATCGAAAGTTAAATCATGAAACTTGAATGTTTTTTAAATGGGAAAATAAAATGTGATTCTGATGTTTGGCATTTTTATTTTACTTTAGTAAATAAATATATTTTTTGTGTACAATTTTATACTCATAGAATTCATCAGGTGCTCTGTTCGTGCAAATAATAAATTGTAAGTTTGAAATAAGAGTACTTGATAAAATCGGCCGTTAGCACAAATGCAACATACGATGCAACTTGCAACATGTTACAATTTGCTACATGTAAAGGTGCTCCCTCACCGGGAGCATTCGCGTGTAATGTAACGTTACAGATTTGAGCATTTCATCAGTAAAGGAGGAGAACCGAGCATTACAATGCGCACCTTGTAATGATACAATGTGTAATATCTTGATACAACTTGTAACATCAATGCGCTCCACTTCCCCCAGCCCCCCGCCCGCCCGCTTAATAGCCTACATGACAGTGAAGTGAACCCACATTGTCATATATAATATGTTACATTACACGCAAATGCTCGTTAGTCAGGAAGGTATTATTGTAATGTAATGCTCAAAGTCAAATCTATATGTTACATAGACGCAAATGCTCGTTAGTCAGGGAGGTATTATTGTAATGTAATGCTCAAAGTCAAATCTATATGTTACATAGACGCAAATGCTCGTTAGTCAGGGAGGTATTATTGTAATGTAATGCTCAAAGTCGAATCTATAATTTTACAATACACGTGAATGCTCCCGGTGAAGGAGCACCTTTATAACTTAAAACATGTTACAACTGGCAATATGTTATAACTTGCAACATATTTAATTAAAGTTACATAGTAATTTGTAGGTGACCTTTGAGTGGCCTCTGATCAATACTCTCAGATAATATTTACTTTGCAACAATTGACAACAAAAAAACTCGATTCTTACAAATATAATGGGCTAATTTGGGCTTTGTTCAAATGAAACCAAAAACCCTTACCAATAATAGAACACTACATCATATTAAATAAAGAGTAATTATCTTCTCCTCATCCTTTTGATCAGTTTTAGATGGTATTAAGATAGGCCGTAGCATCCTTTCTAATGGGTTGGCAAGCAGTGACAAGGAAGCTGATCCATAGAATGGCGAAAATCTACAGTAATTCATTTCTCACAATTGCCTTCAAACTTTTTCTTTTCAAGTTCCATCAGAACTTTCTCCACTAGAGCTGTAGTCACAGACTAATGATATCCTTTTTGTTTCTTTATCTTCTTTGATAGTGTCCTCATCTTTTGATACAGTCATTTCTCCTTTTAAAGCAGCCTCAGTTTCGATTTCTTTTTTATCTATTTCTATTTTGTTTTCATCTTTTAGTTCAAGTTCACTTATTGCATCTTTTTTATCATCTTCTTTTTCAATATCCACATCTTCTTTAGCTTCTATTTTTTCAAGAGTATCACCACCATTGGCCACAACACTTATTTTATCTTCCATTTTATTCAAAGTACTATTATTATCAACCTTATTTCTTTTAAAAGTAATGCCTAGTGTCTGTCTAGTTAATAAATTGCTCTTACCCAATGATTCTTCTTTCTTTAATCCCCCAAAGCTGGTGAGGAGTCCGCTAGAGCTGGGTAATGCTGGCATGTTGAGAATCTTATTCCTGGTCTGCGTTTGGGACTCTTCTATGCTCTTCGAGGGTCGGAGGGAGAGGAGTGAGGCCATGTTCCTGTCATCCTCATTTTCTGGTAGAAGACTAATGTTGAGAGATGATTTGGCTAACAGCAGGCCATCATTGACTGAGGCTTCTTCAAGTTCTTTTCTTCTTTTCTGGAATTGGAGTACTTAAATATATATTTTTTTTTATTCTTATTTTGAAAGAAAGAAAGAAGAAAGAAAAAGAATTTATTTGGTACAGCACTGGCACAAGCACAATACACACAAAACAAAATAAGAAAAAAAAAATAATAATAACAAAAAGCTAAAAGGTATATTGTGCCCCATGGCTGCACCAAAATAGGTCCAGTTCAGCATAAATGCCAGACACCTAGTGTCTGACGCTGGTTTTCAACTGAACCTGTGGCTGTGACGCACGGACGTACAGCGGTTTTTTGCGTGCATACATAAATAAATAAATAAATCAGTGGTGGTTAAATAATACAATAAAATAATATATATTATAAAAAATATGGTTTTTTTTAAGTTTTTATTTTCTTTTAAGTCCATAATTTGTTATAAAGTTTTGTTGTTGATATAGGTAAAAGAAAACATTTTGAGTAAACATGGACTGGTAAGATTATTGTAAGTATAAATTCATTAGCCTTGACCAAAGGTAGGGTTATTGCTTGTGCCTTCTGTATAGAAGATATTAGCTCAGAGGAAAACAACTTGGAAAGTAGCACAGTCCCAATGGTATCCCAATAACTAGCAGTTAAGTGGGACATTCCTATACTATGAGAATAGTTTTTAAATAAATAACAACCATAAGAAAATTGCAAATTTGGGAGACATGAACTCAATCATTTCAAATTTTTAGGTTAGTGAGTGCATTTTTCTAAATAATAGACTGAAATCATGTTATAAAAAATAATGCTCACCCTAAAATTTCTTCTCAAAGAACAATTAGCTTCATAATCATCTTTCCATACAGACTCATTCCTGCCCACCAGGCGTCCCAACCTCGGCTTATCAAGTTTAGCAGTATCCTCATCTCCCGTCTTGTGCTCCAGTCTGAACATCGCATCATCAAACAGCTTCTTCTGCGTCTCTTTAGTCTCTGGCACAATCTGGCCATTCTCTGTGGGATCCCATCTGTTTTCTTGACGTCTTGCACCTGATACAATGACATAGTCCAAGTTCTGAAAAATTCAATGATGAATATAATTATTAAGTGAAATGGAAACATTATGGCTAGTATACAAGATCTTGAAACATATAGTTTTTTGAATATTTATTAACTTCTCCCAAAGGATTAACACTTTTACAGCCCACTATTTCTTATTTCAATACAACTCACCCATAAACAGTATGTGAATTGCTGTTTTAGCGTTAATAGGTTCAGCGAACATAACAAATACTTACACCTGGATCAGTTTTAATTTCAAAATGATTATCACACAGATGACACTTCATTCTGAACTGGTAGACCGGAGTAGTATAGTACATTCCAATCTTTGTCTTCTCAGCATTGTACCGGACCCCCATCCCAATGTGGTTGTTGCAGCCATCACACCAGATGTTGTAGGGCATCTCAAAACGGATGATGAGGATTCCCAGATGGATTTTCCTGGCTCTTTCTCGTAAAGCATGGGTCCCCATGAATTTGTTCAACCCCCCGACCTTGGGGTCATAGTCGGGGGGGTAATATAGGTTCTGGCCCTTGCGTTCTCCCATTGTTTAGCCTGCGAAAGAAAGATTTACTTGATATGTAATTTGATCTGTTATTCCAGCTGACTAAAGACAGCGAAAACAAAGGCTTTTTTGCACACTCACTGTAGACTAACCAAATTATAAGTTACCTTTAGAACACTTCTTAAGTTAGATGATGAATATTAATTAATTTCAGTGAGCAAATTCATTGATGATATATTTTTGTACGTGATTTTTCTGGCCGCATTGGAATAAGAAAAAAAAAATAATCTTAATCATAACAAAATGTCAAACAAAATTGTCATCTGTCTGTAAGCTGTCACAGTTTGTTATTAATGTCATTTTATCTATATTTTTGAAGTATATCTTTCTACGTTTGTGATTGTAAAATAAACATGGTCGTGGCAGAATTGTGGTGTGTTTTCCGCAAATGCCATTAATAAAGAGAAGTTGAAGTAGTCATTTTATCAACCTATAGGATGCGTTCCAAAAAGGGTAAGAATTACTCGGATGAAGTAAAGAATATACCCGAAATTGTAATACTTAGGCTTTATTTAACAAAATTAATTCAACATATTGGTACGTTGACAGAATGAATCCGTCTTAGTTTTTCCTTTACTTATAGGCATTAAATACTGAACCAAGGAGTTTATAAATATTACGACATTCTCCTGGGCCTATTTATTGTGTCACATAGTCAGTTAGATGAGCAGGCGGACGTCGTAATCTTTGTGAACGACGCAGAGTCTCATTTTGGGAATCTCGCTGGTCATCTGCTAAACCGTCTTCGTTATCGACTGCGTCGCTGAACACGTCGTCATCAGCTTCATCACTCGAAGATTCCCCAGCAGGAGCTAGGTGTCGATTGGATACGACAACTTCTCTTCCACTGCTCAAACGTACGCGAGAATGTTGAGGATTACATTCTAGAGTCTCTACTTCTTCAACTAGAGGATCATATTTGCTGGTTCGATTATGATTTCGCATTAACGCTTTTCCTGGAGCATTTAGCCATGTAGGCATCGACTGACCGGTGGAGGATCTCCTGGCGTGAGAGAACATCCGCTCATGGGGCGTACTATTTGTAGCCGTGCAAAGAAGAGATCTTATAGAATGTAGAGCCTGAGTTAAAACTGACTCCCATTTAGTTATAGGCAGATCATGGTTTTTCAGAGCCAATTGTACTGTTCGCCAAATAATTCCGTTGTATCTCTCCGTTTGTCCATTACCCTGAGGGTTGTATGGTGTAGTGTAGCTCGTAGCAATGCCCTTCTCGTGAAGAAAGTCTTTCATCTCTTTTGAAAGAAAAGTAGTACCACGATCAGAGTGTACGTAAGTTGGCATTCCAAAAATTGAAAATAAGTCGGTCAGCTTAGCAATTACCGTGGTTGTAGTCAGGTCTGGGCAGGGATATGCAAATGGGAATCGAGAATATTCGTCCACAATCGTAAGGATATATCGGTTGTTTCTAGTGCCATCTGTGGGAAGTGGACCTTTAAAATCTATCGATATTCTTTCGAATGGGGCCATCGCTTTTATTAATTTTCCCATGTTTTGTTGAAAACGAGGCTTTACTTCTGCACATATTGAACAATTTCCAGTAATACGTTTTATCTCTTCGGTGGAGTAGGCTAAATTTTTGCTTCGAACCCAATGAAGCATTCTTGTTACTCCAGGATGACACAAAGTTTTATGGAGTTCTTTGAGTGAATTTTCTGAATTTTGTACAGAGGCTACTGTTGGCGCATTCGCTCTTGATAAAGCATCAGCTGCTATATTTTCCTTTCCAGGACGATAAACGATATCAAAATTGTATTCGGAAAGTTCTAATCGCCAACGTTGTATTTTGTCATTTTTAATTCTTGATGAATGCTGCTGATTGAACATAAATGCGACCGATTTTTGGTCAGTAATCAATTTAAACTCTCGTCCGATGAGGAATTGTCTCCATTTCCGAAGACATTCGACTATAGCCGCGGCCTCCTTCTCTATAGCAGGATGATTCCGCTCGCTACTGTGAAGGCTTCTCGAGAAAAAAGCAACAGGTCTACCTTCTTGTGAGAGGGTTCCTGCGATAGCAAAGTCTGAAGCATCTGTTTCAACAACAAATTGTATGTTGTCATCAATCGCGTTAACTGCTGATCTGGCTATCTCTTGCTTTAGAGCGTTAAAAGCGTTTACTGCCTCAGAATTGAGAGGGAAAGTGCCTTGAGAAACGAGGGACTGAATTTTATTAGAGAATCTTGGCACATATTTAGAATAGTGAGCAAATAATCCCAACGCTCGCCGTAGCGATGCCGAATCTGAAGGCAGAGGCAGCTCTAATAGTGGACGTAGACGATCCTGGTCGGGTTTTATTACTCCATTGTTTATAGTATATCCTAGAATACTTATCTCTTTCAATGAAAATTTACTCTTTTCAAGATTTAGTGTAAGGTTATACCGTTTGGCAATATCAAGAAATCGCTGCAGTTTTTGATCATGGTCTGCTTGGCTTGTTCCGCAGATTGTTATGTCATCCAAATATGCGTATACTCCTTTAAGTTCCTCTTTTGTAATTATGTTGTTGACAGTTCTTTGAAAAGCCGCTACTCCGTTGGTTACACCGAAAGGTATTCTTCGAAATTGGTATAAATTACCATCTGCTTCGAATGCTGTATAGGGTTTTTCTGTTTCAAGAATTGGAATCTGATGATACGCACTTTTTAAGTCAATTTTGCTGTAGACACTATGTTTGGCTATCTGATAGACCATTTGTTCAATACTTGGTAAAGGGTAAGCGTCCAGTTGCGTGTATCTGTTTACTGTCTGAGAGTAGTCTATACACATCCTTTTTTTATGATTTTCATTTGTAGTTACAAGTACTTGTGCTCTCCATGGTGACGAGCTAGGTTCTATAATCCCTTCAGCCAGTAATTTCCTTATTTCAGTACTAATAAACTGCATGTCACTCTCTGAGTATCTTCGTGACTTAACAGCTATTGGCTTGCAGCCTGGTGTGAGATTCGGGAACAAACAGATTGGATCGACATTAGCTTGAGATAATGCACATAATTTTAATGGAGCTCCAGATCCGCCGAAATGCATTTCTAATGTATTATGTCTCTTAAGAATATCATGGCCAATAATGACATCCATACATAACTTCTCCATTATCAATAAGTTCACTTGAAAAATATGACCTTGCAGATCGATATTGACGGAGCACATTTCATCTACCTTTGTTTTTAGATTTGAAGTTGCCATGCTGACATGTTGGTAACATGGGCTCTTTTGTATATTATATTGACAAACTAGCCGACTGTCAATAAAACTAGCAGTACTTCCTGTATCAATCAATGCTCTGGCTTCAAATAATCCGTTTATTTTAATCGGTGTTAAAGCTTTATCGAGACCAGTTGTAGCAGCCACGATACATGATAAAAATTTCTGCAACTCTCCATTTTCTATATGTTTGTTTGGTTCATCTATAGCGCTAGTAGAAGCATTCCGTTGTGGTGGCGCAGTCACTGCACTTTTGCACACTTTTGCGAAATGCCCCTTTTTCCCACATTTGAGGCAGGTTGTACCAGCAGCCGGACAGTTTTGCCGGGCGTGTCTCTTGTTTCCACAGAAATAGCATAATTCTTGGATGTGTGTTCTTTGATTGTTAATGGGGACTGCATTGACAAAGGTACTAGCACCGGATGAATTTTGGTGGTAATTATCACTATGTATTCGCGCTATCTCTAGAGCACGGGCCTGCTTGAATGCGTGGTCTAACGTGAGAGTAGTATTTTCCAACAGTCTTTGACGTATAATGGACGATGAAAGTCCAGATATGAAAGCGTCTCTCATGGGCGTAGCCACACTGGGGCAAGCTGGGGCACTTGCCCCACCCTGGCTCTAACCTATTAGGCGCCTAACTAAAAAAAAAAATCTTATAACAACAATCACAATATCCGTAAGAAAGTTACACAATAAAAAAAAATAGTCTACAAAAAAAAGTGCGATCAAAACAAAAAGCGCGCACGATTGACCGAACGCGCGCATCGCAGCAGCCTTTTGAAACAGCCGTATTACTGTAGATAAATAAATACACAAGGGATATTTCAATTAAACCTAAATAACTATAATTCTATTAACTTTTTGTTAAGTTTTAATGTATAGCATTAAAATAAACCATGTTTTATAGCCTATCTAATCTGATAATAAACTTTTAGATAAAGTATAAAATTTAAAAGAAACTTAGAAGAAGAGGAAAAACTCAGACAAAATTTAAATCTTGACTTTAATTTTGAAACATCAATACCTAAACGACACAGCTATTTTGTTTATAAAAATTGATGAAAACTTTTATAACAAAACGCGGGGCAAGCTCCGCACCGCCCCCCCCCCCTGACGCAGAGTCTCCGGCCCCAGATCGTGGAGGGCGTGGTGAGCGCTCTGTTCCCTTCGCGGGGGGAGTTCACTCCCCCGCTCATGGCTCCGCCACCGGCGGTGTCCGATGCGGACCGCGACGACGACGACGACGACGTTTCACAGGTGACCGAGGTAGAACTGGGAGTGGCGGTGCTAAGGCTTAGGGCCAAGAACACCGCCCCAGGACCCGACGGCCTACCAGGGAAGGCCTGGGTCTTGGCCTTAGGGGCTCTCAGGCCTCGACTAAGGGGGCTCTTTAGCGCATGTGTGGAGGAGAGCCAGTTCCCACTTCGTTGGAAGACCGGAAACCTGGTCCTTATACCATACATACCGGCCCATCGTTTTGCTCGACGAGGCGGGCAAGCTCTTGGAGAGAGTGATTGCGAGCCGTCTCGTCGAGCGGCTGATGCGGCAGAGGCCGGATCTGGCGGACGGCCAGTTCGGCTTTCGCAGAGGACGCTCCACGGTGAACGCCATCATGCGCGTGCGGGTCCCTCACGACAGGGGATGCGGTGGCACAGGGCAGGGTCGTCTTGGCGGTGTCTCGAGACATCGCCAACGCCTTCAATACCATGCCTTGGGGGTGCATAGGGGCCGCATTACGGTATCACTGGATATCTACCTCTGTCGTGTGGTCGAGGCCTATATGACGGACAGAGCCGTTATCTACCCCGGTCACGAGGGAGTGTCGAGTCGACGAGGGATGTCGTGCGGTGTTCCACAGGGATCGGCCCTGGGACCGCTCCTGTGGGACATCGGTTACGACTGGGTGCTGCGCGCCGTCCTTCCCGAAGGCGTCAGCTTAGTGTGCTACGCTGACGACACGCTAGTCCTAGCGCAGGGAGGGTCGTTCCAGGCGGCGGCCGACTTAATATCGAGAGGTGTTGCGACAGTCGTGGAGAGGATCCGGCAACTGGAACTTGAGGTGGCCCTGCACAAGTCCGAGATGTGTTTTCATGGCTCTCTGCACCGGCCGCCTCCGGGGTCTCAGAAAGCGGTAGGAGGGGTTCACATCGGTGTCGAGTCGACGATAAAGTACCTGGGACTTGTCCTTGACAACCGGTGGAACTTCACGGAGCATTTCCGACGTTTGGGCCCCAAACTGGCGAGGGCTGGAGCTGCCTTCACGGCTCCTGCCCAATCTCGGTGGCCCAAACGCCTCCTGCCGGAGGCTCTACGCGGGGATCGTGCGGTCCATGGCTCTCTACGGGGCTCCGGTGTGGGCGCCCAACCTAGCCACGGCTCCGACCCGGCTTCTGAGGGCGTCCCAGAGGGTTATGGCGATTCGCATGGTGCGGGGATACCGCACGGTCTCCTGCGAGGCGGCGTGCCTCCTTGCCGGCACTCCGCCGTGGGATCTGGAGGCAACAGTCCTTGCACACACGTACGAGTAGCGCGTGGAAGTGCAACGCTGGGGGGAAGTCCCGCTGCCGCTCACGGAGCTCCGGCGAGGTCTCATGGCGGAGTGGAGACAGCGACTGTCGCAACCTAGTGCTGGACACGCCGTAATAGCGGCGGTAAGACCCCTCTTTGAGGAGTGGCTGGAGAGGCGCCACGGCGCTCTCACGTTTCGCTTGACACAGGTCCTCCCTCACCGGACATGGTCAGTTCGGGAGGTTCTTGTGTCGGATTCGGGCGGAAGCGACGCCTGGGTGTCACCACTGCAGCAACGGTCGCCTGGAGGACACGGTCGAGCACACGGTGGAGGTGTGCCGCGCATGGGCGCACCATCGACGTGACCTCGTAGAGGCGATCGGCGGCGGTGATCTCTCGCGCCCGGCGCTGGTTCAGGCCACGCTGCGGGGCGAGACGGAATGGGATGCCGTCGCCTCCTTCTGAGAAGCAGTTATGCTGGTGAAGGAAGCGGCGGCGCGCGAGAGACAACGACGAGCCTCCCACCCCGGACTAAGACCCAGGCGAAGACGTCTAGAGTCGCAAGACGACTACCGGCCACCGTAGGCGCGGTTCTGTGGATGGCGAGCGATGGGTAGCTCGCTGCCCGGCTAGGACCAGGACCGCGTCGACAGCGCGTTAGTGTTCCACGCGCGCCTCAAAGAGAAGGAGTCAGCACAGGAAGGGGCCCAAAAGGGCCAACACCTGCCGGGGTTGCGGAATGTGTATAATAGTTACCGTGACCCTGGAACATAAAGGGCAATCGTAGGAACATGAGTGGGTTTTAGTCAGTAAGAGTCTGACACGCCCTCCCGCCGCACCCAGGACGGGAGCAGTCATTGGATGATTTCCCACTTACCAAAAAAAAAAGGCTCTAGCACCTCATCTCGGTATTTCTAGCAGTTATTTCAATTCAATTTTATGACTTCGTCTTCCCATCTCGAATGTGGTCTGCCTTTGAGACGTTTGCCATATGGACCCTTCCAATTTGTTACCCTGCTAGTCCACCTGTCGTCTTCTAGCCTCGCTACATGTCCTGCCCACTTCCATTTTAATTTTTTAGCATAAGTTAGAGCGTCTTTGGCTTTAGTAATTTTTCTTATTTTTGTGTGACGATTTTTTTTGCATTTTTTTAATGTTAAGCATGCTTCTTTCCAATCCGCGTTGGCAGGTAATGAGTTTGTTTTTTATTTTGGATGTAAATTTCCATGTTTGTCATAAAAATTGCTGGGCCCCGCTGGACGAAAGCAGCCCAGGATAGAGAGAAATGGAATTCTTTAGAGGAGGCCTTCACCTTCACCAGAGGAGGGGTTCTTGTTACTTAATTAAAAAACAGAAAAAAAAGAAAAAATAAGAAAAAATAATAGTGTTAAACTAGAAATACATAAACTAACTTATTTACTTTTTCCTACTAAAAAAAAAACTAATTTGTAATTACAAGAAATAAAAGGCTTTTTATTTTTATTTTATTTTATTTATTTCAATTCAAACCATAATCGTGCCACCTTGATATGCATGAACTTGTTGTGGATGCTGCAGTCGTTTCCAACGTCCAGGTTCACCTCAAACGCGTACTCTTCGCGAATCATTATGAAATCCAAACCTGGATTCATCAGTGAAAAGCACAAGTGACCTTTGAGAATGGTTCCAGTTTTCGTGTGCAATAGCCCATTGTAATCTTCTTCCTCGATTGCGTCTCCTTAGCGCTGGTACCCAAAGTAGCCTACGAGCACGTAAGTTAACTTCATGCAGGTTTTTTAAAGTTTGACCACCTACCAGCAAACCATACTCTCTGTATGTCTCTCTCATTATGTGGAATTTGTACCTAATTACTTAGGTATTTAGAGAGGATTTTATTATTCTATATCTCGCGTTCTGGCGCGTCCGCTCTGCTCTTTCTGTAGCACCCACCGCTCACACACTCACTTACACTCTTGGTCAATACTTTTATAAAGATTTGTAGAAACTAAATATTTCATTTTAAAGCGCAGAGCCCAAACGGCTCAAGTTATAAAAAAATTACTGCGAGAGGGGGGGGGGGGGGTAGGCTGACTTCTGCCCCATCCTGAGCCCAAGGCTGGCTACGCCCATGGCGTCTCTAATAAAATCACTTTCGTTTTGCTCAGCTGTCACTTGTTTAAAATTGCATTCTTTTGAGAGCAGTTTCAAGGCTTGAAGATACTGGTCGATGGACTCACCTGGTTGTTGGGCTCGTTTTGCTAATCTGTGCCTGGAATATATTTCGTTAGGCGGCTTTAGAAATAATGCATCAAGTCTTTTTATAGCAATATCGTAGTCAGTGCAATCCTGTATATGCAAAAAAGTTGTAGAGGACAGATGATTAGTTAGTATTTGTAGTTTAGCTTCTTTTGCAATAGTTTTCTCGTTCGTAGCTATAGCTGTCAGAAAATTTTCAAAAGTGCTCTTCCAGTGTGTCCACTGAGGGGACAGATCTTGGCTTGAGGACGGGTCTCCATCGAAACGTTCTGGTCGAAGATATCTTTCCATTTTGTTAAATAAATTGAAGTAAAGAATATACCCGAAATTGTAATACTTAGGCTTTATTTAACAAAATTAATTCAACATATTGGTACGTTGACAGAATGAATCCGTCTTAGTTTTTCCTTTACTTATAGGCATTAAATACTGAACCAAGGAGTTTATAAATATTACGACATCGGAGTAGTGCAAAAGTTACTCTAACAGCGTTCCGAAATGAGTGAAACCGAGGGTACCAGGAGCAACATTTTGGAACGCCTTCGGTAGAGTAATTTTCGCACTGACAAATGCGATTTCTCATCCCTGGCTGAGCGTCGTTAAAAATTACCTGACGTATGTCAAAATCATATATGCGCCAATGTTGAAGTTTGATGTTGAAGAATGTATTTACTAAAGTAGAAACGAACAGGTTGTACTTATTTATTTGCAAAATATGATTAAAAAGCACGATTTTCCTTCTTTGCAATAGAGAGAAAAAGTTATGTTTTGACAGTGTTATCATACGACCCTAACCCTCATGACCCTAACCCGTTCCAAACAAAACAGTAAATCCCTCTGTAGCGTTCAAAAACAGTATAGCCGATCACTTTCTTTCGTTGTTTCTATCACTTTTTAATTTTCGAGTGAATTCCTCGCACGTTTTCGAACGCACTCTGAATGTCAAAACATTGCACATACACAGTACACAGACACACCCACCTCACACCTCACTTCATTTACCTACCTTTTTATTTGCAATTAAGTTGTATTGCAGTAGTAATTTAAAACTGTTTATTAGTTAATGCAGCTAAAGTTGATGATAATAATTAAAGCGGTGAAAACTTATGAAAGACCATAAGAAAACAACTTGGTTCCATTTTCTCATGTCATAGACTAAAGGAAAAGAAAAATAAAGAAAAGTTCGTTGGCAACTCGGTGACAGCTGTTTGACAGCTCCACTTTTATTTTCAAGAAATATCTTCTTTCGAGATTATAGCTTTTTGTTGTATATTTGTTTATTCATTGTGTATTTCGCATTGTAGTATTAATTATTCCCGTGAATATATTCGTGTACGCCACATAATAATGTGAAGTACGATGCCTAATACTATTTATAGATTGATCCGCAGTTAGTTTGATGAATTGTCTGATTGTGATGGTTGATCAGACATATTGACGAGTTATTTAGCAAAGATGGGTAGAAGAGAGGAGCCTGCTTGGGCCAGCGGCACCGTGGGGCTGGTGGCGGCCAGGGAGCGCGGGGATTTGGACAGAAAGTTTCAGAATCGGCTCACAGTGACTCGACCTATGATCGACAGATTGGGCCTAGAAAAAGAGCTTCACGGGCATTTGGGATGCGTTAATTGCCTAGAATGGAACCATGATGGATCGTAAGTATTGTCAAGTGATCGCTCATGCACATTTGTATTTGCATATTGTTACAACAATCATGAATATATTATAGAATACTGGCATCAGCATCAGATGATCTCCACGTAATGCTGTGGGATCCTTTCCGGTACAAAGAGTTAATGAACATAGCTACAGGACACACTGGCAACATATTCTCTGTGAAGGTGAGTCAGAACACAAAATTCCTAATCATTATCTCTGTAGGTAATAACAGCAAAAAGCATTGTTTTTGTCAGTCATTGAGTTGAAAATAAAAGATACTGTTTTGTACAACAAACAACTTACAAATAACTATTGCATAATTTCTGTAAAAAGAATAATCTCCATGTAATAATCAATAATGATTGAAATCATTAGGCAGCATAAATGAGTTTTTTTTTAAATCAACAACAACAAGCAATGTGTGGGTATTTCCACACCATAAATGTTATCATACAGCAGTTTGTATTCAGTATTTTTGTTTGATAATATTCAATGCTAATTAGAATCTGAAAAATGTGTAAATGACAAAGCATTTCATATTAAAACAACAATGAGTTTCAAGTTTTATATGTTATGCAATTTATTTCTACAGTAACCCTTGTAACTTTAGAATGTAATGCTTCTTATACAGTATGTTGTAGCTGTGACAACTGATGAAAAATAGTTGTTGCTTTTTATAACTAAGGTTTTAGTCACAAAGTTTGCATTCCTGTAGAATGTTTGAAAAAAAAACTATTGTATGTCTTTTCTCAGGCTATAGACTATCTTTGTACCAAATTTCATTTAAATTGGATCAGTAGTTTTGGTGTGAAAGAGAGACAGACAGACTGTTTTACTTTTGCATTTATTGTATTAGTTATGTTTGCAGGAAACTTTGTACTTATTATATTTGTGAGAATGGTATTGAGTGACCAATACCTAAACAGTTAAATATACCCATCCATACTTACTTATACTTACTTACTTATATTATAAATGGGAACGTGTGTCTGTCTGTCTGTTTGCCTTTCTTTCACGGCAAAACGGAGCGACGAATTGACGTGATTTTTTAAGTGGAGATAGTTGAAGGGATGGAGAGTAACATAGGCTACTTTTTGTCTCTTTCTAACGCGAGCGAAGCCGCGGGCAGAAGCTAGTGATCACATAAAAACAACTTTCTAAAGACATTTTAAACAATTAATGACTTATGAAATTAATTGATCATTTATATGCTATACCTACATTAGGTACAAAAATAAAAAAGTGATGGGGATTATTAAAATTAAATGTTCATTCTACCATCTGGAATGTAAATAAATATATCCATCAAATATTAAATTCAAATAATGTCTATGAACAAAAAATATGATGCAATAATTAACCAGTGGACATTATTTTATTTTTATGTCCTAGCCCATGTACAGTAAGGGCTGGTAACACTGCTGGGCAAAGCTCTCCCTCCATTTCTTCAAAGTCAAAGTCAAAGTCAAAACGTTTATTTCCATTAGACCATGGAGGCACTTTGGAACGTCAATTACATTTAAAAAAAAAAATTTTGATTCTAGTTGCCCATTCCAAAAGGTAGTTTTATATGGAGAAGAATGGGCAAGAAACTCCATACGTACTCTTTTAAAAATATATGTGTTACAATATTTAGTATACATGTTTACAATGTGTAAATTAAGTATGAATACAATGTCAAAGCTGTCAAAAATTTACGTTAAAATACATTAATACAATATGTAAAATACTGTGAATACAATGTCAAATCTGTCAAAAAAGTAGGTACGTTAAAATATAATTATGTAAAAAAATTAGGTCGAAGTTTAGAAATGAAAGCTATGTCACGTTTACGAGGTACATAGTGTAAACAAATTACTAAATTTGAGATGGTAGACGACCACTTTCAACAAAGTACAGAATTAGTGTGCGAGCCAGTGCAATCAACAACAAAATAAGAAAATAAAATGTATTTATATACCTATTGATAATTAGAACAACAAAAAATAAAATAAAAAATGTATGCTTAATATTATGTTTTATGAATAATAATTGAATTTAGTAACCAGTTTGATTTGTTTACACTGCAAATTGTCCTATGGGGCAGGACCATCAAGCTTCCAAGCATTTTTATCTTGAATATAATCTTCTAATTTATAATATGCTTGTTGACATAGTGTCTTTTTGATATGTGTTTTAAAGGAGACAATTTTTTTTGTTCGGGGATTAGGCCCACCACAAATTGTGGCATTTATTAATGAAATGCACGTTAGTTTATTCCTTATAATCTCTAGATTACAGTGGCAATATTAGCAAAACTCTAAGTAACCGGAATACTGGGAAATACGACAGTCAAAACATGACTCTCATAATGACCTAAAATCTCACAAGAGCGATTATTTAATGAGTGAATAGGTTTCCTAGGTATTTTATGTTAGAATAGTGCACTTTCAATAATAATATAGGTGTAAATGACATAAAAACCTGGCTTTGGTGTGATTTTTTTTCGATTATGCTTTTACTGTGGACGCCAATGCTTTTATAAGTAAAGTTGTTGCACATTTCGTTGAAATCGAGCTGTACAATTGTTACAACAGCTTTATATATTATGCACTGTATCTCCAGAAGCCATTTTTCTAACATCTATTGAATAAAAATACGAAAAGAACAGAAGAAGCACTTATCTGACTATCTAGAAAACTGTTGGAAACTATTAGGCTAAGTTTACATGACCGCGAGAAGCCGCGCGTCGCCGCGTGGTTGAGGCCCTGTCCAGGAAGGCGAAATCGCCGCGATTCGACTCGCGCGAATTCACTCGCGTGTAGGCAAGATACTAGGCACCAATACATCGCGTCCACAAGCATCGCGCGACTAATAAAGTCGCGCGTGACTCGCGCGTAATGCGCGCGAATTTCAGAGCGAGTGCACGTATAAAAGCTAAAAGCTCTATACGCGTAGACTCTGGACGCAACACTCGCGCGTGTTACGCGCGAGAGAATCGCGGCGAATTCGCCCTTCTGGACAGGGTCTGAGGCGTTCGCATGATGATGTGCATACCAGTCCGAATGTCAATGTTGCTTGAGGAGGGGGCAATTTGCTTATGGATTTTATACCGAAGGCTGAGTCGTCGCAGAAAATGACAAAGACAATAAAAAAGCTTTCTTGCATCCTATTTTAAATGAAAGTCTTTCACTTAAAATAGGATGCAAGAATGCTTTTCAACGAATGTAGAACGCGCGGTAATGTCTACGATAATTGCTGCTTACTTTGGTCTTGTACCGCGCGGTTAGTGGTACAGAGCGGTTTCGCGCGGTCGTATGAACTTAGCTTAATAATGTAGTCTGTCAGTGTCAAACTGATTGAAACTGTACCACAGAGCATCTACAACGGAATGTTAATTAGGTACGTTTCGTTTCACATAATATATTTAAATTCACGTTGAAATAAATGTAAAAACGTTCCTCAACATGCATTTTTCCGTAATAGTTTTTTACTATTATTTCATTATTCCCGTTAGATATCTATATAATTTTTAGTGGGTTAGTTATAATAAGGTGATGACTTGTTTCATGCGTAAAATTATTAATAAACGTAACCGTTTAATAGTGGGACCAAAAAAAATTGTCTCCTTTCCTTTCATAAGCTTTAATATTTCAAATGGAATTTTGTTATAACATTTAACACAGTACCCCAATATTTTACAACTGGGCTACATCATACCATAAGGCAAATAATGATTTTCTTAGCATGGATGATGCATTCCTTTTTCAAAGCCACCCCTGGTTTCTACAATGTTCTCGTAACCTAGTTGTAACTGTGACAAATAGAATGTGAGAAGTTTTGTTTACTTTGAGATAACCCACTATGATTCATTGTGACCTACACTTCTCGGCATCATTTTTATTTGAGTCATGATGTTTTTCTTCTACTCCATATTGACTGAGAGGATAATAGTGCAATATTATTCTTTTTATGTTGGGAATTTTGTTATGACTAACTTTGGATGTCGAACTTCCTTCCACTATTTTACACCTTTAGGAGATTTTCAAAAAAATCCTTAGTAGGATACCTACTCTTCATAAAGAACACACCCTCCATGTTTTATGTTTCTAGTAACAGCGGTTGGGGCTGTGTGTTGATGTATCACTTATCTATTTATTAATCTGTGGTATCACCCAGTGAGTCATTCTGTTTACTATTTTATGTAAACAAATAATTGTGCTTTAATATTGTTGTAACAAATCTTTACTTTGAACTTAAGCATATCATTTCTGAAATTTAATAAATTATTGAGTATTAATAGAACTATTGAAAATAATTTAACCATGAGCATAATAATGCTTGATTGAAACACTTGTGAATTCTTCCCTACAGGCATTTAAATTTTGGAACAGGCAACAAAATTCAATTTTCTGATTACCTGACTGATTCCAAAGAGTATAATAATATAATAGGTAAAGAGAGCCCTCTCTAAGCTTGACAAGGCAACCCTATTTGAACACGAGCGCCATCTGGAAATTGGACTTGGAACTAATCGTAGTATATATACCTATACCTAGCTAGATTGTACTATAGCGGCTTCTTCATATTGTAGCAAAACCAATTTAAGACATTTAATTGTAAAATATATTAGAAATAGATATTATATCTATTTATAATATATTTTACAATAAAATGTCTTAAATTGGTTTTGCTACAAAATACGGCCTACTAAACAAAAATAACTAAATTGAAGAAAAGGAAAGGGTATGAAATAAAAAATATAGTTTGCACACATTATCACTTTTTATTTTTATAGTTTTTCATTTTATTATAATATTCTTGGGCAGCTATTTTGGTTACATCGTCTCCTATATACGTCAATTTTCCAGACAAAATTCGGTTGATCGACCTGCACCAGCTATATATAAGAACATTAACTGTTAAATTAGTAAAATATTCCAATACTTTTTCTTTATGTCTGGTGCAGTTAAACGGGTAATCAACCATCGTATTAGAAATACACAAAATATTTTTTTAAATATTTTTTTTCGGTACATTTTTTTTTAACCATGTAAAAAAAAAAACTTTGTAATACAACTATTTTTTAAAAGAGTAAGTATGGAGTTTCTTGCCCATTCTTCTCCATACGTAACAACATTTCCGAATGGGCGGTAGATTCACTTTTGTTTTATAAGTATGACGTTTCAAAGTGCCTTTTTTTTGGTCTAATGAAAATAAATGATTTGACTTTGACTTTAGAAAAGCCGTTGTTATATTCTGAAGGTCATGGAAGCAATTTTCTAAATCTTCATTTGGGTAACACAGCCATTTTTTATTAGTGTATTCTTTGGCTTTTATATAAGAATTACTGTTTCGGTCTGATCTGTCGATAAGGTTTTGTTTGCACGTTTCACATGTCTTTACAATATTTTTTAGACATTTTGTCAAGACCCAGCCACATACATAATTTCTTTGACCTGCGTCAGTTTCCCTATCTACATTAAACACTTCTTCGTTACAAACTATTATTTCATCTTCTATAGAAACATCAGAAGACTCAGGTTTTGAATTTAATTTATCTGTGAAGAAGAATTCAATGGTCTGGAGACACTTATTTGAATCTTCTTCACAGTTTGCTCTACCTGAATGGGGCGAGTTATAATTATTTAATAATAATGCTTTAAATGCACCTTCAAACGCATTTGAATTTGGAGAATTATTTCTCGCCCCGTAACTTCTGATGTTACCAAAGAAATTTTCTACTGGGTCTTGGTTAAAATTTCGAGTCAAAAGTGCATCAAAACCATATCTTTGGGACACGATTTTCCAAATGGCTTCCATGCCTTCAATTGTCTTAATCAAATTTGTTAACGATGGTATGACTGTTTCGACCAATCGAGTTTTGTTTCCAATTTTTTTTTCATATCTAAATTTTACAGTTTTTAAAATAAGTTTTGCATCTATCCATAATTTATGATGCGGTGAGTTTTTTTTTACAGGGCCTTTATATTGTTTTCCGTTAGGTATATGGAAAGTTGACACATTCAAACTATCAAATAAATTATCTAGCAGTATTGTAATATCAATCAGATGTTTACATTCTTGTGGAAGATCTCCCCTGGCAGTCAAGTGTTCTGTAGCTACAGCAACGCTATGACTAAATAATTGCGTTGCCGATTTTACCCTCATTTTTCTTATTTTTTCAGGATTAATATGTTCTTCGGTAATTTTATTTAATAATCTTAACTCGCCATATGCTTTATCGGCTGCATACACTTTTTGGTAGTATTCCCATTTTACAACCTTTTCAATATTATTTATATTATATACTAAGTCTTTTGTTAATAAATTGTTTCTGATGCCCTTTATTAAATGAGGAACATCGAAAATAGGAATAATTTTTTGCCTATTAATGACAATGTGATCGTACCGCCATTCTTTATCCAGCCGTAAATATTTGGCTTTGGTGTCATTTACCAATTCGACTATAGCACCAACATTCACGGTGCTTTGGTCGCATACTGTGTTCAGTATTATCATGCCGGACTCTTGAGCATACTTTATTACTTCTTTTATTAAGTTTTTCAAATCCACTTTGTTTAGACCGGCTGTAAAGTAGTAAGCAAGAGGTTGTTTGAAATTTACTTTTACCCCCTTTACCATAAAAACCAAAGCATGGTCTGCAAATTTGGTATTTTTATTTGTTGCAAAACCATGAAATATATCTTTTTGTGCGTTATAATGGATTTGCGGTGTCAAAGACATTTCGTCAAAAATGAGACTGCACAAACGGTCTTCTACATTTGTACCTGATAAGGTTTTTTTTATTCTTTCGAATATTATTGGATTTATTCCTGGGGACATTTTAATAGTGCTTAATAATCGCTTCATTGCCTTAGTTGACGGCAGCGTAAATAATTTATTTAAAAGAGCATAGCATTTAGAACTCTTTTTATATAAAGACAATGACAGCACCTTTTCTTCAGTAGTGAAACGTCGCCCTTTAGGACTTTTTGAGGCTTGCATTTGCATGCTCAAAAATAATCGAGCCGGTTTTTTTAGGTCCTTTGTCAAATGGTGGAAGAAACCTTTTTTAGAAAAATTCTCAGCATTTTTCAGCCTGGTCATGAAGGACTGTCCTTTCTTCCGCAAGCGCGATATTTCCGTCCGGAACTGTTTCACTTTCGTGCGTAATGGGGCCATTAAATCTGTGGAAGTATAAAGGTAGTTTTACTAAATATTACCATAAAGGTTATGATTGATTCTAAGGGTTCATATAAAGTGGCATATGTGAATAAGGATTAATAAAGGAATTCATAAAAACAACTGATTCACAAACTATAACTTTTAAGAGATCAGGATAAGATATGTCCTCCCTCTCCTACGTACTTAAATGTTCATAAAATATTTAAACTCGAGATTTGAAACCATGACACGCCGATAAGTAGTTAATCATTCAAAGACGTGCCGTCAACTTGCTGGGCAAAGCCCTTTAAATAAAAAGTAAGATGGAACTAAATACAGACTGACTTTAGGCATGGGTTGTAATTTATCCAGCCAAATGTAGAACTTTCAATAGGTATTTATTGTACAAAAAGGTTTGGTAGCTAGCTATAAATCAAGTGCAAGTGTGCAACACACAAATGGCCACGGCCCACAGCAGCAAAAAATTAAATAAATACCTTCTCCAGGTGTTCTTCTAGACCTAGTAATTGCACTATAATTATGCTCCAGTATCACGCGGTTTGATGGCCCCTTCATTTTAGATAAACCTGAAATTAATAAAAAAAAAACAAAATTAATTAACTAATAAAAAGACTTCATAAATAACAATCATACATTTCCACAATAATAGGCTATGGATAGTAATAATAAAAGGCAGGAGCCACAGACGATAATTATGGTTTTTGGCAACAGTTTTTCATGTGTCATAATATATTATGTAGTTTCTGGTTACATATACAAGGATATTCATTAGGTGATGCCTAATTTTAAAAAAATTGTGTTGTTGTTGACTTTGGACCCCTCATGTGCCTTTTAAAGGTTGAGGACCCTGGAAAACTGAGATATATTTAAATTAATTTTACCTGCAGTTGCCGGTTGAGATGAGGAATTTTCAGAAATTTGCAAGTATTCTGTTGATGTCGATTCCGCGAATTGTCCTGCAAATGCATAAAGTTAGAGATTATATTCTACATCTATATATAAAAGAAGAAAGTCGTATTAGTTACTCATTTTATAACTCAAGAATGGCAGAACCGATTTGGCTGAAAATTGGTGGGGCGGTAGTTTAGGACCAGGGGACGGACATAGAATACTACTTATCATTTAATTTTAGTAACCAAAAATCTGATATAATGCGGGTGAAACCGCCGGGGACAGCTAGTTATTAATCAAAATAAAAATGTTAGGTGTATTCACCAACATGTAAACTGTATATTTATGTAGTCCATACAAATAATTGTTCTTTGTGGGAATCGAACCCACAACACGCATTGCAGGAGCCAATCACCACACTACTGCATGAACCATGTAAATAAAATATTTTTCAATTCTCTCAATTTTAAAATTATCAAAACATTAATCTAGCTGACCTCACAGACACTATGACATGAATTGTCAAAAAAAATTGAGAATTCTATTGCTGTACTCTCTCAGGCTCAATTGTATTTTAAAACAATCTAGAGTTCACATTAATTATACACATAAAACAACATCAATTATACACATAAAAATCTGTCAAGCCATTTGTAAAGAATTAATTGATAAACTCAAAATTAGCAAAATCTATGCTAATATTTTTAGGAAAAATTTGTAAGTTTGTATGTAGGGGGTAATCTCTGGAAGTCATGATCCAATTCTAAATGTTTTTTTACTGGCAAAAAGCTACATTATTCATGAGTGCTATAGGCTATATAATATCACGTCCCATGGGGGTGAAGCAGCAACCAAAAACCTAACATACAGATTAAATAATGCAGGTGAACCCGCAAGTAACTTGATAAAAAAGATTTACCAGTAATAATGGGCTGTGAGATTGTAGGTGGTAATGGTTGCTCAGACGTTGAGGCAGTTCCCAAGATTTCTGGATTTTGTGGTTGCCCTGTAAATATATATAATTTGATTAACAATTGTTATGACTTTTTTAATATTTTAAAATATTTTTAACAAATTTTTGCACTTTCATCACTGTAAATCTCAGTGTGCAATGTCAAGCCCAAAAAAGTCAGCTATATCCTTTCGTATGTTAGCAAATCTCCATACAGATGAAACTAATAATCAGGACAAACAAGTAACATAAAAGTCCAGACTTTTATGATACTTTTATTAGTTTCACCTGTATATATCCTGTATATACCAACAATTTTATAGGTTAAGTCTGTTGCCTAAATTATTAATATAAATGGATTATATTATGAGGGCTTACCAGGTAAATGAAGCATCGGAACTGCTAATGCACTCAAGCGTTTATTTCGGTTTTTGTGACTGTCGCTAAAGTGTATATCACAAACTCTCTTTTCTTTGTAATATTCAACATCGGTAGTTGTTTCAAGTTTCCCACCAACAAGACTGACCCAAGTCTTAAATCGCTCAGGAAACTTGACAGCATTTGGAAACCGATGCACTGGAACCTCTGAAAGTATTGATATAAATATGTCAGAGATACAATAGAGATATGTTTTTTATGAGGATATTATTTACTATTACTGTTCTTCCGCTTCAACTGAGGAAGCCGATGTTAAGTTGTCGGACTCGGTGTAGATACAAAAGATATTTTGGTTATCCTGGATATGGTTTGAAGATGACGGGCTTTCATAAAATCACTAACTTTTGCCCGCGGCTTCGTTCGCGTTAGAAAGAGACAAAAAGTAGCCTATGTTACTCTCCATCCCTTCAACTATCTCCACTTAAAAAATCACGTCAATACGTCGCTCGGTTTTGCCGTGAAAGAAAGACAAACATACAGACAGACAGACACACTTTCCCATTTATAATATTAGTATGGATGGATTCGTCCCCTATTCTGCCATTATCGATGCTCGCAAAATAGGCCGTGTTCTGAATTTGGATATCATTGCTGTAAGCGCGTCAACAAACCGCTAATGTTTGGTTGATGAAATTTTGGATATATTTTATATAAATTTGAAAATGCGGCCAATAAATTTGACATCTACTTTGACAATTATCTAACCTAAAAGTGGCGTATTATTTTTCATTTTGTATGGAAATATGTTAACTTTAAAAAAAAAAACTCGTAAGCCGTGAGTCTCCGCACCCTTAAACTATGTGAAAAAGCCTTCAGTTAGTGAGTACAATCTACAAGTAAAATGTGAACTTCCAACTCGACGGATCATAACGGAAACTTTAGCCCACATTTAGGTTAGTCAATAAATAAGAAAAAGTTTGGACATACTTACCACTGGGTGGACAACCAAATATGCAACGAGGCATTGTACACAAGATTTTGTTACACAAAACAGTAACAATACAGTACAAGTGTCTCTATCACAGTCTATCACGTAACTTTTCCGAAGTAACTTCTCGACCTCGACAGTAAGTTGGAGGAACAGAGGGCTCGACTCGACAACTTACTGGAGGGAGGTTTTTACCGCGAAAATACACAAAATGGAACGGAGAATTACTAACGTGCGCACCCGCAAGAAGTACCCGCCATTTGTGAGGAAAAGGCGGAACGGTGTGGCCACTTAAAATGTTTAGAAATATCTCAATGTTACAAATTAAAAATATTTATATGTATGATTTATTTATTTATTCGATTAGATACGCTATTTGTTTCTTTTTTATAGATTGCTTTATTGATAACACTTTGAATAATTATCTTAAATATTTTAGGAAAATCAAATTTACGGAGGCAGCGCCATCTGTTAAAATTGAGTACTAATTTCGTTACAAGTCCAAAAAATAGATGGAGCTACCATCTTTCAGAAATGTCATTTAATAGGATCTGTCCCCCCCCTGACTGATTCTTTGACATTTCTGAAGTCCTTGCAGATGTATTAAATTTTTATTGAAATAATAATAGAAATGCTTTTGAGTTTTATTGCTTTAGCAGCCATGAACTGTGTCCTCCATAACTGCATTTATTAATGAAATGGCATGAACAACTGAAATAAATTATTTTACTCATAAAAAATACTTGAAAGTGCATTTTAACATTTCAGCGACCAAGCGACGGCCGGCTGTCGGGCTGCTATTGTCTTTCTATTGTGTCTCAACTCACGTGTGTTCGATCGAAGGTTTAAAATGGTTTAAATGGAAATAAACAATTCGACTTGACAGGATTAGTGAATTTAAACAAACAATAAAAATATGAAACAAACTATTTAGCTCTTTTACATAAGTTTACATACAGACTCTAGAATGATTGTCCTAACCATAACATCTTTATTATTAAAAATAGTTCAGTGTCACATCTATTCATAATCAATTGAGGTTGCGATGCCAATTGTTGCCATGCATTCATTGATTATTTTGTGTTATATTTGCATGTTTATGTTGCCAAAATTTTACAGACTTAGTTTCTTTCACATAATCTATTTATATAAAAATGAAACCCGTTTTCCGTTGTCACGACATAGTATGAAAACGGCTTGACCAATTTGGCTAAAAATTGGTGGGGAGGTAGCTTACGGCCAGGGGACGGACATAAAATACCTTTTTTTTTAGTAACCAAAAATCTGATATAACGCGTGTGAAACTGCGGGGGCAGCTAGTTTGTAATATTAATGGACTGGACTGGGTAAATGATAATTTGTGAGTCATTTTTTGTTGTTGGTAATTGGATAGGTTGTGTAAAATTATAGTGCAGATCTCAATACCGGCTGTATTGATATTAATGATTGAATAATTTGATTTGATTTGTTCATTTATTAGCTCCGTTGCTATGTAGAAATTCTTCTTATAAATCTTCTTATTGTTATGGTAGAAGTCAGACATTTTAGGCCTGGTTGCTTAAAATATAAAACACTCTCTTTTTTTTATGGATGGGAATCATTAAATGACTTGAGTGCCAGACTTTTATAGACTAAAACACACCCTTGTTCCTTCAGTTGCCATGTTCCAGGGCCACGGTAACTATTAGAACTATTCCTCAACCCCGGCTGGCATTGGCCCTAGTGGGCCTTGTCACATGCAGACTGCTCTTAATCTTACAACTTCCGAAGACAGCTGCCCTTCCTTGGAGGAAGAGTCCAGTCCTTTTCAGTTTTTGACCAGACACATTGTCCGCAGTTCCTGTCACCGGACGTGATAGCGACGTGCGCGGCGGACGGCACGGTGCGCGCGCGCAGCATCCGCTCCAACTCGCCGCTGCTCGAGTGCGTCTGTCACTGTGCGAGGGTCAAGAGGCTCGCCACCGCGCCTGATAACCCTCATCTGTTGTGGTCGGCGGGCGAGGATGGGTTGATACTGTGAGTTTATTTCTTTGTTTTCTTTATGTTTATTACTAAAACTTTAACACATTCATCTGGGCAACAGCCGACTGTCACGATTTTCTAGAAAGACATTGTGTTTGGGTAAAGGCGTTACAGTGAATACAAAGTGAGCAAAAGAATATAAATATGATAAAAGTTAATTGTAAAAGACATTTTAACACAAGCATCTTCCAACCCTTATAAAAGCCTTATAAAAATGCAATGAACATTTTTATTATTATTTATTCCTCTATAATATGTGTGATAATGACATATAATTGTGTTTGCACCGCGCAAGCCTCTCTTACCCTATTTTGTGCATCTGACAGCAGAATTTCTAGCATTCGATATTTTATTTATTTTTTATTTTATTTTATTTTATTTTATTTTATTTATTAGGGACAAAAAACAGTTACACATTAGAGCGTACAATCAAAATCCTTAATATAATTTAACAAACATGTAACCCACACCATTGTCCACAAATTAACAATTGAAAAAAAGGGAAATTATGTTATTAAATTATTATTATATAACAAAATTAAATTATTATTAAAAATTAAATTTGTCACAATAATAAAAAAATCCCCGTTGGCCAATCATCATCTCCCCTTTTCCAACTATGTTGGGGTCAGCAATATTTGGCATTAAGACTTAAACTGACTTCTACCCTCTTCCCCAGCCAACACGACCTGCGCACCTCACACAGCTGTAACCCCGAAGCCACAAACGTCCTGGTGAACCTCCTCAACCACCTGGGGCGGTACGCGGAAGCCAAGTGCGTGGCCGTCAACCCTCGCCGTCCGTACCAGCTCGCAGTGGGAGCCAACGACTTCTACGTGCGGCTCTATGACACTAGGATGATCAAGCTGGCGAGGCTACAGGTAGGAGATGATGGAGGGGTTCAGGAGTAGGCTCTGGTACTCCCTCGCCTTCCGTACCAGCTGGCAGTAGGAGCCAACGACTTTTGTGTGCGGCTCTATGATACTAGGATGATCAAGCTGGCGAGGCTACAGGTAGGTGATGATGGAGGGGTTCAGGAGTAGGTTCAGGTACTCCTCGCCGTCCGTACCAGCTCGCAGTGGGAGCCAACGACTTCTACGTGCGGCTCTATGACACTAGGATGATCAAGCTGGCGAGGCTACAGGTAGGTGATGATGGAGAGGTTCAGGAGTAGGTTCAGGTATTCCCTCGCCGTCCGTACCAGCTCGCAGTAGGAGTGACTGTAACTATAGCATTACAAAGCCAAGTGCGTGGCCGTCAACTCTCGAAAAGTATTAAGGCAGTTGCACGATTTTTTACGTGGATGGATGATCAAATTGACTCTGTATCTTTGTATTAATTTGATCAAGCAAAAAATACGTGTCCCATATTTTCGGGCGGTCTATCAGACGGACTAAGCAAAATGCATTTTTTTATGTTGTCGTTAGTATCCTTATTATTGGTTAATTTTTCCTTTGACTGACAATAAAATTTGGAACCGTTCTTTGGATAACATCGTGAGTAGTGTATTTGTCATTTCTATTATTTTAGTACTCCAATCATGTGTCATTTTTAATAAGCTACTGTTTGTGTTCCTTAATAAAATAAGTACCGTTTCCTTCAAGCAGGTGAACGCATCAGCGTCCCGTCAGATGTGGGAGCGACAGAACATGCGGTGCTCGCGCGCCGGACACGGAGACCCCGACAACAACATCCCGCGCGCCGCCGTGCATTACTTCGCGCCCGGTCAGTACGCCAACATTGTAATAATAATACCAGCCTTATTTATTATTTATTTATTTATAGTTAATAGTTAATTAAAACGGTTATACATCAATTACAATAATTAACTTAGAACACAATACAAATATTTAATAAAATCTACAACACACTTAATTAATCATCATCTCCCTAGCCTTTTCCCAACTGTGGTGGGGTCGGCTGCAAGCCTAACCGGATTCAGCTGGATACCGGTGTTTTACGTGGTACCTCTTGGTTAGACTGAGGTACCTTATGAGGTTACCAGCATGTAGAATATGGACACGACAATTATTGTACCGATAGTTGTGTCAGTCAATGGTCTCATAGCGAAAAGTTTTGACCAACATATTCAAAAGCTATCGCTCAACAGCTGGCTCAGGAATCAGATTCAAAAAGCAGTTGTCTTGGATATCCCTAACCATCGTTAGCTTTGGCCTCAATACCTAGCGACGGTGGAGCACTATTATTTATGAAAATATTTTTATTTTGAAATTACTTTTTTTTAAATATGTAAAATCATATGTAAAATAAAGAATACTGGGAAAATACCAGCCTATTGCTGTCCCACTGCAGGCCAGTCCGTCAGTCAGATTACCAAAATGATTTGATAATCTGACTCACGGACTAATTGCTTTTTACGTCTTCTCGCCTATTATATATTTTGTTAATTATATTCATTCCAGGTCACTTGTCAATGGAGCCGAATGAACACACTTTCCCTAAGAAGGCGACCACATACGTTGCGTTCAGCAACGATGGCAACGAGCTACTCGTTAACCTGGGCTCTGAACAGGTAAACCATTTTTATTTTAAACGGATTCTGCCCACGTCTTCGTCTTAAAAAATGCGCTATAGCACTCGGAAGTAGTTTGGCTTTTTACTGCAAATATAGCTAGTTTAGATTAGTGTTTTTCAACCATCTTGTATACGCCATTCCCTTACTAGTAAAATAAATGGTGACACGCCAGAGTATAACAAAATCAGTGATGAATACAGGAAAGTAGACAGGCCCCCTTATAGCCTGAACCACAATTATTTAGATACTAGCTGTTCCTCGCGGTTTCACCCGCGTTACGTTAGGTTTTTGGTTACTGCCTCGCTCCCGTGGGCATAGCGTAATATTATATAGCCTATGTTACTCAGGGATAATGTAGCTTTCCAATGGTGAAAGAATTTTTAAAATGGGTGCAGTAGTTATTGAGCCTATTAATTACAATCAAACAAACAAAGTTTTCCTCTTTATAATATTAATATAGATATAGATATTAGTATAAATTTCTAATGTTTCAGATCAACAGTAGCATTTCTTTATTTGATTATGTTGCTATCGTTTGCTGTTCTGAAGGTTAATTGAAAAATAATGTATTTTTATAACCATTCAAACGTGGCGGCCATTTTTTTCAAAATGGCGGATCTGTGACGCCATTTGCAAAAAAATGCCAAAAAAACGGGATGTAATTTTTTTTATTTAATTGGAATAATAACTTGTATGGCGGCTAATAAGAAAGCTATTCTTATTGGAATCTTTATAAAACAACCTTAACATCAAAACATTGGTTTAATTAAGATTATATTATAAATATTGTAATTTGAAACCGGGAAAAGCGGGAAAATTTCGACTTTTCCGACTGTACAAAAGTCGTTATAACTAATAAAACGTACGTTTATTTCATAAAACTGTTACTTAATTTACATAAAAATACCATAATTTAATTTAATTTACACAAGAACACACAATGCCATACATATTCTTTATTCCACAAGCTTTACAAGGTCGCCGCGATAAGGACGACCCACTTGTCAATTCCGAGAAGTGTTATTTGATACTTCGGTGCGGCAACGTACGGACGTTCAAAACACTTGACGCGTGAATTTATGTCATCCTTGTTTTTTTTTCTAAACTTTGTATAAGTTAGAGCAGTCAAAATATATATTTTAAACGAAGTATTATGATTAAAATAGTGCGCATGTAAAGACGCCATTTGCATCGAGCTCAATGAGCTCGCTCCACAGATGCGCCATTTTGAAAATCGAGCTCATTGAGCGCGCTCCACAGACAAGGGGATAATTTGTGTATTGGAACACACAGCATATCAAAGCCATCATCATCTTTGCTCCAAAAAGTTCAAACCACAACATTTCTACTCAATAAAACTATAATCACCACTTCCTCAGGTATACCTTTTCGACATAAACTCAGCTCGACGACCAGTCCTCGTAGAGAGCTTCATAATCCAGCACAACCACGGCAACCGCGGTGAGAGCAAACACACGCCGCGGAACGGCACCAACGGCACCAGTGAAGCGCACGGCACTAACGGCACACTTGATGCCGTGCCGCAGCTGCCGGAGAGAGTACGGCGGTTGAAGGAGAGGGTGATAGACTTGTTTATACAATCTTAGATATAGTAGGTTACCCTATAGTTCCAAGCTCCCAACGGCACTAGGCAGACTAACAGTTTATTAGTTCTTGAATTGGTTTCGGATGATTTTCTCTGAGCCGGTGTTTCCTAACTGGACTACCCAGTTAGGAAACACCGGCTCCATCGCCCGATTAAAATAAGAAAAAATGACGTGTAAAAGTGTAATTTTGTAGCTATTTACAAAATAAACATCATTTTAATTTTCATCAATTTCACAACGGAGTTTTTTTTTGTCAACAGGAGGGTTTAGAATCGTAAACTGAATCCATCTTAAAAATGGTTGTAACGGCTTGACGAATTTTTTTAAGATCCATTCCGTCCTATTCCTGTGGAACGCATTCATTATATTACTAGCTTTTGCCCGCGGCTTCGCACGCGTTAGAAAGAGACAAAAAGTAGCCTATGTTACTCTCCATCCCTTCAACTATCTCCACTTAAAAAATCACGTCAATTCGTCGCTCCGTTTTGCCGTGAAAAAAAAGACAAACATACGATGACATCCTTCCCATTTATAATATTAGTATGGATTCTTCTTTTATTCCAGGCAAACGACTTTGTGAACAAAGGCAACTACTCGACGGCAGTAGAATTCTACAACGAGGCACTGGCCGCGTGCCCCGACTACGCCATACTGTACTCTAACAGGGCTGCTGCTCTCATGCGCCGCGGGTGGTGAGTGACGTTGTTGCGGCGTAACGTGTGACGTAAAGGTGTATCGTGTAACAGTGTGACGGCGTAACGTGCAACGTTGCCGTGAATTCACGGAAATCCGTCGTATCGTGCGTGTAGCGATACCTAAAGGCTGACATATATACATTTTACAGCGCTGATCCAGAACCGAAATAATAAATCAGCCTAAACGCACAATATTCCGCGACATTAAATATTCGTTTGCTATTGAACCCTGTTTCCTTAATTTTAAATGTGCTTACAATTTTCTATTTGGTTTTTTATTTACAATATCTATTTGTAGATTAAATTACGATATATTTGAAATAATCTATTTCTATTAGGCAATTCCTAGATAGAAAAATTATTAAGTAAAGGTATTATTCACTATAATACCTTTACTGTTGAATAAAGTTGCTAAGTATTGCTCGTGACATGACACAATAAGGATGACGACAACATAAAAAAATGGCATGCCGTTTGGTCCGTCCGTCAGACCGTCCATCGTTGTACCCAAGGGTGACATCAGAACTTTAACGCATTGTATCGTCGTAATTTTTTGTTTATGCGAAAAAATAAAAATACTTGTCCAATTTTTTTGGGTCACTATCAGAATACCCACGTTGTAAAATGACGATATTGCCCAAACGTCTTGATATCAAAATGACATAGTTACTAAATAGACATGAACGCTAAACGTCTCAGTAGCAAAACGTCTGGAACTTAAAATGTCTTAACTCAAAATACTCTTGTAGCAAATCATCTTTATATCAAAATGCCACAGTTATCAAATAGACATGTGCGTTGAATGATATAGTAGCAAAACGTCTTGATATTTTAATGACATATTCACTAAATAGACATGAACGCTATGTGCTCCTAGAGATGCTAAGTTTGTTGATATCAATTTATTGTTTGTTTGTGCCTAGTTAACTCCTCATCTAATAAAAATATATACCTGATAGTAAAAGTTGTTCATAATGATTAGAACAATGACCCCATTTAAGGTTTCGCATAAACAAAAAATAATGTTGTGTAGTGCATTAGGCGAAATTGTCTTTCGGCTTAAGTACCTTGCTTTCATGTCATCGAATGTGATTGTCTTTCAGTGAAAAGATTATTCTGTAGAGATCCGTGTTTGAGCCACTATCAGCTTTAGTAGCTAATCTAAATACCTATTTTTTTAAAATACCTAAGCAACTAACACCTACCTACGAAAGTCCTAAGTATAGAATACTGATTTAACTAAATATCTAATGTTTAAAATATTAACAGTTATTACACTTAGGTTTTTAATATACCAACATCATGTTGGAACAAACTTTGATATAGGAAAATATGTAGGTAAGTTCGAAATAGGGCACCCCGACTTGGACAGGTTAGGTTAGAAAAGTATGACAGGGTCCAGTGAGCGAGCAAGCGAGCGAACAGACCCTGCCATTCCATTCGCGGTTTTTTTCAAAGCCTGTAGAAATAGAGCCCCGCGAAGCGGAGCTCCGTCGACAATTTCGGACTTTTATCATTAAGAGTTGGTAAACCAGACGTTTTCACTACTATCTCATTCTGTGTTTTTGTTATCCAACTAATATGACTTCTGGCTAATAAGGTATTCTAATCATACAGACTATTCGCAATTCCAGACGTTTTGCTACTAGCTCATTCTGCTTTTATGTCGTCTAGCTGAATAGACTTTCTGCTGACTGGGTACTCTGCTTTTTTGTCATGTAGCTGAATTGTCTTTCGGCTATCAAGGTACCTTGCTATCATGTCATCCAACGTGGTCTTTCAGCGAAAAGGTTATTTTGATAGTGACCCATTTTTTTTTTCATAATCTATCTGACAGTCTAATTATTGTTTTGAATGAATGAATGAATGAAGTATAGTTTTTATTCGTCTCGCCTATTCTGGCCAAAACAAAATAATACCAAATTGGCATTCTCTCATCACAGGTCAGGCGACACCTACGCGGCAATAAAAGACTGTTACAAGGCGATAAAACTGGACTCCTCACACGTCAAATCCCACTTCCGGCTGGCCAAGGGTCTGATGGACCTCAAGCGGGCCCGGGAGGCCCACGAGTGCCTCCTGTACTTCAAGGACAAGTTCCCGCGCCACGCCACCAGCCACGCCGTGTTCCTGCTGCAGAAGGATATCAATGTGGCCCTCGAGGGCATGGAGACTAACCCTGATGAAGGTATGGGGGGGTTGTGCTAGTGGGAAGTGTGCTGTGTTTTTTGGGGGTTAGGATTTTTGTAATTAAAATAGATATTAATCCAATATGGTTTTTATAGTTTGTTTCTGATTTACTGTAAATTTATGCTCTTTGTCTTAATATTTTTTACTGTTAAGGTGGATGATCAAGGTCTAATGTAGCTCGCGACATTCAAATTTTCTTACGTATTTTTGCAATTTGCAGCTCAGTGTCTGGGTGTGTGTTAATATAGAATGATTTCCGACTGTAATAGGCCATCAGTTACAGGCCTATTTCATGAAAAAGTCATTTAATCGAGTTGTATACATTCTGAGGACTGCAACGTCAAACTTACGCAGCTTATTTGTTTAACACAACGGGACAAAATGTTGATGAAGTCGTAAGGTGTCTAAAAGCAACTCTTTTTATTTAAATTTTTTATAAACTCTTTTTTGCTGCCTATATTTACCTTACTGCCCCCCTCTTCTCTTCTTCCTTATTCCCTCTGGGAGGTTTATTTCAGCACTTATTCCTTCACTCCCCCCTCAAATAACCATCCCCCCCTTGTCTTCCAGCAGCCGCGGAGGCGGAGGACGCGCAGCCCACCAGCCTGCTCGAGCGACAGCTGCGGGGCGCGGCGCTGGACTACGAGCAACGCTTCCTCGGACACTGCAATACTACCACTGATATCAAGGAGGCCAACTTTCTTGGCCCTGACGCTAATTATATTGCTGCTGGGTATGTCACAATTTTAATTTCTTTAAAGCGCATCTACACACGCGCTATTCACACATTTCCGAGTACCATTTCGTAAGGGATTTTGAAAAATGCGGTTACGTAGAATTTGTATGAACTAGTTCCGGACGCACGGAAGCTCTGACAGTGCTATCCGATTATTATCTAGGGACGTTGACAACAACATCAACATGAACAATAATAAAGTTTGAAATCTAAGAAAAAAACACAACACAGGCGCGTTATTATCTACTACTCGCAACGATTCCTCGGTCATTGCAACCGGCAATATTTTTTGTGTTTTCTCTTTCCTGGTTAGCAGAATAACCATTCTCATGAATATTCATTCATTAGAAATATTGAATTTTCAATACAACGCCATCTCTGAATCATTGCGTCAAAGCTGCCAAAGTCAGTGCGTCGCCATAAATTATATGGCGTTGTATTGAAGTACAGTTTACAATTGAACTTAGATGCTCTTTATCTTTGTATTAGCATAGCAAAAAATATGTGTCACGTAGTTTTAGCTGGTCTATCAGACGAACTTTTTATTTATTATTATTAACTAGCCCGTACTGTCCCACTGCTGGGCAAAGGCCTCCCTCCATTCCTTCCATCTCTTTCTTGGTCTGCCGCGTCTCCGTCTCGCCATTTCGGGGCACCAGTCTTGGGCTCTGCGGGCCCATTTATCGTTAGGCATGCGGCAGACGTGTCCAGGCCAGTCCCATTTTAGTTGGGCAGCCTAAAGAATGCCATTTTTTTATGTAGTCGTCATCCCTATTAATGGCATGTTTGTTCTAGTTCCGACGACGGCAGCCTGTTCATCTGGTGCCGCAAGTCGGGCAACATCATCCGCTGTCTTCGAGGAGACGACTCCATCCTCAACTGCATCCAGCTCCACCCCTCCATGTTCCTGCTCGCCACCAGCGGCATCGAGACCGTCGTGCGGCTCTGGAGCCCTAGGCCTGAGGTACTACAAGTACACAATCAGTTCAATTGTGTGCAACATCATCATCGATCAGACGATTTAATTGGGGTTTTAACTTTACCAGGCAAAATATTTTTGCACAAATAGAGCAATGTTAAAATCTCGACTCCGTGTATGTAACAAGTTTTCAGATTGCCTTAAATACATAGCCAAAAATTGGTGCGAACACACGGACTAGTAGTTCATCACAAAATATACTTAATTGCCAAAATGAAAGTTTGTACGAAACCCTTGGTACGTGTGAACGTGTCGGTTTAGCACAGACGTTCTTTTCGATATCCTTCCGTACTTGATTTGTTTTATTTTTCTAACATATCTCTTATAACCAGGACGGCAAAGAAGAGTCGCGCATCATCCGCGACTCAGGCTCAGCGGCGCAAGCCAACCAGCAGCGCATGCGCAGCGACCCGTTCGAGGCCATGCTGCTCAACATCAGCTTCGCCGGCGGCGCCGACCGCGACCTTCACTCGCCCGCCTGCAGACCGACATAGGTACGTGGTACAGACAGACAGACGAGCTGTACACAGCTGTTAACAAAGCCAACTTTAGCTGTCGACAGAGACAACTCTGTCGGCAGAGCCAACTTCATATCATATAGCTAACTACAATATAAAATAAAAAATTACGCCACAACTGTGACACATCACACCCATCGCCATTTTGAGGTCATTTTAGCATAGCCACACGCACTTCTTTTTACTATGAACACTTCTTCAAATTAGAACACAAAAACGCTGCTTTGCAGCCGACCTACATAGGTACGTGTTACAGACAAACAGACGACTAGCACACAGCTGTTTACAGAGTAAACTAGCTGTCGACAGAGACAACTTCAGCTGTCGACAGAGACAACTTCAGCTGTCGACAAAAGCAACTTCAACTGTCGACAGAGACAACTGCAGCTGTCGACAGAGCCAACTTTAGCCGTCGACAGAGACAACTGCAGCTGTCGACAGAGACAACTGCAGCTGTCGACAGAGACAACTGCAGCTGTCGACAGAGCCAACTTTAGCTGTCGACAGAGACAACTGCAGCTGTTGACAGAGCCAACTTTAGCTGTCGACAGAGCCAACTTTAGCTGTCGACAGAGACAACTGCAGCTGTCGACAGAGCCAACTTTAGCTGTCGACAGAGCCAACTTTAGCTGTCGTCAGAGACAACTGCAGCTGTCGACAGAGCCAACTTTAGCTGTCGACAGAGCCAACTTTAGCTGTCGACAGAAACAATTTCAGCTGTCGACAGAGACAACTGCAGCTGTCGACAGAGCCAACTTTAGCTGTCGACAGAGCCAACTTTAGCTGTCGACAGAGATAACTGCAGCTGTCGACAGAGCCAACTTTAGCTGTCGACAGAGACAACTTCAGCTGTCGACAGAGACAACTTCTCGAAGTCGAAGTTGACTCTGTCGACTGCAAAATGCTGCTTGGTTGTATGAGGCCTTACATTTTTGTACCTGTCACGCCACATTTATCGTACGTAACGTACGAAGGTAGGCAGTGTACGTCTTTGATTACGGCAAGAAAACGAATGACAATAAAATCGGGAGATAAAATTTGGAGTAGTAGCTTCATACCATATAGCTAGCTAGCTACAGTACTTATCAAATAATTACTTACGCCACCCTTTTATTTTTTTCTGTTTAAATACATTTGCGGGCGAATAGAGGTAGAAATTGTCTTATGAATTAATATTTAATTACCACCTTTTTGGCTATCTATGCCTGTTTATTTGTAGTAGAGACTAGAGAATCGTAAAAATATTTTCACACATATTTTCATTTACAACAGATAACTAAAATCGATATAAAGCCGATATTTTTTAATTCACACACGTAAGCTTCCATTTGAAGCACAGCAAACCGTAATGTCCACATAATTTATGTTTCTTAAATTCTAAAGTAATATTTAAAATCGTCATTTTTCTTTTCAGGTAGCACCAGAAATAAGTTATTAAACAATATTTATAGGCGTTATAGGAGCGCGGTCGATAAGCAACATTGTAATCACCACTTCGAGTCATTTGTAAATAGTTACTATTATATACATTATTACATATAATTATTAAAACGGCGTTATCATTATTTAACACCTTTTTTAAGTTATATTCTACGTCGTTTGTGCTACGTACTAGAGACGTGTTATACAAGTTGTATAATTCATAGGATGTAGGAATATTACACAATCCGACTTCTACATCATTTGTATTTTTTATTACCAAGGGGAGTAAAAAGTCGCTGGTTCGATATCGTTTGAATAAAAGTTGGCAAAAGCCGATTAAGGGGTAGGAGTATTATGGGAAAGGTAAGTATTTTTTACACAAATACGTCACTATAACGTGAAGTTGACGTGAATTTGATTTCGATCGAATGCTATAGGTACTTGTACTATTGACAAGTTCGTGTTTATAAAATTAATAACAGTAAGCCAATTGGCTTACAAATAAAAAATAACTTCGTACGAAGAGTATCGTATTAGCTAGTAACTCGATTGTGGAGGTTTGATAGGTCCGCGTAGAACAGTAGTATTCACTGCATCTGATATCTTATAACCCTATAGGTGGGTTAAGTCAGAATGGTGCATTCAAATGTTGTGCTGGCCCAGTGATTAAGGCGCCCGCCTCTCATATGAGTGGTTGTGGTTTCGAATCCGGGCAATGCCAATGTGACTTTTTCAATTCATATGTACTCGGAAAGCACATAAATCCGTTGGTCCCAGTTATCATTCGTAGAACTTGACAGTCGTTACGAGTAGTCACAAGCCAGAAATTCTGACCAGTCCAACTAAAGGGTATCGTGTCGCCCAGTAACTGATATTGGAGTTCGCCCAGTAACTGGGTTGTGGAGTTCTGACAAGCAGTCGCTTCACGTAAAACACTGGTATCCGGCTGAATCTGGCAATACTGGAAGCCGACCCTAACATAGGAAAAGGCCAGGTAGATGATGATGACTGGCAGGATGGTGCGATGACACTTGGTGTCTCTTGAAGTGCTGTTGAACGTAGGAAGAAGGGAGGTCAATTATAATAACGACCCGCCACAGTAATCTCGGCTATTCACTGCTATAATGAACATTTAATTTATACTTAAACTTTTCTCCCTAATTGCCCTGTCTATTGGCGATAGCATGGAATTCGGTTCAGTCATTTCAGAGTTTATTGCCAATAGACAGACGCACTTATTAGGAGGATATGCGTTGTTTAACAAGTATCTAGTACGTAGCATATAGACGACAATTTAGTTATTTTTCTGTGTGCAAAGTAACGTGACGGTGCCAAGTGTGATTTGTTTTGTTTTCTCCTTTTTTGTATATGATTGACGTCAATGTGACGGTCGATAAAAATTAAAATAAAGAATTTTGTTACTAAATTTTAGTTCTTATGTTTTTGAAGAAATTGAAGGCTAAGGGTCGGTGAAAATAGAATAGAATTTGCTTGAATCAGTTTTTATTTATTGTTGACATGCTGAACAAAATACTAGTCCACCCGCGACTTTGTCTCCGTGAAAGTTAAATCAAGGAAAGTAAAAAGATAAAAAAGTTCCTGTTTTCTGAAATTAATTAAAATAATCTAAGTACTCTTTATAACATTATCTATCTACTGTATGTTCCGAATATGATACAGCTGTTTTGGAGATTAGGAGGGTTTGTCTTGATCTAAAATCTACATGTGAAAGTTCGTTAAGTAATAATCCGTTTTGATATTACGAATATGCCTTTAATTTTGCTTATTTTAATCAATTAATTGAGAGCCAAAATTTATTACAAATAAAAGTTGAAATGGTTTTAGATAATTTCGTGCGGTATAATAAATACTTTTCTTCAAATTGTTGACTCTTTTGTTGTATTTTAATTCACTTATCTATACAGTATAAATGTAATGAAACTGGCTTTTATAGTTTTTTACTAAATGCATATGAATGCACTTTTTCTATCTGTTGTCTACGTCTAATTTCTGAAACGGTTGAACTTAACGAACTGATGTTATAAAGTATATTATTTTCCTTTATCGTAGAAAAATAATACGAATTTCGCGCAAATAATAACAATTCCGAAAATCGATATTGTTGTCATAAGCTGGGCCTCGAGCCTCGACTGCCTCACAGACGAAGTCGAGGGCGGAAACTAGTTAATTAATAAATAAAAACTGTTCGAGAAACTTCTATTCTATGTTTAGTTCGCGTCACGTAATCTTGCCCCTCTGAAGTTCGTCGCAATTGGCTGCGCATTAGTCGATTTTACAAAAAAACGTGCACCGCGCATGCGCGGTTTTTGAAAGATGGCGCTTGTAATGGCGTCTCTGTCACTCACATACGTTCGATGGTTACTTCTGTCCTGCTTGCTCAATGCGAAAGTACTGTTGTTGCCAAAACTGTTAAACTTTGTTATGGTTTTTAATTATTTTATTTTCACCGCCACAACATAAATCAAACTAATAACTGCTATTATAAATACAGTAAAATATTGCCCGTTTAAAAGCAGCTTTACAATCGCAATGTTTACAACTTAATTCGATTCTGTAATAAAACAAAAAAAAAACACCGAACGTAACACTGTTGTACGTGATTGTACCTGCGCGGTCGTCACAAAAGCCTAACTTTAGAGGGGCAAGCTTACGTGACGCGAACTATACATACACTGTTCGTAAGGGTGAGATACGAAGATATATTGTATGTAAAATATTGGAAGAGACTAGTGAAACTAAAATTGGAAAATAATAGAAACATATTTATAATATATTTTGACATAGACTTAGTTACAAGAACTGATATATAATCATATGTCATAGCCGTAATTATAATCTGCTGTATCATAGTACCTAAATATTTGGGTTGCTGCGGCACCACTTTCTGCTGTGGCGTGATGGCTGAAGAAATTATGAAGGAAATGCATAAATATAATTATGGCAGTTATACAGCTTTACTTTAAATTTATCTGATAACTTAATAGGGGTCGTGGTACTCAGCATTTTGTATACTATAAAATGTATAACGAAGCAGATTCTTCGTCTCTTACCAGCCTATTACTGTTCAGGGCAAATTGGCGATTTCGGACTTAAATCCAATTCCACAGATTTGTGTGTGATGTCCAAAATAAAGTTTATACATTTTTTGTTAATTATAAAACAGAAAGAGAGTTCTTGTACTCGTGGTATTTAACAAAAAAATCTGCTTCTTTATACGTTCTTCTTATTTTTTGAGCTACAAACAAATACATATCCATCTCTATTTGTTGCAATTTCGGATTTCATTCCACAGTAAAACTGTTGAAAACAATGAGTATTATGACCCGTATATTATCTGGTTGTTGGTAAGGAAAAATAAGGCTTTATATTATGTCAGTTGTAAACAATAATCAGTGTCATATAGTCCTCCTGTACTGCGAAGGCTCTTTGACAAAGTCTTTCTTATATCACGATATTTATAAGATTGATGTTTACAAATTATGATACTTGAATTGAAGTCACTATTCTTGCAATCCATACTAATATAATATAATGGGAAAGTGTGTGTGTTTATTTGTCTGTCTATCACGGCAATAGGGAGCGACGAATTGACGTGATTTTTTAAGTGGAGATAGTTGAAGGAATGGAGAGTGACATAGGCTATTTATTGTCTCTTTCTAACGCGAGCGAAGCCGCGGCCAAAAGCTAGTTTTAATACTTGCAATATGCGACAGATGTAAGTGTAATGTTACAAGTTCTTATTGTTACATTTTGTGTACTCTTATGATTTAATCTGACCTGGTATATTACTGGCAAATGATTCCGATGAAGGAGCGCCTTTACCCAGCAGTATTACAGCATATTCAGTAATAGTTACTGATATTCAATTGGAGTATTATAGTTTTATATACTTTGCAAGTATCGTATCTTACAAGTATCACATCTAATGGTGTGATAACACTGGATTCTGCAAAATACGCCAAGAGAAGTCTCACCAAAACGTATCGTATATTGCAAGCATAGTGATATGCAAGTACCGTAATTTGTAATTTGTTAATGTTTTTCTTACAATATGCTATAGTGACTTGCAAGTGCCGTCTTTGCAAATACGTTCTTGCAAGTCTTGTAATGTTGGAAATTACAACGGCTTTGTTCATCAGTCATCACGCCACAGAGAACACTCACTAAGTAAGAAGCAAATGACAAGTGCAGAAGGATTTTGTAGCGGATAATGAGGGCTGTCTAATGGTAGTGAGAATAAATAGAAGTATACTTTTAATAAAACAACTCATTGAACATGTTTCGTTTATCTACCTTTTTTATTGTCACCCTGTAGGGATATAGCACACTGGAACATAATGGTGCCGATTCTCTTAGTCACAAACTAGACTAATTTTAAGTTAAATGCATCTTTCTCTTTCCATTTCTTAAAGAAAAGGACAGAAGATACAATTTAGTTTAATCCTGTCAAATTAGACAGCGCCGGAAGAAAATTGACGTATATTTAGACGCCATGTTTTTAAAACGCGTCTAAATGATCTATGGAGTGTCTAAATTTGACAGGACTTAACTAATATTTTATCTTCTGTCCTTTTCTTAATTCAATGGAAAGAGAAAGATGCACTTAACTTAAATTTACGTTAGTTTGTGAACAAGAAAATCGGCACCATTGATAACGGCCATTTTCTAAAATTTAATTATCTATGGTTACTAAGGGATAGAATTTTGACATATTAATTATGGAGATTGGAGCTTTTGGCAAATAATTATCTATCTTTAGTAACTTAATCTAACGATAGATACATTATTGCAAATGACCTTAAGTCAACATTCGTTACATACGGTTCTGAAGTCAAAACGCTGTAGTATTGTTAATTCAGGTATTCATTGTTAGGTGCTAAAATATCATCCTCTCCCTAGCCCTTTTCCTACTAACTTGGGTTCGGCTTCCAGCCTAACCGGATTCAGCTAGATACTAGTGTTTTACGTGGAGCGACTGCCTATCAGACCTCCACAACCCAATCTGAGGGACACGGTACGGTACCCCTTGGTTAGACTGTGAGACTGGTAATAATTTCTGGCTTCTGATTCCCTGTAATGACTGTCAAAGTACTAGTAATGCCAACTGGGACCAACGGCTTTACGTGCTTTCCGAGGCACGGAGTTTCAGTTACGTCCAAGATAAACTTTAGAAAGTACATAATATGAATTAAAAAAGTCACATGCGTACTTGCCCGGATTCGAACCCACAACCTCGTTAGGTATTAAAAACAAGTAATATAAATATTTGAATATTATATACTCGCGTTTCGATGAGTCGCTGCAATAAGTACTTCACCTACAATTTAATGACGATAATTTGACGACCATTGAATAAAATGGAGGGATATCAGGTTTCAGTTAATGGTGCCTAGTTAAGTTTAAGTTAAGCCTTTATGGCTGCCTACAACCGTGTTATAATAAGTACTAGTGACTAGAAGATTTCTTAATTTAAGATAAGGTTTGAATATGTAACTGTATTTAGAAAAGGAGGTTCTCAGGAGGAAAAAAACACTAAAAAGTAAAAAAAAAAGATTTTTTTATACTTAAGACAGAAAAGTAACTTAAATTTTGTTTTTGAAGGTGGTTCTTTTTAGAAAAGTTTTTTATTTTTTTATTCTCCGATAATGTAATGGCCCAGCGGTTAAGACACGCAGCTCATGTGTGTGAGGTTGTGTGTTCGAACCAGAGATCCAATGTGACTATCAATTCATCAATAAAAAAACTTTTTGTGTTTATAGCCCATTTATTAAGAAAGGTTATAGGCTATATACCATCACGCACAGGACAGCTTGTTATGAAAGGTCGAAATCGCCAATCCACACTGAGCCAGCGAGGTGAACAATGCTCGCGCCTTGTCGGGAGGAGAAGAGGCTTTTGCCCTGCAATTTCACATAAGAGGCTGGTATTATCCTACCGGGGTTGCGGAATAGTTCTAAGGGGCCCGAGTCACACCGGAATGGCAGCGGCCGGCAGCGTCACTAGAAACAAGAGGCACGCGGCCGCTGGCAGCCGTTGGCGGCCTCGCGACCTTTTCAAGCTTTTCAAGCGATACTAGTCTTTTAAGTATGTAGTTAAAGTTTAAAATTATTTCACACTGGAAGTGCTCGCCGCGCCGCTGCCGGCCGCTACCATTCCGGTGTGACTCGGGCCTAATGGTAACCGCAGCCCAGGAACATAAAGGGCAACCGAAGGAACAAAGGTGGGTTTTAGTCAGTAAAAGTCTGACTTTCCTTCTGCCCAGGGTGGGAGAAGTCATTGGATGATTTTCCATCCATAAAAAAAGGTTGGTATTATCTATGTAAGTATATAAAACTAGCTTATGCCCGCGACTTCGTCCGCGTAGAATAATAATTCTCGTTCCAGTGAGATTTCCGGGTTGAAAACTATCCTATGTCCTTTCTCGAGTCCCAGACTATAATAATATTATCTGTACTAAATTTCATTCAAATCGGTTTAGTGGTTAAGGCGTGAAGAAGAGAAAGACAGAGAGACAGTTACTTTCGCATTTATCGGGCACGATCGTGCCCCCCGCCAAGACAAGCAAGCGAAGCGCAGGGGCACTAGCTACCCTTTCTCGAAGTGTTTCGCCGTTTTTTTGAACCCTCATAAAGTTGGTTTCCGATGTACCAGACAGTTCATATTCACAAGATGTGATGTCAATAATAAGACTCATTAAACATACAAAGTCTCAATTGAATAGCTCTAATACTTAATTTTATTGATATCTAAAATACACCGATTTCGTCACTGACTCACTGATGATCATCAAAATGTTTGGCTACTTCCTGAAGTGCTAGAATGCTGAAATTTGGTATGTAGTCCGAGTTTAGTATACAACCAACAAAAAAATTCCTAAACTTATAACTTTCGCCCTCGTGTGTTCTTTGTGCAGAGTAAAAGTCCACTAAGGTTTTTTGGAAATCCGAACCCAGGGATAAAGGGATGGGAGTTTCGACATCTACTACACATGACAGTCAGGATCAACGGCTTTACGTGCTTTTCGAGGCACGGGATGTCAGTGATGTTAAGTTAAACTTTAAAAAGTAAGTACGTACATTGGTACTTGCTCGGATTCGAACCTACTACATGAGAGGCGAACGTTAACTATTGGGCCATAACGACACATTTTAGATTTTTAACGATAGTATTTACTAAACCTTATTTAACCTAACTAATTTACTTTTATAATTGGCATCAGGTAATGACATAACTACAATTTTATTTAATGTTTGTATTTATACAACATGTCCCGGAATAAACGCACACCACCAGACACTCCAATTAGAATATTATGTTATAATCATAATATATACACTGAATTTTTATTATTATGTTTAAAACACTGTTTTTTTATAAATTAGTTGTACTGATTGTGGGAGAAAATTATAGTCACATTACAAATCTACGCATGCACACAGTCGCACTTGCATAAGGGTCTAGGCCTCTAGGGTCTAGCGTAGTAGGTATTTTATCTATTTTAGTTTGTTTTGATCGCACAGCGGAAGTGTGACAGCAGTTTACGTAGTTTTAATTATTTTTGGGATAAAATTTTAGATATATTAAAAATTACAAAAATCGATTTAGTAAACGATTCTGAACAAACTATTTTCTCAAAGTGCGTTAATTCAGTTACACATTCATTGTATACTTTTTTTTAAGCTTACAGGAAATTTAAATAATAATGATGAATCAGACATTCATCGAGCAAGTGTTTTTACAGTCTAGCATACCGGGTAATAATAAGTAGAATTATAAGTAAAGTGAAAACGATTCAATGTTTTCCAATTTATCGAACTTTCACCTCCTCGTACGTCAGTAATAGATACTTCACTTATTACAATGACGAAAGAGATCTTCACTACAGGGACCTAATTCTCGGTTTATGTGATATAATATCGAATTCGATAAGATATCGAGAGTCTTAATATCACAAAAAATATCACAAAATTCAATGACAAATGAATGAAATGGTTGGATAATTATCTCACTCGATAAACTGAGAATACCGATTTATCCAAATAACTCGATATCCGCCATTTTAATTTGATAAATATCGATTTTGATATTTATCTAACGCACGAGAATTGGGCTCCTGAATTGTCATATAGTTACCTATATCTAGATAGGTTATATGCAGTCAAAAAGTGGCACTTTAAAAGTTTGCTATTTGACCAACATGATACAGAGTATCGCGTTGACATTTGACGTTCATCTCTTTTTCACTCGCACTACTTCAATCATACCATCCTACTTTGACGTGTAATATGTATGTGTGCGTTAGTGTGCCGTTTTTGAAGTTAGAATTTCGTTTAGGTAACCTATCTACACTTTTTTACTTATTATATCATTGGTTATATCTATAATATATAAGGTAATCTTATCAAATAAATGTTCAACAATTCAGGAGATATATTTTAAAATTATTATTATAACATAACAAAACATTCTTACATAAGTAAGGTAGAACTAATATTCTAAAGTATATTATTAAATTAAATAATAACACAGGTATTCTTCAGCAGTTCAGTATTAAATGAGTAAGTACTTATGTAGTAAAACTAGCTGACGCCCGCGGTTTTACCCGCGTCGTACCTGTTTCCGTAGGATTTTTGGGAAGAATACTATCCTAAGTCCTTTTTCAGGCTATGGACTATCTCTGTACCAAATTTCATTAAAATCGGTTTAGTAGTTTTGGCGTGCAAGCGAGACAGACCGATAGTTATTTTTACATTTATAATATTAGAATGGCAAATCGAATATAGACCTATTAGATATTCCATTCTAATATTCATTTTCCAGTTGCTTAAGCTAATAAGACAGACATTTTCTATGTAAGGGTCGACATGTTGCGGAATGTTTATAATAGTTACCGTGACCCTAGAACATAAGGGGCAATCGAAGGAACATGAGTGGGTTTTAGTCAGTAAAAGTCTGACACGCCCTCCCGCCGCACACAGGACGGGAGCAGTCATTTGATGATTTCCCACTCCCCAAAAAAAAAAAAGGTCTTGCCAGTTCCAGCCGAATACCAGTGTTTTCCGTAGAGCGGCTGCCTATGCGACCGTCCGCTTCACAAACATCCCAGATACTGGATAACACGATACCCTTTGGTCAGACTGGCTTTCAGACCACCTGACTCTGACTCCCAGTAACAACAGTATACTACCACACTTTGACAGACTACATACTTCTATTTATGAAAATACTAGCTGTTGCCCGCGGCTTCGCTCGCGTTAGAAAGAGACAAAAAGTAGCATATGTTACTCTCCATCCCTTCAACTATCTCCACTTAAAAAATCACGTCAATTCGTCGCTTCGTTTTGCCGTGAAAGGAAGACAAACATAAGACACACTTTCCCATTTATAATATTAGTATGGATAATTTTGTGAAGCTAATTAGTTTGATGGATATTTTTATGTGAAATATCAATCAATCAATCAATCTTTATTTGTAAACACAGGTAGGTACAAAATACTTATACAATTTTTTTTCCATCTGTATAATAATTCCCTACTACTGTCATTCTGTCCAAAGCCTTAGTTAGGGCCGAGTATGCTCATAGCGAAAACCTACAAAGGCAAAATGACTTCCGTGCATCAATAAATCTGTTTATTTTTAAATGATATTTCAAAGGGGTTGGTGGCCTAATGAAAATAAATACCTAATTTCCTATCAATTAATGATTCATTTATTATAATTATTAATATTTAAATTCGTTTATCATTAATTATTTACTAAACGAGTCACTAGTACGTTAGACAAGCCTGAAACATGGACTAATTCATTCTCCTAAAATTGCATGCATTGGTGTTAATGCATGCAATTTTAGGAGAATGAATTGGAAAGCACACAAAAAAACTATTAATTGCTGTAGCTTCAAGTTAAGTCTGATCTTCTTCTTCTCTTCTGTCCTGTCTTCTCATGAAGAACCTCGCAACTAGGAATAGGAACTTCGCCCCCGTTGGCGCATGGTCACCGCCAACGGTGGTGGAGTTACCAGGCCCAGCTACGTCTGGAGAACTTCTAGAATCTTCTAGAATACTCCAGAATATGATTGTGAAGATCTTCTTTAGATGAGGTTGTCTTGATAGGTAAGTTGATTCACTTGAGTTGGTTGGCGGTTTTTGTGTTGTTCAAAATGCTTGAGGGACAGACGTTGCTGCTGCGTATAAGCTAAAAATAAAAACAAATTTTTGAGTTTCCAATTAGAGGAATATTATACGAAGAGGGAAGGGGAAAATATACTACTTTTCGTCGAACGGATCAGTTTTAACCACGTTTAAACTCGTGGATACGTAGTAAATCTTTTGTAGGTCTACTCGTATACTAATCAGTGGTGTCCACTTGACTGGTCTTTGAATTAGCTGGGCAGGCACTAGACTAATACATTTATATTTAAATTTGCATCAAACAAGAAAATGTTGGGTAAGGTGGCACTGCGCAGTTACCTATACGAAATGCAAGCCACTGATACTAATCCACAAGCAACTTTTACCGAGTATACCACAATCTATATTAGGTAAAATATGTAGTCTATTTAGTTGTTTATCTTACTCAACACCTTTCACTATGAACTTGTATAATTATGTAACGCCAATACGTTTAGCCAGCGAAGTGATACGAGCAGTCATGTTGTCTGACTTACAACTGCTTCCTGAAACAATTTATGAGGGCCAAGTAGAAGTAGATAAGTTCAAGACATTTAACTACAAAACAACCTTATCTTGTAACTCAAACATTTCAAACCGAACCGATGTTAATATTTCATTCAATTCAATATTTTTCCTAGAACACCGGTACCAGGGACGTATTCACCCGCCGCCGTATCAATGGTGCGGGGCCCTGCAGCGATTGGGGCCCTGAATCCATGTAAAGTATTTGGGTTGGGAGGCCCCGTGACACAAACCGAGCTAACCGAACTTGCAAACTTTTTTAATTACCCCCCTTTTTTAGACATTTTAATCCTTCAAACACACGTGATTTGAGACACAATAGAAAGACAATAGCAGGCGGACAGCCAGCTGTCGGTTGGTCGTTATAGGGTTAAGTGAGAAGGGACCCGTAATACGTATTGCAACAGCCCCCAGTTACCTAGCTCCGGCCCCTGGCCGGAACCCGCATTTGGCTTCACGCCGTGTCTGAATATTGTCTGATGCTTTCCGTTCAGTTGGCAGCAAGGCACGGTTGGCTGGTTTTACTATCACTGTCGATAACTACGGGAGATATTGTTTGCTTTAGCTGGTAGCCGCAAATGTTTGTAACTTTACTTTTATAGATTTTGTTCATTCGTAATTTCGTAAAAATTAAATTGCTGACTGCAAATCAAACCACGTTAACAGAAACGTTTTAATATAACATATTTTTTGGAAGTCACCGCGAATGAACCCGATTGTATATATATTTGTAAAAACCGCATCAAAATCAGTTGCGGAGTTTCATAGGGACAGACAGACATCGAAAAACGACTTTGTTTTATACCATGTAGAGACGTAAAAAGATACTAGAAATCTGGGGCCGATGACTGGTCATTGAGACACGATTGTAATAGCAGAGACTAGGGCCCCCTAAACGGTTGCGCTTAAAACTCCACACTTCGCAAACAGGCTTGAAGTCGATTGGATAATTTAAACCCCACAAGACGATCCAATATGCTAGTAAATTAATAACTACATCATTCAATATTCACCCTATAACACTTTACGTCAAGTTAAACTTTCCTACCGGAAACAATAATGGTTTAACGTTTATTGTTTCGCGTAAATTGGGGAAGAGGCAAGTATGCGTAACATCGTAATGGGGTGTCTTGTGGCCTTGACGGCTAATAGGCCCTTTTACGGCGACAGTTATCATTTAAACCAATTTAAATTACTTACATACAGTGACGGATCGTGGGTAAATTCTACAGGACCTCCAAATTATGATCGTTTTAGTATTTATCTCTTGAGGCAACAGAATTACAAAGTTTGATGGGCAAGCCCCATAGATATTTAAATTAAAATTTTCAAAAATATAATCGCAATAGCAAATAGTATTAAAAATGTAAGTAAAATAAAAAATTTGATCAAAATTATTCATATTGGGACTGGGATTAGAATGCGTTGCGTAAATTGCTAAAAGTTGATTAAATTGCACGTTGGTGTTTAAAAATGCATTAAGTTTAAAATAACTTACATAGCCGACAACACGAAATAACACATTAGAATGAAATTCAACAATATTTAAAGAGTACTAACACAAAGAATTAAACTTTTCACTAGTACAAGAAACCTACGTTCCACTTAGACACTCTGTTATATTTCTAACTAACTGGAATACGATCCGCGCTCTCCCTCACCCCTTCACAACAACCGCCTATTCGAAATTCAAAAAAGGAACGAAAAAGCTGCGCTCGAGTCGGCGGCCATCTTGGATCGAGTTCGTTTGTTTAATTCATGGGCCTATTCGGTTTCTATAGGGTATAAAATAATGCCCTAATAATTGTATGCAGCCTTTGTGGAATTATATTAGCTAATTCATGACGAAACGCCTGAGTAATAAAGATAGCACGTCCATAAATTGCTGAGTGTCGATTTAAATTGATTATGCGAACTATTTATTAGTGGGGTGTTTAAATGTGGTTTATTGCATGCTGGTACGTAGGGTGGAATACTGAGGGCGATTAAATTATAATTGGAGCGGTAAGTGGGTTAGTAGTAACTGCATGGTGTTGACGCTCGTTGCCTTTGATAGGGAACAAAGAGAAAAACTTGACACTGAAGGCGGTGGAATTATGGTCAGTAAAACCGGTGTTGTTACGGACAAAAGGATGCGTCTGTCCAGTGTCTGCAGTTCAGAGCGAAAAAATAATAGTGCAAGTATACTTAAACGTATTTTGATCAGGATCTGCGAATTGTAGATATTCGGTAATATCCATAGGGCCACGAAGATTCTGGAGGCTGCAATTTCTGGAAAGTAATAAATATTCGATATTAGGCGAATGAAAGGCAAAATTCTTCATAGACACTAGCTTAAAATGAAAACGATGAATGTTTGTTTAAGTTATTTACCAAGAAGGACAAAGAAAGTGAAATAATAAAGTATGATAAAAGCTGTATGTAAATGTAACAAGTTAACTACACTAATAAGGCCACTTACTCCTCAAAGTTCTGTTGTTAAGCAAACAGAACTTCACAATCACGACGATGAAGAAGTCATTCTGCAATTACTATAATTAGCAAACCTAGGCAACTACCTAGCTTGCGAGTCCTAACTCTTCTTAGAAATACTTACACCGCTTCCCACAGAAGCCAGTAATTCTGAGGTAAAATTCTAACAAGACTACTTTAACATTATGTGCCGTATTATCTCTCAAGCCGGGGTACATAACCAAGTAAATTAAATACACATTCACACATTCTTTTCCCATAAGATTCTTAGGTGATAAGTATTACATTATAATAATGTAAGAACATAAATTCTGGGTGGTTTCAAGCTGAGAAAATATGAGTACAGTTACACATAAAATCGTGATAAATATTATATGAAAGAAATACAAAAGACAAAAGGGCCTAGACTTGGACCTTGGGGTACGCCTAATTTGCCAAAAATATACAAAGATGGAGGAGAATAAATCAAATTTAATAGTGCTGTTTTTAGTGAAACAGAAACAAGGTTGATAAAAAAATACTTATTTAAACTGCAAACGGTATAAAATAGTGCTATGGATTTATAGTAACCGTAAAGAATGTCTTAGACGGGTTTTTTTACCCCAAGATCCAGTCAAGGCTTCAGTATCTTTGTTCCCAGGCTAATTATATTTTTTTTAGCTGATGAGTAGGTACCTCCTATCACGTTGCAATTTATTGACGTAGGCCGTTAACGTCTCATGTACTTGAATGCCACCAGTAGGTAAATAATATTATATGACAATAAGATAAAATTGTAATGCTTGTGCGACTAAATTCATTTCACATTGTGAGTCAACGTTTTTTTCGCGTGGGCGCATCAACGGCCATTGAATTGCTGTTAACGAATTGATGATTGACACTTATTGTTAGGCAGCAGAGTTTAAAATCGAGTGTCTAACAGAATAGTTATGTAGACAGATTAAATTATTTATTGTTGAAGCTATGTTTAGTACGTATTATTTCTGGTGGAATTTATTGCGGCAAAGAATAGATTTCAAAATGAAACTTAATGAAACAGTACTTGCAGAATTAAAGACGCAATTTAAATTCACAGACAAACTGATGAAGACACACACAAAAAAAAAACAGTAAAAAGTAAATTATATTTTTAAGTACTAAATTCCAATTAGCTTCCTTTTTAATTAACCCCATTCCGAGTACAAGCTTATGATACCGTGACCTAAAAAGAAATAAAGAAGAATGCTCCCCTCTATACGCTACAATGAACAATGATTTCTAAAGGTTATTGTGGAATCACCATATTTCCTTCGAACCTGATTAGTGCTTATAACTTATTATTAATACACTTGTAACCCTCACCTGTGAAACACTTCCCTCCGAAGGCTTAAACATGAATGACTCTAAAATAGAATCACCATTACCAAAGAGTGTCTATATATTGATAATGAACACGTGTTTCTGAGAAATTTCTATATTATTTTACACAAATACATCATACGAACAGTTTGTTTAATCAACAAGGACTGAATCAAAGGATAATAGATGGAAATTCTTTCGCAATGACGGAATCGATTTACCGATTTAGTTATGAATGAGGGAAACAAAAGGATTTTCTATAAAACAGAGAAAGTTATTGTAAACAAAAGTGGTTTCCATACCTAAGGAGATATAGATATCTGATGTACTTAAGTCCTCCGAGTCACCGTTGCTATCTAATACTAAATGAATATTTGAAACGTTTTTTTCTTCGTTAAACTTTGTAGATTTGGAATCTAAAAGCATCTTGAAAGTAAAATTATGCACCATCAAATGTTCCGTTCTTTAGAGAACGTTGTGATGAGTTTTGTCTTGTATATTTTAGCAATTCTAAATCTTCTTTGTCTGCTATCTTCTTATCCAATGAGTCTTTAGTAAAACTTATCAAATGAAAGTAGTAAATTTATCAAAATTTCCTAACCAAAGAGCATCATGCAACCTACCACAATAAAATGACGAAGCAATCTCTCTAAAACTTCACAAAACCCACACAGATAAAGATCCATTGACCTCAGAAGACCATGGTATCTACCCACCCCCTGTTTACGTTACTTATCTATTTTTATGGGGAACCGGAATTGGGATAGGTTCTGGCAACGTGTGAAATGAAAGTGTGTGTCGTATCGAAGATGTTACTATGAATTTTTCGGTTAGATTTATTTTGTTGGTGCATCGTCAGGTTTTCAATTAACTAGTATTCGATTTTAAGTCTATGATGCGAAAGAATAAGTTGACAAAGAACAGCTATGTAGATAAGGGTGTATCTTTTTGGGTAGCAACAACAAAATTCTGGATTGGAATCTTTTCTAACCTGAATAAGGAGTTCAGCAATTAGGAATTTGCGAAGGTAGTATCAACTCATAAAAGTAAGATACAATATCAATTGATTATCTTAATAAGGTAGGAAACAAAGAGTGGAAAACTCATTGTAAGAGCATAAAAAACCTCTTCGTAATGAAATACACGTTAGAAAGACAAAAATAATAAGAAACATCAAGTTAGCAACAGCATGCAACCAATGAACTAATGATTTTATCTTTCCATTTATCCTTTATCGAATAATTTAAAATGGAGCGATTACAGTGACACAGTTTTAACCACACTTTCCCCCGACTGGTTTATTAATAATAACTTTAAATAAAAGCGTGCATCCCCAAAACGACCTCAAAAGAAAGTAGTGAAGGTCACTGTAGTCAGTATTACAGGCGTTACGATGACATACAACAAAAAAGTTACTTGCCAGTGGCCTTGAAAGGAGTCAATGATCGGAAACCCTCGCATCCGTCGACTGCACTCCTCCATCCCACTCTCACTACAGCTGAAATGTAACGCCATCTCTTTCGCACGCTCGCCGCAGCGAGTTGCATCGGCCAATGAGAGGGCGGCGCAAGCGCAGCGGCGCGCGTCGTTTGTTCAACTGGATCGTTAGGGGTGTCAGCTTTTTCTAAAGCTCTCATGCAAGCTTTTTGTTGTTAATTGAACGAACTGGCTAGCATTAATGTCGGATGGCATTTTAATACTTCATTACTACAAGTTTCTAAGTTTTAAAAATATAGTTAGTCATGTGATATTTAATTAGGGCTGCCTCTGCCTTCATGTCTGCAGGTCAAGTTAATTAAAAATAATTTTATTTAATCTTTTACAGCGTCGTTATCTTCACGGTACTAAACTTTATACTTTACATCGTTTTTATAAATAAGTAAATTTAAAACTAAATGCCGCGTCAGTTAAAGATACACATTTATGTCTGTTTTATTTAATTTTGTTTAATTATAATCGGTCCCATTATTTTGCAGACTAAGAAATAATTTTGCAAAAGTTATTTATAAGAGTGTTATCTTTTTAATTTGTAATGTTATTTGCTTTAACTGCCATCTTAACCAGTAAGGTTCTACAATATCAAATTGTAGGTAGAATCTACTACAAAATCTATTTCACTACAAACTAAAATTAGATTAATATTCCTTATTTATTATAAGGAGTGAGACGCGGAGTTGGCCAGCCCTGCGTCCACCCCGTGCTGCACCATTATTGCTAAGCGGTCGTGGCTCGAATACATAATGATTTATTTTATAAAACTCACTAACACACTCTATCCTATTCTTATTCCATACCACACTCCCTTTTGTTTTTCTTTCATCTTTTTTTCCAGTTTCCAGAGTCTTGTAGTATTTACTCTTGTCAAGTGGCTGGTGGAACAAATATGGATGGTATGTCTGTTGCCCAGCTACCCGTTTTTGGTAAAACTTGTTCCGAACTGCTTGTTTGAGAGATTTTAACCAATAGCCTGTTGCTAGGTGACAGGTTGACCAAGATAAAACGATTGAAAACGATGACGATTCGAAACTGACCTGTGTGTGTATAGATGTCTACAATTCTGTTGGAGGTACTGAATATAATGGTCCAATTGAGAGGCATTCTATTAAATAAGTATGTTATTGAATGGCGAATTATTTGGCTATGAGAATCTTTGTGAATTGTGAGTAACACGGACAAATTTTAGTTTGGAAGTATTAAAATAGTATAGTTAATATGAGCTCGCATGAAGTTAATTTAAGTCTTCAAACACACGTGATTTGAGACACAATATAAAGACAAAAGCAGCTCGACAGCGGCTGTCGCTTGGTCGTCGAAAGATTAATAAAAATCAAAGAAACGTTAGAACTATTGACAGAAATGGAAATCTAAGTTCAAGTAAAAGCATTTTAGAGTTAGAAATGCAATGTAACAAATCGAGTGTCTTGAAGATGTAACTGCATGTATCTACCTGAGGAAAACGTTGGCACCTCGTACACGCCTATTGACTAGCAATAAGTAAGTTCCCAGGTTTACGGAATACACGATACAAGTTGAATGAACTGCACGTCAAACTGACACAATTATAATGATGAAGATGATGTCATGTTTATCCCTAATCTATACAACATGTCCCGGGATAAACGCACACCACCAGACACCCCAATTAGAATATTATGTTATACTCATAATACATACACTGAATTTTTATTATTATGTTTAAAACACTGCTTTTTATAAGTTAGTTGTACAGATTGTGGGAGAAAATTATAGTCACATTACAAATCTACGCATGCACACAGTCGCACTTGCATAAGGGTCTAGCGTAGTAGGTATTTCATCCATTTTAGTTTGTTTTGACTGTACAGCGGAAGTGTGACAGCAGTTTACGTAGTTTTAATTATTTTTGGGATAAAATATTACCTATATTAAAAAATTACAAAAATCGATTCAGTAAACGATTCTGAACAAACTATTTTCTCAAGGTGCATTAATTCAGTTACACATTGTATAAAAATGGTAAACTAAATTACTGGCTGATTGTGGATTGACATGAAACTTGGAACTCTCAGAATCTTTATGTCTCCTGTGTTCTTTGTAAAAAGTTAGTAGCCCATAAAAAGGGTTTTTGGAAATTCGACCTCTGAAAGAGTAAAATAGTGGATAGAAGGATCGACATCTACCCGGCCGTAGCCGCGGAAGAAGACTAGTTCTAAATAAAGTAGACAATACAGAAACGCTCCAGTTTACTGTCCAAATAAAAAGCCGATAGACAGACAGACGCGGTTAGAATTGACACAAATAATAATTGTATACAAAACATATGTCAGATCACACACATCAGTCCTATTTTGTCACAAAAAAAGTCCTCCCGTGTCAGTTGTTGACAGCGACACGTGTTAAAAGGGTCTTGTGTAGGATATAATTATTTTGGACTAATTTTACGTTACAGCTGAGGACTGATGTTCAAATGACAAAGAGAGTTAGCATCTGCTACCTGGGGCAAAGTCTGCTATTACAATCGGGCGTGACACACTGACCAGTCTTTGACCAGATACTTGACAGTTTTTTTAACCGACTGAATGTTTGTCCGCAATTATCTCGCGTATGGCTAAACCGATTTTGATGCGGTTTTCAACAAAGTGTTTGTTACGGATTATATAATGGATACCCTGTGGCGTTGCGAGCATAAGTATATCCCGTTTTCTCTCTTGGATTGTAGATTTTCAACGACATTTCGATGACGGTCATTTTATAAGCTTGCAAGTAGTTTTATTTTGAAAGTTACTCTAAAACATAGTCACACATTGGGACTCTAACTAAAAAGTAAAAAATAAAAAGCTTTTTAAAAAAAAAAGATAACAGACTTCAAAAACTTAAAAGCACAAAAATAATTAGGTATTTCGGAAGTCGGTGGCTTCTCTTCTGCCGGTCGATTTGTGTTGCCACCGACTTCTGAAATAGTTATTTTTATGCTTTTAAGTTTTATGGGAAATGTGTCAAAACATTACACGTCAAAAATCGATTATAGAACCACCATTGCAATAGCAGACTTGAGTCCCTGACGGCGTGCTTAAGGTAGGTAGGAATTCATTTATTTCAAAAGCTAATTTAGGTTTCGCTCTCGCTCCGCCCACGATGCTGAAACTTCTATCTTCTATTTCACCCCATTATGTAGTAATTTTTCAAAAATCCTGTTAGTGCGTGCTCTACGTAAATAAAAGAAACCAAATATAAATATTTCTGGCTTACTCGTAAGCGTTACGACTGTCAAAGTTCTACGAACGATAACCGGGACCAACGGCTTTACGTGCTTTGGCACGGGATGTCAGTGATGTCCAAGATAAACTTAGTACCTACATTATGAATTGAAAAAGTCACATAGGTACTTGCCCGGATTCGAACCTCTTAGGTACACGAGAGGCTTTATCTAGTGGGCCGTCTCGACATTCCATAAATAAACTATTTTAAAATTTCACATTCATTACTTCGTAAGAAAAAAAGAACAAATAAAATATTCTTCTTTTCCCAATCGATACGCCAGATAAATTCATAAATGAATAAAAATATTTTTTTTAAAAATGAAGCAATTAAATCGTTGATAAAAAGTAGCTGAATTAATTCAGAATATTTACAATCACTTTCAAAAAGATAGACGATAACATTTTCATATTTTTTCTTCGGAGTTCTTCCATTTTAAATTGAACTCTAGTTTCTGAAAGTTAAGGTTGAAACTGGTATGTAAAACAGCTGTTACACTAGACTGGATTCTAATTACAATGTATATTAGCATAGGGACGGGACAGGTCCCACTATTGTTTTACTTTTCCCATTGGGAACGCGGAATTTGATACACGTCAATTTAAGATGGAATCTCCGCTTTATACGGAGTGACGTTGAAGTAATAGAAGCGATTGTATGCAGAATTTAATGAAGTGTTTTAAAAGTATGTAAACATTATGTATTATGTACATACATATATTTTAATAGTGTTCGCGTTTAGCGCAGTGGTTAAGCGCATGGCTTGCTTGATATATTGGCTGTTGTGCTGGCTATCGTAGGCTCGACTCCCGCACAGCACAAATAAAAAGAAGGCTGGTCAATTTATTTTAATATTTGTGTAAGATTTATGCTAACTAGTTGAATTTTAATTGTTGTATTATTTTAATTAGTAGATAATTTATGTTTATTTTCTCTTGGGAACGCTGTCAATGTGTTTTTTTAGATTAAAAGCTTAAGCATACAATAGTTTGTAAGTAGATTAACACAGTTACTTTTGCTTATTTGCTTAAATGGACTAAATTATGCGACCATTGCATTGTTTTAACCATTTCAGATAATATAGAGGTGCGTACAGATTAAAACATTTTATTTCACTTCTGTTTTATAACACGTCCATTGTACAAATATCGAATACATGATATGTTATATTATGTATACGCACCTTTACAGTTAATTTGAGTTACTTTACAGTTACATTGAGTATATTAAATTAAAAAGAAATTATGTATTGAAAAGCCTGAAAGTATCAAGAGACGTTAAATATTTTAACTAAACCCTGATTATCAATATAAACTTAATTTTAATTTCCATTGTGTGAAATCTAATTCTAAATCGACGCGAAAATATAAATCGTTCCTGTGCATTGTTACAGAAACGGAATAAGAGAAAGCAATTATAATATCAATTATAGTACTGCAGTAAATTTCATGTGACTTGAAATTAGTTCAATTTTATTGATAACGAATTTCCTGTTAGTTCCTGAGTAAAATAATAATATGGATCAGGATAAAGATTTAAATTGTGGTTAAAATAATTTCTCTTCCATTCCAAATAACTGATTTTATACTAATCTCATAAAATCAGTAAAAAAATATCTCGAAGCTAGAACTTTATTTAAGAATACCGAAAATATTTTTACAGCTTTGAAATCGATTAGGAATTTCCCATTCACTATGCTGCGTTCGAATTTCAAACCAAGAAGGGTTAAAAGCGTGGTGAAACGGTAAACACCGATATAAAATTTAACACGGTATCGATAATAGGGCAGGTCCTGAGTGCGTTTCGATTGGGAATATTTTTATTGTTATAATATTTCTTTGTGGAGACTGGTTTTAATGCTGTTCTGTAGGAGTACAAATAAGTTGAAAGGTTTGAATTTTATTTTGTGGCGTTCTGTAGGTAGCTTTAAGTTTTGTAGGAAGCTGTCTTATTTTTCTGTAGATTTAGATTTTAAATAAAAAAAAAATAGTTATCAAATCATTTACATCGTTTATTTAGCTCTATCAAAATATTACGTTTCAGTCAAAAAATAGACGCAATTCTCGTATGTAGTTGGTTTAAGTATAGAATAACTAGTGATGCAACAAAATTTACAAAGCCCCAGTTTCGGTATCGATCGACTTACCTGTCTAAAATTGCATATTTCGGGTACTGATTGTGGTTTGAATATTTGGGTGTAGATTACTTTAGATTAAGAAATTCCACTAGGATTGAAATATGACCTACAGAAGAATAATAAGCGGAGATTTCGGTTTCATCTACCGAATTTAGGTGAATAGTAAAATTAACAAAAGATAAGCTACATTATTTTGCAAATGAAATAGCTTTCTTTATATTACCATCGCTGTTTGATAGAAATGAGACTGCCAAGCACTTGCTTTGTAAGATTTAATTATCTCGGCCCTACATTTTTTTTGAGTAATGTCACTACGCGTGTCATGAGTTGGAGGAGTTGGCTAGAGATTTGGAGCCCAGCAGTGAGCCAATATGGGCTAGAGTGAAAAGATGACTCTCTCCTTGCAATAGCTGATTTCTATCGGCCAGAAAATGTTCGATGTTGAAAGGACATTTTCCTACTCCATGAACCCCTACTAGTTTCAAGTTTCTGGCCAACTGACTGACTCCTCGCCCATTCAAAATTTCTAGTTAATGTATTAATTTAGGTGTTATACTTCATTGTTTTTAACTTATCAATTACATTATTGAAAGCGTAGTCCTTTGTTATAATTACAGCCCTGATGTGGCAAGTATAAAGTATTATTTCTTACCAACTAAACACAATTAGTTCATAAAACTTTTAGCTTATTATCAAGTACGACTGCAGAAAACCAAATAATGAATAGATCCGATCATAAAAATACCATTCAATGATGTTAAACAGGTATTAATATATTCTATCCTCTTATTTATATCAAGATATGTTAAGATAGTGCAGTGCCATAGACATGGTATCTTTAAACAGATACCTGTTCGGTGTGGTCGCTCAAGTATTAATAATTTTACATAGGCTTATGAGATAATGCTCTTTTTTTATATTTTAATTTATTAGCTTGTTAATTTGATGTTACATTTGCAAGCGTGTTCAAAATAGTTTCAGTTATTTATGTATTTACTTTGCTTTTACATAAAATGGCCATAGACTTATTACTTGTAGGATGGATAATAATAAATTAGCGGAGATTTACAATGATTTTATTTATTTACAATATTGATACTTTTAATAATAAAAGAGATTAACGGATTTATATTTCATTGTCACGGGAATTCCTGGATATTACTGCATTTTTTCTGTTAATTGACAGACAATATTCATAGCTGTTTTGTAAATCATAATTGACTGGCACTTGATTTCGGGGATACAAAGTTTTTGTTACCCGTCAATATTAACAGTCAAACATGATGTAACACTAAAATTTAGCTTAACACTGAATTTGTTTCAGAAAAATAATTATTTGTTTCACAAATATGTAATATCGACAAAATGGAATCATGACCCATCATAAGCTTATTTTTCTACAGACATTCAAATACAATTAAGTCGACAATCGCGTAAACATGTATCAAAAATGTCACACGTCTAGTCTTATTATTTTGACAGCTTCAAACGATTTGTCGTCGAAATGGGTCATGCACGATTTAATTTTGTCGATAGTACCTTGTTAATTTCTAAAACTGTGCTATAAATATGTCATAAAAAATACATGAAAAAATACACACAGCTAAATTGTTAGTCTACTTCTACATCATTAAAAAATATCTCTACTCACTAAAGACAAGTTCTTAAAAGCCTCCGTACGTACAATAACAAACTGTTATTTATTCTCAAGTATCCAACTTTTTTGACCCTTAGACTCGTTTGTACCGCTCTATTTTTTTTTTGGTATCGAATGATACCGGTTTGTGTTACATCCCATCCCTATCGTGTTGTTATTATCACACCAAGATCCTGACTGTGCTCTTTGTTAAAAGTTAAATATAAAAATGGTAATGTTTAGTCTCAAAAGGATTAGTTTGAATATATTTATAAACGCGTGGCCGTTAATGGGGTTTTAGGGGTCCTTTTGGTTCTAATTCTTTTTTTTTCATGTCGTCGATAGTTGAAATGAGTAAGGGTCAGGTTAGTTAGTGGCGTTTAACAATTTATATCGCTTACATTTTTGGAAACTACCGATCAGTTATTCAAAGCCTATCAATCTACGTCAAACATTTTTTTTTCTTTATTTTTTTATTACGTCATTATGTTGACGAATAAAACATATATACGGTCGAATTGAGAAACCTCCTCCTTTTTTTGAAGTCGGTTAAAAATACAAGTATTATTATTAATTTTGAATCAATGCAATGATATATTAAATAAGTTCAATAATTATTTATTGTCGTCAGCATTACACATTGACTGGATTTAAAGCGTTTTCTAAGGATTCAGGTTTATATTGCTACTCAGAACGATTGACATGCTACCCTATGTTCTGCCTAGCCTATTAAAGAATTAACTAGAAGCCCGATTTTATCACCATAATTACATCATCGAAATAAATCAAATCCCATCAGCCTTATTTCTTCAAAGAGAAAAGCCAATAAATACACTGCATGCGAAATCCTCTGTAATAGGGATGATGACTACATCAAAAGAATGACATTCTGTTTAGTCCGTCTGTTAGACAGTCCAAAAATACTGGACACATATTTTTTGCTTGATCAAATTAATAACAAAATACAAAGATAAAGAGCATCAAAGTTCCGGAGAGGGGGCTTGTGACGTCACTTCTGAGTAAAAATTATACAAAGGCGTGACGTTTCACGAAACTTCAACGCACTGTATTGTCGTCATTTTCTGTTTACGAGAAAAAAGATAAAATACGTGTCCCAAATTTTTTGATTATCTAACTGACGGACTAATTACTTTTTTTTTGTCATCTCGCCTATTGTGAAGTTAAATGTAGATAGGATGATCTACTATTTCAATAAATGAAGCACCAAAATTAAAGTAATAATGTTGTATCTACTAATAAACCGCCATCTGTTTCCGCCACGTGATACAATCGTGACATACAAACAAACACTGTTTATGGGATGCCGTGGGGTGGCTTCTGAATGGTAACTATTATCTACACGTCCAAATTACTTTGGGGAACCGTTTTGGGAATTCTGAGGCTGGGGTGAATGCAAAACCGTTATTTTAGATGTTGGATGGAAAATAGACTGAAGACCATAATAGGCGAGACGACAAAAAAAAAGTAATTAGTCCATCAGATAGATTATCGAAAAAATTTGGAGACGTATTTTTTCTTTTTTCTCTTCAACGAAGAATTACGAAAATACAGTGCGTTAAAGTTGTGTATGATGTCACGATCAGATACATATTTTGCAGGACGGTGACGTTAAAAGACCCCACTTCGGAACTTTGTTGCTCTTTATCTTTGTATTTTTTTATTAATTTGATCAAACAAAAAATACGTGTTCCGTATTTTTGGCCGATCTATCAGATGGACTAAACAGAATGCCATTTTTTTAATGCGGTCGTCATCCCTATTATAGTTAAGTGGTTTTAGCAGTCTCTGTCTTGGTTTCTTAGCTTTGATGTTAAGCAGGCCTATATACGCTACCATCTCAGAGACGTCATGTCTACTGTGTTTATAATTCTACCGGACTCTTACCAACCAGACAGAATACAGACAAGCTGCTTTTATGGCAGAAACGGTTATGGTGTTAGTTCTTCCCCATACCATCTCCATCACAAAAGAAAACAAAACTATGGATCCTAATTTGTACCATGGTCTAAAGGCCCAAACACGTACTAATTGTGCCAGTATTAGCTCTGAAGTGGTACAACGTAAAGGGGTAAAAAAATTAAGTTCATCCAGCCCAGTCAGCCAAATTAATTCTCTTTTAAAACAAACGTGTCACTATGAAAGCGAGTCCGACCTTCGTATTTCAAAAGGTGAGCATCAAAGGCCATAATAAAATGCTGTGGAGTATAATGTTATGTTTTATAGAGCATGGGGTGGCGGGACCTTGGCAATGAAATGGCGGCTGTCGGCGTGCGTGGGGCTGTGCTAACCGATGTCGATAGACGGTGTATCGTTGCTCAAACCTTGCTGCGTAAACTGGTTGGGTTTTATTTTAAGCAGACTTCTGAAAGAAGTATGGTTTTATTCTGCCGGTACTTCTCATAATGAAAGTGGATTTGGAGAGAAGAAAAACAATCTTGATCGAAATGGAATAGCTTAAAATGTGTTTTAATTTATATTTGTACCTACTAACAAAACGCATAGATAAATCATATGTATGAATTTTTTTAACCGACTTCAAAAAAGGAGGAGGTTCTCAATTCGTCTGTATGTTTTTTTTGTATGTTTGTTACGCGATATCTCCGTCAATTGTCAACGGATTTTGATGGTTCTTTTTTTGTTTGATAAGTCATGATTCAGGGGTAGTCCCATATAAATTTTGTGGCGATCGGTTTAGTCCTTCATTTAAAATTCACCAATAACAAAAAAAATTGACGAAATATTCATAGACGATGTGTGCTTTTTCTTCAAGTTTCTATTTCCTTTTATTAGATTGTAAGTAGTTTTATTTTGAAAATAAATTACTTTAATACACAGTCAAACATTGGGAGTCGACACTAAAAAGTAATAAATAAAAAACTTTTTTCAAAAAAATTATAACCGCCTTCAAAAACTAAAAACCCAAAAATAACTAAAATTTTGGAAGTCGGTGGCTTCTGTTCTGACAGTCCATTTGTGTTGCCACCGACTTCCAAAACTTTAGTTATTTTTGGGTGTTTAGTTTTTGAAGGCGGTTATAAGTTTTTTGAAAAAAAATTTGTAACTTTAAAATCTTGTCAAGTATTTTGTAATCAAATACCATAATTATAATATACTTTTGGACAAACCGAAACTTTAAATCGAAACATCGATATCCCAACTCAAACAGCTGACAGCCTCCCCCATCCCTAGAATCGGAAACAAAAAACCTGTCTGGTGGTCACTCATGACCTCACCAGGTAGGGTCCCCTGCGGCCTCTTCGTCCCTCGCAGGGACAAATTGTTAAAGTTTATCGTCACATGCAACCCTTGACTGGCCTTTTGACGGCTGTTTTTTAGGTTAGGTGAATTCAATATGGCGGAATACCTACGTAGCGAATGTGAAACGGTGGAATTCGAATTGGTTAATTAGACACCCTAATTTGCCATTGCGTTTTGAGTTTTTTTTTTGTTTAATGATTTATTTTGCTTGCTTTTCGAGAATTAAATTGTCTTGGTTTCTTTTTGCAGTAATTGTTGTCGTAATTAGTGTTATTTTTTTGCATTTGCAATAATATATTTCCATTTTTTGGAACTGTTTTGCGGACAAAAGGGTTTTGTTTACACACTCCATGAAAAATCATGTCGAGTCCATTCCCTAGTCTGGCCAATTTTTGAACTATAGGTGTACCAGTAACTCATGACAAATTAAAAGTAAAACAAATAATGATTTTCATATGGTATACTTTTTTTTTTTTTTTTTTTGGTGAGTGGGAAATCATCCAATGACTGTTCCCGTCCTGGGTGCGACGGGAGGGCGTGTCAGACTCTTACTGACTAAAACCCACTCATGTTCCTTCGATTGCCCTTTATGTTCCAGGGTCACGGTAACCACTATAAACATTCCGCAACCCTGGCAGGCGTTGGCCCTGTTGGGCCCCTTCCTGTGCTGACTCCTTCTCTTTGAGGCGCGCGTGGAACAAAACGCGCCGTCTACGCGGTCCTGGTCTTAGCCGGGCGGCGAGCTACCCATCGCTCGCCATCCGCAGAACCGCGCCTACGGTGGCCGGTAGTCGTCTTGCGACTCTCGGCGTCTTCGCCTGGGTCTTAGTCCGGGGCGAGAGGCTCGTCGCTGCCTCTCGCGCGCCGCCGCTTCCTTCACTAGCATAACTGCTTCGCAGAAGGAGGCGACGGCATCCCATTCCGTCTCGCCCCAAAGCATGGCCTGAACCAGCGCCGGGCGCGAGAGGTCACCGCCGCCGATCGCCTCTACGAGGACACGTCGGTGCTCCGCCCATGCGCGGCACACCTCAACTGTGTGCTCGACCGTGTCCTCCAGGCGACCGTTACTGCAGTGGTGACACCCAGGCGTCGCTTCCGCCCGAATCCGACACAGGAACCTCCCGAACTGACCATGTCCGGTGAGGACCTGTGTCAAGCGAAACGTGAGAGTGCCATGACGCCTCTCCAGCCACTCCTCAAAGAGGGGTCTTACCGCCGCTATAACGGCGTGCCCAGCACTAGGTTGCGACAGTCGTTGTCTCCATTCCGCCATGAGATATGGTATACTTGTCATGTCATCTGTCAAGTGACATTACGTTTGTTTGTTTACATTTGTTATTTTCAAGAAATCTTTAGTAAAAAGTGAAAGAATGAATAAGAAACCACCGCGGTCACAATCCAGAAGCACTGTTTATAACGTGTATCGATAAATCTGTAAAGAAGAAGGTGTAGCTTACACGCAATTTTCGATTTTTGACCGCGTGTTTATATTGGCTGGTTAGTATGACTCGCCAAAGTTGATACTTTGTTTCATATCCATTTATATGAGTTTAACATATGTATATATATTACGTAACATATACCTTTGGCTTATTACAGGGGCGTTTACTAGTACTATACGACGAATTATTGCAGAAGGCAGATGAAGAAGGCAGTAGCATTGGTGTCAGATTCACATGAGCCGCCTAAAGGTGTTTGAGTTGCCTTATGTGACGATCTTTATTATAGTCTGTAATCTTGACAAAGTACAGAACCATTTTTTCTTAACGGGTAATCAGGACGAATTAAACTTGCAATGCCCTAACCAAACTGGGACACCAATCACTAAGCGAAAAACCATTTCTTTCATCTTGGTTGTGTAAATAAAGTATATTATAATGATTGGGTTTATCTTAATTTATTTTATACTAGCTTTTGCCCGCGACTTCATTCCCGAGATTTTTTCTTTATGCGAGAGTCCCAGATTATATCTGTACCAAATTTTATTCATATCGGTTCAGTGGCTTATGAGTGAGGTAAAAACAAACAGAATGAGTTATTTTCGCATTTATAATATTAGAATGGATTAACCAGATATATATCTCGCTATATATGTCTCACTCTTTTTTTAAATATCTTTATTTTGGTCACTCATGGTTTTCCCATTAGCTTTACTCAGAATATTCCCAAGTAGGTAGGTCCCAATCGTCTCATTAGCTCATAGAAAAATACTCAATACAAACTCATTAAACATCACTGTTGAATAAACTTCACAAATTATCGCCTATGTCTTATTCAGTAGCTTTTGCGTGAATGGGTAACAAGCAAAATACATACAAATATTTCCACTTTATAATATTAGTATTGTTAATAAACAATAACTATATCTAATAAATTTTTAAGGGCAAAATACAAGTATCAAAACATTTTAATCCTTTTTCCCCAGTGTTGCTGACATCATATTTTATTTACCATTTTTGTCATCAGTTACTGGTACACCTATACGTGTAAATATGTGAGGTGAATGGTTTTCGTTAAGAATTTTGCACTTTGAAAAAAGATTTCACATTTTTTGCACTTTGAAAAATATTTCACATTTTTTGCACTTTAACAAAAAGATGCGTTTACCTACAGTTAGTACGTTGAGTTGTTGACACAAAGGTAGTGAAACAGGTGCTCATTTTCCAAGAAATTGAACAGAACTGGTTACTTATTATGAAGTCAAGAGCTGGTTGATTGCAGGATGCGGAGATGCTACTGTTTTCTTTATTATTGCCGTAACCTATAATTTAACTACGACGTTTTTCTGTTTCGAAGCATTGGACTGGTAGGGAAATTCTTCAGAAAGCAACTAAGTAATATATTTATTAAGTTGTGTGCTAAATATATACTTTATTATAATATTTTTTTAGTCAAAGTTTTACATACAATTATTGGTACCTAAGTAATTTATTTATATCACATTAAAATTTAAATTGACATTCTCTGCTGAGCTCGACAGCCAGAACACGCTATGACAAAGAAATAAATACTTATAACTTTTTGAGATTTTCAGAATTTGAATCGTCAATAAAATGGGAGCTTGCCATAGATTTTGCTTAGTAAATGGAACGAAATGCTCATAGTTTTTCATAAAAAAGGTCGCTGCTGTTCATTCTTTTCATGTAGTAATAGTATATTTCGTCTTTACGGTACCCCAAAACGGAGATAAGGTCGACATTTCTTTGCCGGTAACCTGATACTAAGGAAAGCAATATCTTATCTGTTGAGTTCTCCCATCTATTTCTTAGAATATCCGAGTGTTTAGTCGTTGTGAAGAATGCATGATAGAAGTGTAGGTGTAAAGGTGTATGCCAAAATACACTTACGGAGCAGTCAGTAGCGAAATCGTTAAGAGAAACATCTTAAGTGTTATCTAAATTGCACCTTACTAAAAAGTAATGCTCATTCCAAATATCTTGAACAAGTTATGAATGAATTAGTCACCTTACTACGAACACTATCGCACGTCTATCGTTTGACACAGCGTCTGCGTTCGGGCGTCGTCGGCCGCCTTCGTCAATGATCGTGAAAGCTCGTGCCAGTGACCTAGGATAACATGCAACTATGAGTGCGCTCGAGTCGACTTAGAAACTGTTTTTAACACAGCCTAGGGTTGGCATTACTGACTTGCAGTTTGTTTTGTTGAATTGGAATGCTGGTTTTTTTTTTATTTTGTACATTATTTTGTTGAAATTGATTAATTTTATTGAAACTTTTTTTTTAACAATAGACAACACGATGAATTTTATTTTGGTTTATGTTTTAGTTCATAAATTAGTGTTTATAAAATATCTAAACGAAACTATCTAAACAGGTCAAACTTGCTTTTATATTGATTAAAATTGTGTTTAAACTTATTGTCTTTTTATTTTATATTTTTATTTGTGAAACGCCAAAACGTTTTAGATATGGTTAAGCGAAAAATAATATTGATTTATCTTCAAATATAAAAATAATAATTACAGTTTATGTTACGTGCCTTCTAGATATGCCTATTTTATTCAATAACCACCATCATCAAACGTTAACCTAACATCCTTTCTTCCACCCACGCCACAAAATCTAGAATTCCACGCTCAAAACAGTTAGTCCCTACTTATAATAAAACAGAAACGATAAACGCAGTCTGCCACGTTCAGCGTCTAATTAGAATTCCTACATAAGACTAAACAAGAATAATTCTATTCCCGGGAAAGTGCATGACCATGACCGGGTGTATTGACCTGTGCTTCCTATCGACTATGTTGGCCTAGGTTAGGCCGCGCGTCACCGGTGACGTGGGCTTGCCGCCATTTTCTAATGTTCAAATGCCGGGAAAATGTACTTTTTTTTAGAAATGCGGTTTTGAATTTAGTAGGTGGTTGTGGTTTGAGAAAAATTTTGAGTTGAATTTTGGAGATTCTTTGTCACGTGTTTAGAAAATGAATTGATGAGACGTGAAGCCTGGTTAGTAAAAGCGTGTTATTTTTATTGTTTGCACATTATTAGTTTAGTAAGGGTTAGTAAGTTCTAGTTTTTAATTTTAATAGATAGATGAGTAAATAAAAATATTGTAAGGGTCTTCTATTTATCATTATCTCTCTATACGTTACGTTTTGTGAGACATTACTCACGTTCGACGGTTCTATTACAATTTTTTTTCTAATATTTTTTGATTGCCACGCGTTTGAAAATTACTAAGACTGGGAAACTAAACGTATAGGAGATCATCCAAAAGAAAATATAGGTCGGAGATTATCTACAAAAAAAAAATCAGCAGAAATACAAAAAATACGACTAACTCAAAGAAGTCCCGATTTCCGAAAAATCTTACAAAACAAAACTTACTAGGAACTTATTAGAAAGGGTCTTAGGTAAAAAAGACTTACATCAATCCCTCCGGGTAGGCCGCTGACGTCACCACACGTGCACCGCCGTGCGACACTGTGTGGACTGAACAAAATATCGACACATCAGAATTTGAAAAAAGAATCACTAAAGAATAAAGAAATTTAAAAATGGTGAACATGTCAGATCAGCCAATCAGGTGTTTGATGTGACGATATTTGTTTCAAGTGCAAGGTAATGCGCGCGCGTCGTCCGGGACGCGCCAGGGCTCAGCGGCCACTGCGCCAGCGCGCTCCCGCCGTCAGTGAAATTACGTCAGCGCGCACACTGGCCGAGCACACCCCTTTCTTTTTTTTCTGTAATTAATTTCTTGTAAGATTTTTGGCGATGCGATTTTTTTCTTAATAAATGATCTTTGCTGCGATAATAGAAGCCGTTTTCAAGTGCACGCTTGAAGTATTTTGTTGGATTTAATTTTAATATGTTGCGTGTTTTTGTTTAATGTGCTTGGAAAATATGTAGTTTTAGGGACGTAAGTAATTAAGTGATTTAGTAAGCTATGTTTACTAAAAATAAATAATACAAATATCTAAATAAAACAGTTTACATAGATACAGTCACTACATCACTCCACAGAGCATTCCACACATTTGAGCTCAATTAATTTAGTTCCTTGCTTTATTTAATTCCTTTCCTTTTACTTTACTTCCAAATTCTAGGCATTGTAACACAAATTCTAAAATCTCTAAATAGGCAACCCACTTAGAATCTTCTAAGACTAAAAAAATCTAACAATTTAGTGCGGAGTGTGAACGCGGCCTATCCGGGCACCGCAGACGATCCCGGTTACCTGCGCGAGAGTGGCTCACGCATACAAAGGCGCGCACGCACACACGCGCAAGGAGACGTGACACAGACGCCGCTCCTAATGCCGTAGTGAATGACAAGGGAAAATGGCGTAAGTGAAATTTCTTTTTTGTAGCTTTTTTTCGGGAAAAGAACTGGGACTCAAGTCTGTTATTGCAATAGTAGTTCTTGACTCACTTACAAACAGAATAGGCTTCTTAAAAATAAAAATTCCAATACTACAAAAATTATAAAGTTTAGCCCATTTATCAAGAAATATACGGCTTTACTATAGGCTATAATACCACTTCATGCTACGTGTTACATGAGAGCGGAGCAGTAACGAGAAACACCGCGGGGGCAGGGGGCAGCTAGTTTGGTTATAAAAGTATTGATAAAACCTGATAAAACCATGTAGATTTAACCCACAAATCAAATCACAAATCTTCGTCTTGCTTCCAAATTTCCAATATACTTTACATTAGTTATTTTTGTAAACCATTTTTATATTACACTTTTTTTTCTTTACATAAGAAGATACTCTATTTAAACCACAAATTAGATATAGATAGAAAACTCAATTCTAGGTTAAGCTCGCCATTGTACATTACTTGTATTTTGCTATTTGTTTGTATGTTATTTTTTCATTTTGTGCGCAACATAAAATAAGAATAAGATTAGGTTAAAAACATACAAAAATAATCTTAAATAACAGTAAGAAATTTTATCATCAACATGCAACGTTAAAATTGAAATTAAATTGTAAAATTGAAATTATAATAAAAAAAATAATGTAGCCTAAATAATATGGGGTGTACCGTATACTACCTCCTACAACACACAAAAAAAAACATCCAAAATTCAATTTTATAAAAAAAAAACCGCCAACGATTCTATCCAGCACAATTCAAACTCCATTAAATGGACATTGGCACTAAGGAATTCTCAGTCACCGCCGCTTGGCCGAACCCCTAAGCTAAGAAAGTATAAATAAAACATAACTATCGTCGGGTAGGTACACATAGCGATGTTAGGGACGTTGCCCGGCGCGTCGCTGTGTGCGTGCGCCTTTATTATGTTCCCTCACGTAATGCTGCGCGTGTGTGCGTGGCCTAAGTACACAGCGCACACAGCTGCAGCGGTGCTTGTCACACCGTTGTGTGTTGGTTAGATTTTTTGGTGTTGAAATTGGATTGAAAAATATTACAATTATAATTTTCATATTTTTATTGTGTGGTAATTATTGGTTTTAAATAAATAAAGAACAAAAAAAGTAAATGGTGCTGATTCTCTTGTTCACAAAATTAAATTTATATATAAATGCCTTTCTTTTTCCATTTCTTAAAGAAAAGGAAACAAGATACATATTCGTTTAGTCCTGTCAAATTAGACAGTGCCTGAAGAAAGTTGGCATATTTTTAGTGGCCATGTTTTTAATCGTGTCTAAATTATCTATGGAGTGTCTTTATTTGACAGGACTTAACTAAAGTATTATCTTCTGTCCTTTTCTTAATGCAATGAAAAGAGTAAGATGCACTTAACTTAAATTTAGGTTAGTTTGTGAATAAGAGAATCGGCACCATGTTCTTTCATTTTTTGATACGGATTTTACGTCTATGTCATTTTTATTTTATTTTAATTGCATTGGATCAATCAAATTATCTGAAATCTAAATTAAATGAATTATATATTTTTTTAAATATACTTCATACATCGTGATAATGAAATTAACAACTTAATTGAAACTAAGGCAGCCCAATATTGACATTTTAATGTAATAATTAATGCTAGATTTGACATTGATACTCGTAAGCGTTCAGATTTTTTTTGGCTCATGGGAGATGGGCTATCTCCTTTGTTTCCATTTGGATTACTGACACTTAATCCAAACAAAAACTGTTTTATTAGATTTCGACGATTGGCGTGGTTGTGCTGGGTTATGAAGCGATTCAGTTAAATATGGAAAAGGTAAACTTTAAGGCCGAATTATTTATAACAGATTTTTCTTTAGAAAATCCTATAGTGTGAACTTGTAACAAACTTTTATTTGAAGATATACTTATCATTGCATAATAATATTTCCATGATTAAGAATGAAAATCAGAGCTAGATAAATAAACAGTGCTTTTGGTGAGAATCAAACCATTATGTTAAGTTTGTAACATAGCAATTATACAGGGTTATTGGTAAAATACCGACATCCTCTCAGGACTATGTTACTAACATCATAATCAACAACTTTTGTTCTACGACATTTTAAAAATTATCATATTTTAGTTCATTACATTTTTATACAAAATTAAAAATATTTAAATTAAACACTCTAAATGTGACGAAGTCTGCGTAGCAAACGAGGACAGTGCGCGGCAAGCGTAGTAGGTATGTTGTTACGGCACAATACAGAGTTGAAATGTGTTAGATAGGACAACGAAATCTTGAAGATTTGTTTTTGGTAAATGTATAACATTTTGTAAAAAAAATCATAGAACAAAAGTTGTTATTTAAGATGATAGTAACATAGTCCTGAGAGGATGTCGGTGTTTTACCAATAACCCTGTATTGTACAATACATATTGTAAATAAAGCAAACTGGTGCAGTTTGTCTTATTTATTTACATTGATATTAGTTTAAACTCAACTATAACCTAATTACAGACATTTTTACGTTCTCTAATTTCGTTAATTATCTGCTAATTTTAGGTTTTGACTTCGTTATGACTTTATTATTATTATAGATAACCCTACTTTCCTCTAGCCCTCCAAAAAATAAACAGCGAACATTCGCCACCATCCTTTCCTACCACGTCGGTGTAACACACGGCCTCGCCCCGAGTGTTCCCATCGAACTCGGCTAGTTCAAGACTTCTATGTAAATGACAGACCGTAATTACGTTCGCCGAGACGTAAACCCCATAGCTTATGAGTGAGCACTTGACGGATCTGTGGCCAGGATATGGCAATGGGATTTTGCACAGGATTTTAAACCCTACGAGAGGATTGTCGACAATTTGTGGCACAATACTTATGAGTTTACGTAGTCTTAGCAGATCATCATCTCCCTAGCCATTTCCCAACTATGTAGGGGTCGGATTCTAGCCTAAACGGATTCAGCTGGATACCAGTGTTTTACGTAAAGCGACTGCCAATCAGACCTCCACAACCCAGTAGTCTCAGCAGATATGCATCTTATTTCAATGTAGCTGTCTCCCACGGCTTAACCCGTGCTTCTGGATGCTGCTCTCCTCTAGCTTGTAGCGTGCTGGTATATAGCCTATAGCTTTCTATGATAAATTGGATATTTATACAAAACAAAAAGATTTTTTAAAATGGGATTCTGAGGTTAGCGTGTTTAACCAAACAAATAAAGTTATGACAGGTTTATACGTCAAAAAATGTATGGTTACACAGGCTTTATTCATTGCATAACTTTACACAGTGATTATTAGTAAGGGCATAAGTCTATAACTTTATAATATTAGTATAGATTATAGTCTCGTATCTATAGCTAACTAGTATACGCAGCTATTAGCAATTTAGCAATGTGGTCTAAGACTTAATTAGGATCAATATAAATAAACTTCAATTCTTTATTAATGGCATTTGTGAAAAGACACAAGACACCATAAGATTGCCACGACCATGCTAATTTATTTTACCAATATCTTAATCGGAGATTCATAACACAAATATGCTGTATGACTGCGAAGGTCTCCTCTTTGTGAAGAGACTTGGTCCGTCAGAGCGTCGTCAGTGAATCAGCAGGGTGTACCACGTGCAGGTGAGCTTGGCTTTGACCCTGGAGGTGATGGTAGGGCCACTTAGACCTCTAAAAAAACTTTATTTAGAATCTACATAATATTCCAGTCACTGTCAAACTACGGGAGAGGTAAAGACGAGACATGGCTAAGTGAAGTTGGTGTCACTGTCCACGGATGCGTAGCTGCAGACGCTGTATGGTGTACGCTTGCTTGCATCATCAGGGGTAAAATGACGCGTATGCAGCGTATGCATATTTTGACATGTGTATGTGCATGTTGGTCTAGTGGTTAGAGACCCTGACTGCTAAGCGCAGACCGTGGGTTCGAGTCCAAGGACAAACATTGTATGATGAACATGATTCTTTGTCCTGTGTTTGGGTGTAATTTATCTATAAATAATATGTATGTAATTATGAATTATATAAGTATGTTTATCAGTTGTCTGGTTACCATAACAAGCTCTTCTTAGCTTGGGAACAGATGGCCGTGTGTGAGTAGTCCCAGGATTTATCTATTTTTATTTATGTGTAGTTGCATAAATAAAAATCTTGAATAACAATTTATTTGTCTCAGATTGAAACGTAACACAAGCTATAATAAAGTTTTTCTAGAACTCACCAGCGATAGACAATCGGAGGTTGCTGGTCAAATTATCTGATTTTCTTCTTCGATCCAAACCCGTGATCTTATATAACTTCTTGAGATTTAATGTTCTCAATTCGACGCGCGCATTGTTGACGTTTAGTATTGTCTATAGTTGGATCCGTAGGTTGGATCCGTCAACTGACAGACCAATCGCCATTTTGCTCATTTTGCCGCCCTTTTGTCTATTGTCATGCACGACAGCTATAAAGTTCTAATATTGGCTGAAATGGACTTAAGGCCGATTGTCCGCCGCCGCCGCGTCAGCGTCACAAACGACCTAAGAATGTCTGGCAATAATATTTTTAATTAAAACATTACCCAAAGTCATTAACTTTAGATACTCAAGCTAAGCAATAATAACAATAATGCCAGCCTATTACGTACCGCACTGCAGGGCAAAGGCCTCTTCTCACAAAGAGAAGGCATTGATCACCACGCTTGTCTTAGCGGATTTTAAATTCTTTTATTTAACTTGCAATGTATGCAATATGTATGTATGTTTTTTCGGGTGAAATTAAATATCTTGAAATCGATTGTGCTGGAAGTTTGTATTACATGTTTGTTTCCAGGATAAAAGTTGTAGGTCATCATGAGCACAGCAATCAAGTATCGTGTACACTAATTACCAGTCAGCCTATATATCAATCTACAGACAGGAAATGAACCCCCAGTTAAACTTGATAATCAAACAAATGAAAGCTCATGCGAGCTAAGAGGAGGTGATAACATAATCGTAGCTATGCGGCCGGTGGTCGCACACTGGTCGCACGACCGGGGAGTCACTCGACAGGTTCATCAACGAACATACGTAATCTTGCTGTGGTTGTCAAAGTTTTACAATTGAACCAATGATGTTATAAGTAAAAAAGTGTAGATAGGTTACCCAAAAGAAATTCTATCTTTAAAAACGGCACACTAACGCACACATACATTACACGTCAAAGTAGGATGACATGATTGAAGTAGTGCGAGTGTAAAAGAGATAAACGTCAAATGTCAACGCGATACTCAGTATCATGTTGGTCAATTGGCAAACTTTTAATGTGCCTCTTTTTGACTGCATATAACGTATCTACACTTTTTTACTTTTAACATCATTGAATTGAACATAAATATAAAAAAAACTAAAAATTACTTAAAATTCGGTAGCCGGTTATCGTTTGTTCTTTTTTCTTATTCTTATTTTGATTTTGTATTTTAAATACAATTATATTTTTATACTTATTTTTTGTGTAATTTAAATGCAATTTTGTAAATTAATTATTATTAAATCATGTTAATCATAATAATCATAATCATAATCATAATCAATTTTATTTGTGTAACATAGGTAGTAAATACAGTTCTTAAATTAGAGTTTATAGGTCGCTATGTCATGCCAGAAGCGTACAAATATATATGATTGCATGCGAAAATATTAACAATTTTAGACATGCGAGGGGTAAGCACAAAATTATTTGGTAAGTATGTCAAAACTAACAGATACAATTAAATTAATAAAAAATAAAAAAAAGAATTTACAAATGTCGCAATATGAATTGATTTCTACAGTCAGTGCATAATTTAAATTGTTGTCACTACAGTCACAAAATTGATAAGTCTACATTAATAAAAAAATAATTAATTAATAGATTCAATTAAATTAATAAAAAAGAATATGGAGTAAATAATGGAGTGATTTCTACAGTCAATGCATAAATTAGTTGTCACTACAGTCACAAAATAAATAAGTCTACATTAATTTATCATTCAGAAATTCATCAGTCGTATAATAACATTTTTCAATTAATAACTGTTTTAATTTTATTTTAAATTGTATTACATTCAATTTTTTTATGACATCTGGTAGTTTATTGTAGATGCGTGGAGCCATACCTAAAACGCTATTTTTTACTAAGGCAGTCTTACAACGCTGATTTCTTAAAGCGTTTGCGTATTGGCTACGAATTACAACATCTCGGGACGTTGACACTGTTTCAAATAACTTCATGTTTGTTTTGACGAAAACACTAATTTCAAATATATATATTGAAGGAAAGGTAAGTACTTTTAGCGATTTAAAGAAAGGTACACAGCTATCAATTTTTTTTTTTATTGTTTTTTTTTTTTTTTTTTTTTTTTTTTTTTCTTTTTTTTTTGGTGAGTGGGAAATCATCCAATGACTGCTCCCGTCCTGGGTGCGACGGGAGGGCGTGTCAGACTCTTACTGACTAAAACCCACTCATGTTCCTTCGATTGCCCTTTATGTTCCAGGGTCACGGTAACCACTATAAACATTCCGCAACCCTGGCAGGAACACAGCTATCATCAGTTTTCAGTCCACACATTGATCTTATGCATCTTTTTTGTGCCTTAAAAACTATATCTTTATCGGTAGAATTGCCCCAAAAAAATAATGCCATATCGCAAGATTGAGGCTACTAAGCCATGATATGCAACTAATAGTGCATCCATATTTATTTTTTTAGCGATTTGAAAAAGTGCGTATGCTGATTTATTTAACCTCCTACTTAGGTCATCTATATGGGCCTTCCAGTTAAGTTGTTGAGTTAATTAATTTTAAGTAATTACTGTGATAATTAACTTTTCAACGACCAAGCGACCGACGGTCGGCTAGAGCTGTCGGGCTGCTATTGTCTTTCTATTGGTAATTCACACAATATGGAATTTCTATCTTTAATTCGCACAATATGGAATAGATACTGTTGTTTGTGAGCTATTTTTGGTTGGATAGTTGGAGACGTGAACGGTAATTTAATCGACATTTAATTGAATATTTGCATATTTTGAGTGACTTGTAAATAAAAAAACATTAAATATTTTAGCTCTTAATGTAAAACTTTTTTCTTTTTTATTAGGTAGTTAATGTTATTGTTATATTATGTAATTGTGAAATTCGAATACAATGTAAATTGTTTAATGAATAAATAAATGCAATAAATGAAAAATATGTATCTCGAAACTCGTGTGTTTCGAAGGTTTAATAAGTAAATGTTGTGCATTGCCGTAATTGATTTAAGTTAAATAATGGCGTGCCATTTTAAAATAAATAAAATACAAATAAGTATCTGAGATTCTCCAGCAACTCCAGCCAAAAGAAAAATCGGCTATGTTTTTTAAAATACTCGTAAATAAAATGCTGCGTGAGAATTTCTTTCATCAAACACATGTGAAAAAATACTAATAATATGTATGAGTTCATATATTTCATTCTAATTAATTTCAGTTTATGAGTACTCAAAAACGAATCTTAATAGTATGTTCGTCATGCTTTTGATTTAATATCCCAAGGGCTGTTTGCCATAGAAATAAGTTAAATTTTTAGTTATTTCTTTTTATGGCCTCATTATGTACAATCGACAAAATGAAATCAAAAATTTCATGTTTTCAAAAGGCTTGTGTTTAAACACCGCCCAAAAAAGTACCATTTTTAGTACCAAAAAAGTTCTAAACGGTTACCGAAATGTCACCAAATAACGTTTCTTAAAATATTATAAACTAAATTCAATTTTGTTTTTATATGAATTTGACTGAAAACTGAAACTTTATATGAATCACTAGTAGACCTGGCGTTGTGTGGTCACAGTTCTAACCTAACCTAACCTAACACAATTTGGTGACCATTAATCAATTTTGGAGGCAAAAAGATTTTTTGGTGATCATAAATTATATCCTTTTCAAAAAAAATATTGAACAATTGTAATAGAATAAGTTATTGCATTAAAAGAAAGTTGAGATATTTGCATGTTCCAAAGCGTACGCTAAATTCTCTGTTAAGAAGAACATGCAAGAAACGCCATGGTCATTCTTTTCAATTATTTTAGCTTTATATATTACTAGCATTTGCACGCGGCTTCGCTCGCGTTAGAAAGAGACAAAAGTAGCTTATGTTACTCTCCATCCCTTCAACTATCTCCACTTAAAAAATCACGTCAATTCGTCGCTCTGTTTTGCCGTGAAAGAAAGACAAATATACAGATAAACAGAAACACTTTCCCATTTATAATATTAGTATGGATGTAAATCTGAAAACTCATTGTAGACTTGTGATTTATATAACTTTGAGCACCTTTGGTCGGGTCATTAATAATACGAGTCTCGTCGTGTCGTATATTCCCAATATTTAATCTAGATTATAATAAAATAAATCGCACCGTCCGTCGGTCACTACGTAATAAATCTTCAGTTTAATTGTAGTTAGTAAACCTGGTTCATAGTGAATTTACTTTGGCAATATATATTAATTTGAGTGTCTGTTTAATTACACAACATGTGCGCTATGTTTTACTTTTAATTTCCTTAGAATTTTATTTTATTTAAATATTTTTATTTAGTCAGTACTAAATAAAAATATTTAAAGAAAATAAAATATAAAAGAGTCAATTTTAAGCGACGAAGAAGATTTTATTAGCAAAATGACTAGAAATAGTACACGATAAATTTTGCTTTTTCAAGCAACAATTCCTGAAAATTTCGGTAGGCGCACATCTCGTTTAAGTAACAACAAATTCAAATTGTTCATTTTAGTAAGAGTTAAAGTTCCGAAAGCTTATTCCACTAAGACCCAAAAATCATTCCATTACAACCCCAAGACCCCAAGACACAAATAGTCTTTTAGTAGATTAGAGCTTGGATATAAGATCGAATGAATCTATTTGCCGCAGGGGTTTCAAATCCGTACTTTCCATAATAATATTATAAATGCGAAAGTAACTCTGAATGTCGGGCTGTCTGTTTGTCTGTCTGTCTGTCTCTTCTTCACGGCTAAACCGCTGAACCAGTTTGAATCAGATAAGGTCCGGGACCCGGGAAAGGACAAAGGATAGTTTTCATCCCGAAAATCCCCCGGAAGTGGGAACTATTATTCCACGCGGACGAAGTCGCGGGCAAAAGCTAGTAAGTCATAAGTTTCAAAGGTCATAACACTGCCACGCGAAATTGACCCGTAAACTATAATAGTAAAGTGACTGACTGACTGACTGGGCGATATAACTAACAAAGCGCTGCCCCCAAACCGCTCGGTCCTTGGCTAGAGACATGCAACTTGGGGGTTTTCTTTGTGAAGAGTAAGTAAACACTGGTGCCGATTCTCCTGTGCACAAACTAACGTAAATTTAAGTTAAGTGCATCTTTCTCTTTCCATTTCTTATAGAAAAGGACAGAAGATACATTTTATTTTAATCCTGTCAAATTAGACAGCGCCTGATGAAAATTGACGTATATTTAGACGCCATGTTTTTAAATTGCGTCTAAATTATCTATGGAGTGTCTAAATTTGACAGGAGTGAACTAATATTTGATTGTCCTTTTCTTAATTAAAAGGAAAGAGAAAGATGCACTTATCTTAAATTTACGTTAGTTTGTGCACAAGAGAATCGGCACCACTAAGTCTCCCAGTTGTGATTGCCCCTTTGTGCTTATTGGCCTAGTTCTGTTCTGTCTCCTGCTTGTTATGGAGGAAGTGGAAATATTTATTTTTCTTACTTCGCCGCAGTTCTTTCTGATTAATTTCGTTGCGGGATCCAAGACAGTTGAATCGTTTCTCCGGGATTCGTCGAGCTTCATTGCTCGGCGCTATTCTGGCGGACTTCACTGTTGATTCTAGCTTTCAGGAGTTGCAGTGGTTGGGAATAGTGTGGTGGGATTGAGACACTAAGAAAAGGCAAAAAACGGAGGATGGTAGTCTCGAAATTCAAGCAGGCGAAGCCACAGGCGAAAGCGAGTATCTAAGTAACAGTCACAAAAGAACTCCTAGCTACAATTTATTTTATCTTTGCAGAATTAATCGTCCCTAGACAAATCCGCGTGTCGCACAATAGCTTACACATTGCATAGATTGCGTGAGCATGCAGCAATCTGCTGATAACCGGATCTTTGCTGATAACGTCAACTTGTTTCAACAAGTACCGACAGGGTGCTGACTTGCAACTCATTAAGTTTTTCTTAAGACTAAGTGCATAATTAAGTTTGTGTAAACTTAGATGGGTTTTACATAACGGATATGGTTAATTAGTGTGTTTATTTGAAATAATGAAAAGATAGTAAGATAGGGTGTGTTATCTGATTTATATTGGTGCTTGGGAAACATTAATGGCTTAAAGCATGGGCTTTGAGCATGCTTTTGAGGTTATTTTCGCAAACTTTCACATTTATAAAAATGTGATTAAAAAAGTCCCTGAAATCCTACATATGCTTACTTAAAAGTTAGAATTGAGGTGTGTATTTAATATAACACATTTTTATGATGTTGTATTTACAGGTATACTAGGTATATTTTTTTGTAAACAATGCACCTATGGTCTTATTTTTATATCATTATCATACCGATGCGCATTACCTTTTGACAACCAAGCGACAGCCGGCTGTCGCGCGGCTATTGTCTTACTATTGTGTCTCGAATCACGGGTTTTCGAAGGTTTAATGATTAATTAATTAATGTGCAAACCTAATTTATGCATGACACATTTAACTATTAGGTACCTACATATTACTTAGCCTGCGGAAAGAACAAAAATCGTCCAAAACATTTTATGGTAGAATTCTAGTCAGCTTAATAACTAGCAGCCCGTCGCCTGTAAACAAACCATTCATGAATAAATCTGCTGAAAACGATGGCCGGCGCACGGTCTCGTTATTCTCACGCAGCGTGCAATTAGACGCGCAATCTGGTGGCGCGGCACAGCGACAGGGGCAAAAAGTGCGCTCTTTAATAACTTCTAATAACTGCCAGGGGACAGGTTCTAAGCCAGCTTGACCACGTTCCCTGAATGGAAGGGAGATTGCACATGTGTTGAGAAATCGCCGCGTTTTTGCCGCGTCAAAAAAACGCTTGAATCATCTGCAGATATTTTATTCATTTAATAAATACCAACTTAAACTAATAGGTGATATTTTAATTGCCAGATAAAACTATTAGATTTTTAAGAAAATGTGAAAGAAATAAAAAATTATGTCGCACAAAGCAGTGGCCAGATCAGATTTTTCGGCTTGTGGGGTTTAAGGCAGATTAAATATATGTGCCGTAGATATATTTCAGAGCTTTGGGATTTAGGGCCGGCCATGAGACCCACATCACCACGTAGCAAAATTTTTAAAAATATTTATCTTCATTGAGAAATTCAAATGACGATCATTTCATTTAAACAATGAGAAGGATTTCACTCCAAAGTTCTTAAAAAATAATTAAGGAAATTGCGCATCAAATTGGCAGAAATAGTTCTATAGTCTGTTTTTTTAACAAACGGGTACTAAAAATTTTGTCCGCGTTTCTATTGGTCCACATAATCAGCATAAGTGTTATTATTGGTGTTAAAAGCGTTAACTCCGCCTCGACTAATTTCCCATCTCTCTCTGTCAATACCGGAAATGTGAAAGAGATATACTCAGTACTCGTTTGTTAAAAAAAATAGACTATAGTAGACAACTACTTATTGACTTACCCATCACCCGTCCCTCCATTGTCCAGACCACCCATGCCTAGAAATAAAAGTAGTCGCTAAGATTTCTATAGTAAGTCAGTTAATAGTTATAGTAGGTAGTTTATACGACATCCTATTGTGTATAAATAAAAGAAGACAAATGTGGGAACATCAGTCATTTGTAGAATTTGATCTGGCAAAACTGTAAATTTTCTGCGAAATTCACCAGTTCCTTTAAACCGCATACATACTATTTAAGCATAAATATCTTATCTCTGATCAGATCAACAAAACCAGAATCCAATACTCTGACAAAAACGCTGCGTTTTTTAAACAAACCTGTAGTGCCCTTAAGAGGAGGTTGTCCATAGATAAGTTTCAAGTTATAGCTGTTTATAAGGATCTTAGATTAATGCATGCGAGCGTTGCGCTTAGGACCAGAAGCTGACCGCAGGCTACTGAACTCAATTCGATAGTAAATGTTCTATCAACATTATAGTTGTTTCTGTTTGTATTAGGAAAGGATCTGAAAAATTGTGATGGTGTAAGAATGAATCAAAGGCAGTGGAGTAAAGTTCTAACACATAAGCCTAATAACCCAACGTACAATAATAAGATTCTGACAAGAATCTATCAGTTATCAAATACTAGGTGTATTTTTGGTCCTGCACAACCCGCTAGAACATGATTCTACCCATGAAAACAAACCACTTTTATTATGGAACCAACTCTGTAAGCACGAAAAGAATATCAGCTGTTTCTAACAAAAGTTCAATGCCCTTCCGACTATAATGTATGAAACAGCTGATATTTTTCGAGATTTCAGAGTTGGTTCCATAATAAAAGTTGTTTTATTTTCATGGGTAGAATCATCCCCTAGCGGGTTGTGCAGGACCAAAAATACACCTAGTATAATAAAAAAAAAAATACGCAAAAAAATAACTTAAATAAAAAAAGCTAAAAAGAAAGAAACCAGCCCAGTAATTTACAATTCTGTTAAGTAATACTAATAACTACACAATTGAAATAGTTTTATAATCGTTACACACATAAAACAAATCATAACTTCTAATGCAGGACACACTCACAGTCGGGGGCCTCTTAGGAAGATTTAATTGGTCAAATTTGAATGGCCCTTCTTTGGAGCGCTCAGTAAAAATTGGCACTTTAAACTGGGAAGTAAGGAGAACTTCAATCGTTACACGATACACGATAATAGTTCTAGAACACTATTCAGATTTTTTGAAGTCATTTTTTCCTCGTTTTCAAATTATTATTTTTTTTACAGATTATAAAAAAAATTGCCCTTTTAGCCAAAAACTTTTATGATGCCAATTGAGCTACTGCGGTAACTTGATCGAAGCTTAAGTAAGCTAGGTATAATAAGATAGCTTTATCTTAAGGTATGCATACGTCTCGCACTTGGTCGGTTTTACGTAGATTACGTTTCTGTTTTAGTTTTTACGTCCATATATTTTAGACATTGTCCTATGTGCTGTAGTTTATAATATTTTAATAATAACATTTCAACGGGCTTATCGGATGTGAGCAAATTAAAAAGGCTGCCAGGCCTATATGGGATTAAGCGGGTCACGTTAAACGCATGCATAGTGGTTGTTGAGCTTAAATCTCTACGCAGTGGGTGCCAGAGGATGGATGGCGTCTCCAAAGCTGGCCCCGAAATAGGTGGCGAGATAACCACGTCGTGTATCACTAGGGCTGGTTCGAAGAAGCGAAGAAAATAGGAGACTGGAAGGATTTGGTGGAGGTCTTTGCCTAGTAGTGGAACAGACATAAAGGCCAACCGAAGGAACAAGGGTGGGTTTTAGTTAGTACAGACTGAAACTCCCTGCCGCCACGACCAAGGCGGGACTAGTCATTTGATGGTTTCCATCCTCAAAAAAATATTATAGGCTTGGGAATAATACCATTTAAAAGGCGAAGGCTCTAGACGTGAAGACTTGTAATTGGCTGTCAGATTATTGCTCTGTTATTTATCACCATTTTGTATTTAGCTGTAAGTCTTCCATAGTTTTTAAATAAATAAATAAAAATTGTCTCTCATGATTGCTGTTGTTAAATACATATTTACTCTCCACAGTTAGCACAAATACAAAGAAAAACAAAACCACGTTTGAGACAGTGCAAGACATGTATAATTTGTAGCTGCTTCAATAATTCATGTGCAGCGACTGCTGCGCGGACGCATGTCGCGACATCTAGTAACGTATGTGGTTCACGCTTACAGGTTAATAATTATTTTGTTTATTACAACTTTTGTATGGCGTAATCTTGTTATCAGTTGATTTATGACGTTTGGAAACGGTGGACATAATATATTATAGTGTATTTACTCTCAAGATTTTGAAGACTTTGCAATGTCATAGGATAAGTACGAAAGTTACTAGTCGTAAGGTAAACATACACTACACAAAACTCCGAATAATGAGAAACTTTGACGCGAATTTCCTTTCGGGCTGCTTCAGGCCTTACTTGCAAACCTTTACCTGAGTAAACAATATTTTATTAAACACTACCGACTAACGAAACAAAATGGATGCTATTTCATTTAACTATCGTTTTTGCCGTTTTATGTGTCTGCTGATACACGGAGGGCTTCTGTGTGACCCCGCACTGCAACGGGTCAGAGGTCAATGCTGTTACGTGTCCTTGGCCAGTTCAGGTCTCGTGGTTTTAACCCCAGTGGAATCATAAAAACCTTTATATCAGAAACTAGCTGTTCCTCGCGGTTTCACCCGCGTTACGTTAGGTTTTTAATTACTGCCTCGCTCCCGTGCCGTGGGACATAGCGTGATATTATATAGCCTATGTTACTCAGGGATAATGTAGCTTTCGAATGGTGAAAGAATTTTTAAAATCGGTCCAGTAGTTTGTTTTTGCCTATTCATTACAATTACACAAACAAAGTGTCCTCTATATAATATTAGTGTAGATGAATATAACGATAGCTTCTCCATCGAAACTTACTGTTTTGGAACAAGCAAATAGCTTCACCTTTTTGACAGACTGATTCCTCGACAATTCAAAAGTACCTGTAAATGGTTTAATTGAATAAATGATTTTGAGTTTGATTTTTGCTTACTACTTCATTCGTATTATGCGCTTATTTTTGTCATTAGGCAGCAATCAGGCTGACGTGACCACTTACTCGATGTTAAATAACCACAGCCACCAATATCCCAGATGACAGATCCCATACAAAGAAGATCCCAGAGTAAAAAATATGTCACCCGACTCATTTGCCTATAATATAGCCAACGCTCTCAAATCGCAATATGGTAATGCTTTGCGGATGAAATAGGGTTGATTGTAGTACCTCAAAGTGGACCAAAAAATAAACAGCAGAAAAAAGAGTAAATTAGAAATTCACAAAGTCCCCGACACCGAAGTTGCAGCCGATCACGACTGCAGCTAATAAAACAATTGATAACTTTGAAACTATTGAACCGATTTTGATGAGACATGTCTAAGAACCATCGCCAGATTAGGTTACTACTTTCAAAGAGAAAGAAAAACGCATCCATATCCGTTCACCCAACCAGACAGACAGACAGACAGACATAGCGTCAAACTTATAACACGTCTGTTTTTTCGTCTAGGTTTAAAAGCACTTTTGAAATTCTTTATTTCTACGTATTTTTTATATGTATACACCGTGCAAAATGAACGCTATCTTCGCGCAATAAAGCCTTAAATAGAAAAGTGTTAGCAGGCATGGCTCGAAGCTTTTTTACGATTTAGCCATTGACCTCGAGGGTTTTAACGATAGGCGTAGGAAGATGGCCAATCGATACTTTTGATTTTCCTGACCATTATTACTATTGTGATCCTAGCCCCTATAAGGTTGAGAAGACTGGTAATATAGATTAAATATCTTTTTGTAGAACTTATCGCCCTCGCTGTCATCGTAAATTGGTCTGAAAATAGCGAAGCTTTCTGTGTTGTTCTTTGTTTAAAATATTGTTGGCCCATAATAGGAACTTCTCCTGTATCTTAAGTGAGTTTACAAACCTATAAACTCATATACACAAATAACTAGACAGACTTGTAGGCCCTACCTTGTACTTGTAGATATTTGTCTCGCGCGGGAATGAAATCCGCGAACCAGCACAGCCGCTAATCGCTTACTCATTGAGCTAACAGTGAGTAACATATACTACACATAATATACATATTACCCACATATTCTTCTATCTATTTAAAATTATAGCTAAACCAAAGTAAAGTATCTATCAACATTTTCCTATCCCTGACTATTTAGAATACCTACAGACCTACCATTTCTTGCGAAGATGAGAAGAATGTAGCAAAAAACAGGCATTGAATGCAAATATTTTTACTCAAAACGTCGTCTAAATCAATACAATACCAATTACCAAGTATATATACCACGCATCTAATAATAAACAGAAATATATTAAAATATGATAAAAAGCGTAAAAAAGATGGCCGCCATCGCCATCTTGAATCGAATGCGCGGGAACGAGCGATCGGGTGCGTTCAATAAATTGACATACGCCTTATAAGGTCCTATAGCGTCCCATTCGTCTTATTGTAGGTCTTAGACCTTAAGTCCGAGTTAGATGGCGTGTTAAATTGGGCCTGTACGACTGGATAGCTTAAAACTAAGCGGCTAACATTTATATGGATATATCTTAATAGTTAGTAGCTACAAGTTAAATGTATCTAATTGGAAAATAGTTTGGTTTTCCTTTCTGCTTAATAATTATTTTTATCAAATTGTAACAGAATTAATTTATAATTATTCATTTTTTGCATTTGACAATTTTTCTTACTATCTGAAAGGTATGAAGAATTATAATAGGCGTAAATAATTAAAAACCATATCAATTACAGGCAGCCAAGGAATAATAACCAGAGCCAATTAGAGACCCATTACAGATTCATAAAAGGACAAAATGGTGGTTTTAATTTAAAACACAATTAGAACGTGAAAACATGTCACCTAACATGAAACTATCGTCCACGTAGGCCAATCATGAGCAATTGATATAAAATTATATTAAAATGTTCATATAAGCACGGACAACTATGGGCCAGCGTCCTAACCATTTAGATGTCCCTAACGTCTTACAGACTCTTCACAAGAATGTCGTCGGAGTCTGCGAAGGTTTTTACATACATTTATTGACCAGCACACTTTGTCCACTTAACAACCTTAACCGCCTCTTGTTCCCCAAGCCGTATTACGCTTAAACTCGACGTAGAAAGGTCGGGTTTTCAGTGGGATGATTGGTTTTTATGGTGGCTGGTGATGTTTCGTGGTGGTTTGGTACTCAGAGGCCGCAAGTTCTTGTGTTAGCGACGCTGCCCGTCAGGTAGTTTGTTGAACGTGATTATTGTTCGTCGTTTTGATTTGTAATGATTTTCGCATTGTTTTGAACTTGGTGATGGAGTGGAAGAATTTTTATTGTAATTTGCTGCACTTTGCTTGTTATGGTTTCTATGGCAAGTTCTGAAAGGAAGACATAAATAGTTATTAAGGTTTTTTTGATCCAGAAACTAGTATTCCCTAGAATAGAGTTTTAGCTTGGTTTAAAATTAATCTTCTAAACTTTCAAAAAATTCTTTGGCTTAGCTATTCCGTCTTTGTTCCGTCTTACTATCGCAGTTTGACAGTGCGATACTGCGTAGCTTAACAACTTGCTAAACAACGTATTTTATCTCAACCGTGTAAGGATGAGATAGAATCTGTCTTGCAACGATCCATATTTTCTCTAATTATTTTAAACTAGCTTTAGCCTGCGACTTCGTCCGCGTGGATTAATATTTCCCGTTCCCGGGAGATTTCCGGGATGAAAACTATCCTATGTCCTTTCTCGGGTCCCAGACTATATCTGTACCAAATTTCATTCAAATCGGTTCAGTGGTAGTTATAGGCGTGAAGAAGAGACAGACAGACCGACAGAGTTACTTTCGCATTTATAATATGAGTACGGATTAAGTTATAACAGAGAATTTGGAATAGGGATGACGACTGCATTAAAAAAATGTTGTTCAGTGTAGTCCGTCCGTTAGGCCGTTCAAAAATATTGAACGCATATTTTTTGCTTGTGAGGTCATTGTTCAGTTAAAATTTTACCTAGGGGTGACCTCACATGAAACTTCAACGCACTGTTATGTATCATAGTCATTTTACGTTTACGAGAAAATAGAAAAAAATACTTGCATTTTTTTTTATAATGTAGGTAACTGAAAACAAAATTGTTTTTGTAAAGCCTATTGTCATTTATTGCGATGTAGACCCGAAATATTATTACGGAAAAACCTGTTTTTTTTACTGTAAAAACTTTTCAGATTCTAACAGTTCTAGTAGTCATACGTAATCTCCCTTACTGATTAGCCCCTACAATAATTCAAAAACCGGCCAAGTTGGAGTTCGACTCGTGCACGAAGGGTTCCGTACTATCATCTATAATAGACAAGTTTCTACCTGTTTATTAAGATCGAGTAGAAATTGCTTAAAAATTACTTACTTTTGTTGTATGGGAGCCCCCCTTCAATATTTACTTTATTGTTATTTAATTATTTATTTTGAAAAGAATACAAGTAAATATTCTGCGAAAATTTGAAGCGTCTACCTGTTACCGTTTTTAATATTGAGCAAAAAATACGAAAAAAGTACGTTTATTGTATGGGGACCCTTAGTCTTTTATTTTTGATATTTTTTAGTATTTGGTGTTATAGCGGCAAAGGAAATACATTTGTGAACATTTTAGCTTAGTAAAAGGGTTCCGTCTTACCCTTTGGGTAGGTACGGAACCCTAAAAACTAAGCCACCTTTGCCACGAATGCGACTATCTTGTTTTCCAGTGTTCACGAGTGTAACAAATGGTCCCTAATTGGATTAATATTGATCTGTCTAGAGTTCTAGACTATGTATCTCTTTTTACCCTTAGGCTAGTATTTGTGAGCAATATATTTTATGATCTGCATAAGAATTTGTCAACTGCAGTCTTAGGGCTATTTCTGTAAAGTTGCTTGGTTGTATTCGAATAAGCTTTAATAATTGATTATCTAAAATCTGTATGTGTCCATTGCTGTGTTTATTATATTTGTAAGTTGTTATGGCTTTGTCTCCATTATAGTGATTGATATAAGAAACATATTTTATTATTATAATTCCTGGACCAATCGTTTGACTTGCCTCTTGTGTTCCATATCAGTTTGTTAATAAAAACTTAATGTATGCCTTCAAATAAGAAGTATTTTATACTTCGTAGATTCTATCTCTACACATTACACATTCTCAGACACTTTAAATTTTGCTGAGAAGGCCATTTGTATGACGGTATCATTAGTGAAGGTAAGGGAATGGTTAGGTCAGTTAAAAATCAGCGTCATACACTTGTAGTCTGGCTTCCGTTGAACTGGGGGCGTACCACAAGCCCTTATAGCAGTATTACTTTGATATTACTTTCAGTGGAAAAGAGACGGCGCTAGACAACGTGTCTAAAGCTGTCACTTGCACACTCCTGCAACAGGACTAAAACAATCTTACTTTAAACGTCATGGGGCTTACTTTAAAGGGGCTGGGCCTACCTTTTATGACAAATCATAATGTTTTGTTTTTTTTTAATATGTTTTTAGTTATAGTTGTTTTTTTTTTGTGTGTGCGACTTTATAAAAAGTCTACCTAATAAACCTAATCTATGCCGAATCTAGCCTTTAGGTTCCAAAGAAAATCTATAATGTCCAGATTGACCAGTATCTAAGTACTTACCATCGTCCAAGCTGCTTATGGACCGTAAAATTGCAATAACAATCGCAGTCATTACAAATGACCAGTCAATAACCGACCCAATAATTTAGTTCTCGATTTACAACTTCCTCAGCATATTGTTGCGTTTCTTCCAGACTAAATAATGATGCTGTAATGGTATCCGAAATTAAAAGACATTTATAACTGCAAACTGAATTATCCAAAATTTCTATTGAAGTTTCGGATAGGGGCGGAGTTTAAATGATGCATGTTGTAATAACGTTTTTTCGGTTTTTCCACTAAATTCGAGCGTTTACGTTATTATTATTTAAGTACTAGCTTTTGCCCGTGACTTCGTTTGCGTGGAATAATAGTTCCCGTTCCCGGGGGATTTCCGGGATTAAAACTATCCTATGTCCTTTCTCGGGTTCAAGACTATATCTGTACCAAATTTCATTCAAATCGGTGCAGTGGTTTAGGCGTGAAGAAGAAACAGACAGACAGACAGAATGACAGACAGACAGACAGACAGAAAGACAGACAGACAGACAGAGTTACCTTCGCATTTATAATATTAGTATGGATTCTTGGTTACTCATTACTAATAATACTAAGAAATCTAATTACCATAACCGAATATATACGAAACTGACGGATTATCCGAAATAATTTCATGTCCTTAAGCCGCACCGAATGGAGTTTGACTGACACCCCGTGCCTCGGAATGCACGTAAAGCCTTTGGTCCCGGTAGTCATTTGTAGAACTTTGTCAGAAGCCAGGAAGTCTGACCAGTCTAACCAAGGTGTATCGTGTTGCCCAGTTACTGGGTTGTGGAGGTCTGAATGGTAGTCGCATCTAGTAAAACACTGGTATCCAGCTGAATCCGATTAGATTGGAAGCCCAGACATAATTAGTAAAAGACTTTGGAGATGATAATTTATATTATATCGTATCCGAAACCAATATAATATTATTTGTAAGGTATTACACATTTAAACGTTTTTGTTACCTGAAAAAAAAGTGTGTGTGTTTATGTTTGTTACTCTTTCCCGTAAAAACTTCTGAACGGATTTTGATGAATTTTTACAGTAATATAGCTTATACATAAGGCTAAATCACATCACAGTATGCCCTACGGGAGCAGAGCTAGTAAATAAATAAAATATCTCTAAATTCGGATCCAGATCCGAAAGTTCAAATTCATAACATTCCGAGTATTGTGCACTAGATCACGATCGGTGAGAACTTAATTCAGCCGTGCTTTGCCCTAAGTAAGTACGTTGCAGGAAGCAGTAAAGTTGGAACTCAAATTGGATTGTTGTAGATAAATTAAATAGGATTAGATTGGATTGTTGTTGTCTATAGAAACTTTTGTATTGTTGGTTTTAAAGTTATATTACCTTCGAACACACGTGATTCGAGACACAATAGAAAGACAATAGCAGCGCGACAGCCGGCTGTCGGTTGCTCGTCGAAAGGTTAAGCTGTCCCCCGCGGTATTAACAGCGTAGTTCCCGTTTCCGTGGGATTTGTGGGATAAATTAATATCCTATGTCCTTTTTTAGGCTATGGACTGTCTACGTACCAAATTTCGTTTAAATCGCTTCAGTAGTTTTGGCGTGAAAGCGACACAGACAGGTAGAGTTACTTTCCTAATTATAATATTTAATGGATAAGTAGGGGCGTAATTATCTGATGTTCAGTTTTACTGTTATTGTTTATATTAATTAAATAAATGAATTGAGCATCTGCGTCAGGTCAATTGTAGTCTTTTTACCTTTTTATTTTTTTCACAGAAGCCATGATAAAAAATCTTTGTACTTAATTGTTAATATAAAATGAGGTTTATTTTGTAAAATGGTTAAAAATAACACTTTTATAACGTTGAAGCCAGTGTTCCCTAACTAATTACTTTGGCAAGATACAACCGAAAAAAAAAACTCAGAAATCTGCCAATAAAAAATAACTTCTTGCTGCCGTGCTGTTTAATTAAAATCATGACAAATATTGCTAAATTACATGTTTTAAAAGTACGTTAGACCTCTCAAAACTCCTCAGCAGTGTAGAATTTATTCTGTGGTATTTGCGTGAAAGTTTAACAGACATGACGTTATGATATAGTTTAAAATCATAAAAATACATCCGACAGAAATTACCGACATTCTACCATGCCGGCAGTGCACCTACCGAATCAAAATATCCAGGAACCCATTGAACATACAAAATTTAACCCAAACCGGGTCTTGAGTTTAGAAGGAGTTAGCTGATAAGCTGACAAACATACGTACAGAAGATTTTTATTAACTTAAATTAAAATAAATCAATTAGCACGTTCAACCAAACCGCCACCATTTTAGCTTTATATATAATATTAGTAGAATACACAAACTACTATTGTTGGGGTGAGAGACCAATAATAAAATGCCACCCTTTGATATAATATTATTCTTCGTTTATTAAAACTTGAAAAAAGGGATAAAATGGCGGACTGCCTGGCGAATAGCGTCGTGCTCCCAACTTCTTACGACGTGCGCGCAGTCCCGCGGCGATATTGGCTCTGCTCCGGCGGCGTGGCGCGGCGCGGCGCCCGGCGGTGCGGTGAGCGAAGTGAAGTTCGCGTCGACGGAGCGGCGGCGGCGCAGGTCGACACGGCGCGATGTTCACGTCACTCGCGGTTCGCTGTATTCTCGCGAGATGGCGCTAGCGGGGGTTCACAATCGTGAACATCCTCCCGGCCCTTGAAAGAGACAGCTTTCAAGACTTCTTTGGCGTATCTTTTCTATCTTGTGGAAGGCGATCTTGGAGTCTTCCCCTGGAATGGAAGGCATCGCCGTCAGTGGCCGACCGATTAAGAAGTGCCCGGGGTCAAAGGGTTAAGGTCGAAGGGGTCGGACGATAGAGGTGATAGAGGGCGAGAATTAAGAATCCCCTCTATTTGTGTGAATAGCGTCGTTAGTTCCTCAAAGGTAAGCGAGATGTTCGACGCTACCCTCTTTAAATGGTACTTAGCTGCCTTGACACCCGCTTCCCATATGCCACCAAAATGTGGTGAGTATGCAGGGCTAAATCTAAATTTAATACTTTCTGAACTAGTAAATTCATGACAGACTCACGACTGGAGCGCAAACCTTTCCTAACTCGTTGTTTGCCCCTACAAAGTTCGTGCCATTATCACAATATATTTCATGAGGTTTACCTCGACGAGAAATGAATCTTCGTCAAAAAAGGGACCCGCAAATCTGTACCAGTACAATAGAAGGGGTAGGCAGCACTGGTTCTAAACGACGGTAAGTTACCCATTTGTGGCGGTGCGTTTTACCTTTATATCTAACACAAACAATGCTTGCCATCTAGTATTATGGGATGCTTTTTATTATATTCAAACTCTGAGTTTCCTAACCGACCTCCTACTCTCAGAAGGCCTTCAGAATCTAAAAATGGGTTTAATGATAATATCTTTGATTTCTTAGGTAATTCTAAACCCTTCTTTAATGCTTCTACTTCTAAACTAAAGGTCTCTAATTGAGCAATTCTTATTAATATTTAATTATTTATATGTTTCCTCAATTTCTAAATAGCTACCTAACTTAATCCTATTTTTACAATTAAAGCAGACCGCATTACATATGCTACTATACGAATTAATCTATTAACACTAGAAAACCTATTAAAGTCAATTACTGATTTAGTGTTATTCTCTACTTGTATATGAACCTTTAATTCAGGTAAATCTACACATCTATTTAATTGGGGAGGCCAGGCCGACGAGTCCTCCTTCAAGAAGGAGGGTCCTTCCCACCACAAGGATTCGTCCTGCGGACGCTGAGGCTCAACACCCCGGGAAGCTAGATCTGCAGGGCTTTGTTCAGATGGAACATGTCTCCATGAGAATCCCTGTGTGAGATCGTTAAACACAATGACTCTATTACTTACAAAGGTCTTCAATGATTTTACTTGTGCCTTTATCCAGCCTAACACTTCCGTTGAACCTGTCCATATAAATTTATGAGTAAACTCATGAGCCCTAATGGCTTGAACTACCTTACTTGACAGTCGAGAACCTAACAACGCACCACATAACTCTAAGCGAGGTATGGTGGTAGCGGTTAGAGGTGCAACCCTAGCTTTAGCACACAACAATCTAACCGTTACTTTGTTCGCACTGTCTATTGAGCGCAGGTAGACGCAGGCCCCATATGCATCCTTTGATGCATCTACAAAACAGTGCAAGTCTACTGATATTGGGTTACTACACAAATCATTTCTAGGTAAAGTTATTCTAGACAAACGTTTCATATTCTCTAAAAAATGTGTATCACATAATTTGTCAACAGGTGTTAACGAGTAATCTGTTGGTAATTCTTCAGTCTCCCAAAATTTTTTAAGATCACTATGTATTTCTCTTGTAAAATTGCATGTCACATGACTATCCTTGCCTATACCTATTGGTCCACTAACTAACCACCCTAGCTGTGAATCTTGTAGGATTGGTTTTCCTACACCCAACGAAATACGCTTACATCCTACTATACTCCAGAACACATCTGCCCCTAATAAAATATTAACCTCAGAAGGTTTGCAGAAGTCTGGATCGGCCAGCATGATATTTTTGGGTAGATTCAATTCTTTAAAATTAACAGGCGCTCCTGGCAGCATCCCTGTAATTTGTGGTACAATTAGACACTGCATCTTACAACTGAATGAATTTAAACGTGATTTTAAAGTAAAAACGCAACGTTCAGAAATATTAAATGCCATATTGTTTATGCCCGAGATACAAATTGGTTCAGTACTTTTTGTTGGAAGGCTTAATGCTTCCTTTAAATTCCTGGTCACAAAGGACGACTGACTGCCTGTGTCTAATATCACCCGAGCCAGGCAAGTTTGTTGAGTATGTTCATTAACTATTTCTACCATAGCGGTACACAACAGAACCTGGCTGGTGGAGACTGCAGACAATGAAACTGCTGGTGCCTGACTTGTAGTTGCCGGCGCAGTGACTAACGAAGTCTCATTTGCATTGCTGTTATTATTCGACTTACTGACATGTAATAATGTATTGTGCTTATGCTTACAAAATTTACAAAAACTTCTGAGACGACAACGAAATACTTTGTGTCCTTCACATAGGCAATTTGAACATAGTTTCAATTTAGATACTTCCTTAATCCTATCTTCTACCTTCATGTTCTTAAATTTTGCACACTCATATACCTTGTGGCCTTGCTCATTACATATTAAACATAACTTCTCACATAAATTTTCAACAGAAGAAACATGACAACAAGATTTCATAACATTATTATTTAAATTGTCCTTCTTATTCCACCTGTTTGAATTATTATTCTTGTTGTATTTACTGGAACTATCAAGATCACTATTTTCTGTTGTAACTGAAGTTGTTTCTAAAATATTAGCACGTCCACGAATAAAGTTGTAAAAGTTTTCCAATGTAGCAATATCTAACAGGTTATTTTTATGCTCCTCCCACTTCCTACTTGTAATTGGATCTAATTTATTGGTGAGCATAAATATAATCAAAGTGTCCCACTTGTCAGTTGGTTCACCCAAAGTATTTAGCGCACGTAAGTTCTTTGAAACATTATCTAATAAATCACGCAAACACTTGTAGGACTCCTTTTTTATGGGTACAATATCAAACAATGCCTTAAGATGGTTGTTAACAAGAATGTTTTTGTTATCAAAGCGTTTACACAATAATTCCCAAGCAATAGTATAATTATCGGATGTCAATTCCAATGATTTTATAACTTCCAGCGCACTACCTCCTAGCGATGACCTCAGGTAATGGAACTTATTAATGTTTTGTATTGATTTATTTGAATTTATTAATGATTGGAATGTATCCCTAAACTCTAACCATTTTAAGTAAGATCCATCAAATGTGGGTAACCTAATTGTGGGTAACTTAACTGATTGCAAGCCATGTTCTTGACAACTGCCTGTTTTACTGCTACATGCATCATTAAAACTTTCTTTTTCAACCTTATATTTATCAATAATATTTTCTATAGTAGCATGAACCATATAAAATTTACTTTCAATTGTTGTCCTTAAATTTAACTGTTCATCTACCTCGGACTCCTTACAAATGAATTCTATTGCTGTTTGGATATCCTCAAACTTTTTAAATAACTCTTCGCTATTCTCTAAGCGTCTCTTTAATTCAATTAAAATTAAATTATTAATATCATGTGACTGAATATCTTTAATGTACTCAGCTAACTTTGTCAACCTACCCCTTATATTGCCTCTCTTCCTGACCAGTTCATCCATTTCCTGATCTTTAGACATTTCAACAATTAAATTTAGTTATTGTGAAATAACACTAACTCTGCATAAAGCAAAAAACAATGTGCATCAAACCCAATCCGTGTGAGTGAGGTGTTTGCGCTCCACACGCCGCCGTTGTCACGTGGCCGCCTCGACCGACGCGCTGCATGCGCACCCCACGCCGTCAGCGAAGCCCGACGCTCCGGTACAACTCCGGAGTCGGGGAGACGTGCCACGTGGATTGTATTCGCCTGAAATAGTCGGCGTATCCTATTCAAGCATCAAGCGTGCACAAGGATGCGAACAGTGGGAGAGTGCAATTCGCGAATCAAGGCCACAGAAATTATAAAAAAGAACCCAGCGCTTTGTCGGCAAGCGGGTGAACACTGCAGGCCTGCACCCTATTTGCAGTCGTGTTTAACGATTATAAAAGCTGAACAACCACCATTCACACAAACAGAAAGTTGAAATAATAACGTAGGTAGAGAGAGGACAATAAATAGAATAATTATAGTAGGTAGGATATAGGCAAAAACGGGATATAACAGGTAATTGGAACGAGCACTTCCCTCGGACAAACCTCCTGACTAGACGCCCTCCGTCCAGGTTCGTTCCCCAACCACGTGTAGTCACGATGCACGTTGGGGCTCGTCGTCCAACACCATACGCTCCCGGCCGGTTCGAAATCTTCGATTCTTCACGGTCGCCAAATGTTGGGGTGAGAGACCAATAAATAATGCCACCCTCACTCGCGGTTCGCTGTATTCTCGCGAGATGGCGCTAGCGGGGGTTCACAATCGTGAACAACTATAATATTAGTAGAATACACAAATAAAGCACAGCACCATACTCCTAAATACCTCATGGACAATCTGATCTGTCTGCATCCAGACAGGTTCTCCTGTCCTTGGGGAGAAATGCGCTCCCGAGCGAGCGAAAGTGCGCGTTGTCCGCGCATCCACGATTAACGCATAATAACTGATGCTTTTGATTGGCCGTTAGAATTTTTATGATCGACTGATTTGAGGTTCGGTTTGTGGAGAATGATTTTTTGAGTTGAATTACATATGTTAGGGGAATCTAAGAGATGAATAGCATAGAAAATAAAAATACATAATTATTTAAATACTAACTACATAGGTACAAAGTTGACACTTGAAAGAAAGGGCCAGTCAGTCAGAAAGATGACGCTTGTAGCTAGTTCCAAAACGTGGGCAGATCTCTTTAGAGAAGAACAAGCTTCACCATGTAAATTATGTTTTGTAAACCCCATCAGAAGACCAGTCGGTTACCGGAGGCATTGCTTCATTACATTTGATGGAAGTCTGTGTGTTCACTATATACTTACAATGGATAGGTGCATTCCTACGTTTCAGGAATGTCGTAAAATGGTCCCTGGTTGTTGCTAGGCAGTCGTTTGTTTCTGCCTAGACCATTTTTGTACAGCCACAACTTCCAACAAGAAACGGTACTGACATACCTTTGCTATACCGCAAGATTTGAAAGGCGGAAGAAATAGACGTTTGGTTTAGTGATTGGAATATTAAAAGAATAGCTAAGAACGTTAGAACATTTTCATTGAAGTTATTTTAACTTTTTCTCCGAGACACACAAAGCCTGATCGGCGGCGGCGAAATACAACGATTAGAAACCGGTTAGGGAACTGCATGAGCGGCGCATTGCACTCGCTAACTCCTAAACTCGACTCCAGAATGCGTTCCCGTCGCACCCCTCACCACAAACCCTAACAAACTGAACACAAACGCGTGCGTTCACCACAAACGCACTTAAAGACTTCATAACTCTATTCAAGTCTGCAAGTCAGCGAAACGTGGTTCCCTAGGGTTTAGCAATAGTTTCTAATATAGTTTGCAGTTAGTAACGCGTGGTTTTGTTGGAATGTTAGTTGCGGACTAGAGGGTAAGCGATAAAATAAGTGGGATTCATTGACATCGGTCATGCGGTTCAGATATGCTGCTTAGACTGGATTAGGTGAAGCTAGATGCCTTTTTAAAAGTCTAGGTTTTACACTGAAAACCTTTTTATGGTGTAGCTATTTGGTGTGGTGTACGTGTATACTAAAATGAAGTTATGAGTCGTCAAAGAACAAAATGGTTAGGAAATAATTAGGTATATAAAAGAGAAATTATTTGTTATTTTTTATAGCAAACGTCGGTACTTAAAGACATAAGATGTAAGATCGTAAGCTTTCCTAATAAGAAAAAGTAATTATTTGTTATTTTTATATTTAATCTGTTTTTTTCGTTGGCGAACAGGGATGGCGATGAACGGGGAATTGACGGCCTAAAAGTAGATAATAGAAAAAAACAAATAACGAATATACCTCATAAAAATGTACGTATGCCACTATGACCTAAGTTAAATAAAATCCTACTAATATTATTAATGTTTAAGTTAGTGAGGTTGAATAATTGGATGTTTCTTATTATTTCAGGCAAAAACTACTAACGGGATTTGTTTTTTTTTTTAGTAATATACTTCATAGGGCAACCAGCGTCACCTTTCAGACTAACTTACCGACTCTTTGACTATTCATAAGTACTTGTGCATTTGATTTTGATTTATACATCACAATACATAAATGCCCTATATCACGCTTATTGTCACGCTTCGGCTCACGGGAGCCGAACAGTAAATATATACTGAGACACCTCACACACGGTCATCTGATCCCCAAGTTAAGCTCTGCTTAGAGCTTGCGTTATGGTAACCAGACAACTGATATACATACTTATATAATTTTTAAATACATACATATTATAGATAAACTACACCCAGACACAGAACAAACAATCATGCTCATCAACAAAGTTTGTTCTGGGTGGGAATCAAACCCACGACCTCCGGCTTAGCAGCAAAGTTTAACTTTCAGATTTACCGACACAAAGGTCAATTGAAAAGTGCCAGTAAATATTCCCACTGAAATAAATGCTATTAGTATTTATGTTTTGAATTTTTTACTGAATAAAATGCAAGGGAAATAGCGGCGGACGACTAATCTAAACATTTAATAAAATCGTAATCAAAAAACTATACATCTACACTAATATTAAAAAGAGGAAAACTTTGTATGTTTGTTTGTTTGATTGTAAAGAATAGGCTAAAAAACTACTGGACCGATTTTAAAAATTCTTTCACCATTTGAAACCTACATTAGCCCTGAGTAACCTAGGCTATATATTATCACGCTATGTCCCACGGAAGCGAGGCAGTAACCAAAAACCTAACGTAACGCAGGCAAAACCGCGAGGAACAGCTAGTTAAATATAAAAAAAACTAGCATCTGAAAGCGTGTTAAAAATAATTCTTGATACTTGTTCTAAAACCGATGCCAAAGCCAAAAATGAAAATTTTTTGTTGTGTTTGTCCGGGATAAATTCAAAAAGCACTGCAGATATTTTATTCAAATTTTATCACATATTTTATCTATAGTATATCACATAAATTTTGACGGGCCTGTTGGTCTGGTTGGTTAGTGACCCCGACTGCTAAGCCGGAGGTCGTGGGTTCGATTCCCACCCTAAGACAAACTTTGTGTGATGAGCATGATTGTTTGTTCTGTGTCTGGGTGTAATTTATCTGTAATCCATACTAATATTATAAATGGGAAAGTGTGTCTGTCTGTCTGTCTGTTTGTCTTTCTTTCACGGCAAAACGGAGCGACGAATTGACGTGATTTTTTAAGTGGAGATAGTTAAAGGGTTGGAGAGTAACATAGGCTACTTTTTGTCTCTTTTTAACGCGAGCGAAGCCGCGGGCAAAAGCTAGTATGTATGTATTTATAAATTACATGTATAGGTATGTTTATCAGTTGTCTGGTTACCATGGTCAAGCTCTGCTAAGTTTTGGATGGCCGTGTGTGAGTTGTTCCAGGATATTTATTTATTTAGATCAATGAATAATACTTACTAATATTATAAATGGAAAAGTGTATCTGTCTGTCTGTATGCTTGTCTTTCTTTCACGGCAAAACGGAGCGACGGATTGACGTGATTTTTTAAGTGGAGATAGTTGAAGGGATGGAGAGTAACATAGGCTACTTTTTGTCTCTTTCTAACGCGAGCGAAGCCGCGGGCAGAAGCTAGTATTTAATAATTTATTGGATAGTTAATAATTAAATTTACGTGTTTTAAGTAATCACCTTAATAGCAGAGTTCTGTTTTACATCGGAACCTTTTAACGATACTTAAAAACTTCTCGCCAGGACATAATTTTCCGTTACAATTCAAAAAGTTAATTAATAGTTAAAGTGCTCGATGAGCAAAGTTCACGAGGCTGACATTTAATTAATAGCCCTTATGTTTAATTAGTGTAACCTTTAGTTGCGAGGGGTGGTTTGATGCAAAAACGGGCCAAATAACTGACACGCTAGTCTTTTAATACCTAAACTGTAAGAAAACAGTAAATGGAGGACAGAAGTTGTAGTTCAAAACTGGTGCCGATTCTCTTATGCACAAACTAACGTAAATTTAAGTTAAGTGCATCTTTCCATTTCTTAAAGAAAAGGACAGATGATACATTTTAGTTTAATCCTGTCAAATTAGACAGCGCCTGATGAAAATTGAAGTATATTTAGACGCCATGTTTTTAAATTGCGTCTAAATTATCTATGGAGTGTCTACATTTGACAGGATTTAACTAATATTCGATCTTCTGTCCTTTTCTTAATTAAACGGAAAGAGAAAGGTGCACTTAACTTAAATTTACGTTAATTTGTGCACAAGAGAATCGGCACCACTGTACCTTGACTGTAATGTAATAAACCGGTTAAGTGTGAGTCTGATTCGCTCACAGAGGGTTCCGTGACATTACAGTAAAAAAAACTGTAATAAATCATGTTTTTTGTATTGATACTCCAGTTAAATATTTATTTTGTTTTGTTTTTGCTGAACTGGGAAATAATTACAAGATAAAACCCAATAACAATGCCAGACCTTGGAATAGATCGTATAATTCTACACTGACCTATAATAGAAATAAGAAATATAATTATTAAATTATTTATCAAATAAATAATAAAAATACACTGGAAATGGTAATTAAATTAAACATTGGTGCAGATTTTCTAGTACACAAACTAACGTAAATTTAAGTTAAATGCATCTTTCTCTTTCCATTTCTTAAAGAAAAGGACAGAAGATACATTTTAGTTTAATCCTGTCAAATTAGACAGCGCCTGATGAAAATTGACGTATATTTAGACGCCATGTTTTTAAAATGCGTCTAAATTATCTATGGAGTGTCTAAATTTGACAGGACTTAACTAATATTTGATCTTCTGTCCTTTTCTTAATTAAACGGAAAGAGAAAGATGCCCTTAACTTAAATTTTCGTTAGTTGATGCACAAGAGAATCGGCACCATTATTCTTGAAATCTATTAATATCATTATCAATGTGCGAATTTACAAAGTTATTGCAGTCATAATTACTTATAAAATTTAAATAGCAAGGTTCCCCTTCTTAGTAGCTGTCTATTAGTGTCTACTGTCTATATATTATTTCTGTAGGTGTCTGGCAGTAAGAAATAACTAGGTACTTAAAATTTAGTCAAATATGATTATTATAATCATCATATTACTACTTTTTTCCAAAATTCATGTTTTAGTGGGGCCAGCTTCCAACCTAATCCTTTCAGCTAGATACCAGTGTTTTACGTGGAGCTACTGCCTCTCAGACCTCCACAACACGACATCACACACCTCAACATTTCGTCAGTGATGTCCAAGATAAAATTTAGAAAGTACTTTATAAAAATTCTAAAGTCTATTAAAATCCTTTTAGTAAATTTTGTGTAAAAGAGGAACAAACATCCACGCACTATGACTTAGTGACCAGAGGTTCCCAAACTGTGCGACGCGGCCCCCCGGTGGGCAGTAGAAAGTAAAAAGGGCCGCTGTAAGTCAAGCCTTCTTCTCATATTTTTGTTTAATTCTTTTATAATATTTTAACTAAATTTCAAATTGTAGATGTTTCAGGTTTGGTTTTTATATTACTTAACTAAACTAACTGCTATTATTCATCATCTCCCTAGCCTTTTCCGAACTATGTTGGGGTCGGCTTCCAGTCTAACCGGATTCAGCTGGATACCAGTGTTTTACGTGAAACTAACTGCTGTAATTTCAAATAGCTAGGGTAGGGCGCCGCGGCCGCCGGCGTTCAGAATATTAAATTTGTAACTGCGCCGCGGGTTGAAAAAGATTGGGAGCCCCTGACTTAGTCAGAATGGAACAAGCGCTCCTCTGTAGCCTACCATGCCCGTGGCTTGTTTACATCAAGTGAGTTTGGACTTGTCTCATATTTATTTAAATTAATTAGAGGCAAAATACATAACGCCGACATATTAGAGTTAGTACGTTTGAGTGTACCGGATAGATATGTGTGGCGACGACGACGGCCTCAGCTGCTGGCAGTTCCTCGTGGCCTCTCTAATCTGTTGAACGAGGCGCCCCTGACGCGAGCGCTTCGCATTCTTAACCTTGTAGCAGATGAGATTGAAGTTTTCGTTTGTTCACTGAGTGAATTTACAAGAATTACATTATATATTATAAGTTTTAGATAATAAGTTTTTTTATTGCTTCACTATTGGATTGGGTTATACCTGTAATAATAGTAAGTAAGGATATAATAAATAAATAAATCAACTTGACAAGTCACTCTGCTAACAATATAAATAAATTACAAATATCTTGACATGCAAGTGCTGTATCATAATTATCTCCTTTGAAATTACTGTCATTATAATAATTTGAGTAATCTGTCAGTAATCCGTCAGGGCTGACGGTTTATCAACGAATTATTTCTATGGACCTTTTTAAAGGCCTAATTTATATAAACAAAATGGTAAGTTAGACTCATGACATTGGCCCTGATTGAAATAAGAGGAACAAAGATTGGATGATCAAATTCTTTATTTTGAAAATAGTTGGCACTTTTAACATTATTAAACAGATTGAATTAGTACCATCATTAACCAAAGCTTAATAATTAACCTGCTTAGTAGAGTAAAGGTATTTATACTAACATCAGCTGTTCCCCGCGTTATATTAGGTCTGTTTACTGTACTGCTCGGCTCCCGTGACCCATAGCGTGATGTGCTTTTCTGATATAGCTTGTGTTTTTCTGATTACAATTATTGTAAAGTAAAAAAAACCGTTCTTTAGTTCTCACGAACGCTACTATTTGTAGAATAGTATGGCTATGGATTTGATCTGCTCGAATGAATGAATTTTGAATCTTGATATTCAACTGTTTTATTTGCACCTTCCCATAGATCATAATATTGACATTTCTCGAGAAACCAAATTGTCATGCAATTTCATCACTTATCTAACTTTTACGGGGTGTGAGTGGCCCTACCATCTCCTACAGGGTCAAAGCCAACCTCACCAGCACGTGGTACACCCTGCTGATTCACTGACGGACTAGGTCTCTTCACAAAAAGGAGACCTTTGCAGTCTTATTGCATAATTTATGTGTTATAGATTTTTCTTCGATTGAGATATTGTAAATAAACATGGTCGTGGCAGAATTGTAGTATCTTTTCGACTAATGCCATTTATATAGAGTTGAAGTTGAACTAAGTTTTACACCTGAGTTTGCCTAGATGAATATTGATTATTGGGCTTACGTAATAATAATTTCAACTGTGTTAATCCGAACTCCTTCTTCTTCTTCGTCTTTTTTTTTCTGCTCCCGTCCTGGGTGCGGCGGAGGGCGTGTCAGTTTTTACTGACTAAAACCCACTCATGTTCCTTTGGTTGCCCTTTATGTTCCAGGGTCACGGTAACTATTATAAACATTCCGCAACACTCCTTCTAGTCCAACGGCTTCGGCTTCTAGTCTAAGCAGATCCAGCTAAACAGCAGTGCTTTACATGGAACGAATGCTTATCAGACATCGCAAACCCACTTACTGGGCAACACAATCCCTTCATTAAACTATAACATACCAATGCAAAGTCAGATAAAACACAGCCTGTCCTTCGGTGCGCTTCAGTCCTGCCCCGAATCCAATTTCCTTCAAAATTAATTCAGTGGTTTAGCTGGCTTGGTATAGAGAGACAGACAGAAAATTGCATTAACAATTTCATATATGGATCATACTCGCATCTAGCACACAGATCCAGCACAAACATAAACAACTATAACAAAAAAAAAAAGCATAAAATTCCGTTTCTTTTTTTCTGAGAATAGCTATTAGATACGTTATGTAAAGGAGGTTGTTTTTCTGTCTATGTGTCCGCCATCGTTGAGAGGCGCAGCCCTATAACAAGAGAAATAAGATATAAAACATAGGGTTGAACAAACGGCTAGCGAACGCTCCTTATTTGCAAACATTGGTAGCACCCGATATTTAAGGCTTGGGCACAGTGGGGAGGCTTAGATACGATATGCGGAAGCTAGACCTTAAAAAATATAATTTTATGAGATGTTCCAACCTAATGTAACTACTTCATTAAATGAACACAAATATTTAACACTATTAGTCTAACACTCATCATCTCCCTAGCCTTTTCCCAATCGTGTTGGGGTCGGCTGCCAGCCTAACCGGATTCAGCTGGATACCGGTGTTTCACGTGGAGCGACTGCCTATCTGACCTCCACAACCCAGTAACTGGGCGACACGATACCTTTTGGTTAGACTGGTCATAGTATATACTATTAGTCTAACACTAGTTAACATTATTTTAACGATATGAAAAAGTTTGTCATTATAAATAAAAATTGATCTGTGGCCAGAACTTAAAGTTTATGAACTGGCTATCACAAATACACTAGCTGACCTGCAATTTCACCCTCGTTATGTTAGGTTTTTAGTTACTCTTTGGTTGTTCCCGTGGGTCATAGTGTGATAGCTTGTTTGCTATTCTGATGTATGAGCAATAAACCTGAAGTTATATCAAAACCCGGCCAGTAGTTTTTGCGTGAAAGAGTAGCTAACAAACATCCATCCGTCCTGGCAATCTTGTAGAACATTACCAAGAATACTAAAAATTGCCTTCGTCGTTCCGTCTTTACATTTTCTTTTTTTTTCTTCTGTGTGTGATTTTAAATCTTTCTTCTAAACATTATTAATGTAATTATCCGTATCGGTTACGTTACCTATAGTATATCTTACTGAATAATATAGTATTCTCTCAGCCCCAACATAGCATTAACTGTGCTCCAGCCTCCCTGACTGCCATTCGTGGACATCTTTTTGCGAGCGAGCCTAGTCGCAGCCTGATCGGAGATCCGTACACCGATTATTTTTCTTGTTAACTACAATGTATTTCATTACTTAATGTATTTGAACTCGATTATAGTGTAACGGTTAATTTAATAAGTGTTGTGTCGTAAAGTTAACTAACTATTTGTGTTATTAAAGTATTTGCATTAAGTGTAACTACTAGAGATTTTCTCATGCAAAATTAACTTATAAGTAGATAACATCAACATAAGACACCGATTATTAATGTAAACGGCAGTCAGATCTTTCTATTTTTGAATTCTGTTTATTTTTTATATTATTATTGTTGGTGGTTTTTTATTCCTGAACTATTATTCCACGCGGACGAAGTGGCGGGCAAAAGCTAGTAGTTGATAAAAAGCCTCAACATTACTAGGTCTAAATTAAAACATCAAACGTTTTTTTTTTTGGTGAGTGGGAAATCATCCAATGACTGCTCCCGTCCTGGGTGCGGCGGGAGGGCGTGTCAGACTCTTACTGACTAAAACCCACTCATGTTCCTTCGATTGCCCTTTATGTTGCAGGGTCACGGTAACTATTATAAACATTCCGCAACAAAACATCAAACTTAAAAAAAATACAAAAGTTAAATGCCAATTGCTTATGAATTAAAATAATTAATTCAATGTACGTCAATTAACATTAGTACCTAGTTGATAATAATTACATGAACTACGTCTTTTTTTTTTTTTTTTTTTGGTGAGTGGGAAATCATCCAATGACTGCTCCCGTCCTGGGTGCGACGGGAGGGCGTGTCAGACTCTTACTGACTAAAACCCACTCATGTTCCTTCGATTGCCCTTTATGTTCCAGGGTCACGGTAACCACTATAAACATTCCGCAACCCCGGCAGGCGTTGGCCCTGTTGGGCCCCTTCCTGTGCTGACTCCTTCTCTTTGAGGCGCGCGTGGAACAAAACGCGCCGTCTACGCGGTCCTGGTCCTAGCCGGGCGGCGAGCTACCCATCGCTCGCCATCCGCAGAACCGCGCCTACGGTGGCCGGTAGTCGTCTTGCGACTCTCGACGTCTTCGCCTGGGTCTTAGTCCGGGGCGAGAGGCTCGTCGTTGCCTCTCGCGCGCCGCCGCTTCCTTCACAAGCATAACTGCTTCGCAGAAGGAGGCGACGGCATCCCATTCCGTCTCGCCCCGAAGCATGGCCTGAACCAGCGCCGGGCGCGAGAGGTCACCGCCGCCGATCGCCTCTACGAGGACACGTCGATGCTCCGCCCATGCGCGGCACACCTCAACTGTGTGCTCGACCGTGTCCTCCAGGCGACCGTTACTGCAGTGGTGACACCCAGGCGTCGCTTCCGCCCGAATCCGACACAGGAACCTCCCGAACTGACCATGTCCGGTGAGGACCTGTGTCAAGCGAAACGTGAGAGTGCCATGACGCCTCTCCAGCCACTCCTCAAAGAGGGGTCTTACCGCCGCTATAACGGCGTGCCCAGCACTAGGTTGCGACAGTCGTTGTCTCCATTCCGCCATGAGATCTCGCCGGAGCTCCGTGAGCCGTGCCGCGATAACCCGCGGCATCGGGACTTCACCCCGGCGTTGCACTTCCACGCGCCACTCGTACGTGTGTGCAAGGACTGTTGCCTCCAGATCCCACGGCGGGACGCCGGCAAGGAGGCATGCCGCCTCACAGGAGACCGTGCGGTATCCCCGCACCATGCGAATGGCCATGACCCTCTGGGACGCCCTCAGAAGTCGGGCCGGAGCCGCGGCTAGATTGGGCGCCCACACCGGAGCCCCGTAGAGGGCCATGGACCGCACGATCCCCGTGTAGAGCCTCCGGCAGGAGGCGTTTGGGCCACCGAGATTGGGCAGAAGCCGCTTGAGGGCAGCTCCGGCCTTCGCCAGTTTGGGGCCCAAACGTCGGAAGTGCTCCGTAAAGTTCCATCGGTTGTCGAGGACAAGTCCCAGGTACTTTATCGTCGACTCGACACCGATGTGAACCCCTCCCACCGTTATCTGAGACCCCGGAGGTGGCCGGTGCCGAGGGCCATGAAAACACATGGCCTCGGACTTGTGCAGGGCCACCTCAAGTCCCAGTTGCCGGATCCTATCGACGACTGTCGCAACACCACTCGACATTAAGTCGGCCGCCGCCTGGAACGACCCTCCCTGCGCTAGGACAAGCGTGTCGTCAGCGTAACACACTACGCTGACACCTTCGGGAAGGTCGGCGCGCAGCACCCAGTCGTACCCGATGTCCCACAGAAGCGGCCCTAAGACCGATCCCTGTGGAACACCGCACGACATCCCTCGTCGACTCCACACTCCCTCGTGACCGGGGTAGATGACGGCCCTGTCCGTCAGATAGGCCTCGACCACACGACAGAGGTAGGCAGGCATCCGGTGATACCGGAGTGCCGCCCCTATGCACCCCCAAGGCAGGGTATTGAAGGCGTTGGCGATGTCGAGAGACACCGCCAAGACGACCCTGCCCTGTGCCACCGCATCCCCTGTCGTAAGGGCTCGTACGCGCATGATGGCGTCCACCGTGGAGCGTCCCCTGCGACATGAACTACGTCTTAATTTTGATGGTCTTTTAGCAGAAGGAGTTGTAACCGTGGCCACTGGCTCCGATTAACCTTAGGTTTGGGTTATGATTAACCGAAGGTTAACTTTAAATACCACCGCTTCCCCTTTTCTAAAGATCAAGCAATTGTTGAAAGGGGCAACGTGAAACAATAAATAACTTGGTTTGGACTCCAAGTGGCTCTAGACTAGTCCCCCTGACTCCCCCTATGGTTCACATCGATTAGTTGAAAATCGTCAGTTGTTCAATATTTTATTGTTATAATATAATAATTTGCATCGTGTAAATGTCGCATTTTGTAAAATTACATTTTACATGATTTTTTCCAAATATTCAGAAGGCTATTTACAGAAGATTAATAAAAAGATATGAAAGTGTCATAGTCCCCGATGCGTAGCAGAACCGACGCCTTTTCGTCATAATACGTTCAGTTTTGTATGTAAGCTACAAGCAAGCGTATACCAATCGTATAATGACGAATTCATACGCAACGCCTCCGTGAACAATGACACAAAGTAAAAAGAATATTCAATCCACAATGACAAACATATCAATGAAACAATAGAGAACCTCCTCTTTTTTGCAGCTAATCCTTACTAATATTATAAATGCGAAAGTAACTGTCTGTCTGTCTTTCTGTCTGTCTGTCTGTCTGTCTGTCTCTTCTTCACGCCTAAACCACTGAACCGATTTAAATGAAATTTGGTACAGATATAGTCTGGGACCCGAGAAAGGACATAGGATAGTTTTCATCCCGGAAATCCCCCGGAAACGGGAACTATTATTCCACCCGAACGAAGTCGCGGGCAAAAGCTAGTTAAAAATAAGATTGACAAAACCAGCGAAAGTTTTAGTACTTGCATTATCTAATTATATCACAGAACAACAATTGATCCCTACAGAACCCAGCCACAGATCTAGCATCTATTCTATTGAATTTATTTTTCTATATGTGCTATAACCGGTCGTAAGCAATCGTGTGAAAATAATACAGGACTCGTACTAAGCCATGACAAACGCCTTCCACAGCGAGTGCGGGTTGGGTTATATACGTACTTCTAAATGGTCAACCACCTATGAATGATACCCCATACTTTTCAATTAAAGGTGCGAATGTAATGCAGTGCCCATTGAGTACGTTACATTTGTTTTTTTTAAAGAATGTTCTAGTTAGCACCTGGGACGATTTGTTTGGTTGTACAGACGGGTGTAAAATGCTGTGCCGTTAATTGTGCTGACCAAACTACGTAATATAAATCAATACTATTTATAGTAATATTACCCATAATGTTGAAGAATTTGCTTGTTTGTTGAGTTGGTTGTGCTAATTTCAGAAACAACATTTCACGGAAAGAATTTTTATTTTTTAACCGACTTCCAAAAAAGGAGAAGGTTCTCAATTCGGATGTTTGTATTTTTTTTTATTTGTTCGCGCATATCTCCGTCGTTTACCAACCGATTTGTACAATTTTTGTTTGAAAGAGAAGACTTCCCAAATGGTCCCATTGTCATCAGGTCCAGGATCTGATGATGGTATCATGCCGAAATCGAGAGAAGTCGGTTTTTTTTTGCACAAAATTATAATGTATTCACTGTTTACGATATCACATCACGCCGCTATTGTGATTAGAGCAAAAATGTTAAGGGGATTTTGAAGTGTTCAAAAGTTAAGTTGGTGAAAAAACATAAATATCTATGAAACTTTGCTTTTCTATATATCTATGTCACAGTTTTTAATCAAGCAAATGCAACTTTTACATGTTTTAGCCAAAAACCAATTCAACACACGAGTGTCCTAGTCACTGGGTCTGCCATATTTGGAACGAAGATTTTTTTTTACAATGTGTCTTAAGAAGAGTATTGAACGATGTGGTTCTAACATAAAAATATTAACGAAATCAAACCCAGCCGACCTTAACATACTCGTACGTCTATCTTTCTATTAATTAGAGAGTACTAGAAACATAGTGCAAGTAGAATTAACCGCACCATTACATTATCGAGACCAATTACTAACTCGGTTATCTACATCTGTAAATTAAAACATCTCTCCAGTAAGTACTTCTTTTGTTTTAATCTTTGTTTATCTTGGACGTTGGTTTGTGTCGGTTCCAGTTGCTAATTGAGAATATACATACGTTTAAGTTTCTGTCGATTAATCAGTAATTAAAATAAGACAAACGAGTATTGTTGAATAACTTCATTTAATTATTTACTTATCAGTGGATAGGGTATCTGTTTTACGGTACCAGAGCTTTTAATTAAATTAAGAATAAACATTAATTACTCTCAATGTACATTTTTATTGTAAAAGTTTTATAGATATACTAGCTTCTGCCCGCGGCTTCGCTCGCGTTAGAAAGAGACAAAAAGTAGCCTTTGTTACTCTTCATCCCTTCAACTATCTCCACTTAAAAAATCACGTCAATACGTCGCTCCGTTTTGCCGTGAAAGAAAGACAGACAGACAGACAGACAGACACTCTTTCCCATTTATAATATTAGTATGGATTTTTAGAGCGTTGCCATATACTATTAATTTCTCATGTACCGTAAGTGCGTCTACATAGAAATAAACTCATACACTAACAAGCTTTAGCTTACATACCTACAGGACATACAGATTTAGTCCTTGAGGGAGTCAAACCAGCGATGCATAGCACAGCAGCCGTTCGCTCAGCCACTGTGACCGACTATGTTTGTTCAGATGGAGTCGGGAGGGAAACAGTGAAAGTCTTTGATTTTGCCTTTTTTTTTTGGTGAGTGGGAAATCATCCAATGACTGCTCCCGTCCAGGGTGCCGCGAGCGGGAGGGCGTGTCAGACTTTTACTGACTAAAACCCACTCATGTTCCTTCGGTTGCCCTTTATGTTCTGGGGTCACGGTAACTATTATAAACATTTCGCAACCCCGGCTTCAATTTTGGCTTCCCCTGCGAATTTGAGCTTGAGGATTGATTTTACGACGGAAACCTTAATTTTATCCTAGAATATAAAACAAGGTAAAAAAACCCTTTACATCTAATTTTTGAAGCGAAACTCGTTAGGAAATGGCTCTAATGGCGAGATAAATAGTCGTTACTAAGCACTGACTTTGGCTTACCCATGTTCCTTCTCTATCGTGCACTTGACGTTTGGCAGTTGTGTAACAGTGAAAGGTATAGTGCTAAGCCAATAGGCGAGACGACAAAAAAAAAGTAATTAGTCCGTCAGATAGATTACCAAAAAATTTTGGACACGTATTTTTTCTTTTTTTTTGCGTAAACGAAGAATGACGGCGGTACAGTGCGTTGAAGTTGCGCATGACGTCACACTAAGATACAGTTCTTGCGGGACGGTGACGTCAAAAGACGTCAAAACTCCGGAACTTTGTTGCTCTTTATCTTTGTATTTTTTAATTAACTAGCTTTTGCCCGCGGCTTCGCTCGCGTTAAAAATAGACAAAAAGTAGCCTATGTTACTCTCCATCCCTTCAACTATCTCCACTTAAAAAATCACGTCAATTCTTCGCTCCGCCTTGAAAGAAAGACAAACAGACAGACACACTTTCCCATTTATAATTAATGATTAAACGAACTTACCTAGTGAAGTTCTATCATAATTATGCGAAGGCTTCGTCCGAAGGGATTAGCAAATAACACTTGTAGTACCGCCTAGTGGTTCGCCAGTCTCACACTATAGTTGAGGGTAGAAAATAAAATTAAAAAATAAATTCACGTCAACAAGACAGTTGACCGACCCGCTTGCTTCATTTAGTTTAGAGAGTAGCCGCATCTTGAATATTTCACACACAATAAAGGGTTAACAAATGGGAGGGAGGGTTGCTAATCCCTTCGGACGAAGCCTTCGCATAATTATGATAGAACTTCACTAGGTAAGTTCGTTTAATCATTAATTATACTTCAGGCTTCGTCCTCGGGATTAGCAAATAACACTTGTAGACTTTTAGAGATAGTAGTGTGAAATATTTTGTTTATTCCTCAATTTTACAAACAGATATAAGAAAATAATTATAAATCAGCTTATCTTAAGCTTCATTTGAGTTATTGTTTACAATTGTTCTGGCAAAACAATCATTTCCATTGTTATTGACATTACCTATGGTTCTATTATAGAACCAAAATGTGCTTGACGAGCCGCTCCATCCAGCGGTTTTTCTTATTCGATCTAGCTGACGCATAGCTGAAGAGCCGCGGATGTAGCGGCGTGCCTTGTGCTGTGCGCGGTGGACATGTTCACATCGATACCGCTATTGCGCAGGGTGTCTTTTATCCACCTACTCAAGGTTTGAGAACCGACAGCATTGTAAGGCTTTCTAAAGCTTATGAAGAGGGAGTCAATATTCTTTCGCAACGGGCTTGATTTTTCGAGTTAGGTAAGTAAAGTCAAGACAGGACATATTATTTCGGGTCGTTCCTCAAAAAACGGTAACACTAACAATGGCTGCAAACATCCTTAGCGTGTTGTTTTTAAGAGGTCAGGTATTTTGAAAGTTACTTTAGAAGAGGACAATTCTATGTTTTTAAAATTAATCTTTGACAAGGTCTGTACTCTGTGCGCAGTCAAAAGAGCAATGAGAGTGATAAGTTTTTTCGAAAGGTTTTCAAGGGATAACGTTTCGTTGGGATAAAACTGGCTGAGATAATTTATTACTATTGTAGTATCCCATGTTATTTCATACTTGGGTAAAGGAGGACGTATCCGAAATATACCTTTAAAATACCTTTTGATCCTATCATCTTCTCCTAAATTATTTCCCATGAGTAGGGCAAACGCGGATCTACAAGAATTAAGCGTCCCGTATTGATATCCCTCTTCATAGAGAATGTTTAGGAAATTAATTATTTGTGGAATCGAAGCGTTATACCAATCACCATACCAGAGCCGTAAGTAAACATCATATTGTTTATAGGAGTTTTCAGAAATAGACGCCAACATCACATTAACTGCTGACGGAGATACGCTTGTTCTTACCCTCGCCGTCCGCATAAGTTCCCTGCCACCGGGGTTTAATTAAGTTTGGTGTATATGTCGCGATCGCTAGAACTGGAACATAAAATTGGATTTGCATTTGCCTTAAACACAACTGGATCAGACAATAAAAGGCTTTTTTAAAAATTGGGTAGCTGTTGGCCAATGTGGTACGACTAGTACGCCCCTAGCCTTATCTGTAATTATCTTTCCCAGTGTCTTTAAAACGACAGAGAAAGGTGGGAAAGCATAGAAATAAATATTGGCCCAGGAAATTGAAAATGCATTAACTGCCATTGCATTGGGGTCTCTGTGCCAGGAGATCTAAGCAGAGTATTTAGTATTTATTCGACTGGCAAATAAGTCTATTTGAGGTACCCCATACGTTGAGACAATTTCCTGGTATGCCCAGTCCGTCTTGACTCGGCATCTGCCGTGTTATTGTCTAATGAGCTAATGTAATGAGCTATGACGTACAATTTGCGACATTCACACCACTGCCATAGCTGACTAGTGATGTCAGTGAGGTGGGGGAACGAAATACCTTCCATCCTATTAATGTAAGAGACGGCTGTAGTGTTGTCGATGAGGAGTAAAATTTGACAGTTATTTAAATCTTTAGCAAATACTTTTAAACCAAGGAAGGCCGCAAGTAGTTATATATGTTGTGTCTTCTCTTGATTACTCCACAACCCGCTAGCCCTCTCTTTGCCACAGGCAGCCCCCCACCCCGTATTTGAGGCATCTGAGAAAATTTTCAGATCATGCGTATCGTGCTACAAAACGGTATATGTATTGCATCATACCACCATCTTAGATCAGGTAGTAACACACTAGATATATTCATAAATTTATCATAGTTATCATCAGGTTTTAAGTTTAAATGTTTTACGCGTTCAAATAGTTTAGTACATAGCAAGCTGTATTCTACAGCTGGAAAAACTGAAACTGGTAATCCGACCATTTGTTCAAATTCACGTATCTTGCATATTTTTAATTTCTGATTTGACGCGAACTATTTTTTCCGAAGGTAACGTGATCTGGAAGTTTTCAGAGTCTAAAACAAAACCTAGAAATGTACATACTTGACTAGGTATCATTAAACTTTTATCCTCATTAATTAAAAATCCGAGAGATGTAATTAATTTCTTAGATTGTACAGTATTGTACAAACATTTGTCGTATGACTCATCTAAGTAATTAATAGATATTAGGCCTGCCAAACGTAGTAACCGGACAATAGGTTTCATTATTTTAGTGAATATATATGGGGCAGTGCTTAAGCAAAATAGTAGAACGTTAAATTCGTACAGTTGTTGAACTTTAAATCTTAAATATTTTCTTGAATTATAATGAATACTTATAAAATAGTAAGCATCTTTTAAATCTATTTTTGTTATTAATTTTAATACTGTCATTTTTTAAAATGATCAGCTGTAATAATTTTTTTTTTAAGTTCTTTTTAAAATTTAGGATGATATTATATTTGCCATTTGTTTTAGACACTAGAAATATACTAGATCAAAACTGACCATCGGTAGGTTGACATTTTGACATAGCTCTATTACATAATACATTATGAAGTTATTTAAATGGGATTTTGTATCCCTTAATGCAAAAGAAAACAATGCTTATTAACTCGGGATCATTGTCATTTTTTTTTTCATATCAGCGAGAAATTAGTAGAAATTTGTCTCTGTCTAATTTCAACATTTTTGTCGCGTTTGGCATTAACGTCGGAAATAGCCGCGTTAATTTCGGCATTTATTACAGGAGCATTAACTGGTTTTCAATTACTCCGCAATAGTCCTTATGAATTTCGGGGCCGAAAATATTCGAAATAGTAGGATCTTCGCCCAGTATTTCGAGTATTGTACTGTTTAGCGTATCAGCTGACTCAGGCTCTTCAGTATTTGTCACCGGCTCCACGGCGCTAGCGGCGGCGGGTGGCGGCAGGGGGCGGGGGCACTCTTCGTCGGGTTCCGGGACGGGGTCGACGAGCGTCTCCCCGCACATGGCTCAGAATCAACAATACCGTCAAGTAGGTTTGGAACGTTGTTATTACGTTCTTGATCTGAAAACCACCGATACCTATACTAGTCATGAAACAAACCAAAGTACTGTTCGCCAGACAAATTTATCGGGTAGTACAGCTCCAAAGAGAAGTACGCAAACCCATCTAGGTAATCATTACTGACCTACACTAGTCAAGAAACAGACCAAAGTACTGTTCGCAAGACGAATTTATCGGGTAGTACAGCTCCAAAGAGAAGTACGCAAACCCATCTAGGTAATCATTACTGACCTACACTAGTCAAGAAACAGACCAAAGTACTGTTCGCAAGACTAATTTATCGGGTAGTACAGCTCCAAAGAGAAGTACGCAAACCCATCTACGTCATCATTACTGACCTACACTAGTCAAGAAACAGACCAAAGTACTGTTCGCAAGACTAATTTATCGGGTAGTACAGCTCCAAAGAGAAGTACGCAAACCCATCTACGTCATCATTACTGACCTACACTAGTCAAGAAACAGACCAAAGTACTGTTCGCAAGACTAATTTGTCAGGTAGTACAGCTCAAGTTATAATAATATTTAGTTGTGTAAGTACCATGTTACAAGTAAGTCACACTAATTATTGACAATTAGTTAAGAAACAGTCCTAGAATACTGTCCGCAAAGCTTTTATTGGGTAGTACAACTCCAGAGAAGTACGCAAACCCGGCTAGGTAACTATAACTATCACGGGTGTAAGTAATGTTTTATTATAAAAATAAAATTTATGTAAAATATCACGATTGAGTCACACTAATTTATTGACAATTAGTTAAGAAACAGTCCTAAAATACTGTTCGCATAACTATTATTCTATTTTGATATTGAGTAGGTAAACTTGCAAAGATAACATTTCTTAAAATATCGTAGAAGTTTCTACGAATGGTAGTTAAACCCAATAGGTATGAAATGTAACCTATTTAGCTAATTTAGTCAACACTTTTCTTAAGATTGATTAAATGTATTGTAAAAAATTTGTATACAATATGTCCCGGAATAAACGCACACCACCAGACACCCCAATTAGAATATTATGTTATAATCATAATACATACACTGATTTTTTATTATTAAGTTTAAAACAGTGTTTTTTTTTTATAAATTTGTTGTACAGATTGTGGGAGAAATTTATAGTCACATTACCTATTTACGCATGCATACCGTCGCACTTGCATAAGGGTCTAGCGTAGTAGATATTTCATCCATTTTAGTTTGTTTTGACTGTACAGCGGAAGTGTGACAGCAATTTACGTAGTTTTAATTATTTTTGGGATAAGATATTACCCATATTAAAAATTACAAAAATCGATTCAGTAAACGATTCTGAACAAACTATTTTCTCAAAGTGCATTAATTCAGTTACACACTGTATAAGTAAGTATCTACAAGTTACTTCTTAGTAAACATAAAACCGTGACAAAAAGGTTTTGATACACTTGATATGTATGTAAAAGTAAATAAGGCAAGTAAAATCGTTGCCTAAAGGACATGCATTATGGCGACTTATTTATCGCCAGCTCGTTATTAAACGGGCTTTGTACGGCAGCAATAAAACTAACAAACAATAAATACACAATGACTGACCTGGAGACTCCGAGCGGGAACGAGTATCAAGCGAGTTGGAACGACTCAGCGTACTTACGGCATCTTCGCAACACTTTCTTTTCTAATTTCTTGAACTACCGCAGCAGATGATCGTAATCTTCCTCGTTTCCGTTTAGGTATGTTGGATAAGCACTTGGAATAAACAATTAGCACTTTTGGGACGCGAGCGTGTGATCGTGGCGAGCACTAAAAAGCGAATGAAGCAAGCGGGTCGGTCAACTGTCTTGTTGACGTGAATTTATTTTTTAATTTTATTTTCTACCCTCAACTATAGTGTGAGACTGGCGAACCACTAGGCGGTACTAAAAGTGTTATTTGCTAATCCCGAGGACGAAGCCTGAAGTATAATATTAGTATGGATGGATATTATTTAAGTTCATAAACATATATTTTCTTAAAATTGCGCTCACATTTTCTATTAACCACTTCACACAACTGCGCGCCTAGTACTTTTGATTGATTTAAGTACTAAGTATCTCAGTATTTTAAATTTTTTCACATTATCACTTCACATTATGCGCTCCTAGTACTATTGTTCTCTTAAGTTTTCAATCTTTAATTGAATTTAGAATTAACTATAGGGTAAAATGATTCATCTTTTATAATTATGTTCTCGTCGATTTTTCATTATTTTTAAGATGTATTCTGCTATTCGGGGCGGGGACAAATCCAACGAACCAAAAACCATGAAAATTGGTCTAGCCGATCTCGAGTTATAAGTGTTGTAACAAACCCGACTTTGTTTTATACATATATAGAGATTTGACCAAGCAAAAAATACGTGTCCGTATTTTCGGCTGATCTATCAGACGGACTAAACAGAATGCCATTTTTTAATGCTGTTTCCTCCCTATTTTATATGTTTCAGTTCAAAACATATGCATAAAAATGCCTATTTATTTCCACTACTTACTTCAACAAACATTTAAAACATAATGCGCCAGGAAGACAAGAAATCTAGACTAGATTCCAGACCAACACGAAGACACAACTGATTGCAAAACCAACCAACATAGGTACATCGAGTTTTATCAGAATGAGAAATTAAATAGATATCGTCGCGTATCGTCCACGTAAGCTTAGATCCACTCATTGCTGGTTCTTAACCATTGCAATACATCCATTGCCCCTTCACTATCTACCTTTAATGGTACTTTTACCTTTAAGTCGAGCGATGGATAAAGTTAGTTAAGTGTATCGTTAGTGTTAGTTGTTGCAAAGAAATTGTTTTAGATAGTTTTTGCGTTTGCAGGACGAAAAGTAAATTGTGGAAATTGGCTCATACACCAGATTTTTATTTATAACTTTTTGGGGTATGAGAGACAGAGCGTAAAGTCCCTCATCCTCCGTTGAAAATAGAGGATCCTCCGACCAGACGGGTGTTGTGTCTGGTGGGCTACTGCCCGACGGTTCTAGACTGGATTGTTGTATACGTTCTAATGTCGCCGATAACTCATACATCGCAATGCAGGATTGTTAGTTGTAGTTCCCATGTTCGGCGTTAGCTGTGGCCACAATTTAGTGTTATAAGAAAATACCTACTTAAATGATCATCTCCTAAGTAGTATAATTGGATTCAGATGGATACCAGTGCGAACATGAAGCGACTGCCATCAGACCTCAACTTCAACTTCAACTCTTAATGAATGCCTTTGTGGAAACATCAGACCTCTACAACCAAGTAACTGGGTGACACGATACCCCCATGGTTAGACTTGTCAGACTTTCTGTCTTCTGTCTTACCGTAACACTGTCAAAGTTTTACGAATGACAACCGGGAACAGTTAGGAAGAATCTACACATTTTAATCATGATCAAAAATTGTACAAAAACGGAAATAGAGAATATCTAAACTTGGAAAAAAGAAGCCGATATCATTTTATTCATGAGGGTAAAATAATAAAACAGTAAGATAAATTAATATTTATATCGTTTATTACATCAAATGCAATGCATTGTTACTTGGGAAACAATAAATAAACGGGTGTATTATCTTGTATAACGATAAACTATGTTTGCAACCATTTTATACACGTAAACTCTTGTTAAAATATACACATGTCACTGTAACGTATGAAAAGCATTTTTGACTTGACATAAAATACCAAATTGATTGTTTCTGAAAACATTAGTAGTTATTTAGGTACAACAAATTTAAATTAAAGAATAAATACTTTTCTTTGAATAATGATACTACGAAGAGTTTGTAGACTATGATTATGTCAATTAAAATATATAATTACAATTTCAAACAAAAAAATATATATATTTTAATGATCATCCCGTCTTCCGTACATGTGTATCAATTTAACAAATACGATAAACTATTCAACATTTCAGAACTATAGTCTGTAATACATGTATACAAGTTTATATCAAGCCGAAAGTGAACGATACTCATAAACAAAAACAAGAAACAACATAAAATTATATGAAAACTCTGGTCTTTGGTTCCTATAAAAGCTTTGGGATACCAGCAGAGAAAAATAACACAAAATTGTACTGAACAGGCGAGGAAAAAACAGATTTTGGTTATCAATAGATCTTGCGTCAGTTTGCCTTAGTGTAGTTCATTGCGTTGCAAAAACAACCTTACTTGATATTTACATAAAAAATTCAAATCACTGGTGCATTACTCAATTATTATTTATGTACTCGCAAATAATCGTTACAGTTCAACCCATCACAATACCGAAAACGTACACTTTTTCAAAATAGCACCAATATTAATATCAGCACATCGCGTGTACCAAAAAACGATCGCTGGCAACATTGTTGAACAAATTAACAGTTAGCAACACCAAACTTTATGCAAATTCGCGCGATAATATCATTACAACCCTTACTGGAGAGATTCTTAAGTATTTTAGTGTTATTTATGTGTAAAACAACGAAGAGATAATATGCATTTATAAACAGTATACGTATAATTGGTACCTGTAGTTACAGATGCCCATATTATTAAGATATGGTAAGTTAGACACTGAGGGATTACAGAGCTCGCACCTTATATCCAATCACACATCTTACGATAGAAAATATACATTTTATTCTTGTATAAATAGATATGTAATTAAGGTAAAATTAATTAAACTATGGTAACACTTTTCTACGGAATCATAGTTGATAGAAGCTAGAACAACTGATATATTTGATTCATTTGCTTGAGAAAGTTTTTTTAACATGAAGCATAGGTGTTTATTTCAGATAATTTTGTACCTGATAGAACAGGAATAAGTTACAAGATTTTGATATGGTTTAATAATTTCTAGGAAGAGCCTCACTTAGGTATGATATGATATTTTTTCGATTAAGAATCATAATAATCAGTTTAGTTAACAAAGACTGATCTACATCAACAGCAAGATCGAATCTATGAATCAAGTTAAAATAAGCGATAATTACAATTAAAATTACTTCACGAAAATTATATTAATAACAAATGTGAACATCAACATTTTAATTTACAATCTACAAACGAATGGCTTCAACATACAATGACATAACTTTATAAGTTTCTCATGTCCTTGAATCATATAGAAATCGCCAATGTTTACAAAATTGTATACAAAGCATCATTGTATACAGAAGCCATAAAACACAAATGTTGCCAACTACGAAAAAAACTTTCGAATTATTTAAAAAACGTACCTAAATTTATTTGGTCTCATTTTAGTAACGGTTATTTATTTATCAACAGAAATCGATTAACAAAATTAAATCTATACATAGAATGGATTTACAGTTTATATAATATTCATATTTATTTGTTGCTCTTTTGAATTTATCGGATTTATTGATTTTGAACATCATTTCCGCTCTAATTCGATTTTTTCTAAAAATTTTTTCAACTCATGTATATAGAGAGAAATTTTGTCGTTTTGGAATTTAAATGTCATGTTTAAAAATCGATTTGTGAGTCGATTAATTCAATAAAATTATATGTCTGAAATCGATTTTATGGATCGCTGGACCACGTGTCGCAGCGGATTGTACGTCATGATTTGCGCTATACTAATATTAGTATCATTCCTATCTAAACATTCATTTACATTACCACATTGTACTCGAGAGTACTTCCATCATTCCTTATTATGCTCATTTTATTTAAAACAAAATTCGACTCAAAAACTGCACATGGTCCTTTCGTTCTTAAGGAGAAAATACCCTAAGGCTTCTCAATAAGGTAGCGAGGACATTTGCTAGACATTCAGCTCTTAGCGCCAGTTGACCTTCCAAGGTCGAGTTGGTCTCCTGCCCTTGACCTTGGGACTTCTTGGCGCTGTGTTCGTGGATAATTTGTGCCATTTCCGCGCCGGCTAGTTCCTTGAACGCCGCTGTGACGTCATGCACTCGAAGGACCAGGTTTCGGGTTTGTAGTGGTGCGGATGTGTGTCTGCCAAGAGCCTTGAAGCGAAGACAAATGGTTTAGTTTGATTTACTACATATATGAAGTGGTAAAGCGTGAATATTATAAAACTATTTAGCCTTTATTTTTTGTGTTTTTTAGTGTTTTGTACCTAAAGGGACTGCGAAGTCTGAGCTTCGGTCAGTCTGTATCTCATCAATCGTAGTAAAGAGTTAAAATTTCCACAGATATATTTCTGTTTTCGCTATAACAACAAATACTAAGGAGCAAAATGAAACAAATATTCCGGGGTGATTTTTTGCCAAGTTTAGCCGATACTGGTGCTGATCTCTCAGTGCGCGAATTGTACTGGCACTAGCTGGTTTTGACGTGACAACGTCTTATAAATTGGTTTGCCGGGTGACACTTCAAGAAACTGCGTTACGCTCCGCTCACGTTATGCGCTCACAATGAGAGCGAGTGAGAGGCACGCGTCCCTTCCACTCGGGCATGGTTAGCCCGCCTAAGAGCGAAAGAGACAGACATAAAAAGTGAAAGGCACGCGTGCCTCAGTCAACGGCAGTAAGTCGTTGTCACGTAAAACTTTCGCCCGTATACCAACTTTACAGGCAACCAATTTTTTTTTTAAATACACCTTTACCAGTTTTACACTGACCTGTGCCAAGTCGGAGAGTCTCCTGAGCGGCGTGAGGCAGTCCGCGAGCGCGGTGGCGGCGCCGACCCCCTGCGCGCCCCCCTGCGCGCCCCCGAGCGCGCCCACCAGCGCGCGAGACGCCGTCACCAGCGACACCGCGCACGCCGTCAGCTCGCTGCGAGCGCGCTAAAGGCGAAAAATGGGTTAAAACACCAGGCTACCACTTGTTTAAACTTTCGAACACACGTGACTCGAGACAAAATAGCAACCCGACAGCCAGCTGTCGTCGCTTTCACGGCAAAACGGAGCGATGTATTGACGGGATTTTTTATTCGAGATAGTTGAAGGGATTTAGAGTGACAAAGGCTACTCTTTGTCTGTTTCTTACGCGAGCAAAGCCGAGGACAAAAGCTAGTTTTTATCAATTTGTGCAAAAGCCTATCATATCCTTTCACTATTCCCTACGTATTGCCTTCTCTGAATATTCTGCCATAAACGACTTCTAGAGATACTGGAAGAGATGGATAGTGGCATATGCTACTTTTTGTCTCTTTGTTACGCGAGTGAAATATCGACTACGAACATAAAGTGTGATTTTCATTATATTATTTCTCTTAGTAATAAAACTCAGAACTCACCTGAAACTTAGCCTCATCAATATCCTCGCCACCACCATGCGCATGCTGGTGCGAGCACTTCTGCGCGACCTGGTGCAGCCTCTGCAGCAGACCATCCACCGCCACCTCCGTCTTACACAACAGGCTCTCTATCGACACGTGCCCATTGTTCCCCGACTGGAACTCCGGAAACTTCACCGTGGGTGGAGATGGAGGCGTAGGAATATCATCCACAACCTCATCCTTAAACCTCACATGATTCTGTACCTTAGCCGTCGGGCTAGCACTGTCCCTACGAAAAGACTGACGCTCTGATAAGGGCGGACTGAACACCCGCTCTCCAGGCGCACCGTTCAACAAATCCGGACGATTGCTAAACCGTCTGTTCATCTGCGGCGAGCAGAGAGAAAGCGCTGTGTTGTTCTTCAAAATTGTGCTCTTCGTCTCCGAGTTGGATCTTACGTGACGCGTCTGTAGCGTCATGGAACTGTAGTTTGGTGACGATCGTATGTTCTGTGCTTCTTCGTCTGTTAACCGATTCTCGATTTCAAGGTTTCTATACGTGTTCAAGTTACGTTGGAAGTGCGGAGATCCAATACTGGCTAAACGTTGCTCTGGGTTTCTCGTAGGTGATTGCTTCTGGGCGTTCTTCAACCGAAGCACTTCGATGCTTGGCACAGGAGGTAGCGGCGGCTTTTTGGGAGGTAGAAGTATCGGCGGTGGTGGTGATAATACTTTGTTTTCTAATCTCGGCGGCAACTGTGGAGCGTTTTGCATACATTGCTCGTTTATGTCGCAAACGACTTTGTAATTCAACTTCCTATTGTTCAATGTACTGAAATGATTGTTTGTGATCTCGACAGCTGTGAGCTCGTTGTTAAGGCAGGTGAATGAGTTTGATCTAGGTCTTGGTGCAGGTACGGGTGGTGTCTTCGGCGGTCTTTCCGGAGCTTTCCTACAATCTGAGTTTTTTCTCCTCGGTGGCGGTCTAATTTCACACACATCGGGAATGGAATCCGAGTTCTGAATTTGACTCTCAACTTTTTCATTGTCATCGGAGCTTTCTTCAGACTTATTTTTGTCTTTACTGCAGCAGGAGAACATTCCTTTTCTCTCCACTGTCGGGTATTCTATCACATGCGCAGTTCCGTTGGATTGTTTATCACCAGACACGCTTTTTCTTTTCCCTTTAGGAGAATCAGATTTTGTTTGGTTTGTAACTTTATTCTTGTCTTTGAGTAAAAGGCTATTTCTGGCGTCGCTAAGGCTTTTCGCTGCAAACATATTCCTAATCTCACTGACGCTTAAAGTACCTTTTACGACGTCACCGTTGGCAGTTTTTACTTCTGCGTTTGCTTGTTCTTGTTTCGCTTGAAGTATTTGACTATGATTAGCATAACTAACTTGTTCCCTATCTAAAGTTGATGAGTTAGAAGCCGGTGGAGGTGGAATGATATACGACATTATTTCTTCTGGAGTCAACTCTATCGCTGGCGTGACTTTCACAGTTGGTGGCTGTACAGTAACATTGGCTATAAATTCTTCGAATGCATTCTTTTTAGGTACATTCGATAAATTTTCTTGGGAATTCACTTTATCATCAGCGAATGATGGCGGGACTACGGGTAAAATTTGAGGCACTTGCGTAGCACAGTCTAATTCATCGGGCGTTTGTGGGGGAGGTATCAAAGTTAAATCTATAAGCTCAGCATCATTATCAACTACGCTCTCCTGATACAAGTACGGGTACTCAGCCGCTCTCGTTTCTTCTTTACTACTTTTTTCTCTTAGTTGCTTCAAATATTCTTTTAGATTTGGTTCCTTATTGTCTTGCGTTGCATCAGGGCTAACTAGACCAAAACTAGTCCTAACCCCTTTGGTAGCAGGCGTTTTATTTTGATGTTTACGTATAGGGCTATTTGTGGGTGTGTAAAGCGAATCATTGTCACTCTCTGAGTGACAAATATCACTGTTCAAAGCTATTAATGCATCAGTCAGACCACAATTATTAAGTATAGCACTGAGACCTTGTGATTGTCGCGTGGTTAAGCTATTATTGTCTTTTCCACTCTCCGGTACACTTAAGCCATTCAGCCCTTGGTTTATAGTTTCAGTCAGCAAAAGCAAAGAATCACTATGTTTCAATATACCTGGCGCGTCATCCGTCATCCTACTAGTATTAGACTCAGTATCACTCTCTACGTTATCTACACAAGTTTCTTTACCAACTAGCTCATCTCTTAAATTTTCATGATAAGCATCGAAATCACAATTTTCAGTCAAATATTGTTCGGAGTTTTCAACTAGTTTTTGCATTTCTGCAACTCTTCTTAGTACTTCCTCGTTTTTGGCTTCTATTAGCCTGGGGTTCGAAGCGTTCTCTAAGAGTTCCATGGATAGAACACTTTGAAGGTCGAAGCCCATGCCGTCTTCGAGGTAGCAAGCATCGTTAGGATCGAAGAGTCTGAAGTCATCGTTTCTCTTGCATTTCTCGAAGTGAACATCGTGGCCGAGTAGACCAGATTTGGAGTCATAGCCTATTAGAGGGCTGGAGTTGTTGCTATGGTTCCTGTTGTTGATATTGGTGTTCATGTTGGTGTCCAGGGACTTGTTCTGGTCGGGGGTGGAGTGGTAGGGGGGAGGCATGCTGAAGATGGCGTAGTGCTTCTTCGACAGCGTGATCGGATCGTCGTAGTACAGGTAGCTCCATTTAGCTGGCACCACATTGTGTTGGGACAAGTATGGTGGAGCTGGAATATTAAAAAAGTTGTTAGAAATGTTTTCTTTTATTCTTGAACTGTTAGACTCATTGTTTTGTCTGTAACTTACCAATATCTTCTGTCATTGGTTCTCGTTCTTGCTCGACGTTCAAATCTTGACCAGTTGCTAGACGGTAGTATCTAAAAGAGTATAATAAAATTGAGAGTCGTTTTTTTATTTTCAAACAAAAATAATAAATGTCACTATCATGTAGTAATAAAACATGATATTAAAGAATTGAAAGAAAAAATTTGAATTCGACTCGTCGATTTCTAAACTTAATTAAACTCTGTAACTGATAACAAATATAGATTTATTTGCAAATTCACTCAGGGAACAAAAGAAAAGGTCCATGTCCGGAGTCACGCGCTAGTGGCACCTAACCTAACAGATTTGTCAAAAATAACTTATCAGACTGCATACCCAGCAATGATGAGCGGCATCTCAGCAGCGTCCCTCTCATCCATCAATAAGGCGAGCACACGGTCTCTCTGCAGGAAGATGGCCACGTCAGCGCCTCCGCTCGACCAGTCGCGCTTCACTCTGATGCCTTCCACTTCTTCTAGAGAAGCGATGGGCTGCGGCTGGAGAAGAGGATAGATAAGAACGTGTTAAAGAGAAACACACTGAATTTACTGTTGACGAACCTATTCATTTTAAACCTTCGAAGACACGTGATTCGAGACACAATAGAAAGACAATAACAGCGCGGCAGCCGGCTGTCGCTTAATCGTTAAAGGTTAATGAGCTGATTTCATGTATATCTTGCTGATGATGTATCATTTAAATAGGTAAAGAAAAATACTTTTCGTTATTACTTATGGGTTTGCTCTTGGTCCCAGACTAGCTCGAGGACATAGCCATGGAATAACTCATAAGACTTAATAAAATAGGACTGAGAACACTGAATTATTAGATTTGGTCTTGTTAGTCAAGCTTTTAAGGTTACAACTCAGTTTACTTTTTCCCTAATGTTTTAGAAACAGTATAATGTATTTGGCAAAAAAAAAAAAATAGGTAAAATTATTTATTGTCAAACATATGTATTACTTCGCGATATAAGAATGACGCGACATTAACATTATACAGGGTGTCCCACGGCTATGCCACATGGAGGGAAAGTACCTTAAATATTGTAGATAGAACATTTTACTGAAAGAAGACATTATTTGAATTTTGAAAACATTTTAAACTGTATTCATAGATATTTAAATAATTACATAGTTGAACCGGGAATCGAACCTGTTACTCGAGAAAATTAATCAGCCTGTAGTTTTATTCTACCGATCGAGAGGCTTCATCACAAGGATTATTTTTTGCTAAATAACATAGTGTCAAAAATAAAAGGAAGACCATGAATTTTAACATTTTTAGTACAAAAATAGTCAATTTTTCAAATGCTCAAAATTAGTCCCTTCTTCTTGAATACAAAGTGATAACTTTTGATTATTTCGTTCCCTGTCAATTTTTTGGTCTTGTTGCGGTGGATATTTATTTATTTAAATAATGCGCGCTACTCAAGTGGGTAGATTAATTAGTAATAAGTAGTTATGGTTGTCAATTGTATGTCCTTACGGCAGTGTTAGCTTTTAACTTTTCAGAACAAAATTTTACATCGAATGTTAAAATTCACGGTCTTCCTTTTGTTTGTGACCCTATGTTATTCAGCAAAAAAGAATCCTTATGATGAAACCTTTCGATCTGTATGATAAAACTACAGGTTGATTTTTTTTTTCGTGGAACAAGTTCGATTCCCGGCCCAACCATTTAATAATTCCAAAATCTGTGAATGCAATTTTAATTGTTTATAAAATTCAAATAAAGTCTTCTTTCAGTAAAATTTTCTATCTTCAAGATTTAAGGTACTTTCCCTCCATGTGGCATAGGCGTGGGACACCCTGTATATGTACAAAATCTCGACTATCTGTTATGTCTGGTCGGGGATCCTCCCTTTTCAATGTAGGATGAGGGATTATACATTATTTTTCTTACCCATCCAAAAACTTTAAAGAAATTTTCTACTTTTGAGCCCTTATATCTGAAGTATAGTAGGTAGCTACTTACCACAGAGTTACTTCTGCCGACGATCTGACTGAGTCCGAACCTGGGCGACACCAGCAGTACTCGCTCTGGTCGGCTGCTGCTGAAACACTTGGCGCCATAGCTTGGCAGACCGGCCACTATGTCCAGGTAGTGTAGCTTGGCCTGGAATAAAAATATAAATAATGTAAAAATATCCTTGGATAACTCACACACGGTCATCTAACCCCAAACTAAGCAGAGCTTGTACTATAGAGTGTGGAAGGAACGTAAAAGCTGTTATCACCATGGTTTATGTTCATTTATGTCATCATCTTTCTGCTATCAGCCATGCTCTGCCTCTCTATTCTTTCATATCATTTTTTTTTGGACGTCTGTTAATATTCATATTTTACATTCGTGTCTCTTTTAATTACATGCGTTTCATTTCACTTTTTCAAAATAGGGTATATAGACGTGGAATGTTGTATCATCTATCCAAATACACTGGAACTTCGAAGACTAACAATCGTCTCAAAATTAAGTTTAACCAATCAGCAGTATTCCCTTGCAATTTTGAAAAAATAACCATTCAGTGGTACCTGTAACTGCGTCAGCTGCCTCTGACTGCCAGTCATCTGTGAGTTCATCTTCAGGAAGTGTGCGATCAGTCTCCGGAGCTCCTTGCGCTTCATACTCTCCAGCAACCCGCTCGGGACGAACCGTTCCAGACCGAACTCTCTCCTGGAAAAGAATAAACAATGGTATTAACAATACAGTTAGGTGAAAAGTTTACTTAGAAACTTGTGTGTCCATTGTCGACGTGTTCGTCAAATTAAGAATTAAGAATATGTGCAGACACAAAAATATACTGTGAGCTATTTGGTTAATAGTTTGTTAACCCATAAGGTTTTAGTATAAAACTAGATTGATTTAATTGCCTTTATAAAATAAATTTTAATCAAATCGCCAAGACTCTTTAATATTTTCAAAACTTTTAATTAAGGCTTATAATAATTCCTTTGGGCCGAAGAGGATTCGTGTAAGATTGAATACAAATACAGGTGGCATTTGCTTTTAACCTTTACCGTATAAAACTATTTATTTCCCCAAACACCGGATGAAATTCGAACTCAAAGATTAGACGAAAGTTGATTTTATTAGGGTCTTGTATGGGGGTCTCGTAAGTTCTGATTCAGTATCTACGTTTCTGGTACAATACTCACTCAACAGCCTTAACAGTCAGCTTAGCAGGAGACATGTTATTAGCCAGCGCGCGTTGATGCATATGCAACGCAGCAAGTCGCAGCGCCACGTCCGTCTGCAGCTCTGGAGCAAACCGTTTTTGTGCTACGTCGTAGCAGCACTGCCAGCTCCTATCCTACTTTAGTAACTACTTCTCCATAAAACATAAAAATACTTACTCAACAGCTTTAACAGTCAGCTTAGCAGGAGACATGTTGTTAGCCAGCGCGTGTTGATGCATATGCAGGGCAGCGAGTCTTAGAGCCACGTCGGGTTGCAGCTCTGGAGCAAACCGTTCTTGAGCTACGTCGTTGCAGCACTGCATGCTTCTTTTCTACTTCAGTAACTCTATGATTCTAATACTTACTCAACAGCTTTAACAGTCAGCTTAGCAGGAGACATGTTGTTAGCCAGCGCGTGTTGATGCATGTGCAGGGCAGCGAGTCGCAGCGCCACGTCCGGCTGCAGCTCTGGAGCAAACCGTTCTTGTGCCACATCGTTGCAACACTGCATGTACAGGTAGTCCAGTGCTGCCAGGTCGCGTTGCGCTAGTTCTGCAGCTGACGTCGGCATGAATACGATGCGGAAGAGACAGCGCATTTTGTAGGAGCCGGGGCGTGCTGCGATCTGTAAAATGTTTTTGTAGGATGTATTGTTTATGTTTTAATGGGAAAGTAGGTCTGTCTGTCCGTTGCGCATTAAAGGTTAAATAAATTTACCGTTTTTGTTGGATATAGGTACTAGGGTTTAAACCCCAAGGAGAATTTACGAGTAATTCCTGACCGAATCTGCATCATCGCGTGGGCGAGGTCGAGGGCAAAAACTAGTAAAGAAGAGGGCGTAACAGTAGTCCTGCTAACTAAAAAGGTGAATCATTTGTATATTTTAAGCTTCGCACAATAAAAGGACAATTCTCATAATTATAAACGTTCAAAACTAGTATTATTGCAACTTTTATGTATTCATGCGCCAATTTTTTTTGTCTTAGCATCACCTTAACTTAGACTGGCAAAAAATACCTAGGGCAGTATGCCTCTGTACATAAAGTAATATTTAATATTTTTTCTTTTTTTCCTCACATTTGATTAATGCAAGTTTTCATAAAAATATGCAAATGCAACTCGGACCGCAATATTTCATTTAAAGCTTCTTTGCAGTTGGGTTCAAATATATTATGATGTCCAACTGATTCGGTGAGTTAGTCACAAAGCTTTTTTGTTTTAAAACTTGATAAAATCTTCATATTAAGAAACGCCACATATACTTTCAGTCCCATACAAACACCGTTTCATCTAATAAGTGTCTACTTGGTGCGGAATGGTGCGTGTAACCGTAAAATTGCAGAAGTGTACCTTCACCAGATATAATTTCTACCCTTATCCAATATACGAATACGAATATACTTATTTGGACTACTACACTTACCCAACTGATTACCTGGGGACGGAAAATAAATCTGTTATACATATATAAATAGATAGGGTAAATAATAAATTACTGCAGCCCTCAGAAAACAAGAAATTTTATTTAATTTCTAAAACTGATCTTTCCTCCAAAGCTTAGCTTTAAAACAGATAAATAAATAAAATAAATATATCTTCTGCTTTCTGATTTAAAACTAGGTAATAGTAAAGGCCCTATATACCTACTATGTTAACCAGACAACTGTTATACATACTTATATAATATTTATACAGAAAATACCACAATTGTTCCGGGTGGGAATCGAATCCACATTTTCGACTTAGCAGTCAGGGTTACTAACTAGAATTACAACCCTGTCAAAATAACAATTTAAATAAAGAAGGTAATGCAATCTTCCTAACCGCCAAAAGTTAATTTGACTATAATAGTATTTTGTAATCAAGTCCAAATTAAAACGCGTCGTTTTAAAACTCAAAATCTCAGTAAATAATTACCCTAGCCAGCGACTCCTTCGGGTCCAGTAGAGTCAGTTTATTCCTCCTCAAACTCTTGACGTGTTCCACCACCAGGCTGAAGTGTTCTTCCGCAGTGATGCACAGCTTGTCCTTCAAGCTGGTCACCACGTCCGCCACGGTGGTGGTGGTGTCGTACTTGAAGGACTTCGTCTGACCATTCTCCAGGAAAACTTTCAGGACGTTCGCCATCGGAGGCAGGCAGAGATCACCGAGGGAAAAGGCTGATGGCTGGAAAGAAAAGTTTTAATAGATAGATGAGATCTTATTAAATGGTAAATAAGGCTAAGAACAGTTCTTGCCATTCCAAATAATCAATGAATCACAAATCGCAAACGTAGGCATTAGAGTTGCTAAATTGAATAGAACTGGGCAGAGCACGAAGTTGTTGATAAAAACCACGGGCTGGATCTCAAACAACAGGAACTAGCGCGATGTGGTTAAAGGAAGAAGATGGGGAGACCAATTTAGCTTTTTTCTTCCTTAAGGAGAGTCTTTCCCCCTCAAGTCATTACATATAAGAAAAACTGAAGAAGGGTGGTTCTTGCTCTGCATTGAGATCATTATCATTACAGGTGTTAAACGGATATAAATTAAAATTATCATCCAAAAACTTACAGGATACATCGGCGCTCCATTCAGCTGCACCGAATCAGCAAACCTGACCCTGGGTGGCCGAGCCCTTAACCTGGCCCTTTTGGCAGCTGACAGAAGAGCTGATCTTCTGGTAGGGTTCCCACTCCTGGCCGGCTGGCAGACGCGTAACGTGACCTTATCGGTACAGGCTCGAACTGCCGTGATGACATGTTCTCTGGCTGCTAAACTGACGTCTTCTCCATTGACGCAGAGGATCTGGTCTCCAGGTTCAAGCTGGAATTTGAGAGTTCAGGTTTCAGTAAGGCCTACTGTAGGAGGTGCAATTTTGTTCATGATTCGTATTGCAGGAATCAATAAACTGACCACCCAAATTTTCTGAAGGTGTGTTTGGAAGAAAGAGCAAATAAATATCCTAAGGTTTAAGCCTATTTTGAAACATACTTACATTTCATTATTTCTAGTTATCCTTGTTTGGATAACGTAAACTATTTGCATATACACCATCTTGTAGCCAGGATTATTCATCAGCAACTCTTATAATGCAGTCTCATGGAATCTGAAGTATCATACTAAAGGTGCCCGAAGTTCTTGAAAATGACGACATCATGTTGTAGTAAGACCGATCTATCGTCACTGGCACGACTATTGATGCCAACGACCGTGATGACCGCTTACAGATTTATGTATGTACGGTAGGATTTTTTGTAAAATCATGTTTATCCAGTTAATCATGTCCTCACCTTGCCCACACTGGGTGAGTTATCAGTCACGAACCGCACCAGCACCGGTCTCTCGGAGCCGGCCACGAAGCCAAAGCCCAGCTCCTGGTCCCTCTCCAGCACCACGTCTCGTGGCGCCGGGGGAGACTCGCAGGAACAGCCTTCAGGAGCCACGTACGTCGTGGTCTTGTTGACGTGGCTGGAAGGTGAGGAGAGAACTTTATGTAAATGTGAATTGTTGCTGAATGTGGAAGAAAGTACAATCCTGATTAAATCCATAATAGCGAAATTTAGTCTGCCTGTCTAAAATGTGAAGCTCTGAATCGCTGATCTGAATCTACAGGGAAAATCAATTTTGATGAAGTTAGGCATGCTGTAATATTGATCTTTTGAGAACACTAGGCATTTTTATAATTCGTGTCTTTGTCTGAGTGTGATATTTACGTGCCACTGGCGAAAGCTAGTTTTTGCTTAAAATATGATAGGTGGATTCAATTCTTCTGCTACGGCTTTACTTGTATATCTTTATGTAAAGCCATAAAATAGTTATGAATTATGATTATTTTTCAGTAGCAAACAGTTTTCTCTAAATATTACTTTTTTTTTTTTTGGTAAGTGGTAAATCATCCAATGAGTGCTCCCGTCCTGGGTGCGGCGGGAGGGCGTGTCAGACTCTTACTGACTAAAACCCACTCATGTTCCTTCGATTGCCTTTTATGTTCCAGGGTCACGGTGACTACTATACACATTCCGCAACTCTAAATATTACTTTAGTTAATAGGTTACTATTGTTAATTAGTTACAGTAATTCTTAGCGAAAGTTTAAATAATATTTTTACCCATTTTGAATATCCATATACTCCACCCAAATTCGTTAAAACATTTTCAACAACCAACATTAAAGCAAATACGGGAATTAAATCACTTGTTGCGTGTTACAAGAGTAATATATTCAACGCGACAATTTAATTTCGTACGACTAAGTAAATATTAGCACACGCTCATGTATTTCTTTCACAGATTGACTAATAAAGAAAACGAATGTATTATTTTAAATAGGAATAACAAACAGCAACAGTGTTAATAAATATAACTTTAATCACTGCGATGTGAACTGCACATGCATTACAGATACGCTAATAACATAAATATAAAGACAGTAAGAAAAAATAAAAGTATTTTTTATTTTCTGTCCTTTTTAGGGTTCCGTACCTGCCGTTTTCAGGCACTGTCGGTTAGTCAGAAAGGTGAAGCTATTTGCCTGTTCCACTTACTTGATATAATAAGGTTTCCCGTGGCAGTCCAACGCCTGCTCCCAGCCGTAAGGCAGTTCCTCTTCATCATGCTCGCTGCCGCTCCCGCTACCTTCCTTACCGGAGGGCCAGCTCTCCGCGGGAGGAAGCCAGCTCGCCGTTCGTGTGATGTGGCTGGAGGGCAGAGAATTGTGTGTGTTATTACAAGGGTGTTAAGATCTTTTGTGTTTGGCTTTTATGGGATATTGGAAAATAGTGTGTGCAAGAAAATTGATAGCAAGTGGAGCAAAGATACGATTCGTATAAGCCTTGGTAAGACATATTATAATTTTTTTTAATAAACACCTGCAACTCCAAGAATTGGTTGGAATCACTATTTTTTTACCTCCCGTAAAACAATAATTCCGTTCATTTTATTTATAAATAAGAACGTCTGTTTTTTTGTTATTTTACACCTAAATAACTGAACCCATTTTGGTTAATTTTAATAAAGAATAAGCTTAAATTTAATCATAAAGAAGCATGTAGGTTACTTTTTTATTCCGCATCTTCCTTTGCGTTACTTATAATCTCTATTGAAACAAAGAAACAACTGGCGCTGACTAGTACTAATAAAATAGATATAAAGGTAGCCCAACCTTGATAGTAACACCGCATTGGTAATCCCACCATTTGTATGCAACCCATAATCCAAGATACCTACTCATTTAGCAGTACCAATCCGTTTATTCACAGCCACGAAACAGCAAACAATAAAACCATGAATCATTTACAAAGAGCCAACCAGTAACCAGCTATGATAGCATAAATAGGGGTTATTTAAAATGTACGAGGAAGGGAGCCATGTGGCCGAGTGCCAGGAACCCTGGTTGCTTCCTCACTGCATACGAATTGGTCCTTTACTATGCGGCATAACGGGGCTTAGTGACAAATATTATCGTCATTTGTTTTTTGTCTGTGTGGTTATGAACAGAAAATGTTTTGATGGACTCCGCTACTGAATGTCGAAGATTGAAATGTCGACGTATGTTCTAAAGTACAGGATCTCGATGTACGCCAGTTCGAAAGTTCACTAGAGCGAAGTATGCAAGGCCGACATATTGTTAGTTAGAAAGCATACGAGTGCGATGTACGCCGGGTCGAAATTAGCCTGTTACAAAGTATGAAATGCCTCTGTACTGTTAGTTAGAAAGCATTATGTTATATGAATTGAATAACATTGTGATTCAATTCATATAACACTTTTCAAACTTATCCAATTATTGACATCCTGGAATCGCAGGTAAAGCCTTGGTTTCCATTGATAGTCGATACGGGGAGTCAGAATCCAGAAATTCTAACGACTGGAGGGATTAATATGCTACCTATAGTAACCAGGGTTGTGGAGGTCTGATAGGCAGATATCCGATTTAATCAGTGGTATTCACCTGGATCCCTTAGAATGGAATCCGACCCTAACAACAGAGATAGACTGAAGACTAATAGATTTATTTATTTTTAACTAGCTTTTGCCCGCGACTTCGTCCGCGTGGAATAATAGTTTCCGTTCCCGGGGATTTTCCGGGATGGAAAGTATTCTATGTCCTTTCTAAGGTCCCAGACTATATCTGTACCAAATTTCATTCAAATCGGCTTAGTGGTTGAGGCGTGAAGAAGAGACAGACAGATAGATAGACAGAGTTACTTTCGCATTTATAATATTACTAGCTTTTGCCCGCGGTTTCGCTCGCGTTAGAAAGAGACAAAAAGTAGCCTATGTTACTCTCCCTCCATCCCTTCAACTATCTCCACTTAAAAAATCACGTCAATTCGTCGCTCCGTTTTGCCGTGAAAGAAAGACAAACATACAGACAGACAGACAGACACACTTTCCCATTTATTATATTAGTATGGATTAGTACGGATGACATAAGCTTAATGATGTCCTATATCGCTATGGTATAAGCTAAATTGACCTTTATTAAATTGAATTTACAAAGTTATTTAAAGGACACTAGGTTGTCAAAAAAACTTAAAAGGAAACCAAACTCCCCAAATCTTAAAGCCAACAGTAGAACTCTTATCACGAGTTTCTCATGCATGTACAATGTCACAGATTCACAGCATCCGAACCTCATACAATGAATAAGATAAACAGTAGAACGTTACGCTTATGAACAAGTTCAGCGATAACTTCGCTCTTTGAGTTACGTTTAACTTTGTAACCGTCTGTGGGAATTTAAGGAATACTTTTTGGGTAATTTTAAATAATATAGATGTGATGAGTTGCTACTTTCTAGCGTACGTGTCAGGTCTAAAGTAGTCCTTTAGACATTGGAACTCTTCAAAAACGAACCGTGTGATTTGAATATAATATGTACCAAGTACTGTACATGTACCCAAAGTCAATTTCGGTATTTTTCGGTTTCACAATTAGGTTCGGCAAAGCTGAAGAGTTTGTTTGGTTGAACGCGCTAATCTCACGAACTGCTCGTCCGAATTGAAAAAATATTTTTGTGTTGGCCTATCATTTATCGAGAAAGATTATAAGTACCTATAACAACACCCACGACTTACGGGATGCCGAACAGTAACCAAAAAGGGCTTAGCAGTTACAGTTATTATTCATTTATTATCCATAAGAGCAATCACTATCCATAAGATTCAAATGAATCCGCTGCTGGAAACCGATCCTAACATATTTATTGAAAAAAAAAGCCTAGAAAGATGACGATTCATAAAATTCATCCCGATTTTATCAAAAAACGCAACGGTTTTAGTTCCCGGCAGTAAAATACTATTGTTTTAAAACGTACCAAACGTACCAAACTCCTGAGTCACGGAGGCATTCATCTTACTTTTTAATTTAGCCAGGTAAATGCTTAAGAGCGCCGCGATCGCTTTGTTGTGAGAATAATACCCGGCGAGCTTAAGCTTACTGTTTTTAAGACCTGATCGTGATAAAATAAAGAGTGTAGAAGATCAACTACTGATAACTTGCAACAATATTGATATAATGCTCCCTCCATCCATGTTTGTAAGATAAAATAGTACTTGGTAGAATGTAGGTAAAAGATAATAGAAAATAAATAAATATAAATGAATATATCTTTTACCTTTGAAGTTTTAAGCCGACTCTTCTTTTTACGAGACATTCGAATCATATATGATTATTTGTTAATTTTAAATTATTTTAAGATCTTCTCGCCTGAAATACAGGATTTCCCTGTTCAGGCACGTAAGACTTAGAATTAAGATGTATATTTAAGACAGTTTGTAATTTATTCTGTAAAGAATTTTGAATAAAAAATATTATATTATATTATATTACTATAGAATTTTAAAAAAATATTCTAATTGATAATTTTGTTTGCCTTTGATTAGCGGCAAGTAGGTAATGTGACAGAGTTATTTAATTACTATGGTTCTTGTAAAGTTATATGAGGAGATATCTTATAAAGGTTTTAGCCTAATTTTCTCTCATTAAATTTCATTAATTGGGTTTTTATAGATTTTGTAGTGATTGATTTTGGGATTATTACATTATTCGACTATTATTGTTATAATATTTAACACATCAAACAAGGCACTTTGTGGCTCTGTCAAAAGCCTCTTTGTAGACTGTTATCAATGTAAGTTGATGCCGTATCACCCAAGTGGAACTTCTGTATCCCTTCATTTTCATTATTGCTTCGGCCAGATTACTTGTCAAATATGTATGTATGTTCGTTTGATTCGCTCGTAATAAATGTAATCTGTTTAGTCTTGTTTTTTTATGTTGTACGTAATTGGTACGTGTATACTGTGAATTATATCTATAGTTTACTGAATTTCGCCCGCGTGGATGTCGGTCTATTGACTTCTATTTTACCTTTGTTGGGTTGAATTTCTAATAACCCTTTCTACTACTTTTTACAAAGAACACACCCTCCAAGCTTCTAGTATTATTTATTTATTTATTTCGGTAGTATCGGCTGATATTCATAGATCTAGTATCGTGTTACCCAGTATTTGGGTTAGGGAGTTAAGCAAATGAGGGCAAATGAGGGTTCTATTATTTTAGTTTCATTTATTCTACGAGACAGATCAAAATAAAAATAAAGTAGTATTCTTATTTTGCTTACTTCACTCATATTTACTAGCTTACTTCGTCTTTTTGGACCTCCCTCTGAGAGGTTTGGTTGCCGCAATTAGTTAGTACCCTTATAGGACCATTATACGTGATTTTAAGTAATTTACATACGCACAGTCCAGGTAAAAAAAAATACGCTATTGAAACGTACACAAAAAGATTTTTTGGTAAAAGAGCAAGCTTAAAAGAAACGCTAAATTTGTTCCAAGAAAAGGGGTCTTTTCTTTCATCTTAAACAAAATAGGAAATTACGTAGATCAAATAACTTGTTACCAAAAAATAAAGATAAAGTTTATTCGTAATGAAATTTATGTGGGTCCGGAGTAAACGGCCACGGCCTACGACGCCAACCTGTAGCCTACTGATAATGATGTGGGGTCACGGTGACGGCGAGTAGTGGGTTAGCAACTGAGCTTTTGTCCTCTAGCTAGTGTATACTGTCACTGTAGGGCAATGGTCTTTTTAAAGCCCTTTCAGGATCTCTTTTATTATGAATTAAATAAAGGAAATGTATGAGATACTTGTGATTTTTTGTTAGAGGCAAACCTAATCAGGCATCATGTACTTTTTCACGCAATTTTCATTTGTTCACAAACTTATTTAAGGTCCGCTTGGTCTGTCCGTTCCGTTTCGCTTTCGGCGTAAGTGTTGATATGTGATATTAAAATCTATCTTTTTACTTAGGTTTAGCTTAGCTGTACAAAAAAAAATGCCTTCAAAAATATGTATTCAACCAAATAAATAACGGACTTTCGTACAATCTAACAAAATAAATAGGGTACAACATCACAATTTATCAAAATAAAACATTCTCTCGCTATCACATCGACCCCACCTTTACCGCAATTACAGACATAGACGAAACTTTTTTATTTACGTTTCGCGACATAATCTTGCGTAACGACACGCATTACGCGTTCGCGTTACGGGAGACGCTGCTGTAATGCCGGCCAAATTGTTGTGCCAACACCATTCTGGCTTAAGGTGCTCCATATTACCCGGCTGGATTTTCGGTTTATTTTGTAATTTATTTATTACCCGAGGGCGTTACCCGTGATTTTGCGGTTTTTCATTATACGCTATGTTTGTGAACACCTTTGTAACGTATGATTTGTTATGCGTAACCAGTGCACTGATACGAGTTAAGCAATCCGGTGTAACGTACTTTAAGCAAAACTTTTTCGTTTCAGATTGGTTTGATTGTAACCGATTTCGAATTAACCGATTAATTTAGGTTAATAGCTATTTCCAATATCCTATCTTTTTGTGGATAATATTACTAGAGATAGAATTTTGACACATTAAGCGTCTTACTAATAATCGCTGCATAAAGTTATGACAGGTTTATACGTCAAAAAATGTATGGTTACACAGGCTTTATTCATTGCATAACTTTACACAGTGATTATTAGTAAGGGCATAAGTGTGTAAAAATCAGCTTGTGTCAAATATCTCTAGTAACCTAAACCAAAGATAGATAGGTTATATTGCAAATGGTTATTAATTAATGTTTCTAACCTTTCTCGCGATGTCTTCCTTTAACGATATCATCGATATCCGAAAACTGGGAAAGTATTTCCGTATTAATTGAAAAAGTTGTTTCATTGTTATTGGTATTTTCCGAGATTCTAACCCACGACCTTATCCATGATACGCCTACTTTACCTCCTACTAGGCCATCACGACTTGGCAGTAATTTAATTAAAATTTCTCTGGACCCAACTGGACAGGCAATTATTGGAAACGTCGATCCAAGCATTGCTTTGAACCCGAGGTAAAAAATCTGTAAAGTTTGTTTACGTTCGGGAACTTTTACAACCCTTTTCTTTTAAGGATTCTCCATTAGAACAAAGTTTTTTGGTGATCTCACGTTGTAAACCTTACGAGGTTGTGGGTTTGATATCGGGTATATATGTCACCGGAAAATAACAAGATCCGTAAGTTTATCAATCTACTAGGAAGTTTATAAACTTCCGTAAGATTCTAAACAGGAGATAAATTGTAATATTTTACGTCCACATTTTCGTAAATTTATCAATTTCCGACGTCATACGGTAAATTTATAAACTAACGGATATCTATTCGTAAGATTTTACATGGTTCGACCAATCACAGAAACTCTTTTAAATATACGCATCTTTGAAATACGTAAAATAACACACTGCTCTCTGATTGGTCAACGTTCATAGTTTATGTTCCGTGGCGAACAATGGCGGCCGCGAGGAAGGAGAAATGACACGTGACCGTCAACCAATCAGATCGCGCGTAGCGTTTGGTTACTGCTTACTTATTATTTTACGAGTGAGTTCAGTAAGTTTATCAATTTACGAAAATGTGGACGTAAAATATTACAATTTATCTCCCGTTTAAAATCCTACGGAAGTTTATAAACTTCCTAGTAGATTGATAAACTTACGGATCTTGTTATTTTCCGGTGACATATACAAATGTATTTTTTTGATTCACAAGGCAATGGAATTTGTACTTTGTTTTAGGCATTACATTGCCAGACTTATTCGATTCGCGTCGCCCTGGTTTATCGAAGTAGATAATAAAATGCTATATTATTAACATTTATTTGCCTGTTTGACTGTCTGTTTGTTCAGTCAGTCTTTCTTATTTGTTCCGCTTTCAAAGCTAAACGACAAAATCGATTTGTATGAAAGATGGAATCCAAAAACGGACATAAGTTGCTTTTTATTTGCTTTTGGGACGCAGTTGCAAGAAAAATCTAGATATATTTTTTTCGTAGCTAGCATATACAACATTACGGTAGCTACATATTTTATATATGTATATCTATATATCTACGTTCATTATTCAGGAAGGTTAACGTACATTTTGTTGATGCGAACATTTCCTTGGAAAATCATGATGCTCATAAATTGTTGCGGCGTTTTTCTTGCGTAAAAATGTGTTCGTTGTCTAGTCGTGCCATTTAGGTGCTTTTTTAAGGTTTCCGAGAATATTTGTACAGTGAAACGAACAATTTGGTGCGAACACAGATGTTTATCTTTCCAAGGCCATAATTTACCAAAGTTTTATACCTAAGTAGTGTAAATCCTTACTAATATTATAAATGCGAAAGTAACTCTGTCTGTCTGTCTGTCTGTCTCTTCTTCACGCCTAAACCACTGAACCGATTTGAATGAAATTTGGTACAGTTATAGTCTGGGACCCGAGAAAGGACATAGGATAGTTTTAATCCCGGAAATCCACCGGAAACGGGAATTATTACTCCACGCGGACGAAGTCGCGGGCAAAAGCTAGTAATTAATAAATATATTTTCTCCCCCTTTCACCTATTTGACCTTTACGAGTCGGTAAAAAAAATCTTTTATACGTGGAATAAAGTAAAGTTTTCGTACGGAAAAATAGGCATAAAATTGAAATTTAATCTCAGATAATTTCTATAATTTTTTACATTGCATTTTTTGGTAACGTAGGACTTATGTTATAAAGTACTTTTTTAATGGTCTAATGGAAATTAACAACTTGTATTAGATATTTCACAGTAAGTACTCATGAGTGACAGTTCTGACAGACAAACAGACTGAGTAACATTCGCTTTTAAGGTATAAGGATCATTTAAATAAATATCCAACGCACACGCGGCCAGTGTGAGTTGACCCTGGATATTTATTTAAATCCCAAACTAAGCAGAGCTATGGTAGGTACTATGGTAACCAGACAACTGATTTAAACATACTAAAATAATTATAAATACACACAAATCCGTACTATTATTATAAATGCGAAAGTAACTCTGTCTGTCTGTCTCTTCTTCACGCCTAAACCACCGAACCGATTTGAATGAAATTTGGTACAGATATAGTCTGGGACCCGAGACAGGACATAGAATAGTTTTCATCCCGGAAATCCCTCTAGAACGGGAACTATTAATCCACGTGGACGAAGTCGCGGGCAAAAGCTAGTTATAGATAAATTACACCCACACTCAGAACAAACAATCATGATCATCACACAAAGTTTGTCCTGGGTGGAAATCGAAGAAACTTTGTGTGATGAGCAATTGTTTATTTCGTAATTCATTAAAAAAATTAAGAAAAGGCAAACAGACTGAGTTACATCCACTTTTATGCCCTTACTAATAATAACTGTGTAAAGTTATGTCATGAATAAAGCCTGTGTAACCATACATTTTTTGACGTATAAACCTGTCATAACTTTATGCATCGATTATTAGTAAGACGCTTAAAGTATTAGGGTTTTGAACAGATAGCTGCTCTATTACGCCTTTATTTCTACTGTACGGCTTGATGACATCACTCATCTATCATAGCCTTTGTAATCTACAGCTACTCTAAACCACACCTTACAACAGCTGTCATTAAACTCAATTCAATCTAGCCAATGTACCTCTGTCTAGCCTTCATATTACGATCATCAATCTAAATGAAAGCGTGGACGTTCCGGACTTTTCCGAACTATTCCGAGGACTAACGAACTGCTAAAGCAATTGGGAAGACCAGTGCCGTTAATTCAATTATTGTCGGTTTCTGAATGGAGTGAATTGTGTCGTGATTGCTGTGGATTGGAGTTATTGGATCAGGAAGGGAAGGCAACTAGAAATAGCTGTGTTTTTACAGTCTAAGGTCTTGAAGTCGCCAACTATGTACAGCCTTGAATTTAAGGGTCATCGTCATTTCCTTTACCTTTTCACGAAATTGTTACGTGCTCATATATATATATTAAAAGTATCATTATTATTATTACAAATATCAGTACCAAATAGTATTCTGAGCACATTGTCCCAGCGTTGGGACTCACCCATGCTAATGAGGTGGATACAACTGCACGCCAGCGGCCCCTCATATTTTTTTTTCTTTTTTTTTTTACTAGCCTACGCCGTCCCACTGCTGGGCAAAGACCTCCCCTAACTCTTTCCAGACTCTCTTTTCCTTCGCTTCTTCGAACCATACCCCCACACCCTCATATTTATAATACTTTTAAATAATTATTTAACTATGTATGTGTTGTGTTTGTTTAATTTATTACTACTGACATAGAAATGAAAATTCCCTTTATATTTAATTTATGTATTACGGATTATTCGATTGTTATTATTATTTTAGTTAATTGACATAGTACTGACAATTTTCCTATTATTTATTTTATATATCACTGATTATTTGTATTTTTATTTGAATGAATGTATGCAATTTTTATGGTTTTTATTATCTGAAATTAAATAAATTGAAATTGAAAAGGTATCTCTGAAGTAAGCCCTTCACACTCTTAAACTTGTAGCAGAAGTCGAGATAGACATTTTTACTTGAATACGCAGGGATAAAATAATATACCTATATGTGTGTAATAAGATTTTGGAAATAAGTTGTTATTTATTAGTTTTGTATTAATACTTGTAAGTGTTAAGTGGTTTATATAAATAAAATGAAACAAATAAAATAAAATGTGAAAACCGGGTTCCAGTCTAATCGAATGCGAACATGAAACGACTACCTATCTTTCTACAATTTGGTCACATTGATCTACTCCTCAGAAAAAAATTACATAACAGATCACACTAAAAGACAACCGGCCAAAAAAAATCCAAAAATTTTTATTTAAAAGTCTTTATTGAAAACTAAACAAAACAAAGTAATCTAAAAAGCGGTTAACACCAAGCGGCTGTGGTAAACGGTTAATAACCGTCCCGCGCCGGAACCGGCCTGGGGGACCGGACAAATTGCCGGTACGGCCAAACGACCGGCGACGGCAGCCATGATGGAATTGTAGCGCGGATTGTCGAGTATATCTTTATAAAAAAACTTTTGTTGTTCCAGCCGTGTTTTAACGAGATTACCGTTTGTTTCTTTAAATATGTTGATATGACCGAGTGGTTAAGGGTCTCTCGTTCGAAACAGAGCAATTAATAGCATTGTGACTTTTTCAATTCATGTTTATAAGTATACTGAGTAAGGTTGTCATTCATAGATCGTTGACAGTCCGTACGGGTAGGTTAACACCCGAACGAAACTTGGTTGCTAGTCTATTTATTTAAATAAAAATGAACCGCTTAACGTGTTTTTAATTACAAATCGAAAACGACTGGAGCTATTCGAATTTTTATCAAATAACTTTTGATGTCTGAAAAGTTCCATAAACAAATAAAAAGTCGGCCGGATAATTATTAAATACATAAACAACGCAAACGGGGTTTTTAAGTGTGATATCAGGACCGCGCGTAAGGAAAACGTCAGGCCAGGTTAGCAAATTTTTATTCAATTTGAATCTAATCCCAGATTTTGAACGTTTCAAAATCATGGGCACAGTAATCACGAATTGAACGGACGTTGTACACCGAATACGTAGTTACGGCTGATTGTGTCCACACGCGTGACGTCACTGTAGCATCCAGTTCAATTGGCGACTACACGCGGAATAGGGGGGCATTACTAGATTAACGCTATTTAGAGGTTACGAGAAATGGGCGGGGAAAGGTTGTTTTCATGGTGGGTTGTTGGGGATTTCTGATTCATTAGGTTAGCCGTTTTATTTATGTATAAGAATTTACGAATGAGTCATCATCTCTCTAGCCTTTTCCTGTTGGGTGGAGTCGGCTGCCAGCCTAACCGAATTCAGCTGGATACCAGTGTTTTACGTGAAGCGACTGCCTATCTGACCTCCACAACCCAGTAACTGGGCGACACGATACCTCTTGGTTAGACTGGTCAGAATTTCTGACTAACCAGTAACGACTGTCAAAGTTCTACGAATGAGAACCGGGACCGACGGCTTTACGTGCTTTCCGAGGCACGGGATGTCAGTGATGTCTAAGATAAACTTTAGAAAGTACATATGAATTGAAAAAGTCACATTGGTACTTGCCCGGATTCGAACCACCAACCTCTAACACGAGAGGCGGGCGCCTTATCTACTGGGCCATCACGACACTTATTAATGAGTAAATAATAAATAATTATTATAACAGTTCCTTGTATATTGTTCCATTTCTAGTAAAAGACTTTTTCTCATATAGAAAAAGACCTAGATGTTCGAAGAAAATAGGAAATGGATTTCAGTGTTAACATTTTTACTAGTGAACAAAGTTTAAAGTTACTAGCAATTAAGTTAGCATTTTAAGAGTTTTGGAAGATTGAAACTGAGAATAAAATGTTAACGTTTCTAAAACAGCAGCATTGTCTTTCACATTTCAATTCTCTCTCTATTAATATTTTAAATCTGAAAGTTTGTGAGTAAGGATGGACTCTTTAACGCCAGAACAATTTAAAGATTTTTTTTTTTGAAACTTTACGATAAAGTAGAAACATAGAATAACACATAGCCTACATAACATAAAAATACGACCAACGGGAGCGAACCATAGACCCAAATTAGCCTGGGTGAAAATGCGGCGACAGCTAATCCTAAAAAAAGATATAAAGTAACCTCTAAATTATCAAAAAACACTTCTCAAAAATGTAATAAGTACTTTTCACTCTTCTTTCTCCAAGATTTTTCCGTGGTAAAACTTTATATTTTTCAACATTTCCAGTATGATATTGCGTCGCGGCGAACGTATCTGAGTTACTATGAAGTCTGCGAGAGTGGCAATGTGAGGAAACTGACCTGTAGCTCTACTATGAATTTGCACTGTTAAATTCGCTGCCGTTGCCGTAAATAACTTGTGTATGAATAGTTTAAGCGGTCGGACAAAAAATTGTCAGTGACATATATCTATCTGCTATATAATTAAAAAATGAATCGCTTAATCTGTTGTAAACGCAAAACTCAATAATCGTTGGACCATTTGGGCAAATTTTTGTAATTATGTATTTTTTTAACACCGAAGTTAAAAACAAAGTCATCCGGACAATTTTAAGGTTCGGGAAAACTGAATAAAACTTCAATCTTCATTTGCATGTTGACAAGCACTATTCAAGCAGACGAAGTCACAGAAAAGGGCTAGTTTAAATGAAAATGGACAAGAAAAAACTAAATTGCCCACTTCAAACTTAATCACCATCGCAAACAGAAGCACACTTATATACGAGCAACTACTGGGTCCCCCTATTCTGCTGGGGGACTCTAGGACCCCTTCTATACAAAAAGGGGGATTAGAATATGGAAATGAATGGCATCGCCTGGCCGCGGTTACATTCAGAAGCACAAGAGGGAACAACAATGCTGGATTAGTTAGATCGTTCTGAGCTAGTGTGGGGACTGAGATTACTTATAGGGTTGCCAGGCAGCTGGGAGCTAGATTTTTATTAAACGGTTTTACTTTGGTTTAAATCTTGCGAGTGTTTTTAACTACTTTTAGTAAACCGACTCTTATGAATCTTTACACACATATGGGGTATCTGTGTCACTATATGATGGTTTTGACTTGGTTTGATGATGCAGCCAATGAAACCATTCTTAGCTCAGACTTCAAATAGAAAGAAATAAATAAAGAGGTTTTCAAAGATGAAAAACCGGCCTCGAAACTACAAACGGAAAAATAAATAACCTAAGAATGGATTCTACAATTTTATGCAAAACTACGCAACCACATCTAATAAAGAAGCTCATATCAAACACGTAACAACACGTAATGAGCCTTAGTTTTAACACTAAAGCCATACATATGACATAATTGGCTAATTTAAACTTCGCTACGAGGCATCCCTAAACGGCTGTCTCTTATTACTTTAGCACTTTGGCGCACATTTGCCTCAAAATATAAATATGAATAGGATTTAACAGCGTTAGGGGAATACTGCCAAGTCCTGGATTTAAGCGCCTTATATTATTGTTAGATGGATTTTGGTGGAGTTTGTGTTTAAAAGTAAATAGTTGGTGGTTGCAAAGTAAGATTATACTAAGGGTAAAGAGTGGTTTTTGTGCTAATAAAAAACTAAAATTAGGTGATCATTTATACGCTACTAGCTTTTGCGCGCGATTTCGTCTGCGTGGAATAATAGTTCTCAATCCCGAGGGATTTCCGGGTTAAAAACTATTCTTTGTCCTTTTTCGGTTCCCAGACTATATCTGTACCAAATTTCATTCAAATCGGTTCAGTAGTTTAGGCGAGAAGAAGAGACAGACAGACAGAGTTACTTGTGCATTTATAATAGTCGTTACGGGTAGTTAATAGCCAGAAGGTCTGACCAGTCTAACGGGTATCGTGTCACCCAATAACTAGGTTGTGTAGGTCTGATGGGCAGTCGCTTCACGTAAAGCACTGGTATCCAGCTGAATCTGGTTTTACTGAAAGCCGACCCCAAGAAAAAACTAGCGAGTAGATGATATATTGTGATTGAAGTGGCCGGATCCTGCGGCATATCAAAATAATCATTGATTGATATGCAAAAATCGACACTAAGCGTCTATTTAAAATCCATACTAATATTATAAATGGGAAAGTGTGTCTGTATGTTTGTCTTTCTTTCACGGCAAAACGGAGCGACGGATTGACATGATTTTTTAAGCGGAGATAGTTGATGAGATGGAGAGTGACATAGGCTACTTTTTGTCTATTTCTAACGCGAGCGAAGCCGCGGGCAAAAGCTAGTTTAAAAATAAAGATATAACACAGTCGATTCATCCTACCTCAATAAAGTACAAAGGAGAAAGTTAGTTAGTTAGTTTAAACCCGTTTTCACTTAAAAATACTTAATCCGCTCTACACTGTTCCTGAATATTATCTACATCATATTAATTAGACAGCTTATTAAAAGTTCTGCTCGCAAGGATTAAAAATTAATTTTTCGTAGACTTTTGACGATCTAGTCGTCCGTGGAGTTTCTTCCTTGTTCTTCTCCATAATATTACGTACGTTTTGGAAGAAATAAGTAGAGTTTCTGACTAACACTTTGACAATAAAATAGTGCCTTAAAATTAAAGAATTTCATCACTCTGGCTCAAGAAAAGGGGTGTTTAAGTTTGACCACAATGTGTGTGTCTGTCTGTCTATCTGCATTGTAGTTATCAAACGGGAGAACCGATTTAGATGTTTTTTTTTTCTTTAATATTTTTTAATAAAATCGATTCAATTGTTACCAACAAGGTATCAGTTCTTTTGTTAGCTGCTTTCGCAATATTAATAACGTCGGGGTGGGTATTTTTTTATTATTATATTATATACTTGTATTTTATTCTGAGTCTGGTTGTTTTATGGAATTTTATTTGTAAAGATACAGGACAGAGTACTTTAACGTTCAAAAACAAAACACTTGTGTCTTAAAATACCTTTTCCACACTTGGCTGATTTCCATTGAACATGGCCGTGACCGCTCCGTCTGGAGAATATCATTCTCCGGTCACGTATTGTTATACATATAAGTACAAATAGTAGAAACATAGTATTGTTAAAAACCGGCCAAAGTCGGCAACAACTGCAAAAAAACACGTTTATTGTACGGGAGCCCCCTATATTTACTTGATTCAGATTTTTAGTAATTGTTGTTACAGCGGCAACATAAATACATCGTCTGTAAAACTTTGAACTCATTAACTACCACGGTTTATGAGATACAGTCTGATGACAGACGACGGGCAGTCAGCGAAGTCTTAGTATTAGGGTCCCATTCTACCTTTTGGGTGCGGAACCTTATAAAGACGATCGATTTCTTCAATGCTGACAGCTCACCTGATGTTAAGTGATGACCGTTCTCCATAATTATTATATCTAGTGTGTACTATTATAACATTAAAATCGGAAAACTTAAAAAAAATGTGACGTACTCGCGCCAAAATCCAAAACTACTAAGCTGGTTTGATAAAACTTTGCAGAAGTATACTTAGATGACACATCGAAATTACACCATAGGCTACAAAATATCACACTATGACCGCACGATACAGCTATTAAGTAAAGCTCTTTTTTATGTTTGTTTAAACGCACTAATCTCTGAAATTATCTGGGGAATTGGAAAAAAAAATATCTCAAGAAAGGTAGCCATTTCAGATCACGCTACGACACAACGGGGGCTAAGCTGTAACCCAAGTGGCAAAAAATTCTACTGAAATATTCGAATCCATACTAATATTATAAATGGGAAAGTGTGTCTGTCTGTCTGTCTGTTTGTCTTTCTTTCACGGCAAAACGGAGCGACGAATTGACGTGATTTTTTAAGTGGAGATAGTTGAAGGGATGGAGAGTAACATAGGCTAGGTACTTTTTGTCTCTTTCTAACGCGAGCGAAGCCGCGGGCAGAAGCTAGTATAGCTATATATCTGAACTAAAAGATTTAAGACGCCAAGAGAAATCTCATTTACGTCATCATATTTCAAATTCGCGTTATATTTAGCAATAGATCCTTACGGTTTATCGGCCGTAAATTGACCGGACGGCCGGTTCCGAGACCGTGTTTAATGTACCGGAACGGTCGCGATACGGTGTCGGACGGTGTAATTAAAGTTTAAACTGTTCGGCTGACTTCTGGCATATGCGCCGATTAGGATCTAATGTGTGGTTCAATAAAACTATCAAGGTTTTCAGGATTATACCGCGGCCCCAGAAACAAATGGCTAAGGAGGAACATTGATGGGTTTCAAGATGGAGTCAGTAGAAGTCTGATATTCCCCTTCGCTTTACCCAGAGCAGGAGGAGTCACTTTATTATTGAGTGTATCCCATCTGGCCCGGTGACTTGGCCTGGTGCCGCGCCACATGGGACAAAAAAGTTTTAACTGGCCCGGTTCCCATCCCAAAAAAAGGTGTTTAGGATTGTTCTTCATAAAGTAGCGACAGATTTCCTTATACGTTAGACAAATGTAACTAACTGTTTACTATGTAACAATTGTCAAATAAAACATCACATAAACAATCTACTAAGAGAGTGATAACATTACTTTTAACTAAGTAAAAAGTTCGCTACATCTATACAAGGCTTGACCCATTGATTCCGAAAGCCGTTGTTGCTAACCTACGGGCCAGAAAAGTTGCTTCTTTAGGCATGATGGCCTGAAAAACATCCCAGTGTTGTGTGCATTACAGTTAACATCCCAGTCCCGAAGAGCCAGCAACATCTTGCAGAAATTATTGTACAGCTATTTAAAACCAGAAATATTAAATAACCTGACAGAAAGTCCCAATTATAAATGTATTTCGGCCATTCTCCGAAAAGCAAATTTTACGTGTCCGGGCTTGAATAATCCGTACTTTTATCATATTCAATCATCCAATATTTTTTATATGTTAGATAGCATCCCTATCTAGCCATAAACAAAAACACAGGCTTCTGTTTAAAGTATTTAAGACTAAATTAATTTAATCTAAGTTCAAAAACCTCTGTTCTCTAATTACCGTAACGTGTCCGCACACTGTCTTAATGTTATAACTTACTTGTAATTTTTATGACTTACAGGTTTAATTTGATCTATTCAACATTTTAAATGGTGTTAAACAACGTGTATCGCATAGTAAAATATTGACTCACTAGAACCAGTCTATAAATAATTATCATTAAATTATCGGATGTCCGATGGAAAGTTATAATTACCGTGACATATTCTGTTCTCGAGTGCACACCCCTAAAAAACAGTATTTGGCACACCACTTCCGAACGCGTCTCGTCTCCTCCATGTGTACCGCGAAACATCAGCAGTTGCACGTCTCTAACGTTAGTGTACCGCTAATAAAGCACTCTTGTATATAATTACCGTAACCTTGGTTACAAACTTTTCTAATTACCGTTTCACATTATATAAATTTGATTTTTTAAGTTAGACCTAAGTTGATCATGTAAATCGAGGCAGTACTTTGGCCTCCGTACGTTGTAATAAGCTAGTATTTGCATATTTTGTTGGTTTCCGAAATTTTTAATAAAATCTATCGTTTTCTAATTACCGTATACTAATTACCGTATGTTTATAATTACCGTTGTATGAAAAATTAATTCTTATTTACTAAATGTAGCCTCAAAATTGATGGGTACAGAAGTCAATCTACATGCAAAGCGCGCTTGAGCATCACCCGCGATCATCAGTGATGAGTTGCTGAGGCATATCCGCGGGATATATATATAATCCCGCGGGTATGTGGAGGACGAGGCTTTCTTAATGCTAAGTCTCTCCTCAACCGCGAGACCCGGAGGTTGTATCTACGGGAATATTTCCTTAAAGCTGACATGGTTCCTTACGTCAGCACCGAGAATCCGAGATGTGGTCACTGTGGTCAAGAACCTCACTCCGCTCTCCTTAACTAAAGAGAACTGGCGCAAACTTGTAGTGCTTGAGGCAAAGGATCGTGAGGAAGTATGGCAGAGTAAGGCGCTACACGGGCGGTTTTTCCGGGCCCTGCATGGGCCCGATGTAGACTTTTTAGTGTCAGTTTAGTAGCTACAATTTGGTGACCTATTTGGGAAACCGAAGGTTTTGTCTGTACAATTATGGATGAGGTTATCATGACGAAGAATTGTTGGGAATTTATTGTGAAAGATGGTACGGTTGACTTATGTCGAGCGTGTCACCTGCCGGAAGAACGATTCGACACACTATCTCTGATTATTCTCGTCTTGCTAACAAAGAGGACTTGAATGGGCACAACCTAGTAGCCAGGATTATCAATCAGCAACTTGCTCTGAGATACGGCCTCGTAGAATCTGAAGATGGCAATGTCACATTGTACTGGGGTCGATACATCATCACTGAAAGAACTGTTGTAGCAAACAAGCCTGATATAGTGGTGGTGGATTGATTGGAGCGGCGCGCCATGCACGTTGACTTAACGGTCCCGCGTGACAAGAACCTTGTGAAGATCGAGAAAGATAATAAAAATTAAGTATCGACTTGGCTCGCGAGATTGTTGACATGTTGAATGTGGACTCAACGGTCATGTGCCGATAGTTGTTTCTGCCAATGGTTTAATAGCCAAGAGTCTCGACCAACACCTAAGGAGGCTCTCGTCAGATGGCTGGATCTAGGGCTTTATTCAGAAGCTTTTGGACACGGCTCGCATCGTTAGGAAGTTTTTGTCTCTGAAGCCCTGATCACCGGTAGCTGGGACCCTGTTCCCGATGCCGTTGGGCTACTGTTTTTTTATATTCTTACATGTTTTTGTTTTTTTTTTATATCTATATTTAAAAATGTAAATAATCTGTATGAAAATAACGCGAAAACGAACCCGCGGCTTCTCTCCTACTATACCATACTCTAGCCTACTCCAGCCTACCCTACTATATCCCACTCTAGCCTGCTCTAGCCTACCCTACTATATCCCACTCTACCCTACTCTACTCTAACCTACACTTTTCTAAAGTACCCTTTTAATTATTTTTTTTCCATAAGAACCTTCTCCAAACAATAACAAACACAACAAAGAATTAGTGAAATCGGTCCAAAGGTAACAAAGGGAAATAGGGATTCATTTTATATAAATAGATGTATACAAATTATTAAATGTGTGTTATTTTTATTATATTATATCACATTTTACTTAAAATTGACAGTGTTTTCTAATTACCGTGGCATAAGATATTAAACTTTTCTAATTACCGTACTCATAATTTTTTTAAGTCTCAATAACCAGAAAACTACCAGTAATTAAAACATGCCTCATTTATTATTGAATTCGTATTTTTTACTAGTTTTATATTTTAATCAGTTTAAGGTAAATCAGTGAAAAATAAAAATGGTTACGGTAATTAGGCAAATAACGCCGAATCGGAGAATGACCGATTTCTGCAATGCTCCGTTTGCAGCAGAAAATTCAACCACAAGAGTAAACGAGGCAGTATTTCAAACTAAATGAATTTCTTACAAAGTAAGATTTTCCAGAGAAGCAAAGATTTCCCTGCCTTTAACTAACTTGCAAATTAATTAGATACTAAACTCAAAATATGGAAAGGTTTATTAATTAATTAATTTTCGCGACGGCGTCAAAATGTGAGGCAACATTCAATATTAACTGCGCACATATTGTTTTTACATAAGGCGAGTAATAAAGGGAGTATATTTAAGATTGTAACGTCAGAGATAGGACAATGTTGCTAAATTATGGTTGGCATAGTGGCTGAAAAGAAGCCATGGTGATTTAATTCAAAACTTCAATAAATATAATATTTACAGTACATATTTTTATTGAATCATTAGACTGTAATTTTAATATTTTACCGATAGGCAGCTTCATTTTCCTGACTGCCGTAGTCAATAAAATTACGCGCGAATGAAGTCGTAAACGAAAATTAAACACATAAATATAGCACAAGTAGATATTCCAGGAACACGAAATAATACAATGCATTGATTTCCAGCATTTCAGTTAGTACTTAACTAATGTTTAATCTTTATTGGTCTAATTTATTAAACTTAAAAAAATCAAACGAAGTAATGTGGTAAACGACTTTTGTAGCAGACTTACATAATATCAATACGACTTTCATGACAGATAACACCGCGGGCAAAAATTATAATTATTAAATATTTAAGCCCTGACATCAGTAAAGAAATTAATATTCGCAGCAATCCATTAATTTTGCCGCCAAAAGTGATATCATTTGCAGAATTAATTTAAATTACATGTGGAGTATCGTCAGAACGTCAGATCGCCATTTCTCCCGTCAGGCCTCACGGGGAATCCGAACATTTCATTTATTAATATTAAATACTTATCTGATATCATAAGCTATGAAGATCATGTACAGTCAGCGTCAAATATATCGGGACGTCAAAACAACTATGAAAATTAAACTTTAACTCAAGGACACAAGGAATGTTTCAGAATGAAGACAGTACACAACAACTGCCATTCTGACAAAAACTTTGATACATTGACATTTTTTTAGTTGTTAAATATTTTATTTAAACAGTTTGTTCGTCCCAATATTTTTGTATGACAGTATGAAGCTCATGTACGATCGCTGGTGTATTTATTTTTACTTCCATTTATTAATTCTTTAACACGAACACTGTTTGTAAAGGCTGGTGTTTATTTTGTATATTTGTTAAATATTTATCACTTTTATACTTCACACGTCATGTCTGTAACCGGGTTGTGAAGGCAGTCGGTTCGATTTCTAGGTATGTATTGGTGCCGATTCTCTTGTTCACAAACTTAACAAAATTTAAGTTAAATGCATCTTTCTCTTTCCATTTCTTAAAGAAAAGGACAGAAGAAACATTTTAGTTTAATCCTGTCAAATTAGACAGCGCCTGAAGAAAATTGACGTATATTTAGACGCAATGTTTTAAAATCGCGTCTAAATTGTCTATGGAGTATCTGAATTTGACAGGACTTAACTAATATTTTATCTTCTGTCCTTTTCTTAATGAAATGGAAAGAGAAAGACGCACTTAATTTAAATTTACGTTTGTTTGTGAATAAGAGAATCGGCACCATTTTACGTTTGACGGCGCATTTTTTGAACCTCAATGCCTGATGTCGTGTGTTTCTCTTATTCTTTGTAATTATCCACACTTATATAGGGTGACTGGTAATTAGTGTACGATACCTAAAGACGTGTTTGTGCTCATGATATATGATGTTGTCTGTTTACCATAACACAAGCTCTGCTTATCTTGGGATCAGAAGACCGTGTGTGACTGTCCCAAGATATTTATTTATTTATTTTATTTGTTAATCAACAATGTTTACTATGTGAACAAACTTGGAATCGCGAAAAAAAACCAGCTGTTGAGTACATTTATGTTTGTGTAATGTACTGAGCAGCTATTATACTTTTTTCGCGATTTAGGCTTTGCTACTATAATAAAAATTGTTTGTAATTATGAGCAAAATTACGTTTTTAAGTATAGCACACTAATTACCACTCACCCTACATAATAAAAGCAAAGCAAGATCTCGTTTGTCTGCTACGTATAACATACTTATACTCATTGTAAGAGGATCTAAGATTCAAATTATTTTGGCTCAATCATAATTTTATCTCTCAAAATCTCAAAATTGGTCACACTTTAATCTTTCTCTTAAAAGTCTACTCTTTCACTATTAGGTATTACCGTCCCTTTGATATTTCCAACAAAGTCAAATCATTTAATTCAATTAGACCTCTAAAGGCAGTTTTAAAAGCCAATTTCCGAGGAAAAAATAACAAAATTGAATCTAGTTGACCCTTCTAAAAAGTCCTTTCATAAAAAGGGCAAGAAACTTCATACTTGGACACAAAAAAGAAAATAGTTCAAAAAGACCACAGAATAGAGTACACTTTTAAATGACAGTCTTTTAATTAAATGTACGGTAGCTCTTTGTAAAATGTTTCTTTGTAAACACAATATGTTCTCAGTTGTAGAAAATGGAATAAAAGTGTACTCGGGGACAAAACAAATAGTGTGGCCAAGAGAAAGATTAATCAGTGCACGTAATAACAGGACCGTTGCAATGTACTGTGTAGGGTTGCTATGCTCTTGTGTTTTCCTGGACAAAGATAAATAAAAAAAAATGTTTGATTTGGCACTAGCGACCCGCCCCAGCTTCGCACGGGTGTTACAAATCCTTAAAAATCCCGGCTTTTCTCTACTATAATAAGCATGTATTATACATATACCCTTATTATATATAAACCTTCCTTAAGAATCACTCTATCTATTAAAAAAACCGCATCAAAATCCGTTGCGTAGTTTTAAAGATCTAAGCATACATAGGGACAGACAGAGGATAGCGACTTTGTTTTATACTATGTAGTGATACATAGACAGTGCAAAAAACCACATGTTAAACAATAACAAAGAGAACTAACACTGGACATTTAGACATGGTAGAGCTTTTTGTGAAGTAGTCTATAAGGGATATACTACTATTATTTTTGCCGCAAATCATTGCAGTGTTTCGGTAGGTTTGTCATGAATGAGAAACAAGGTTGAAAGTTCCTCAACTTCCATTAAAAAAGGAGGACCCAGCGATGAAACGGTCTTGACTGGTCGACTGCCTGATGATTCTCGTCTATTATATTGCTTTTGTATGCTAATGTTGTGTCAGAATTTGATTCCACGATGTAGGAAGTGTTCTAATTAATTTGTGGTACACAAAGAATTCAAAGCAGTTCACAGGGTAAGAAGTAATTATTTTAGGGATGTAAACGAAGTCATCCTAAACAAAATCTAGTATTTACAAAAACCTTCAAAGGTACGGCACAAGACGAAGGAACTTTAATGTCCTAAAGCATAAAATTTAAAGCATAAATTTCGCATAAAAAAATATTAAAACATATTTTTATAAGTATAACAATGGAAAATTTATTAACACCTAGAATATTAGACACTATACCCGCATGCAAGCAAGCATGCAGTAAGCAGCATGCAAGCAAGCATGCAGCTTGCAAGCAAGCATGCAGCTTGCAAGCAAGCATGCAAGCAAGCATGCAGCAGGCAAGCAAACATGCAGCATGCAAGCAAGTATGCAGCACTCAAGCAAGCATGCAACATGCAGCAGGCAGGGTTTCTGTGACGGCTCCGGCGCTGCGGGCCTCCGGCGGCTCCACGCGTGCTAATCGTCGCAGACGGCTTTGTCTCACCACCGCAGCTTCGGCTTGTTGGCCGGCTTCGCCGGCCAGCCTCAGCCGCGGCGGCTCGCCCCAGCCGCCTGCTCCTCAGCCCGCGGGCCGCCTCGCCCCTACGCGCCTACGCGATTTTAAATAACACTCTAGGGGTAGGACAAACAAGACTACGTGGAGTCGGTTTTGCAGCAATTCGGTTCTGTCACTAATTTTTGTTGCACAGCATATTAACTTTTTAACCAACAATTTATTTGATTGTTACAGAAACTACAGCAAATTGGTTTGCTTTACATAATGTCATGTATATTTATATATCACTTGCATGAAAATTGTTTTTGTTATTTATATTAATTGTATGCCTAAACATTATTATGCTAATAGTCATTAGGCCTACTAACGTTATGCTAAATAGTCTTTAGGCCTACTAACGTTATGCTAATAGTCATTAGGCCTACTAACGTTATGCGAATCAAATTTATGCCAAAACAAATTAGTCTTTAACATGATTATGCCAACATAAAATGTATGCCTAAAAAAATTATGCCGAAGTATTATTATGCCAAAACAAATTGTGCCAAAATCGTTATGCCGAAGTATATTAGGACAAAGAATATTATGCGAAAAGAAGGGATCCCATAAATAATAATGGTAGAACCCTAAATAAATCTATTCTACTCTCATTTTTTTCATCTTGATCTATGCAAGGTGACTAGATTTTGTACTTTTGCTAATCTGAGAATTGGTGTTCAAGTTTCTTCAATTTCCTATTTACTACTCTGTCAAATTTTACAGTACTTGATTGCTTAATTTTTTTTTCTCATTCTATAACATGAACCCCATTTCCACATCCTACCCAATCACAAAAACCGCCACCGCACGAAATCTAAAACTAAATAAACCGCACTTCATAAAACTCCAGAAAAAACCCACAATTAAAAACAAAAGAACGTAACAGGGTTCCAGTCCGGACAGTGGATACCGGACAGGTGTCCGGCGCGCGAATATCAAATTATCCGGACGCGGACGGATCGGACACCCGGCGTCCGTAACTTCGTTATGTAACTGGCACAGTTTATTTCCAACGGTTTTCTTTTATTAAAGAAGTAAAGAAATATTGTGGAGGCTGTCTCGCATCTGTGACAAATAAGATATTTGATATTTTGTAGCCAGTGGTACCAACCAACCAAAAAGGCAGAAAAAATGTTTATTAGGACAGATGGTGTGGCAATTCAAAAATGGACAATTAAAATACAATAAAAAAAAGCAAAAATATTAAAAGAGGAAAATCAGGCTCTATTAGAAATAAACTTCGTTTTCTATAGACTAATAACGACTCCATCTATAGCCGAATTTCACGAAATTTTATACTTTCAACACTACTGCAAGTGTTTGCTCCAAGTCGTCTAAATTTAACAGACTTCTACTACCAACATTGGCATAATAACATTGATCATCGTTGAATCGTTGAGATGACTTTGCGTCTCGATGATAAACGTCAATAGAATAGAATAGATAGGTAACATATTTGGCTTTTTTCTTTAGCTGAAACTAAAGAAGAACGCTGACTAAGTATTAGCTAGTATTTTCGGTAAAACCGTCTGTCACCTGATGTCCTCGGACGAACAATTACAAGTAAACACATTATATATCTTGCTGCCTTTCACATCGTTCACATAGCTCTATAATTAATTTGACAATAATTATTTCAGCGACAGCACTCGCAATTTGACGCAATTATAACACATTGACGTTAAAATGTGTGAAACGTTTGTCGTTAATGAGTGGTACGCGTTAAAGTGTCAAAGTTTATTAAGTTTGAAGAAAAAGCTGCAAGTTCGGGTGACAGGTGGTGGTTATAACACTTTGTTTTTAATAATGTAACATGTGTTTTAATTCAATTTTAACCTTATAACAAAACCTCTTTTCCAATATTCAGAAAATGTATTTATTATAAATGTGGCTGGGTTTGAGACTGGGTGCCGATATGAATAAAGAATTTTAAATGAGTACATTTTTCTTAAACTAGTACTGCCAAAAGTGATCAGCATAGCCATAGGTAACAATACAAAAAATCTGAGACTTTTTTCAATTTCAATGTTAAAATGCGTTTTTTTGTATTGCCTGATCGAGGAATTGGCATATTAAGCTGCTTTAAATTCTTCTTAATGTTCCTTATAAAGAGAGCCACACTATTTTTAACCTTCGATATTAATGTGTACGTCTTTCTATCCTATACATAGGTAGAAAGCTCAAATTTTCAAACAGGTTGTACTTTTATTGCCGTAAATATTGTCGAAGACCTCTATTTGCGGACCCAACTCACACTTGACGGTATTTCCACTAACCGAGTCCCACGTCCTCTCCATAAAATTCAAGCAGTCCACATTCTTCACAATTTTATCAATGTCCATAGACCAAGTTTTCTGATAAAAAAAGAACTTACAATAGATGTATGTTAAAAGGCCCGAGGGTAGTTCGCAGTAAGTTATTAGCTCGAAACTCGCAACTTGCAACTTCGCAACGAACTCGTTACAGTAACGTGTTGCGCGGTACGTAGGAACTTTTCTCTTGTGAAGTTGTATTATCCTTTGAGGAGGGAGAGGGAAGATTAAATAAGACGAACAATGTGGCATAAGTTTTGATTTTTAGGGGGCAATTTTAAACTTTTCCGTGATTTTTGTAGGCTAATAATTGAGGTGAGAAAGTGGTAAGATGCTTAAGAATTTTATCTAGTGGAGATGTTTTCTTTTAAACTTATCTCTGATGTGTGAGTTTGTGGGGGTAGGTAGATGAATGTTACAGCTACTGAATAGATTTTATTTACAATAGCTTATTATACAACAGAATAACACGTAACATCACGACATGACCCACAGGACATTAGAAAGACTAGTAGAAAAGGGACCAATAGAAAAATCTAAAAAAAAACAATTTAAATAATTGAGTCACAGTGCGTGAAATGATTGAAATTTTTTTTAGACTTCTCTATTGGTCCTTCTCTTACTAATCCTTCTAATGACGCTTATATTGTAGATATAGAGACGAAGTGTAAAACCAGGACTACAAAATAATATGTCTACAGATGTTGCGGAATGTTTATAATAGTTACCGTGACCCTGGAACATAAAGGGCAATCGAAGGAACATGAGTGGGTTTTAGTCAGTAAAAGTCTGACACGCCCTCCCACCGCACACAGGACGGGAGTAGTCATTTGATGATTTCCCACTCACCAAAAAAAAAATCTCTACAGATTTATAATGTTATATAATAATAAGTATATAACATATAATGTCTATAAGCCATATGTAAGCTACATGTGTTGTTAATAAAGCCCGCAATTCGGATGGCTAGCCACCGGAACGTTCCACAGCTATCGGATTGGGACCACAATCATTGGCCACATAGCGACCTACTTTGGGACAAGTACGTGCCTATGTATAAGACCTAGATCTGTATAAAAGTATAGCTGAATGAAATAAATGGAAATTGTAAAGCGTAGACTACACTTATGTCTAAAGAGTGGGAATGGGCAACCATTTTAACAAGAATTTTGATGTTAGGTTGATCCACATTAATAATACCAAGCTAATACTGTCCCACTACTGGGCAAAGGCTTCTTCTTGTACGAAGAAGATGAACAGGCCTTTATTTACAATACTTTGCATTTATTTTACACTAGCTGCTGCCTGCGACTTCGTCCGCGTGGAATAGTTTCCGTTCCCGCGGGATTTTCGGGATGAAAACTATTCTATATATTCTTTTTCGGGTCCCAGACTATATCTGTACCAAATTTTATTCAAATCGGTTCAGTAGTTTAAGCGGGAAAGCGTAACAGACAGACAGACAGACAGAGTAACTTTCGCATTTATAATATTAGTATGGATACAAATATCCAAAATGATGAAATTATTAAAATACATTTTATAAGATGTAAGCGTATATACAGACAGGAAATCGAGAAGTTTTCATTTTATTCTACGTAAAAACACCAGATTTTACAGTTCCAGTCGAAAATCCTCTTGACAAAACTTCAAAGATTTGCTTTTTCTTACTTATATCAATGTCTAAGTCTGTAAATATAAAGATAAATGACGAAAAAGCGCTCACACATGCACAAACCTTTACTCAACAAAAGCAGAAATATAACCTACCCAGAAATGTTTATAAAAAAACGGTATTCCCTATGCACAAACCTTTACTCAACAAAAGCAGAAATATAACCTACCCAGAAATGTTTATAAAAAAACGGTATACCCTATTCCCCGGTCCGAGCTCGTTCACAGTTTATTAAAAGCCCTCGAGAAGCCTCGGGCATAAAACACGGCCAGCCATTCTCATCCAGAAATATTCTTTATCATTTATTTTCTATCTCCCTTCAGAATGATCGGAATTTAATATCCAATGTGGAGAATGTATACCTACCCGATGATACAAAACAATAAAATAAGCTGTCGGTGTTTGTGAATTCTTTTTACAGTTGACTCGCTTTTTTTGTACGATTCGGCAGTTATTTGGCATACATTCCTTTGGTAGCAAATTCAATAAAAGTATTTATGTGAGTCAAGAAAGTAATAGGTTTCGTGTCTACAATGTCCTTTAAGATATGTCAGAGTTATTGCGTTTATCTGTAGCAACTTAAAGTAGGTTATCGTATACTCATTGTAAAATCGTCGTAGGTCTAAACAGCTAGCCGGGTCTTAAATAGGGCTTTCGGAACAATTTTTTTTTCGATTCCCATTTTCCCTCTTAGGAAGTATTTTTAGGGTTGGTTTTGGGAATAAGCCTATTACAAATAAGGCTTGCCATTCGGGAGTGAAAGTGGTTACGTTGTATGACATTGAAAACGCCAGTTCTAATTACATTGCTATACAACTTAGCGAGGCCGCGAAGTTTTTAAGCTCTTACTCTATTAACCAGGCGAATTCAAGGTCATATGAATTTATAACCTTCTTGTGCTCTTGTTGTTTAAATTGTGCACTAGTTATTGCCCGAGGCTTCCTATGGATATACTACGACGACTACTCAATGCGCCTTCGTACTAGCGTTTCTTAAGCGTAGAAGTACGATAAATGTCTGCGCAGCGCAGACGCCTATACAACGGCGTTTTCTTTTGATGTGGCGTTTTCTCTAGTTGACTTCATCGAACGCCAACGCTGGACAAATACAGTGTGAAAGCGGCCTGTCTTATACATCCCGCTTGGGTTGGAAATGTTAAAAAACCTTCAATTTTAATTCAGCATTACAAACAAACAAGTAAATATTGATTATGTACAGATAAACTCAAGTTTTAATACGCTGTACGCTGAATTTTCAGTTGCAAAAGAATTTCCTCCCATCCCTTCCTATATTTTTGTTGGAACTTTCACAAAATCAATTTCAATCACAATCCATTAAGTTCTCTTAATTACAACCATTCCAGTTTAACGTGGAGGCGATTAAATTTTTCTCGTAAAACTTCTGCGGTGCGTTAAAATTACATTGCCTTACATTACACATTATTACTTTTTAAATTACAGTCGTTGAAAAACGTGATGTTTTTACCTGGTTTTGTAATGTTACTGCATTTAAAGATCACTTTAAATCAACATATAACTGTTCCGTTCAGTTATAATGTGATCAACAGTTGCCCATCTTTTTAATGTAAAGCAGATTAATTCTGTTTTTAAATTATTTTTGACAGTATGAGCTACTTTATTATAGCAATATATTTACAAGGCAAAAGAAGTCGTATTGCCACTTTTTTTGCATATTGTAGTACTTAACCTGTCAAGCACTGTCGAGCCCGTATCAGTCTACAAAATAATAATAAGCTAATAGAAACATTCGCATTATAAACTATTAACTTTTGCCCTCGACTTCGTCCGCGTAGAATAATAGTTTCCGTTCCCGAGGGATTTCCGGGATGAAAACGATCCTAATTCCTTTCTCGGGTCCCAGACTATACCTGTACCAAATTTCATTCAAATAGGTTCAGTGGTTTAGGCGCGAAGAAAAGGCAGACAGACAGACAGACAGAGTTACTCTCGCATTTATAATATTAGAACGGATTAGTCACCACCTAGCCCTAGCCCTAGACCTTCCTAACCATATTAAGTTAACTGGAAGCCGACGAAATATGCTAAAGAGAATAATAACATGATAAAGAGTTTGGTGAAACTCACTTTAATTTATCGACACATTAACAAGATTTTTTCTGTCGTTGAGATAATATTGCAGGTTGAATTTAAACGTCTTGTAATTAGTAGAATAATAATTGTCCTTCAGGGACTTTTATACAAAACGTGACGTGAAAGAATATTGGCCCCTAAATCTATTCTTGGATTGTTACATAACAGTTCAATGCTCTCAGTACGTACTACAAGCTTTAATCTTGAAACGGTAATACTCAAAATGCTTTCCAAATTAAAACTATGAGTATTAAAATCTGAAGTATCGTCTCTCTAACTCGAAGTTTGTCTTTCAAAACGATTTTCATTGCTAACATCTCATAAAACGAGACGAAAGTAAGGCTGCGGTCATGAAATGAGCGAGCGGTGACGCCGGTACCGTCGCGTTTTTAAGTATAGATTTATATGAAACTGGCAGATAAAGCAGCGGCGAGAAGAGCGCCGTACGAGAGTATCGTATGAAATGGAGAATGCTTTAATTTCTCTTGTACTGCTTACGAGATCCTGTGTCACCAAACTCGCAAACCAGCTTTAATACATGAGAGTCATTTGATACACGAGTACAAGGTTCATTGCTTTTCTTGTTATTGTTTTTCATTGTTAACCGCACAATAAGGCATGATTTCAGAAATTTCACGTATTTTACAGACGCCAACTCACGATATGCATCTGCTGATGCTGAGCCAATGTCGCAAACGCCTAACTTTATTTTATACCTACATTCTAAGTAAATAAACATCTATCCTATTCTATTCCAACCCGTAGGGTACTTCCACCATTTTTTATTTCGTGCTATAGTCGCTTAGTGTCTCCGCGCCGCGCCCCGCTCCCGCTGCCGTCGTGACCGCAGCCTAACAGGCACCACTCTTCAAACTTCAACCATAACATAAATTCGGCATTTTATTCAAACGCCCCACTTACCTGTCCTCATTAGTTGGGTACAAAACTTTCCTAACGAGGCGAATATAAGATCTGCATTTTCTGAATTATTCTTGGCCTAATATTGGAATTGTGTTATGTTGAGTTCTGAGGGCCTTAGAACTTAGTTGTCAAGCCAGACTTTTCATGAAAACAATGATGGAGTGGTATTCGCAACTAATCAGTCTTCTAGACTAAACAAGATGTGCCTGCGGCTTTGTTCACGTCAGCGGATAGACACAGCATTGATCATCTTGCAGACCAAATATTATAAATGATGTATAAGTCTGGCTAGAATACTAATAATCTTCCAAAATATAATTATTACTCGTCTTGTTTACCTCTGTAGTATAACATATAATTTTCAGTTTGAAATAAAGTATGAGAATTGTCAATTTACAAATTTTGTTTACTAGATATTGGTTTTTGGAGTAGGAAGCCAACCAATCAATCGCTCAATCACAGAGGCAATGTTCACACTATTGCAATTTATTCGGTAGATCGCCCAGAGGTCAGTGAACTCGAGTCGAGTGCTCTACTGTCTCAACAAGTCGATCACCCTGTTTAGTTTTCATAAATAAAATAAACATATCAAATAGAAAACCTAGACAAAGTTGACAAAAAGTCTGGCACGAGGCATAAATTGCTTCGTCTAACAAGCACTGTTCAAGACGTTGCATTTTGAACTAGATGGAAGTTCTCAAAGTCCCTAGTTTTCTCTTTAACCGAAAACTGAATAATATTAGCATAATTACCCCCGACTTCAGTGTACATAATTTCCACGGATTTCTTTTACTCAATGGTGGAAATATTTGCCAAAGTGTTCTTTGCGTGACTTTTTTGTTTCGCTAAGTGATTTATGGTAATTGTACACTTATGACAGCGCTTTTTAGCGCAGAATGAAATGAAAAATGTTGCTGACTGGTAATTATAGCCTGCTGCCTTTTTGATATTTGATTCTTGAAAAATTGCTTGTTGAAGTTCAGGAAAAGTTTTGTGAAAATACCGCGAAATTCATAATTATATTGTACTGACTGCTTGCATTAAAGTATTTAGAATTATTTGCCTTGATATCTCTGTAGGACAATATTTAGCTATACCCTAGTTATGGTTTATCAGCCCCGGATTTGAGGGGAGGGGTTAGAGAAACCGTCGTCGGCGGTTTCAAGAAACACGAAAATTAAATTATAGTACGATTAAAACATTAAGGTTGTTATTGTGCTACTTACGAAAAATGCCGTATGCGTAATTCGTAATGTGATGCATTTTGTAAGATTTTTTTCGTAGAGTAATTATCTCTGATACAAGTTCCTACCTCCGTTTGAAAAAATAGTAAATCCTGTACTGTGCTTGATAAGATACAGCTCTGTGACAGAGCGACAGACAGTCAGACAAATCGATGAGCAACAGTAATAGGATTTTTTTAAAACTATAGTTTGACCCCTTGTTTCATTTCAATGGACGGTACCAGTAACCTATTTAAAACAATATAGCCATATTAAAATCTAATTTGCATAAAATCCTAACATAGGTACTAAATTACAAAGTCCAGTCACCACTTCGAGAGTAGGGAACCGTTATGAACCAATTATCTAGGACTCCTGCCTAGTTCGTGGCGCCCATGTTTAATTTAAACATACGTTCATTCATTTAATTGAGATACACCCTCCTATCATACATATACAACAATTATACAAATTAAATTATTAAAAGATCAGCTTTTAAAAAGTGGCAGGTGATATCATAAAACTTTTAGGATTCCATATTAGGACGCCCAAGGTCACTCATCTGTCTATAATCATGTCGGTCAGTTTGTCACACAAGGCTGTCTTTTATCCGTAACAGGTAAACAAAACAACAAAACCAAGTTTTGTAAAATTAAATTAAAGTGTGAATTATTACGGCCTTTATTTGGCCTGCGGTTCCCAAAAATTGCTTAATATTGTACAAAATCCTGACAACTATGGAACAGAAGCCGATCAGAAAAAACACCGCTGTAGGAGAAACTACTACCCAGAACCTCGTACAAAATTCTTTAATTTTTGTACCATGAGAAGATGACGTAGGTATCACGCCAGTGGACTCTTAGATCATTATTAAAAGTACTCCACAAGCGACTTCCGTCCAATATCAGCGCACATCTTCCCCGAGGGATAAAAAGTAAAATACGATTTCTATTTACTACCCAATCACGTTTCAAAATCAATAGGTTTGTGGAAACGAGAAATTAATTTTGTTGCTTTATAATTATCATTTCCGTCACAAAAGAATAATGTTTGTGGGTATATATATGGGTAATCGTTATGGGTAACCAGAAGCCAGAAACTCTGACACTTGATCTAACTAAGAGCTGCGGAAGTCTATTAGCCAGTCATCATTATCTCCCTAGCCTTTTCCCAATCGTGTTGGGGTCGGCTGCCAGCCTAACCGGATTCAGCTGGATACCGGTGTTTTACGTGGAGCGACTGCCTACCTGACCTCCAACCCAGTAACTGGGCGACACGATTCCTCTTGGTTAGACTGGTCATAGTTTCTGGCTAACCAGTAACGACTGTCAAAGTTCTACGAATGACAACCGGGACCAACGGCTTTACGTGCTTTCCGAGGCACGGGATGTCAGTGATGTCTAAGATAAACTTTAGAAAGTACATATGAATTGAAAAAGTCACATTGGTACTTGCCCGGATTCGAACCCACAACCTCTTACACGAGAGGCGGGCGCCTTATCCACTAGGCCATCACGATACTCAAGTCTATTAGTCAGTCGCTCCATAAAAAACACTGGTGTTCTACAAAATTCGGTTAGAGTGGCAGCCGACCCCAACATAGTTGTGTAAAGGCTAGATATGATGCCTACAAAGTAAAATAATTAGAATCTACATAAACAAAATGGCTATTAATGGCTTCTACAATGGATATATTACTTTTGTCAAATATCTAGCACAAGTAAATTAATTCGCCGTTAATTAGATAGTTAACGAAAACAGCCGTAAATCTATAACGTGTTTCTCAAAGATAGTTAACTATCTAGCTCCCACAGTTATTCGGTCTTTGGATACTGCTTAGATCCTGTGGGTCGCAGCGTGATGTTTAAAAAAACGTGTTATTTTAGACGTGGCTGTAATTGGTCGAGGCATAAAAAATAGCAAAAAAATATATATGACCTGAATTTGTGAATTAATTACTTTAATTTGAGCTCGCTCTTAATTAACAAACGATCGCATTAATTAATTAAAAGAAAAATATCTTGTAAGTGCTTATAGACACTTAAAAATGTAATTATCTGTTCGTCTAATTTGGCGCAATACCTAAGTACAATCTTTATTTATTGTCATACATACATTTTTATTAATACGTATGTTACTATGACGGTATATTACTCTTTATTGGTGAAACTGCTGTACAACTCGGAAACGCCATTTTTAAACCTTCAAACACACGTGATTCCACACACAATAGAAAGACAATAGCAGCCCGACAGCCGGCGGTCGGTTGGTCATTGAAAGGTTAAACTGGTACAAATATTCCCTCAGCATCACAAAAAGAGTAAAGTAAATATGCTGATAACAGTGCCAGCTCTTGAGCTATAGGAGGTATGAGGTAAGAATGTATTTTGTACATCATTTTGTTAACCGACTTCAAAAAAGGAGGAGGTTCTCAATTCGTCTGTATGTTTTTTGTTTGTTGTGGCAACACAAATTGACTGGCAGCACAGAAGCCACCGACTTCCGAAATTTTAGTTATTTATGGGTTTTTAGTTTTTCAAGGCGGTTATTATTTTTTTGGAAAAAGTTTTTATGTTGAATCTAAGTATATAAAATGGTAAGCTGACTGACTGATTGAGTAACTGTATATATCCCTAAAGGAGTAAAATAGGGGATGCAAGTGTCAAATTCGCGAAACCAATCCCGAAAAAAATCCGTTGATAAGTCTTGCGTGAATGAAAAACTTCGATCCTCCCTCCCAAACTTTCCCATTTCTAATAGAATATTTCCACAAAAATATTAATATAAACGATAATCTAAAACCCTGACCACGTACAAGAAACTCACGTAACAAATATCTAAACAATTCTATTACGTCTTGTTGCATGGTCACTAACTCGCTACGTAACTTCGGACGCGTGCTACGAATACCGTAGCTCCGTAGCGCTACGAGCTACGCCGTAGCTATTAGTTACACTGTTGATTGGATTGTACTTAACTTTTATTTTGTTGTAAAGTTTTTATGTTTTAGTATGTTAGTTGATTCGTTTTGGAGATCTGTTTTGGATTGATTTGCTAACAAAATAGATTAGCCTTGACTTGTTCTTTCTAGCCTTTTTTCCAATTTTGTTGAGGTTTTAGTCCAGCCTATCAAGATTCTTCTGGATACTAATGTTTTCCGTGAAGCGACTGCCTTTCAGACTTCCACAAGTCAGTTAATGGGTGACGCGACACCCTTTGGTCAGACTTTCTGACTTCTGACTGTACGTAGCGACTGTCAAAGTTCTACGAATGACAACCAGGACCAACGGCAATGATGTTCAATATAGACATTACAAAGTACATATTATGAATTGAAAAAGTCACATTGGTACTTGACCGTTATCGAACCCACAACCTCTCACAAGAAAGGAGGCGTCTTATACAATAGGCCATCGCTGATTTACCCATACTTAGTCTAGTATACGAGTAATAAATAAATAAAGAATAAAGATAAACTAGCTCAACCATATTTTAGACTGTCCAAAGTAAATACATCTTTCATGGGGTACTGTGTTAAATGTTACAACAAAATTCCTTGTGATATATTAAAACTAAACGAAACTCAAAAGGCTAGCCCGAATGTTATTCTGCATGGTTTGTTGCACAAAGATTTAAAATTGTCTGGACTTTAAAAGAGACGATAATCCCTGAGTTTGTTTCGGCGTTTCTTCTCAGAGGTAGTCCAGTTAGGAAACGCCGGCTCCAACTAGCTTATAAAAAATATGACATGTAAAAGTGATTTTAAAATCCTACTTGCATAATAAACGATTTCATTTCATTTCATTTCATCTCATTTCACGATTTCATTTCATTTCATTTCAAAGCAAATTTAAAACATATATTAAGAATAAATTATGTCAACAAGCATATTATAAATTGGAAGCTTATATCCAAGATAAGAATGCTTGGAAGCATGCTGGTCCTGCTCCATAGGATGATCCACAGTGTAGACAAAACCAAACTGGTGGCGAATTTAAACTGATAATGATTAACTACTTTTACACTTATAATTATATACTTTTAAATTTGACTCTTTATAGGCTTTTTTCTAATTGTTGGATGCGCTAGCTCACAGATAATTTTTCATTGTTTGAGGAAAGTGATTTAATTATAAATGCTTTACACTAAATGTTCGTGAACTTGTTTAGCTTCCATTTCCTAATTAATTATATTTTATTATGGTTATATACTTTTTTGACGGAAATGGTTTTGCCATTATAAACATTCTTCTCTTCACACTTAACAATGTACAAATAATATTGTAACAACATTATTTTAAAAGAGTAAGTATGGAGTTTCTTGCCCATTCTTCTCCATACAAATCAACTTTTTGGAATGGGCAACTAGATTTATTTTCTTTGTTTTTGACGTTCTAAAGTGCCTTTTAAATGGTCTATTAGAAATAAATGATTTGAGTTTGAGTTTGAATATGATATTGATGATTGAATATCCGTTGCGGAATCTTTATAATAGTTACCGTGACCCTGGAACATAAAGGGCAATCGAAGGAACATGAGTGGGTTTTAGTCAGTAAGAGTCTGACACGCCCTCCCGCCGCACCCAGGACGGGAGCAGTCATAGGATGATTTCCCACTCACCAAAAAAAAAAAAATAATAATATATATCTTCTTTGTCTCCAGTATGGCAACGCCTCTACGCCTCTGTTATCGCTGATGTCCCTAGAGAGTGATCATTTTGCATCATTTTACATATAACATCAGGTGGGCCGTTAGCTTTTTTCAATTTTGTGATATGAAAAAAAAAAGATTTTAAAAACCAAATTAGAGGTATGGTAACAGTCCAATGCATCTTGAGCAATCGGGGTGATCAATGCTTGAGCGTTTTCTGTCTGGGAAAAGGTCCATTTATGCTTTTTATATATTAGGAACAGTAATAGTCTGGTATGAGCGTGCAAGCGTAGTGTTATGAAGCCTCTTATTCCGATTTAAAAGCTATATTACTGTTAAGTTTCTGTTAGATCCTAAGCTAAGAATACACTCCACAAGCACTCTAGTAATGTCAGTTAAAATATATAATAAATTACCAGATGACATCAAAAATGAACAAAAATTTAATATCTATATAAATAAATAAATAAATAAATATCTTGGGACAACTCACACACGGCCATCTGATCCCAAGCTAAGCAGAGCTTGTGTTATGGTAACCAGACAACTGATAAACATACTTATATAATTTTTAAATACATACATATTATAGATAAATCACACCCAGACACAGAACAATCATCCATGCTCATCACACAAAGCTTGTCCTGGGTGGGAATCGAACCCACGACCTCCGGCTTAGCAGTCAGGGCTACTGACCACTAGACCAACAGGCCCGTCAAATAAATTAAAACAACTTCTAATTCGTAAATGCTATTATAATGTACAGGAATATTTAAATGATAAATCTAATAAATAAACAATAATACCAAAAACGCAATAATAATTTATAATACCAATGATAATAATACAAGTATAATTTAAATTACTATTAAGGTTTAAACCCAATATATTGAGTAGTAAAATTTATATGTATACAATTAGTTATAAGCCTACCTCCTACCTACACAAAACAAAAGAGTAGAATAATATTAAAATTTTAGACAAATATATTTTATAATAGTCCTCCTCCTAATATTTATTTTTGTTATGCCCGACAGGGCCCACAAAGCTCCAAAACTAATGCATATACTTATGTACCCTTACCATCTAAGTTCACATTGTGGAATGCAATAAATGTATTGAGTAAGTTTCATCAAAATCCGTTTAGTAGTTTTTGCGTGAAAGAGTAATAAACATCCACACACACATACAAACTTTTACATTGATAATATTAATAGGAAATATTAACCTTTCAAGGACCCAGCGACAGCCGGCTGTCGCGCTGCTATTGTCTTTCTAATGTGTCTCGAATCCCGTGTGTTCGAAGGATTAATAGGATAATAGGGTATAATATTAATTGGATAATGTGGATTATGTTGTAAATTTTTCATTAAAACATGACTCTGACGGTTGAAAATATTTTATTGAGTGACGTAAGTACAAAAGAACTGGAAAAACATAATACTAATCATATTTGAAATTTTAGATAAATAAGCCAGTATCAACAATCAACAGAGTTTATACTACAGATTACACACAGCCTTTTGAAATATTGCTCTGGGTCCTCTTAGTCAAATCATTTATTTCCATTAGACCAAAAAAGGCACTTTGAAACGTCATACTTATAAAACAAAAGTGAATCTACCGCCCATTCGGAAATGTTGTTACGTATGGAGAAGAATGGGCAAGAAACTCCATACTTACTCTTTTAAAAAATAGTCGTATTACAAAGTTTTTTTTTTACATGGTTAGGCGTGATGTAAAATGAATATAATCCAAAAACCATTTCCGTCAAAAATTACATGTATATAATAAAAAAAACTACTTTATATATAAATTAGGAAATGGAAGCTTTATAATGTTCGCGAGCAACTCTTCTTGAGAACTCGGTCCAGGATATGGTCAATCAGTTTTATGGTACAGCTCTTCCACGTCACAATAAAATGTAAGAGACAAACCTAAGACGAAAATTCGGTACGTTTCTTTCATTCCGAATTATTTGTTTCAGCATAAGACGCTGGGTAGATAAGTTTTATACCTCAAAGGAATAATTTAAATCAGAAATCGAAATCTACTTCGACAAGAGTCGTTTGGACCAGTAATTAAAACATAAAATTACGGGTTCGGATACAGGCGAAACCACTAACTTTTTCTATTCATATTTACTTTTTAACTTTTTCGAGGACATCACTGGCATACGGTTAGCATAAAAAGTCGTTGATACCGTTTGTCATTTTTGACAGTCGTTAGTCAGGAGCTATAAATCTGGTAATCAGATTATCTAGATTAATTTTTCTTTGTTTTTGACGTTCTAAAGTGCCTTTTTAATAGTCTATTAGAAATACTGGTTGGAGTGTACGTAACGGGGCACTGAGGAAAAAACACTTATAAAAATTTTGATGAAATTTTCAAACTTAATAATACTTTCTTTTTATGGTTTTATCGTATGGGGGACATCAAAAGAGACAACTTTTTCCCGGGATTTTTTTTTGTAAGATCAATGACCGCTGAGGTAGGAGGCAAAATGTAACCCTCATTATTAAGGCGTCTGGGACTTAGAAAAATTTCACCCAAAAACAACGCCTAATCAAGCCTTCGGGATCCGGTGGGATGTGGGAGTACTAGGGTGGGGAAACACCGGGGGGCGACCTTAAGGTTAATGACCTTGACCCTAGGGTCAAGGTCAAGGTCAAATTCATGAAAACGCAGGAAAATTACGAGGAACGCTTGAGGTCAGTGACCTTGACGCAAGGTTGATGACCTTGAACTCAAGGTCAAGGTCAAAATTCATAAAAAACGCAGGAAAATGCGGGGAACGCTCCAGTTCAGTGACCTTAACGCCAAGTTCAATGACCTTAAACTCAAGGTCAAGGTCAAAATTCATAAAAAACGCAGGAAAATGCGGGGAATGCTCGAGCTCAGTGACCTTTACGCCAAGTTCAATGACCTTGAACTCAAGGTCAAGGTTAAATTCATAAAAGGCAGGAAAATGACTGGGTTTTTTTTTTGTGATGTCAATGACCTCTGAGATAGGATGCAAAATCCAACCCTCATTATTAAGGCGCCTGGGACTTAGAAAAATTTTCTTGACTGACATGACCGCTCCAGGACCCGATGGGATATGGGAGGGCAAGGGCGGACAAACACTGGGGGACACTCAACATGACCTTTACCTCGAGGTCAATGACCTTAGCATCAGGGTCGATGACCTTGACTTCAAGGTCAAAGAACAAATATGAGAGTAATGCAAAGGGACAGCCAAGGTCAAAGTTTAAAAATGAGAGAACACGCGAACACTCAAAGTCAATGGCCTTGACCTCGGGGTCAATGTAACCTTTACTTCGAGGTTAAATGTTTAGAAAGTGAGGTAACGCCAGGGGACACTCAAGGTCAAAGACATTGCGGGCCACTTAGGAAAAAACACTTGGAAAAATATCCGCTGAGATGGACGGTAAACCATCATTATGAAAGTGTCTGGGACTTAGAAAAAAATTCATGAAATTTTCAAACTTAATAAAAAAAATGGTTTTGTCGTCTGGGGCACATCACAACGAGCAACTTTTACCCGGATAAATTTTCTGTGAAGTCAATGATCACCGAGTTAGTTAATAAAATAAGAATGCGCAGTGAGGTGAGCAATTGGTTACATTAGCTTAGAACTGTGATCCCTTCGTACTAGCCCAGAAATTGGCGGGCGGCTAACGGCATGACCTGCATCTACAATTAGTCGCTCTGATACCCCGTCTCCCTATTCCCGGGTACAAGCGGCAAATATCTTTTAAAAAACGCCTAAATCGGGCGGCCTCTGATGGCAATTCTTTTAAAATATTGTGACGGTACATGTACTCGCCCATGTACCACTTCAATTTGTTCTGGCTCCTGCAGGTGCGGCAATGCCGTTTTAACTCTAGCCATTGCCGTTCTATTGTGTTTGTATGAATTTTTACCCTGACGTTACCTGTTCCATCGGAGACCGGGGTACCTAAATTTCTATGCACCGGGATATCGACTGTGCCTGCGACAAAATTTAAACTATGATTCACAGTGTAGTGTCCCCCCATATTAAGACGTAAATCTACTCCATGATATGCCCGGTGCATATCGGACATAATGTATGACCCTTGTCGTACATTAGCCGCCATTATAGGGTCAAGTGTCTGCCGTGACTTGTTTGGAATTAGTTCGACGACTATTTTTTTTGATAGGCGGCTCATACATCCGAACGACCATGTCTGACGTTGCAGAAGTCGCCCCCTGTGGTATTTATTTGTGTACATGTGAGTTTCATCGACTTCCACAACGTCATCAGGACCCCCTATCATTTGATGGTCATGGGCCTCCGCCACTTCACACACTTCACGCAGGTAGTGGTATATCTGGATTGCCGTTTTCTTTGTTACTCCCACATCCCTTGCCGCTTGTGTAACCTTATCATTTCTAAAAAAATGATAAAGAAGTCGAAGGGTCGATAAAATTGACACTTTCGATTTTTCAAAAAAAGTACCTTTGGTTGACGGTATTATTTCGTTACAGCCACGACGTCGACATCTCCAGCGGAAGCCAAACTTATAATCAGCGCGTTGCTCCGCTGTCATATTCTGCCTACAATTAGGGCAGCGCACCACCCTGCTTGGCATTAAAAGCCAAGCACGAGCAGCTTCTACTGCGTGCTCTTCACTGCTGATGCAAGCAGCGTAATTCCATAAGTTAAAATTACGCGCTAAAATTAAATTAGTGGGATTCATTATAACTAGACTACAACTACAACTAGACTACAACTATAAAATAAAATATACTATAAAACAAATTAAAACAAACACTTACGACTAATATACAAAATGAAAAATAAAAAAGTAATAAATTAATAACTAATTAAAAAACTACAAAATAAACAATCTAACTAACTAATAAAAAAACGAATAACAATAATAAGCAGGAAAAAGCAATCTGAAAACCCCAGAATCACGAGAAATATCGAAAATTCGGAATAATTCAAACAAATTTTACCAACGGTATATTGATTCAAACTTTACCGTAACGAGAGCCGGCGCGGCGGTCTCCACCGGCTAAAGATTCATGTGAATTTTAAGTTTCATAATATTTTAAGCTATTGCATAGCTTCTATCGCGGGCCTTGAGCGTGGAGACCGAATTCAGAAATTCCGTAACGAAAATTTTATTACACACTCACACAGGCACAGCGGTGATCAATATACTTTTTAGTTTTGCCATCTATCGATGAATAGCAGAACTTTTAATGACTTTTTGAAATATCACGCTTGGGTGTCGTTTTCATAGTTTCTATGGGTGCTAAGGTCAAAAATGAGGTCGATTTGAGAATCCAAGATGGCGGCCGTGACTTTTTCACAACATGCATCATGGGTGTCGTTTTCATGGTTTCTTGGGGTGCTAAGGTCAAAAATGAGGTCAATTTGAGAATCCAAGATGGCGGCCGTGACCTTTCTCACAATATGCATCATGGGTGTCGTTTTCCTGGTTTCTTGGGGTGCTAAGGTCAAAAATGAGGTCAATTTGAGAATCCAAGATGGCGGCCGTGACCTTTCTCACAATATGCGTCATGGGTGTCGTTTTCATGGCTTTTTGGGGTGCTAAGGTAAAAAATGAGGTCGATTTGAGAATCCAAGATGGCGGCCGTGACCTTTCTCACAATATGCATCATGGGTGTCGTTTTCCTGGTTTCTTGGGGTGCTAAGGTCAAAAATAAGGTCGATTTGGAAATCCAAGATGGCGGCCGTGACCTTTCTCACAACATGCATCATGGGTGTCGTTTTCATGGTTTCTTGGGGTTCTAAGTCTAAATTAAGCCCCGCGAAGCTGGGCTCCGACTGCCCTTTAAGCAAACTAGTCCAAGAGCGAGCGAAGCGAGCTCGGGACATGGGGCACCCCGACTCGGACAGGTTAGGTTAGAAGGGGATGGCGGGGTCTAGTGAGCGAGCGAAGCGAGCGAATAGACCCCGCCATCCCATTCGTGGTTATTTTTTTTATGACCATTAAGCCCCGCGAAGCGGGGCTCCGACTGTGCCCTTTAAGCAAACTAGTCCAAGAGCGAGCGAAGCGAGCTCGGGACATGGGGCACCCCGACTCGGACAGGTTAGGTTAGAAGGGGATGGCGGGGTCTAGTGAGCGAGCGAAGCGAGCGAATAGACCCCGCCATCCCATTCGTGGTTATTTTTTTTATGACCACTAAGCCCCGCGAAGCGGGGCTCCGACTGTGCCCTTTAAGCAAACTAGTCCAAGAGCGAGCGAAGCGAGCTCGGGACATGGGGCACCCCGACTCGGACAGGTTAGGTTAGAAGGGGATGGCGGGGTCTAGTGAGCGAGCGAAGCGAGCGAATAGACCCCGCCATCCCATTCGTGGTTATTTTTTTTATGACCATTAAGCCCCGCGACGCGGGGCCCCGACTGTGCCCTTTAAGCAAACTAGTCCAAGAGCGAGCGAAGCGACCTCGGGACATGGGGCACCCCGACTCGGACAGGTTAGGTTAGAAGGGGATGGCGGGGTCTAGTAAGCGAGCGAAGCGAGCGAATAGACCCCGCCATCCCATTCGTGGTTATTTTTTTTATGACCATTAAGCCCCGCGAAGCGAGGCTCCGACTGTGCCCTTTAAGCAAACTAGTCCAAGAGCGAGCCTTTTAAGCAACTTTTAGTGATCAAGGTTATTCATGACGTCAAGGTCACTGACCCCTAACGTTCCCCGTCATATCCCTGCGTTTTTAGTATTTGACCTTGAGCTCAAGGTCATTGATCTTGGCGTCAATATCATTGACCTCGAGCGATTCCCATCATTTTCCTGCGTCTTTATAAATTTGACCTTGACCTTGAGTTTAAGGTCATTGACCTTGGCGTTAAGGTCACTGACCCCTAACGCTCCCCGTCATTTTCCTGCGTTTTTAAGTACTTGACCTTGACCTTGTGTTCAAGGTCATTGACCTTGGCGTTAAGGTCACTGACTTCGGGCGTTCCCCGTCATTTTCTTGCGTTTTTATGAATTTTGACCTTGACCTTGAGTTCGATTTCATTGACCTTGGCTTCAAGGTCACTGACTTCAGGTGTTTTCTATCATTTTCCTGCATTTTATGAATTTTGACCTTGACCTTGAGTTCAATGTCATTGACCTTGGCGTTAAGGTCACTGGCTTCAGGTGTTTCCCATTATTTTCCTGCGTTTTTATAAATTTTGACCTTGACCTTGAGTTCAAGGTCATTGACCTTGGCGTCAAGGTCAGTTACTTCGAGCGTTCCCCGTCATTTTCCTGCGTTTTCATAAATTTGACCTTGACCTTAGGGTCAAGGTCATTGACCTTAAGGTCGTCCCCCGGTGTTTCCCCACCCTAGTACTCCCACATCCCACCAGATCCCGAAGGCTTGATTAGGCGTTGTTTTTGGGAGAAATTTTTCTAAGTCTTTTTTTCATAGTGCCCCGTTTCGTATACCATGACCATAAAAAGCTTTGCTGTTTAAAATAGAGTAGGACGGTGTTTAAGGACATGTGCAAATAAAGCGAGCACAATAGAAACTCACTAACGAGCGAGCATGCGTGTTTATATTATAGTATTTTGTACAGTGGGCAAAGCAGATAAGTATCCAGAGCCGTCATATACAATTGAGGTTTTCTTGAATACGAATGAATGTATTCAAATGAAATTTAACCTAATTGAAGAACTAGTCACTTTCTACTATAGTTTAAATTTTTATTAGAAAATATCCGTGGGATTTTGAGAAAACTTAAACTGCATCTGACGGCCCTGGATACTTATCTGCTTTGCCCACCGTACTTGACACCTGCATACGGCACAGATATGATGTACAGAACAACCGGACATAAAACCTATTTATTCAACAGAAAAACTTACAATTATCTATGCCCTATATGCAACAGTTGAGTTTTTAACCATTATAATGTAGTGGTTTACTAGATTTACTATTTGTTTATGTAAAACTGGGGTCCACCATAGTGAAATCGTGGGTTCATTTGCACACGAATTTGCTTGATGTGACCTTATAAAATCACTTCGGGAAAATTCAGTAAAAATAAATATTCTATTTAGAATGTATTTATTTATTAAAAAGGCACACCAACGACTAAGTAATTCATGTAGTCCTGATTACAACCAAAATAACTAACATACACATCTTAAACTTAAATTTTCGCATTTCACTGAATAGAATATGTCCGAAGTTAAGTTAATATAAGGGTTTCTATTTTCCTCCTTACGTAGAAAACTCAAAACAGTATTTTCTAGGAACAAGCAACAGTTTCCGTGAAGACTGTCTGCGGTGCATTTAGTTCACAATTCTCTAAGCCCTAAAACAATTAAATTCTGAAACAGCACAACTGAATACACAGACTAAACTAACAAGTTAGTAAGTACAATGTAAATAAACACTTAGTTACCTCGAGTTTGAAACCTTGGAACACGCGTGATACGAGACTCAAAAGAAAGACAGTAACAGCGCGACAGCCGGCTGTTGCTTGGTCGCGAAAGGTGATAGAGACACTGCATATGCAGGTAGGCAGATCTTGATAATTTCACGAAATGTTCAACCCTTGAAATTAACACAACGTGTGTGTTTCTTCCAAAGTAGTAGTAAGTAAAGGTAGTCAGACAACTGATATACATATTTACATAATTTATAAATATATACATTTTATAGATATAAATTACGCTCAGACACAGAACAAACTGTCATACTCATCACACAAAATTTGTCCTGGGTGGGAATCGAACCCATGACCTCCGGCTTAGCATTCAGGGTCACTAACCACTAGACAAACAGGCCCGTCAATAATAAAAAGAATATTTAAAACGATTTCTCATCATGATCTCCCTAACCTTTTCAGAACTACGTTAGAGTCGGCTTCCAATCCAACTGAATTCAGCTGGGCATCGGTGTTTTACCATGAGCCATTACGACATTTGTTTTTCTCTTAACATGTTTTGCATGTCCTTAAAAATTAATCAAGATAATATGACTAGGAATATCTACTTACAACAATTTCTGCGGCGCATTTAATTCACAACTCTAACTGCAAAACAATTAAACTCAAAACAGCACAACACAAGCCCTCACAGACTAAACTAACAAGAACAAGTGTAAACACACCCTTAGTTTCGTCGAGTGCGCCCTCGCGTATGTATGTATGTGTTGAGCTCTCAACTCACGAACTGGGTTATTCGCGTGTATGAATGAAATTTTTTCAGCACAAGTCTCGCTGTAATTTACTTTTGTCGCTGTTCAGACTTTTTTGTTGGTTTGGACTGAATTTTGAGGGCTTTCTGTGTGTGTGTGTGTGTATGTGTGTTGCGTATGTGGTTTAGTGAGAGTGTGTGTGTGGTGTGTTGTAAATAATTTGTTTGTAGTTATGTGATTCTTTTTGTGTGGCGTTTGTGTCTCCTTTATTATTTTAGGCTTTAATTAAAAAAGAGGAGCAAGTAAACAGCGTTGTTTGACTTGTTTAAATGTGGTCTGTAAAAAGTTTTTACATTTGTTTTAAATGACACGATAATTATTACGTAGATTGGGAAAGAGATGGATGAAAAAACAGATTGTAGATATTGATCATATAGTGTCCTTCAACTAATCCCATCATGTTATGGCATAATAGTAGAGAATTAAAAAAATCGGTTTTGCAGGAACTATTTAATGTCGTTTCCAAAAATTCGGCAAAACAAGTAAAGTCGGCATTCCGTACCATAAGCCAATAGCGTCTTTTTATTTATACTAACATTATAAATGCAAAAATAAGTTTGTGTGTCTGTCACGCTTTCATGGTTAAACCACTGATCCGATTTTGATGTTTGGTGTGGAAGTTGCGGAATGTTTATAATAGTTACCGTGACCCTGGAACATAAAGGGCAGTCGAAGGAACATTAGTGGGTTTTAGTCAGTGAGACTCTGACACGCCCTCCCGCGCCGCACCCAGGACGGGAGCAGTCATTGGATGATTTCCCACTCACCAAAAAAAAAGCGTGAGTTGTTTCCAAGCATTTATTATTATTTTATTATTGTCTCTGACAACGAGTACTTTCATTTTTAGCAAACAAAAGCTAAGGCGGTATAGGGCCCACTCATCAAAAAAAAAAATGTTTGATGTGGAAAAATGTAAGCCCATGTGTATACGGTGAAAGGGTTTATAATACAAACAGGATATTACAATCACTTTAACACTTCTTACTTCAACTATCTGGAGACAGCTGATAAACATTACAATCCCTAAAAACTAAACTAAATGACCATTTTTGTTTTCTAATTATCTTGTATTTCACTTATAACAAATTACAATTAGTAAATAGCAATTCAAATTGTTACAATTCTCATCACAATGTTCCACAATCAAAATTAGAAGCCAATTTCGACGCAACTAACAATTAACATTGTCACAGCAACACAAACTTCGAATGAGTGAACGAGAGAAAACATGGAACTTCATTCATTACGGAAACCAACTACAGCGTCAATCGAGTAATTAGTCGATTTTCAAATAATCGAGTCGAATGCTGCTCGTATTCGAAGCCAATGAGCAAGATTTTTGATGTGAAACATCTATAGCCGCACGTAAAACAAATTTCTGGCGTGGCGACGCATGCCGTGGCGACGCGTCGCCTCGCTTTTTCTTTTCAATCATATTACTTTTACAAAATAATGTCGATGTTTCACATCTGCCAGGCGTCCCTTGACGGCTTACTTTTTTATACGTGTCTCGTTGGGACAATTTCGAAAATACGTACTGCGATTTACTTGTATGATAGACTATATGGTTTAAAGACATGAAGAAAGAGGATTTTTTTAATTTTAAATTTAGAAAAAAAAATCGAATGAATCAACGAGAGAAAACAACGAACTCTGTTCATTACGGAAATCAACTCAAACGGCAATCGATTAATTACTCGATTTTCAAATAATCGATTCGAATGCTGCTCGTATTCGGTCTGAACGAAGCCAATGAGCCAGATTCCTCTGATACGTGTCTCTTTGGAATCCTTTAGTAAATATTTAAACCTATTTGGGTTTAAAGATTCTTTATTTATTCTAAAAGAACATACATTGTTCACTTAATGAATAAACATAATAACTAAGGTAAGTATAATCCAGTAGCTAGTAACATTTTTTGTAGGTAGGTGCGATGACTCATTTTATTTGTACTTGTAATACTAGTTTGTTACGTTAACTTAATAATGTTGTATTGTTAGTGACGTAATGCTTAAGTTTTGTTTTGAATGTGTTAAAAGAAGATGTGTTCCTGATATCTGCCGGTAGATTATTATAAAGTTGTACACCTTCGTATTTTATATTTTTCCTGCCATATTGCGTCCGCGGGGGGTGTGTTTGTATTTGGTTTGGGTTTCTTTGGCTATATTTCGATGTAATTGCGTGTGTATGGATTTGGTAAGAATTTTTCTAATAAGAATGCAAGAATTGTATACGTAAAGTTGATGAATGCTCATTAGTTGGGTGTTTTTGTATAGTTCCGATGTAGGTGTGTGGTTGTCATAATTGAATAATAATTTGATTATTTTATTTTGTGTTATTTGTAAATTTTTTATGGTCGATTTGGTAGCGCATTCCCAGATTTCGATTAAATAGTTTAAGTGTGAGCGAACTAAAGAATTGTAAATATTGAAGCGGATTTTTTTTGGAATATTATTAATGTACCCGCGCATTGATCCCATTAGCGAAATTATTTGTATGATGTGTACTATATGGTTTTTAAGACCATCTCAAAAATTATGTAAGTCGTTTACCAATTAGACTGACTATAAAAAACATACACACACAATACAAGGTGTTGTATGGCTAAGTACATAATTTATTTTCCATTTTAGTATTTCAGATTTCCCTGGTCAATTTTTGCACGTACCTAATTATAGCACCGCAAACCATTAAATATGACCAAAAATAACCGCACTATTTCAAAAAAATACTTCACTATGTAATCCCAAGAAACCTGGTGAAAAGTGCCTTTAAAACTTTTTTACAAGCCAAGGTAACACTCATTCAGCCAACTGTCAAGTCGCGGGTACTCCAATAAAAAAGATGGCTGCGCGGGAATTGGTTGACATTTTGTAACATGTCAACGAGACGCGGTTCTACAATTTATGGCTTTATGAGAGATAACAATTTTGGCGGGATTGTTGCGATCGTTTATTTAAATTGAGAAATTATTTTTGTTGGTGCTCTTTTATTTTAATATGTAACAAGTCGTTAAATCTCTTGTCAACTATTATGGTTTGTCGACCAATCAAACTTAACTGTAGATACCAAACGATTGAATACCAAGATGAAAAAAACGAGTTACGAAAAAAATAAAAATGAGGGGTTAAGTAATAAAAGGATGAGGTTCGACTACTTTTAGAAACTATCCAAATACTGAAAGTATGGCAATGTTATGTTGTAAATTGATGAAATGAACAAATATAGCGATTTTTTTTCGGGTGTTGAAGGATAGATAAGTAGAAGTTGTCTTATGGAATTTGGTTGTCTCCACTGTCTACAGCATTCCGTCTGCTGACATTATGAGAAAGTGCAGACATTATTAAAATTCACAGCACTCATGGGGATTTTTAAAATCCGTACTAATATTAAAAACGTGAATGTAAGATGGTTTGTTTATTCCGTTTCCTCGCATTAGCTACCTATTCAACTAATTGTCATAAAATTTCGCTTACACGTTGTTGACACAAAAAAGGACTGAGGTCAGTCACTTTTTCCCCGAGAGACTGAAAAAACCTACATAAACAAGAGCGGAACCGCGTACAAAAGCTATGTCATCATCATTATAGATGCTGGCGGGAAAAATTCCGAATCATTCCCGTCGAATACTTCGGAAGTATTCCGAAATATTCTGTAACTTTGGGAATATTTCAACTGCCAAAAAAAAACCCGGAGAAATTGTATTAATCCATTAAAAGCCACTGTACTCGATTGAGTTCAGCGTAATGAAGTAAATTAATAAGGTGTATCACCTAAAATTTACAAGATATGTCATTTACACTTCGGAATAAGGCTGTACTCAATCGAGTACTAACAGCAGTTACCTCTAATGGGTTCATAGGGAATATAGCCTACTAGCTGTCCCCCGCGGTTTTATCCGCGTTAAATTTCCTTTGGTTACTTCTTAGCCCCCCGTAAACCGTTTATGCAGCGCACGCAACAAAAGTCCTCAAATGTGAATAATTTTCCTCGTTTTTGCAACATTTCTCACTGACGCTTCGCTCCAGCGTAACGCTCGGTCGCAGCGTAATGTTATATAGCCTAATACCTTCCTCTATAAATGGACTTTAAAAAAACAAAGAATTTCTCTAATCGCATCAGAAGTTCCTGAGATTAGCGCGTTTAAACAAACAAACTCCTTCGCATTATAATATTAGTTGTAGCTTTCCAATAGTGAAAGAATTTTTGAAAGCGACACAATAGTTTTTGAGTTTATTTATTAGGTTTTCCTTTATTTAGTAATACCTATCTATGTGACTCGCGAATACTTAGCGATGCGAACAGCAGAGCTATATACAAACTAACCAAAAACATAGGTAACCCTCTTTCAAAAAACAAATCAAATATGCTCGGCCTGGTTTTTTATTCCACAACTAACATTTTGAAAAATAGCATTCGACTTCGATATAACCTACATAAAAACAAAATAATAAAAATCCTGTTAATCGCAGGATAACATAATGTAGATATGTTATCCCGTGATTTTTATTTTTTTATAAAAATATTAACAAAATACTTAATCGATCAGATTTATAATAAAATAAACATTTATATTTTACTAACTTATGTGCCACTGAAAAATAAATAATTCACCCACCACACAAAAAATAAACACGTTTATTCTTATTGAATAATTCGGGCGAAATATTCCGCGGAAACATTCGATTGCGGGGTATGAATCTTTCTGAAAACTTCTCCGGGGGGGAGCATCTCCCCTCTTACCGCACCCCGCACCGCCATCGCCTTCGTGCACACAGTCGGGCGGCGGCGATCGACGGTCGATGCAAAATTCCATTCGATATTTAAAAAAATATAAAAATATTTTGCAAAAAAATACAATTCTAAATTTAAATTCATTTTGAATAATTCTGATTTAAAGAAACTTTCCCAGAAGTATTCCGGAATTATTTCGAATTTTTCAGAAGTTTTGCAACTATAATCATCATCACCCTAGCCTTTTCCCAACTATATTGGGGTCGGCTTCCAGGCTAACTGGAATACTGGATTCAGCTAAGCGGACAATAGCTAAATATTTTCTTAACCTTTCAACGACCAAGCGACAGTCGGCTGTCAGGCTGCTATAGGTGCTGATTCTCTTGTTCACAAACTTAACTAAATTTAAGTTAAATGCATCGTTCTCTTTCCATTTCTTAAAGAAAAAGACAGAAGATACATTTTAGTTTAATCCTGTCAAATTAGACAGCGCCTTAAGAAAATTTAGACGCTACGTTTTTAAATCCCATCTAAATTATCTATGGAGTGTCTAAATTTGACAGGATTTAACTAATATTTTATCTTCTGTAATTTTCTTAATTAAATAGAAAGAGAAAGATGCACTTAACTTAAATTTACATTAGTTTGTGAATAAGAGAATTGGCACCATTGTCTTTTTATGGTGTCTCTAATCACGTGTGTTCGAAGGTTTAAAATATCTTGTTCTCCAAGATGTCTTCTCAACATGCCTGTTATATTTACTTACCAGCCAGAATCTGGATGACAAAGCCAACACGTGAAGACCGACCGACCGAGTCGCGTAACAAGAATTTTAATAAAATGTCGCCGCTCACATAATGAGCGCATACATAAGAGGATCAACCGCATAACTTATTATTTTGTGTCAAAATGTTTAATGTTTTTAATATAAATATTTTTGTTGGGAAGCTTTTATGTTGTATGAGATAGCTCAGTGGTTAAAACCCAATGATGTTATAAGTAAAAAAGTGTAGATAGGATATATGCAGTCAAAAAGTGGCACATTAAAAGTTTGCCAATTGACAAACATGATACTGAGTATCGCGTTGACATTTGACGTTTATCTCTTTTTCACTCGCACTACTTCAATCATGTCATCCTACTTTGACGTGTAATGTATGTGTGCGTTAGTGTGCCGTTTTTGAAGATAGAATTTCGTTTAGGTAACCTATCTACACCTTTTTACTTATAATATCATTGTTAAAACCCGCATCTTCTGCACGAGGTTGTTGGTTTGTAACCAAACGTGGATAGGTATTTGTTTTGTTTAAATTATTAATTGACAGACTTTTGCCCGCGGCTTCGCCAGAATGGATGTCGAAAAATATACTCTAAAGGTTGTTCAACCCCTATCAAACCATATTTCGCGAAAAATAATATCCTATGTCCTTTCTCATATTATGATTCTGTATCAATTTAGGTACATTCAAACCGATTTAGTAGTTTCGGCGTTTAGTAACAGATAGACAGACAAAGATAAGTTTACTTTTATAATTATAAATAAAAAATAATCTAAAAATAATAAATTAAAATTCCTTTAAAACTCAAGGCATCCCTTGTATTTTGATTATTTTTTACAAACTTCGAACATTAATATTCCAAATTAAAAAGTTCCTATGAAGCTGAGAAAAAAGGTGACATCTGCCACGATTATAAAGAAAAATGTTCCAGAGGGGCATTTCTATTTTTGTCCTTTATTTATAATAGGCTTTGAGACACTGACAAGGGGTGAAGTCGTTTATGGCAGAATATTAAGAGATGGCAATACGTAGAGAATAGTGGAAGGGTGTGGTAGACCTGGTTTCAGATTGATAAACAACTATCTTTTGCCCACGACTTCGCTCGCTTTAAAAATAAACAAAAAATGTCACTCTCCATCACTGTCATTAAAAATCACGTCGATTCGTCGCTCCGTTTTGCCGCGAAAGACGGACAAACAGATACTTACTTTCCCATTTATTATAGTTATCTAAAACTAACTGGATAGATAACAGGTGTGCATTTAAGACCCGTTTCATCAACTTTCAATAGTCTTATTTTATACAACTCAGATTGGCAGTAATTCAGAGTTCCAAGACAGTTGAATCGTTTCTCCGGGACTTGTCGAGCTTTATTGCTTGGCGCTTTTCTGGTGATCTTCACTTTAGATTTTAGCTTTCAGGAGTTGTATTAGTTGGGAATAGTGCGGCGAGACTGCTCAAAAAAATACTTTTTTTACCTGTAGAATATAGCAACCAAGCATGGTTTGGGCACTTGATGAGAAGCAGTCACTGTAACCTATGATCGCAACACGTCGATCCTATAAAAACCTAATGGCCTCTTCATTTAATTACCTCATTATATACTTCCCAGAGCAAACTGAAGCATTTGTGATAGGAAATTCTTTTAGTAAAACATGCCGAACGCAAGTGTGCGTTAACAATATGCCAACGGCATTAATTCAGACAATTCTCAAGGACACAATTTATATAAGCTTCTCAAAAGATAGAAATAAATTATTCTGACCTGCTAAGTAATATTCTCTGTATTTCTTACTAGACGTTGATACATTCTCACAAGACATACACAACACTAAAAAAATAAACAATTAATAAAAAGCAATTAACAAACTACGTACAAAAACCCAAATGCCACAGCACAAAACATAAAAATAAAGAAGGAAATAGAGGTACAAAATGACAAAAAGATACAAAAAAAAATTGCGGTGTGCGTCTCATGTTTGCACCAAATGGGAGTCCAGCTCAACATGTGTCAGGCAAATACACCTAACGCTGATTTTCCGCTGGATCCTGTAAGTGACATACGGACGTCGAGCGGGCAAGATAAATATGCTGGTGTAACGTTAAAAGAGCAATTCTTAATACAAACTTGTCAAGACAAGTCAATATGTTGTGCTTTTTATTTGTCACAATACAATACCTCATAAGTTTCTTTATTGAACTGTAGACATAGATACACACTGAGAGAGTCCTACATCATTGTCTCACAATATCTAACATCATGACATCCATACTTATACTTGTCATACACAAGTAGTAAACAAGTGTCGTGTAGCTCTTCTCCCCTTATAACAAGAGCTTGTTTTGTTTGCTCTTACCAAAAAATATTGGATTGTTAAGTGAGTTGTAATGTTCCTGTCTGGTAAAAGTTTGAAGTTCGAGGTTGTTATTGTAAGTACAAATATACTTAGCTTTTATGGATCGCTTAGAAGTTTTTTCTAGAGAATCTTGTACACGATATTTCTACAGACTAATATTGTAACTTATACCCTTATACCTATTAAAAGTTCGATTACAAAAAGTCTGTCACGATGAAAAGATACGCTATTAAAGGGTGCCCTTGGAAAAGTTTTATGTTAAACTACATTGTTTATACCATATACATACAATGATCCGTACCAATTTAATTAGATGAAAGAAATATTTTAGTTCTTTTTGGTCGAGACTACCACGGCCATCCTGAAGTCAAAGTTGAAATATGTTTCATGTGCCTGTAATAACACCAACACCCTTCAAACCAGAACATAGTGGCGCTGATTCGCATCAGAAATGGGTAAGTAAAGTAGATTGAAAGACTTAATGGCAGAAAATCAGTCTGATCAGTGATCATCGAGCACATGTCGAGTGCAAGAATTTAGATGGCAAGTGTATATATTATATTTATTTATTTAAACTTCATGCACAAGCGTACAAGGGCGGACTTAATGCCTTAGGCATTCTCTACCAGTCAACCCAGAGTTGATGAGACATAAACATGGCAGGTGCATTATTAGTAACAATAAAAGGACACAAACTTACAGAAAAATAAACAAAAAAAAAAAAATTAAAACACATAATTAAGTGGGTAGTCTTAAAACTAACACAACATAAGTTTAATACATAAACACATATAAATACAAAATCGAAGAGATATATATACTTAATATATAAATATGTAATATATAAATATATAATATATAAATATATAATATATACATATACTAGGAAGAAAATGGTGAAAAAACTCTGCTCATTTGTTATGAAAATAGATCCTCAACTTCCGCTTAAATGCATATCGACTAGTGGCCGTCCTGATATCGAGAGGAGGCGTTCCAGAGAAGAATGGACTGAATATGAAAGGAAGAATGAACTATATCAGAAGTATGAGAAGGGCAAAGTAAAAGAAGATTGTTAGATGAGCGCAGATTTTTGGCATGAGAAGAACACAAATATTGAAAATGAGACATAAGGTAAGAAGGAGGGCTGGGAGAATTGAGTAACGAGAAAAGCGTAGTCAGAGCACGCAAACTTCTTCTCTGGCGAATGGGCAACCAATTTAGCTCAGACCTGTACTTTGAAACATGATCATATTTCCTTAGATTAAAAATGAACCTGATGCTATTATTGAGGACTCTGTCCAACTTATCCAGCAAAATCGCGTTAAGGTCAAAGTAGCACACGTCACCATAATCAATCAAAGGGAAAATTAAAGTTTGCACAAGCATTGTCTTCGTCTTAGTTAGTATTATACTAGCTGTCCCCTGCGGATTCACCCGCATTTTTCGTTAATGCTCCGCTCCCGTGGGTCGTAGCGTGATGGTATAAAGCCTATAGCATTTCTCAATAAATGGGCTATCTAACGCTGAAAGAATTTTTCAAATCGGACCAGTAGTTCCAGAGATTACCCTCTACATACAAACTTACAAACCTACAAACTTACAAATTTTACCTCTTTATAATATTAGTATAGATAGATATAGATTTGCAGGCGGGAGGACGCGACGGTGCATTTAGCATCCAAGTTTTGGTTGAAATTCTGGTGCAATAAAAACCTATAGCAATGAATAGCATGATTTTGCACAAAGAAAACCTATAATCTTTCTCTCAGAACCAACCTCATTTTACTAAAATAATCCGTAAACACAAGAAATTCAAGGTAAATAGTTGACTCCGGCAGTTCAGGCAGCAATACATCAAGTTAATGTTGTTCCCGGTTAATTGCCGATTGCCGGCACCCGCGTTATTGCTCAGCTAGCTAATTTATAGCCCCGACGAGAAATATCGCCCTTTTTGTGAGATAAGTCGATGTTTGACTGAAATGTAAGTTATCGCTCAATTTGACGGTAGTTTGTCAACGGATGCGCAATCAAAGTTGTTAATTAGGTCGTTATTTTGTGAATTTGGTAGCAGTTGTTAGGGCAACTAATCTATATAAATATAATGGTAAACTGACTGACTGATCGACTGACTGTTGATATATCAACGCACAGCCCAAACCACTGGGCCTTGAGACATAAAACTTGCAGAGTGTAAAGTGTATAATATACAGGGTGTCCCACGGCTATGCCACATGGAGGGAAAGTACTTTAAATATTGTAGATAGAACATTTTACTGAAAGAAAACATTATTTGAATTATAAAAACATTTTAAACTGTACTCATAGATATTTAAATAAATACATAGGTCAACCGGGAATTGAACCTGTTACTCGAGAAAATTATTCAGCCTGTAACTTTATCATACCGATCGAAAGGCTTCATCACAAGGATTATTTTTTGCTAAATAACATGTGTCAAAAATAAAAGAAAGTCTATGAATTTTAACATTTTAATACAAAATTAGTCAATTTTTCAAATTAAAGAATTTTTTGAAAATTTCACCCCAAAGAGGTACACAGCCGAAACCATTGAATTCAGAAACCTGAATTCTGCACTATAGTTTATTTTATGACGTAGATGCATAGGTAGTTTTGGAAATAGCCAAAAATGCAGAAGATGTTACAATACGTATTTCATCATTGTCAAAGGTCAGGTACGACTAGACAGAGGTTAGGTGTAAGACCAACTTATTTTTAAGACACAGACTGAAAGTGAATAATAGTAGATTAGTAGCCAAGGGCTGTAAGGCATCAATTGCAGCCCGAGATATTTATAGTTCGAGGGTGCAATTGATACTTACACCCGAGCTAACTACTCTGCTTTACATCTCGATTTTGAGGTAAGTAGAATAAAACCGGCATTACAAGAATAAAACATTTTATTAGTTAAAAGGCAAAATATTGTTAATTGCTGCTTCAGCTTCCATTTTCATTGAATCGGGAGCGCAGCTTATATCTTCATCACTTGCAGAATTCATGTTTTTTTCCTAATTAGCACGTAATTATAAAAAAAATCCCAAAAACAAACAATATTTAAAGTAAAAGTTTTTCCCGCCTTTCTTCATCTTTGTTTTTTGATTATTTTTTTCAAGAACGAAATTGAGCTTCGCCGTTCGATATTTAAAATTGACTATTATACTTATATACGAAGACAAGGCTGAATAGCGAAGCGACCTCTTTTGTCATTAGGCTGAATGCATGGTGTCCATTGCCAGTATGATGGTTAGCTGTACCTAAGTGAACTTTTTGAAAGAGTGAAGAGTTTTTTTTTAAATTACTTACCGCCCTAGGGCGTTTCTAGCTACATTAATACCCTAGAGCGCTAATTGGTTACCACCAAGCCCCATTTGGGGGTATTATGGACCTACTTACCGAATATGAGAGATGTAAAGTAATATTAGTACTTGCCCGGTCGCACCCGACCATCCTTCTTCCTCCTTCAATCCTTCTTCTTCCTTTCTTTTCAGCCTTTACGGTTCAATAATACAATTTCAGCATGTAAGCTTATAGTTGACAAATTAATTTACTTGTACATCCGCTACACAGCGCTCTTCAAACATCGATATTTGGATGATGCTTGTGCAAATAATATCTAGGCCGTGAGCCACAATGTAGGAATGTCTTCAGTAAGGCAATTTTGGTTTCAGTATAAATTTGTATTTTTGGTTTTGAGAAACGGAGTGTAAAATTAATTACGTACATACATGGAAAATTGAATGTCGCAGTCGCATCAGACTCTAATTGCGCGATGTAGGATGACAGTTGTAATATGGGCCACTGCCTGAGGAACCATAGACCACAATACCATATCTAACAGACACAATACTTGTATGGTCAAGAGTTCTCTACTTACTTTTAAATATAGAATGAGAAACTTTCTACGCCGTTTCTCTTATCTGTAAAACGCATTGACACAGAATTTAGCATAGAGTGTGTTTGTTCGACGCATTTATTCAACACAGCAAGAAAGTATGTGGAACCATATTAAAGCTATACGAATAGTCTTAGAATCCATAACATTTTGTAATTTCTTTATTCGTATTTATTAATTGGTTTTGAGAAAGATGATAACAAATTAAAAAAGATGGTCCTCAAAAAGATTGCTTTGGTGTAGGGCTAGCGGTTGTTCCCTTGACTGCCTCGCAGAACAGAAGCAACCACTATTTTCAGTTAAACTTCTGCCTACCCTGTTGACTGGCTAACAATAAGTGTGTGCATATGAGGGCAACGTTTCCGGCGGATATTAAACGTCAAGAGGTGAACAAACACGCATCGCTCAGCTGTTTGTGTTATATTATTCTGTTACCGTTTGTTTACTGTTTCATTGGGAGGTTCAGCTGGCAGTGCCCTAATTAGCTTATTATAGGGAATTTAGCTTATAACTGGCTGAAACGGTATTGAAATAAAACTGAAGCATATTTTATTGTGTATTTGTATGGCCTACAGTTTGTTGCAAGTCTGGTTGTTTGTGTATGGGAGTTTATATATTTGGTATAGCCCAGGAAGATTTGTAGGCTTTGTAATTTTATCACACTATAATTCACGGGAGCGGAGAGTAGAAATAATCATGTTGAAGAGTTTGTTTATTGAACGACACTGTAAACTTTTACGCTAATAGGACAATACGCTGTAAAATTATGCGCCAATAATGTTGAGGGCAAAAACTAATGTAACATACATTACGTCATACAATCTGTAATTCGCACAGTACAATAAAAAACTATATAACCATTTCCACACCTATATTCACAGATACATTTATTAACTGCAGATCATTCGCAATCAAATACCAAGTCAACGAACGAATCGCATTCAAAAATTCAATAATCGAATCCCAACCGTTCACCCAATCCAGTCTGAACCAGCTCAAACCGGTTTATAGCCAGTTCACACCAGATATATCCAGTTTAACGTACCAAAGCGGTTTTATACAGCGATATAAACCTCCCCCTGAAACTTTTAGGCGAAGTTAAAAATGTACTTAGTTTATGAGCAACTTGAAAACTAAGTTTCTATAGGAAACTTTGGAATTGAAAAGCTCAGCTTTATGCTTACTTATTAGAGGGAGTATAATTTATACCGGTATATCGTAAGCTATACTTAACGCAAAGTGAGGTAAATTAGAAGAAAAATTCGTTTGAAGTGTGTACTGATTAAAAACTGATGAAAGCTTTCGTGGTTTATTTTTTGCTGCGGAAATGCGATTTTTGCCTGTTGGATGAAACTGGTATCGGTGGCGTTAAAATGCTTCTTTAACGTCTGAAAGGCTGCAGGTAGACCAGTACAGGGGGCGTACCATAAGCCCTTATAGCAGTATTACTTTGATATTACTTTCAGTGGGAAAGAGACGGCGCTAGACAACGTGTCTAACGCTGTCACTTGCACACTCCTGCAACAGGACTAAAACAATCTTACTTTAAACGTCATGGTAAGGGGGCTGGTATGAAAAGTTGACCAGATCCGTTCTGCGACTGGAGAGGGAAAATGATAAAATGGTTTCAAGAAGCAGGAAGAGTAAAGAGTCCTTAAGTTGTTTCGTGTGTTTCTAGGGGCAAGTTTATTTATTTATTTATACTTTATGCACAAAATGAATGTACAGAGGCGGACTTAATGCCTTAGGCATTCTCTACCAGTCAACCATCGCCCATTGGGTTTATCAACCCGTGAGCAAATCCAATGTGTTGTTTATGTTGGAACTGTGTTTGTAACCCTGCTACCGATTGATTTTATGAATAGTTTACATTTCCACATTGGTTTCGTTCTTTCATTGATTATATTGATGTCATAATTGTGTGATGCAAATACAAGCGTTGCTTAAGTGTCAATAGATGGCCGCCATGTTGGAAATTCAAATAAGAGTAAGCTTGTTCTAACTGGAAAACACCTGCGAAAACTAGAACAACGCTGCAGTTGATTACCAAAAATTCAATAACCTCTGCCAATTCCAAAACACATTCTATACCATTACATTTAAAGTTAATTTTTGTACAAACGAACAACACAAGGACACACATTATTTACCCAATCATGCTTATTTCCTCTGCGTCGGAAACTCAGAGAAATGTGAAAGACGTCGTCTTTTCATCAGACTTTCATTTGACAGCAAGAGTTTGTATTAAAATAATATTATTACTTATCAGCGCGTGTCAGGAAATTATCTACCTTATGTTGCTTGTAATGTGTTTGTTTATTTTGGGAATCTACTGCTAAGATACCGCTGTCTGTCTGTTTTGAAACTCACAGACTATGACTGTAGATGAGGAGTATATGATTGCCTCTCATCATCTCCTTAGTCGAGACGGAATGGGATGCCGTCGCCTCCTTCTGCGAAGCAGTTATGCTAGTGAAGGAAGCGGCGGCGCGCGAGAGGCAACGACGAGCCTCTCGCCCTGGACTAAGACCCAGGCGAAGACGTCGAGAGTCGCAAGACGACTACCGGCCACTGTAGGCGCGGTTCTGCGGATGGCGAGCGATGGGTAGTTCGCCGCCCGGCTAGGACCAGGACCGCGTTGACGGCGCGTTAGTGTTCCACGCGCGCCTCAAAGAGAAGGAGTCAGCACAGGAAGGGGCCCAACAGGGCCAACGCCTGCCAAGGAACATGAGTGGGTTTTAGTCAGTGAGAGTCTGACACGCCCTCCCGCCGCACCCAGGACGGGAGCAGTCATTGGATGATTTCCCACTCACCAAAAAAAAAACATCTCCCTAATCTTCTCCCAACTATGATACTCCAATTAAGATTCAGTTTCAAGTATAACCGGGTTCAGCTGAATACCAGCGTTTTATGTGGAGCAATTGCCTGTTAGACTTCCATATCCTAGTTACTAGGTATCACGATAAACTTGGTTAAAATGATTATTAGACTTTCTGTCTTCTACTCGTAACTACTGACAAAGATTTATAAATGACAACCGGGACCAACGACTTTACTTCTCGAGCCATAATATGTCGTAGATAAAACTTAGAACTTTATTAATTATCGTAGTATAACGAGAAATAATAGAATTCCGTATTTTAGCGCTTGTCCTCAATCCTAAAATATTATACGTCTTTTTATTTAGTTTTTTCATTAAACTTCGAAGGAAGCAGGACTATAAAACAACTTTTACCTTATTATTGCCCCACTTGACAAAACTTGGCGACTCCTCAAGGAAGGCTAAGTGGCATTTCGTGGTTCAACCACTTACAGTAATGATTTTCGTGGACACGTGCCATTTTGTAGAAAAACTTCTTGTACAGGAAAATGTTTTAGATTGCTTTGATCATTTTAAATAAGGAAGTTTGAAACATTATATTTTTGTTAGTGTCGGAATGGGTTACAAGATAAAATGGTCTCCTTTCATGCACAAAACAGATCTTTATGTTCAAGTACCAATGTGATTTGACTGTTGGTCTAGTGTTCAGTGACCCTGACTGCTAAGCCGGAGTTCGTAAGTTCAATGTCCACACAGGACAAATCTTTGGTAATTTATTACAACAATAATATGTACATATAATATATATTTATAATCAGTTGTCTGATTACAACAGTGTGGCTCTGCCTAGTTCGGAATCAGATGGTCATGCGTGAGTTGTTTCCAAGCATTTATTATTATTTTATTAATGACTCTGACTACGAATACTTTATTTTCTAGCAGACAAAAGCTAAAGCGGTATAGGGCTTATCCAACAATCGTGACCTAAGTCAGGGCCCACATAAGCCCTAAATCCACGCAATTCAGTGCGAGCTCTACATAACTCAGTGTTCTGCGTTGTGTTAAGACGCGTTGTCTTCGTGACATGGGTGTTATCTGGCTTAGAAAAAGGTTGCCTGCTTATATAATGTAAGTAGCTGTTGTCTGTGACTTTGCTTGCGTGAATAGTTTATAATAATAATAAACCTTTATTTTCAGGCAACTGAGGCCCATAGAAAAAAATACACAAATAATATTGCTTAAAATAATAAACTAATACATAATAAAAGAAACTATAAGCAAACATATTTTAAATTATTGCACACGAAGTAACGGCGTCGTGTTTCGCTGCGATGTCGGTATGCTTCCACGAAAACGTCGATACACGACACCCTTCGGCCAAAACTCTCCTTTGAGGAAGGTCTCCAGTCGGCACCCGCACCACGAACGACTTAAAATTTGTGTTATGGCGCGACTCCAACTGCACAACTCTCAAAGTCTAGCTGGTCTTCACTCGTACGCAAAGCAAACTATTTAAGTTTACATACGCGTACTACCATAATGTTGGTGTGCGTTAAATTTACTTGTAAGATAGACCCGTTCTTACGCACACATTTGCTATATCTTGTTACTATGTTTGTTACTTTAATGTTGTAGGTAGTCAATAGCTACTTCGCTCATTTATGAGCGTTTGCTTGACAAAATAAATTTATACCAAAAAATAAGAAGCACAAATTCAGACTCTCACGCAAGTTGTTCGATGGCTTAGGTGTATAAGCCTAGGACTTGATAACCTGTATGTCGCAGGTTCGAGTCACACAAACCGCACTTTCTTTTTGCATTTTTTTAATTTGACTTAGGATCGAACCTCACAACCAGTGTTGATTTTTTTCATTTCTAATAACATTTCTGTTATTTTGTTGTTTATTTTTGTAATTTATAATAGAGAAATAAAAATTAAACAATTTGTAATTAGAAATCAACAATATTTATTGTTCAGTAGATTTTTATGATAATTTCAATAACAAAGTTTTATGCATGACAATTATTTTAAATCGGACAAGAATGAATGACACTTTTTGTATTTAAGTGGGTAATTTATTGATATATGATATGAATAAACATGTTAATGAGATATTAAGATACAGTTATCCCAATTGTAACCTCACAAACAATAACATCACTCACATAAATGAAATTACCTCCACATAATTATATCTAATTATCCGATTGATGCGCCTTCGCTGTCTATAACTTTTAGCACGATAATGAGAACTTAGGTGGACATCAGGTTATTGTCAAGCAAACACTAACAAATAGGCAATGTAAATACACGAGTTGATTTTACTCACACATACATTACGTATGTAGTGACTGTAAACTTAAATAAGTTGCTTTGTGTACATATTCCACAATCTCTTCAACCTTTGTGGAATGATGTAGTCTCGAAACATACAGCTGCGTCGTGGGTATTGCTGGACGCAGCAGCATGTTGGGTCCTGCCAGCGCGGTGCCGCACTGGTTCTGACAAGGACGCTTCTTCTTTTTCTTCTTCTCTACCTTAATAAAGCCATCCTTATCGCTCTGCTTAACCCCGTTCTTATTACCAGCTTGTCGCGATGTTTGCGACACAGCAGGCTTGTTTGCTTGTTTATACTCAGTTTTATACTTTTAGGTCCTTGGCGATTCCTTTTGACATAATAAAAGACATCAACCGCCCATATTTCAGCCTCGCCGTCTGACTTAGCAAATCTTAAAATTATAATGGTAAACGAACTGGCTGAATGACTGCCTGTTGATATATCAACACAGCCGAAACAGCTGGTCCTAGAGGCATGGAATTTGGAGGTGTATTTTTGTGATGAGTAGGTAGCCACTAAGAAAGGATATTTGGCAATTCAATCCTTAAAGATGTAAAATAGTTAGAAAGGCGAAACCGCGGGAAAAAGCTAGTAATTAATATTTACACCTATATGTTTAGAGTGCTAAGACTGTTATCATGAAATTTTAACGCATTTTTTGCAATTGTTTCTAAATGAATAAATGATTTATTTTTGTAAATAGGTAATAAATTACACTTTTACACGTCATTTTTTTCCTTTTTTTTAATCGAAGTATGGGGCCGGTGTTTCCTAGCTGGACTACTCTGAGAAGAAACATCCGAAACAAAATCTAGAATTAATAAACCTAAATCTCCACAAAGTTTAGTTAAGAAATAACAATGTAGGTACATTCTGTAGCCAGAACCACGGTCACGCCTAATCAGGTACAAATGTAGCATTTTCATTTGTACCTCAATAAAAGCGTACCCACAAATGTAAATACCGTCCCCGGCCAGATTTAAATCAAAGCTTAGTGTGGCAACTAGGTGTTGGTGTTGCTTGACACAAGTGAACGAACTAAAGTACGACGCAATTTAGATGTTTCGTTGGAAAAAATAGTCAAACACTACAAATTTTGGGGCTTGACCAACTTCAGATGGATTTAATAGAGCAATGAATTAAGGGGCATACATTGAGCAAAAATTGCATTTTATTTTTACTTATTTTTTGTCAGCCTTAGTCGTGCTTTCCGAGGCACGATATGTCAATGATGTCCAAGATAAGCTTTAGAAAGTACATATGAATTAAAAAAGCCACATTAGTACTTGCCCGGATACGAACTTACAAATCAAGAGGTGGGCCTTATACACTGAGCCATAATTTCGACAAACAAACAATATAAGTGGAAGAAAAGCTTGTTAACGTCCGTGAACACAATTTACGTAAAAACTTTTTAATTCTTACTTAAAGCGAATGAGTCCATGGCACAGCACAGTACATGTTTATCGAGTTTATCACCTCTAATTTATGTCGCACTACCTGCCACAGATTCACTGACAGCGGGGCTAAGGGAGGGCATTCCCTCACAAATTACTTTGGAATAGTTCCGCAGTTAGTCGAATTTAGGGCTACGTGGGTTCAAGCCATCTATTCTGTATAATATTGGGGAGGCAGATATTTGTGAATGGAAATGTAATGAATAATTTACTGTTGAAATTTTTAACCGATTCTAAAAAAAGGAGGAGGTTCTCAATTCGGATGTTTGTTTTTTCATGTTTGTTCGCGCATATCTCCGTCGTTTACTAACCGATTTGAACAATTCTTTTTTTGTTTGAAAGGGTAGACTTCCCAAATGGTCATCAGGTCCAGGATCTGATGATGGTATCATGCCGAAATCGAGGGAACTCTTCAATTTTTATAGAAAAACATACATTTTTATTTTGAAAGTTACTTTAAAACGTAGTCAGACATTGAGACTAACTAAAAAGTCAAAAATAAATAAAAATATCTTTTTTTTTTATTGGAAAAAGCTTTTTATTTTCTCAACTGATCTAAGGAAATTATGAACTGACAAATAGTTGATATAATAAGCAATTTTAATAATAAGCATTGCATTTTGTTGGTGTTTGTGTCTATTTTGGTTAACACGACTCGTGTGTGAACGAAAGTGTTCAGATTTCAACAAAAGGCAACAGCAAGAAAAGCAACCGCCATCTTGGATTTTTGTGACGTCATATAGCCTATAATCAGCAGGTTAGAAAGCAGATAAGACACTTCCAATGATATCTTATTCAGAACTTATTGTGGAAAGTATGAACATTCACAAACGACTTTTCTCTCAGTATTCTTCACAATTTTGTATAAAAAACTATAAAAAAACATCTTAAGTCACACCACTATTTCTTGCCGGCAGAGAGCAAGCGAGGCAGTCCTGAGACTGAGTAATTAAGTCGCCCCTCTAATTACTGAGGTGGTGGGTTAATGAGGCCGGGCCCACACGCGGCTGGAAAAACTTACGCTGAATAGATTACTAGTAAATTACATGTCATTGGTGGAAAGGTACTGAAAACTTGGAAAATATAATTAAAACTTTTCTACCATTTTAGTTTTACGAATACATAGCATAAATCAACGCTCCACGCTGGCTATACCTATGCATGCTTTGAACATTATAACTTCGCAACGGACTTTAACGCAATTTTTTTATCGATAGATTGAATTAAGATGAAGGTTAATAAATAATTATAATTATGTATAATGAATGCCTATTATAGTAGAACAAACAAGGTTTTTACAGTTTTATATAGCCCGTGCGAAGCTGGGGCGGGTCGCTAGCAAAATCCATACTTCCAAACTAATCCGTACTAATATTATAAATGCGAAAGTAACTCTGTTTGTCCGTCTGTCTGTCTGTCTCTTCTTCACGCCTAAACCACTGAACCGATTTGAATGAAATTTAGTATAGATATAGTCTGGGATCCGAGAAAGGACATAGGATAGTTTTCATCACGGAAATCCCCCGGGAAAGGGAAATATTACTCCACGCGGACGAAGTCACGGGCAAAAGCTAGTATAAAATAGAGTTTTCTGTCTGTATGTATGCTGAGGTCTCTTGACTCACAAAATGTTAATGCGGTCCCATCAGATAGATATAGTGATTCAAGAGAAAGGTTTATATATGCATAGTATAGGAAGAAAATACGAGATTTTCTAAGACTTAACACCTAACAGTTATAAGCTTTCTGTCAGTCAAAGTATTCAAAGCTTGTCTACATCCGTACAGCTGCTTCGTCGATAAGATGGAACAATTCAATTAGGCAATTTTGTTTGAAACATATTAATGTTGTAGATGATTGCCTATTCTGACATTACAATCATACACTTGAAGTATTTCTTGCACGGAGTATTATTTCCATAAATTACAAACCTGTGTAACATACAGTAGGACGTTAAGTACCATATCATAAAGGTATTCACACAACTGATGCATTAACAGCGAACCTCTGTCCCATTATGCTCTACGCGCGCATTACGCAGATTGAATAAGTTTAATGCGTTGCAACGATGTGCTGACTGGAAAAGCTTTCAGGGGACCTATACCTTCATACAGCCTGGGCATGATATACCTAAAGAGGTATAACATTCAGAATCTTTGGCCTCATTGCTTTTACTAATATAACGGCTTTTATTATTCTGTAAGAACAAATATTACAGGTCATTGACTTGATGAATTGATCATTTATAAATACATACATATTATCTATAATATGTACATATGTATGTATCATTTATAAATACATACAAATCCGTACTAATATTATAAATGCGAAAGTAACTCTGTCTGTCTGTCTGTCGGTCCCTCTGTCTGTCTCTTCTTCTCGACTAAACCACTGAACCGATTTGAATGAAACTTGGTACAGATATAGTCTGGGCCCCGAGAAAGGACATAGGATACTTTTTATCCCGGAAATCCCCTGGGAACGCGGACGAAGTCGCGGGCAAAAGCTAGTTATCTATAAACTGTACATATTATGTATTTATTATTGATATAAGTATGATTGTCAGTTGATTGGTTACTCTGCTTAGTTTGGGATCAGATGTTTGAGTTGTCTCAGAATATATTTACTTTGAGAACAGTCAATTACATATTTAATTTATTCCATCATCATCTCCCTAAATCGAGATCCATGTAAAAAACAATGTTTTACATGAAGCGACTGCCTATCAGTACTCCGCTCAGTTATTGGGAGACACGATACCCCTTAGTTAGTCTGTGATGTTTCTGCAAAAAATTAATCTATGTTCAATTTAGGTACCTATTGTACCAAAAATATAATAACAAGTCGATACAGTGCAACTAAAAGTAACAAATCAAATACTGCCTAATTTCGCGTGGCCTCCCGGAGGCAAACGTCAATGAACGCGGCCACGCGGCGTATAAATCGAGCTAACTATTAACATAAGTCGGCTGCGGATGATAAGTATAATTGATTTATGGCCATTTGCTGCTCATGGGCTGGAAATGTTCGTTGAGATAAATGTTGTTTGAAGGTGCAGTACTCTCTTATAGACTAGGGGCCTAAGTAAAAGGGTGTAGATAGGTTATGGGCAGTGACCCAGGCGTAGACATCGAGAGTCGCAAGACGACTACTGGCCACCGTAGGCGCGGGTCTGCGGACGACCAGTGATGGGTAGCTCGCCACCCGGCTAGGGCCAGGCCCGTGTCGACGGCGCGTTCTTTTCCACGCGCGACTGCAAAGAGCAGTTAGCACTGTGACGGCCTGCCGGGGTGCGGAATAGTTATAATAGTTATTGCGTCCCCGGAATACAAAGGGCAACCGATGGAACAGGGGTGGATTTTAGTCTGTAAGTTTGACACGCCCTCCCGCCCCGGGCGCTAGAAGTTATTTGATGATTTCCCATCATCGTAACTGAGTTGCGAAGGTCTAATAGGCAGAAGCACCTTATAAAGCCGTATGTGTAGGCAGGTTGTAATGACTGAAATGACAATGAGCAGAAGTGGTCCAAATTTCCACCACTGTTGGGGGCTATGTAAGCTTAAAGTCGGCGTAATACCATTCAATTTTGACTACTAGGCGAAAAAAAAAATATTCACTCAGAAAAAAGTTATGACTGTTTTAAAAATACGACTTTTAATTATTTAACCGTTTATTCTTTTCGCACATAGCCATATTAAAAGAAGTAAAAATGCATTCCCTCTGACCTGTAATGCGTTCAAATCGTCTGTAAAGTGTACAATGATAACGTCAGCGTAGCGTGTTTCAGATTTAAGTAGCAAGAGATGAAGCATTTTGTGAAATAGTTGATTTTGGCATTGAACCTGCCCCCTTACCATGACGTTTAAAGTAAGAATGTTTTAGTCCTGTAGCAGGAGTGTGCAAGTGACAGCGTTAGACACGTTGTCTAGCGCCGTCTCTTTCCCACTGAAAGTAATATCAAAGTAATACTGCTATATGGGCTTGTGGTACGCCCCCTGAAAATGCTATGTTGCTACACGCAAGAATACAATCCCGACACACATGTGCAAGACTAGAATACTACGCGTATGTAATGATCCGTAGTCGCGAAATCATTTCGTACTACTACAGTTCTTGTCTTTCTAGAATGCGAACAGTGGGTTGCTGTGGATGGGCGAGACACGACCCCACAGTTCTACTTTCAGCTGCAAATCTGGATAATGTTATTGTGAATGAAAACATTTGAGATGTACTCTTTTTAGGACCGACCCCACACTGTGACACGTAAATAAATAAATTATTGTGAAATATTTTATCGGTTTAAGACCTATCATTTGATCATGATAGAGTTAGATTTTCTTTCACATGATAGGGTTTGATTTTTACGACGCAGCGAAGTACCTACTAGGTTTTTATTTTGACGTCATGTAGCTTAAATCTACTAGAATAACGTGTGAATTACAACGAAATGTTACATCTAAATAAATAGAGTAGTTATAGTGTAATAAATATAGATATAGTGAAATAAAGAAGCGTAATTAGGTTTTAAATTGCAAGTTTTCATGGGGTCATACCTTTTTACTGAGTAAATATTTTTGGTTGCGGTCTTCTTATAACGATTCAGTACGCAGTGTTCCATCATATGCCATAGTTCTTTTTGGTGGTGGAAATTTGGACCAAGCTCCATAAATTTTTGCCCAATCCCCTTTTGTCTTGGGAATATTATTACGAAAATATAACACATTTTCATAAATAAATTACAAAGCCATCGTTTACGAACTTGAAGCATATTGTGGTGTTGAATGAATCTGTCTCATTATTTCCTTGTCCGTCATTAAGAACTCTGAGAAGGGAACAAAGGAGGGATTGTTTGAAGTCGTCTTTTATATGACACCTCTGAAAAAGTTCAGCAACTTCAGAGGGCTGAAAAGAAAATATATTTTCTTCTTTGAATGGCTTTGTTTTCGCACCTCTGAAGTTTTGTTAAGAAATGTTATATTTGAGATGTGGTACGAATAGAAAGAAGAGATTTTGTGTTTTTTATAAAGCTAACTTTCGTCTGCGACTTTGTCCATGTGTAAGTCAGATATACCATCCATACTAATATTATAAATGGGAAAGTGTGTCTGTCTGTATGTTTGTCTTTCTTTCACGGCAAAACGGAGCGACGAATTGACATGATTTTTTAAGTGGAGATAGTTGAAGGGATGGAGAGTAACATAGGCTACTTTTTGTCTCTTTCTAACGCTGGTCATAGAGACATGAAACTAGCAGGGTGTGTTGTGAAGAGTATCTAACCACTAAAAAATATTATTAAAAATTCCAACCTAAAAGTAGTAAAATAGGGCATGGAAGCTTCGCCATTAACCAGCGCGAAGTCGCGGGTGAAAGCTAGTTTAACCTTTCAACGACAAAGCGACAGCCGGCTGTCGGGCTGCTATTGTCTTTCTATTGTGTCTTGAATCACGTGTTTTCGAAGGTTTAAATTAAAATAATAAATGATAACTGTACGTCTGAACAATTTATCTGACACACCTCTTCAAAGCCTGACATCATCACACCACATTCGCATACATTTCTCCAATTATCACAGTAATGTATTACCAATATATTATGCTAACCTGTCAATACTATCGTACCGCCATCTTGAACATGAATTATAATGGACTGAACAGACAATTGACTAATATTCGGCGTAATATCGTTATTAACATAATTGTGTTTCCATAATTTATGTACTATGCGAGAATAACTAGGTATTAATTATATACTAGGTGATAAATTAATCAGACTGAAATTTAAACTCTATGCTATGTTAATATCATAAAACTGAAGAGTATTTGCTTTGTTGGTTGAACGCGTAAATTTCAGAAATTACACGTTGGAATTGAAAACATAATTTTTACAATAGGTATCGTAAAAGTCAGAACATTGATGTAGTCGGCAGTGTTTGGTTAGTCGGAAGCCAGAAAGTCTGACCAGTTTTAGTAGGTTACCCAAACGAAATTCTATCTTCAAAAACGGCACACTAACGCATACATACATTACACGTCAAAGTAGGATGACATGATTGAAGTAGTGCGAGTGATAAAGAGATAAACGTCAAATGTCAATGCGATACTCGGTACCATGTTTGTCAATTGGCAAACTTTTAATGTGCCACTTTTTGACTGCATATAACCTATCTACACTTTTTTATCTATAACATCATTGGTGTCGCCCAATGCCTGGGTTGTAGATGTCTGATCGGCAGTCGTTCTCGTAAAACACTGGTATCTAACAGAATCCGGTTAGCCTGGAGGCCTACCCCAACATAATTGAGGAAAAAAGAAAAGATGACTAGCTGATTTTATTAATGTTGGGCAAAATATTTCTATATTTACAGGTATCAAAATGGTACGGAAAAATGTTGTGACACTATTAATTCCACCCTTACAAAGACCGTCCCTTTTCCCTCTAAACCCCAGACTCACACTATTTCACGGCTTAAGGAAGTGAACATTGCCACCTAAACTAATTGTTTACCCCGACTTCGCTCGGTTTACGACAAACTTAATTTCCAACTATTCGACGTGTTAATCCTTCGCGGAAGTTTCCCGTGTAGGAAATTTTGGCACGTCGCGAATTATTGGGCTACTAACTTCCAGATGTATTTAGTAAAATAGCTGGATGAAATCAGACTGTATTATTTGGTCTATAAATAAAAGTATTTAGTCAGCGATATCAGTAAGATACGAAGTATTGCAGTCTTATCCTACGTAGTATTTTAGTCTTATTAGCTTGTAAGCTTTTGTACAATTTCTTTTAGATTCGCAAAGCCTTAAATAATAATAAAATATATTAGAAACGCTCAAAAAATGCAAATTCTTTTAAATAAAATTGATTTAGTAAAAATATAAAAATACCTAGCACTAAAAAAACAGCCAAAACAAACAGTCAATCTGCCTAAAAAATTAACCACTCAAATTCTTTCACAAATTCGTATGATTTAGTGCGCCATTACTTACAGGCGTCTAATACTCGCTGTCATAAATATTATCACTGATACTCGATAGATTATCCTGTCACAGAAGATACTGTTTACACGTACCGACCGGGTACCCGGTGATGAAAAGTATGTGACTGCACCTGAGGCAGACCCGAATACTGTACATTTTTTACCTACACAACTACGTCGAAATATCTACTGAAGTCGCAAACTCAGGGCTTGCGTGGTACGAAAACTCAGTTTCTTCCAATAGCAACGCTATTTTGCGGCAAAAATATTGTACCTGTCCACCATAGTGATAACTGATAACACTTCTGGCCTAGGTTCTTTCCAAAGAGTTGAAGAGAAATTAAGACACTTATTACTAATAAATCTAAAGTTTATTATAGGTTCCAATGATGCCTGATAACAAATAAATGGAATATATACCAGTATGCTTACACACGTACCAGATCATACAAATCGGATAGTACCCGGATCGTCTGAAGAGACACTTATAGCGTGTGGCGACGAATCGACCGACACTTGATTTACCAACGACATTATTTATGCATATTGGTGGACTGCTGGCTACACTAGTGGGTTAGCGGTTTCTCATAATTAGGTTGTGTTTAACTCGGTCCCTTACTACTAAATTATTCAGCTGATTACTATGACCAACATTTACAATGGGTCTACAGCTGAAATGACGAAAATATATCCGAATAGTTACTAATACAGTTCATAATTTTTTTATGAACTGTATTAATTTAACTGTTTTTTTTATAAATGAATTTTTAACGTTGTAATTGACAACATTAGCAAGTTTTCAGTAATGTGTTTGCTATAAGAAGAAGCGTAATTAATTAAATGATTACCACCCTTAACTTTTTTCACTCATGACTGCTCCTGGTTGATTTTATTTCGGTATTTAATCATTGAAATAGAGGAGTCTATTCAAACTTAGATTAGTGAAAAAGATAACTTCATAATAATTTGAACTTTTATTTAATGGAAATGTCAGAAGAAATCTCTACGGACTGGTTATGTAAAAAAAAATAACAAAAAATGACTGTTTCGAAGCAGCAAAAGACAGAATAATTCTATTACAAAAAAACGCCACAGTAAAATTATATCAGTATCCTGAATCAGTATTGTCATTTAAGCGAAGGTATTCTCAAATATTGGAAGCTTACATTTGATAGGGTCGCAGGTGACACAAACAGCGTAGATCAGTGGGTCGCACTTACCTGGAAAAAAAAGAGCATATACATAAGACATGGTATAAGAAATGTGGTATTACACTCAGAGGGGATAGGATGGTCACTTGACTGCCCCTAGACTGTCGGTCATTTCCAATTAACTGTGTTTTGGTGGATGACTTATTAGGGACAAATTTTGAAATACATGGAATAGTGCAATGCATCTGTCACTGTCATATGCAGGTCGGGGTCTAAATGCAACTTTGCGAGCTTATTGGCTAACGTATAACGATATTTTGAAATACGTTTTCGTGCACTATACGTATAGTTTATAGACTTTATAATCCAGGGGAAAATATCAATAAAATGACATAGAATATGTTTCAATAACTGTAATTATCGTTGAGCTTCTTTTAAAGTTAAACCGACAAGTACTAAAAACTATTTAGAATAAAGTGCCAACTTTACCAAAGGGTATTTGTGTCACCTGGTAACTGGGATGTGAAGGTCAGTCATTTGCTACGTAAACCACTGGTATTCTGAAATCAAATTAAACTGGAACCCTACGGGGAACCTAGTTCGAAAAAGTCTAGGATAATGAGAGAATCCAATAAATGCAGAACTTAAGGTCAAGTTACTTTTCAAGTCGATCCAAATATAAGGTGACTGGTAATTACTGTACGATACTTAAACAAATAAAATAGAAAATAAATGAAATAGAAGAACCTGTTATGATAGTTGTGTTGTGAAATAAATAAATAAATAAAAGTTGTAGGTAATCATAAGCACAATCACGTGTTTAAGTGTCGTACACTAATTACCAGTCACCCCAATGATGTATATTATATAATACGTCATTGACGCACCCTATGTAATTAGGAAAAAACTTAAAAAAAAAAGATAACCGACTTCAAAAACTAAAAGCTCAAAAATAACTATTTCGGAAGTCGGTGGCTTCTCTTCTGCCGGTCGAATTGTGTTGCCTTGCCACCGACTTCCGAAATAGTTATTTTTGAGCTTTTAGTTTTTGAAGTCGGTTATCTTTAGTTTTGGAAAAAGTTTTTAAAATTTTTACTTTTTAGTTAGAGTCCCAACTACGTTTAAGAGTAACTTTAAAAAAAATGTACGTTTTTCTATAAAAATTCAGGAGTTCCCTCGATTTCGGCATGATACCATCATCAGATCCTGAACCTGATGACAATGGGACCATTTGGAAAATCTACCCTTTCAAACAAAAAAAGAATTGTTCAAATCGGTTGGCAAACGACGGAGATATGCGCGAACAAACATAAAAAAAAAAACATACAGACATCCGAATTGATAACCTCCTCCTTTTTTTTGAAGTCGGTTAAAAAGGCTAAGATGATCAATAAGTAGGTAGCTTCAGCGTGATAGGCAAAACACTTTGGGAATTCTATACCTTTTTTTATACCATGGTATTGGGAAAATGTCAAAGGTCACTTTGCATAAACGTAAGCAAATATTTTTGGTACGTGACCTTAGCCTAAGAATGAGGGTTCTTTATTTTTTTCTTGTTTGAAAACGTGGATCGAATCAGGTTACTATCTAAATAGAAATTAAAAAAGGCACGCTTTAACAAGCTTCTGTCTAAAAATAAGTGAGTTTGATGTTTTTGTGCGTAGGTTGCTTAAATTATGAAAGACAGTTAAAAAAATATTGTAAACAGTTAAACACAAAAAAAAATGTAAAATGTAATGTTTAAACTGTTCAAGGTCCAGGTTAGTTATTCAAAATAATCTTAGAGAGTAAGTACATATGAATTGAAACAGCCAGATTAGTTTTTTCTTGTAGTTTTGGATACCCTATCGAAGAAAACTTTAGGCATCACGATACGACCAGTGGAAGAGACATCAAAGACGGCGATAAAATTACAAGAAACTGCTTTTAAAGTATAATATTACCATATTATTTTAAATGACACAAAGGCTTAATAAAAGATGACTGCAACAAGAGTCTAGCCAATTTTAAATGTCTTAATAGTATTTTAAAAACTAAATTCTACTTCAACATTCCCCTAAAAATGTACCTTTAAATGTAACGTTCAAATAAACGGCTAAAATAAAACTATATAGATTCAAAACACGGATCCTAATCCTTTAATATTACAGCTGGTATTACGGAATAACATTTTAGGACCGTCTCGGATTGGTCCAGAGGCTGTTACGGGTTCTTGAGATAATTGGACAAGATACTTTTGTAGAACGGAATTTTAAAACAGTTCTGTTTTTAGGTAACTTTAGTTTCTGTTTGGCGTACTGATTTATATTTAAAATTTACTAGAAAGTTTTAGCAATGGATGAAAGTAATTATGAGTTGTCTCCGTGTTGTACCTACCAAATTTGTACCTTCTTAGGCCATTTTTTTGACGGGACTGATGGTCTAGTGGTTAGTGCCCCTGACTGCTAAGCCGGAGGTCGTGGGTTCGATTCCCACCTAGGACAAATTTAGTGTGATGAGCACCAATGTTTGTTCTGTTTTTGGGTGTGATTTATCTATAATATGTATGTATTTAAAAATGATATAAGTATGTTTATCAGTTGTCTGGTTACCATAGTACAAGCTCTGCTTAGTTTGGGATCAGATGGCCGTGTGTGAGTCCCAGGATATTTATTTATTTATTTGTCCACCGCCGCCGTCAGCGTCACGTCACCGAGAAGGAGAACGAGATTATTTCGGGTCGAGTTTTATATGAAATGACGTGCTGTGTGGTTAGATTATTCATTATAGACACGCGGCTATAATAAATGTATGTATCGCCACTTCGGCGCCGTCATCTCATTTTCAGTGACGGTGACGGCGGTGGTGGACATTCATTAATAGAGCACTTTCGTCTACCTGTGGGTATTTTCTTTATGTCTATTGATCTATTTATTAAACTAACCTATTTATAAACAAAAAAATATTACTCTAGAAGAGATTTTGAAATATTTGGCGAACCGATTTAGATTTCAAATATACATTGAAACTTTAAGTAACTCATAATGGCTAAAAGTAATTATGAGCTGTCTCCGTGTTGTACCTACTAAATTAGTACCTTTTTAGGTACCAGGGAACGTGATTAGAACATTTAAGACACTAATTACATTCAAAATGTGTTATCTTTATTCTGATGAGTCTATTAAATAGGCTCGCTTTACAGATGAGGAAATATTTCTTAAGATTTTGAAATTAAAAAAAGTCTTATTGAATATGCTTCATGAATATATTAGATGTGATGGTATAAAAAGTTAAAGAATATAAAATTTCCAAATTGGCCAATCAAAACCTAGTCTAATTTCTTTAATACGGAGTCATCTCGTGTTTTTAGATATAAAAATACGTGTATGATCTATAATTTTATAACCGCACATTGTCATTTAAACTGAAAAATATTATTTCCAAACTGGACATTGGCAGGAATCACCGAAAACTCGGTAAATTGCCATAATTAACAAAAAAAATATTTTTAAATACGTATTCAGTTACGAGTAAGAAAGTTTAGTCGTTTTAATTTATTTTTTTGTGTTGTTATACACGATTTAAAATACAAACTAATGTATGAAACTTATTTCTTTACCTATTTGATATTCAAGCAGTTCTATCATTATGTCTATACCTGAAAATATATCAAATTTCAGAGGCAGGAGGGGTGGAAAGTTCGTCATACTCCATTAATGATGGAATTAATGAATAATTGACTAAAAATTGAGCAGGTGGCCATTCTGACTTGTAGGTTACTGCCCTACGGTTGTTGTCAGGATTTTGTATATAATTATGTATCTACAAAATCAATAATAAGTATGGAATATAACTTATAAATTACTAGCTTTTGCCCGCGACTTCGTCCGTGTGGAATAATAGTTCCCGTTCCCGAGGGATTTCCGGGATGAAAACTATCCTATGTCCTTTTTCGAGACCCAGACTATTTTCATTCAAATTTGTTCAGTGGTTTAGGCGTGAAGAAGGGACAGACAGACAGAGTTACTTACGCATTTACAATATTAGTATGGATAATGAACGATTTTTAAAAAAGAGGGATGGCTCAAAGTTAATTTTTATCATAATTTACATTATCTTATGAAACCTAAGAGTTCAAAGATAATTTATTCATATATTGTCATGTAACCTATAATAAATGCAAATAAAAGTTATCTTGTGCCGTGACAGTGAACTATAAACCCGTTGTAAAACGTTGTCAGCGTGTTTTATGTCACGCGCGACCTCGTAAACTGCTGGACAATATTGTCACGCAGCAGATAAGAATTCATCTGTAGATAATATACTGATGATAGTAAACGTAGTTTGTTATGATGACATGGTTAGCGCAGTGGTTAGGTGATTGGCTGTTTTGCTGCGTGCCGTGGATTTAATTCGTGGATCGCATGGGACAAATATCAGCATGATCAACAGGTATATGTTTTAAGTTGAGGAAATTTGTTCGGATTGATTTGAGGATCAAGAAAGCATTAACGATGCAAGAGATTTTTTGAAATAAAAAAAGACGGGTTGCACTCCGGGAGTGCCGGCAGAAGTGAAAACTTGATTATAGCTGTCTACTATCCATCCGTCCTACGCTTTTTCGATCAGGTCACGTGTCCTGACGCGAGTTTAAGATTTTATACCCATTACAGAAAAAGTGCTCAACGCCGCTAAAGAAGTTTTCACTTCAAAAACAATTGTGCAGTACACATTTTTGTTTGTTAGAGGCAATGTCTGACCACTCCGATAAAAAAAAAACATATTTTAATAATAACGAATGCTTTGCAATTGGCGAGTCCATACTAATATTATAAATTAGAAATTGTGTCTGTCTGTCTGTATGTTTGTCTTTCTTTCACGGCAAAACGGAGCGACGAATTAACGTGATTTTTTTATGTGGAGATAGTTGAAGTGATGAAGAATAACTTTTTGTCTCTTTTTAACGCGTGCGAAGTCGCGGGCAAAAGCTAGTATTCTATATATTTAAAATGGCAAACTGACTGACTGTTGATGATGTCCTAGAGACATAAAACTTGAAGGATGTATTCGTTGTAAAGAGTAGGTATCCACTAAAAAGGATTTTTGGAAATTCTACCCCAGAAGGTATAAAAGTAGTTGAAAGTTCGACATCCAAGCGGGCGAAGCCGCGGGCGATAGACTAGCTCTAAGGATATATTTCAAGGTGCATTTTACTTTCATACAAACATATTCGTAGTTACTCACAAATATTTGAATTTAGAACACAGTTCGACCCAGGCTCGCTGGACCAAAATCAAATCTGAGTAGAGTCAAGACAAATTGAGTTGGGGTCGAGGCTGACCAGAAGATTCACGACAAATGAATTAGGGCCCAAATTGAACAGGACACTAATTGTGTATGATTAACTGTGCTTTGGGTACCTCTTGATAATATTGGGAAAGGGAATAGATTAAAGGGAACTGTGGGAATTTTAATTCTATTAAAACTGTGTCTAGTAATATGATAACGCTAAAGAGGTTTCTTAAACTTGTAAACGCTTAAAAATATTTGAATTTATAGTTGGATCAAAAAAGTTGTAACCAGATTTACGTAAAACATTTTTTTTGCGATCTAATGCGTGAGCGTGAATGGCGGTTTTAAAGTTGATAGACAGACAGAGTTCATTGCACGTTTAATATTAAGCGCCTTACTAATAAACGCTGCATAAAGTTATGACAGGTTTATACGTCAAAAAATGTATGGTTACACAGGCTTTATTCATTGCATAACTTTACACAGTGATTATTAGTAAGGGCATAAGTATGTACAATGTAGGCTACATTACATAACATCACATCACATCATCAAATCGTCTACAGCAGTATCCAAAAATAGTATCGAAAGGTGGGAGATGAGAACACAAATCAAGTTGTGGCAGTAAGTATTAAACGTTATTTACAAGAAAAAATAAATAATTCTGGTTAACTCTTCGAAAAGGGTCGACAAGAAATCCATTTTAATATAGGCAACTTATTACATTATTATGTCACTCTCTGCCATCTTAACTCTTTAAAGTTTTTGTGTAGTTCGTCATTGGCATAATTGTTTTAGTATTATATTTAAGATATAATTACATGTCAGCTGTGAAGTTACCTTGTATAAAAAATTAATGGAACTCTATTTAGCAACATATATACCGTGTTAGGTAAGTCGAATATATATTTAGGGACATGATAAAATATGCTCACTTATAACTATTTAAAATATAAATAATGTTAAAACATTTCAAAATCGTAAAGAAAACCGTATTAGAATTATCGCAATATGGCTCGCAAAGTCTTAAAAAAAGACAGGCCCTCGTGGTTACATCGGGTCACTAACCTATAATAAAGAGAGTGAAATAGATATGATCCGTTTTTCTTTCGATGGGTATCTAGCACTCGTGTTAACAATTTATTCATTTAATGAGGCATTTGGTAAAAAATAAGGTATTGTTATTTACATATTTGGAATCAGAATCAAAAACTCAATAGCCGGTTTCGATATGTCCCTCGTCTTACCTAACATGATGTAAATGTATGTTCGTAACTAGTATCGATATACAAAGTAAGCAAGGACTAGTTTGGACACAAACTCAGACGGATCGATAGTTCCCTCATTAGTCAAATCTGTCCAGGATGGACTGCAGCGCCTGCATTTAAGCTCCCAAGTAGCTAGAGAACTTGTCATAAATTAATCACTGGTATCCGCAATGAGAGTTGGCGAACACTTCCGAATATTCATCATTATTTATTTATACATGGAATTAAAAAAACTGTACAAAGGCAGACTTAATATGCCTATAATGCCTATAAAAACGAAAAACTGTGCATTCTTGTATTTCGTGTTATATGTAAAGGAAATATTAATCAACTTTTAATGTACCTATTTGTTTATTGTTTGTATTAAAAAAAAACATATAGAAACCTAAACTCAAGCAATCAGACTCAAACAAATACTGAAAGCAATACAAATATTTATAACGGAAATCGAACCCAAGACACAGCGCAGCGGTCAATCAATCGCTTAATTACTGCGCCAATCGCGCCAACAAACTTTACTTATTATCGACGGAAAACAACTAACATTTTATACAAAAATTTACTCAGTGTAATTTTACTTTGATTGGTTAAAAGGAATATAAATTAAATTAGTTACTTTTCCTCCAGGTGGCGGAGGTAAGGAAAAGTGTGTTTTTCATAAAAAGAAACTGGGAAGAAGCTGAGACAAAAAATATAGAGAGACTTTTAAAAAATCTACATTGACATGGCTAGTTCTCAAATCTTGGGTCGTATTTCAGAATGTATAATTGAAAAAAAAAAATGTAATTTTTAATTATTTCTTATAAGAATTGTTCATGTCAAATACAGTTTAAAGCCTAAGTAGATGTTTTGACGGAGGGAAAGCCTGGTGATCTGTAATACAGGTTTTACCTACAACAGACACCAGTCTCTGTATCTAGAATAACTGACTTTGTACTGTATGTGATGAGGAGAAAAAAAATGAAATTAAATGAAGATAAAAACGATAGAGGTACATTACAGGTTTAAATTAACCGAACCGGGGATTTTAAAGCTGAATTTTAGAAGGAGGTCTGACCAGCACGCCACGTTCACAATCCTGTGACAAACTTCTATACTTCTTTATCCTTTCAACGACAAAGTGACAGCCGTCTTCCTTTCGTGTCTCAAATCAAGTTGTTCGAAAGTTTAAATAGCTTGGCGACGAGGGCATGGTTTCGCTGTTTGACATTGCGAATAAATGGTTAAAAGTCCACAAAATTGCATGGTTAAAATCATGCGAGAACTATGTACTACTACATATTATGTAAAGACATATATGTCTAAGAAGGAAAGCAAAGTATTTCCCTGTATATTTTCACGTCTGTAGAAGATTTGCATTGAGAACAAAGTGGGTTTTATGCGATCACCTGGCCTCCGGTATGGTAATACAGTGTAAGAATATTCACCGAAGGAACAGACTAACAAATTGAGACACATGGCTGCGAGTTTGTATAGTGAGCTTTATACTGGTGGGAGAAGAATATGGTGCTTGTGGGTGGAGAAAAGAATATAGTTTGGGGTGGTTGTGATGAATTAAATTAAAACCATTTATTTAAAATAAACTAAAATGAGATATTTTTTTTATTAACTAAAATGAGAAAAACAGCGGATGAGTGAGATAATTTTAGCAGTGGTTGAAAACACTCTAGTGCAGATTGTCCAATAAAAGATTGTGTAGTGAAGATTTGTGTGACCAAAGGGAATAAGCAGAGCGATAAGGATGGCTTCATTGCGGTAGAGAAGAAGAAGATAAAGAAGCTCCCTTGTCAGAACCAGTGCGGCACCGCGCTGGCAGGACCCAACATGCTGCTGCATCCAGCAATACCCACGACGCAGCTGTATGTTTCGAGACTACATCATTCCACGAAGGTTGAGGAGATCGAGAAATATGTACGAGTGAAGACCAACTGGACTTTGAGAGTTGTGCAGTTGGAGTCGCGCCATAATTCAAATTTTAAGTCATTCGTGGTGCGGGTGCAGACTAATCATTTGAAGACCTTCCTCAAAGGAGAGTTTTGGCCGAAGGATGTCGTGTATCGACGTTTTCGTGGAAGTATACCGACCTCGCAGCGAAACACGACGCCGTCACTTCGTGTGCAGTAGTTTAGAATTTGTTTATAGTTTCTTTATGTATTAGTTTATGATTTTAAGTATTTGTTTTTTTTTTTCTATGGGCCTCAGTTGCCTGATAATAAAGGTTATTATAATTATTGTTAGTGAAAGAGCTTTTAGCAAGAAAGTAAAAAAAAACCTTTGCCCTACAGTTAGAAAACTTTGACAAATAACAATACAAACCTCTAGATCCCTGACAATATAACCAAAAGCGCCACAAGAACGTCAAGTCCGACAGAAGTGGACGCCATATTTAATTCATGAGTCCGAATAAGCTGAGTCCTTACTTCCCGGCAGATTTGAGTGCCCCGGGATACGATCAAATTGATAGTCCCGCAAACGCGGGATTAAGTATTTACTAAAGATTTGAAATTCTACCGGGATTAGCGGTGATGTGTGTGCTTCAAGTGAGTCTATAGGGGTCTTGGGTGCATGTGAGGTTTCGCAAATTGATGTCACAAATGTTTGGTTTTGAAGGTTTTTCACTACTATAATATGCATGTATTATAATGAAGATAAATAATACGTAAACCTTTCACTCTACTAGTAAAAATAAATATAATTAAATAATTAAAAAACCAACCGCTTTTTCGGAATTCGGGGGATTTGTTTCCGTTTCATTCTGTAGAGCGTGCCATAGAATGAGACATACATAAATACATACGCTCGACATTCTCCTCGTTTCGGCAGTTGGGTAAAAACTTGATTTATTCCAAGAGATACTAACTTGTTCAAAGGCAGTTGAGAAGAACACGCAAAAATTTAAATCCTTATTATTTTTTATTAGCCTGCAATATGTTCTTTCCCAATTTGACACCCACATTTCGCTATATTTGTAGTCTACGTATTATTTTAATGTAAATCAGTAACATTTATTTGAAGTATCATCACAATCTATTTAGATGTTTTTGTGTAAACGAGTCCACACTTTGGCGAAGAAGTTAGAAGTTTAGTGAAACTTTACTGATGATTTTTTAAACAACACATTGAGCACTGTTTATCAATATAAAAGCCAGACAAATCTACGGGCAAAAGCTAGCCATAAACAATAAAGTAAGGACGGTCCCACTTAATAAATCACAGCACTAATTATTCTGGCATGGTGGTGCTATGCACCATAATGCGCAGTGCGACGGCATATCGATCTCGTGACCAATACGATCCTTATGGCACCAAAACACGCTAACTACTAACTAAAAACTAAAATAGGACACTGCAGTTTTTTCTTGGCAACAAAGTCTTTTATTTAGGCTGTTTTTACTTTGTAAGCGACCCGTTTTAACTTCGTTGCGTGTTACTTTAAAATTTAAATGATTAAATTTCGTTTTCGTTTTTCTCTGTTAGAGTATGCATGTAATACACATATCCGTTCTTCATACAATACTCTGTCTATTGGTAAAAATAGCTTGAAATTCGTTAGTTTTTTATAAAAAAATATCGTCAGAATTAAATAATCCATACTAATATTATAAATGGGAAAGTGTGTCTGTCTGACTGCGTGTTTGTCTTTCTTTCACGGCAAAACAGAGCGACGAATTACCGTGATTTTTTAAGTGGAGATAGTTGAAGGGATGGAGAGTAACATGGCTACTTTTTGTCTCTTTTTAACGCGAGCGAAGCCGCGGGCAAAAGCTAGAATTGAAATAAAGAACACCTGTGTAAGTAATTTGGCAGTTGAAAACGAAAAATATGGTGTTGCGTCGTTAGACAACGGGTTCAAAAGATTGCAAGTTCGATTCCTACTGTCTCGCTTGTCCTACAATCAAGTGTAGGGACACTTGGCAGCTTTAAGTGTGTGTGTGAGTCTGTAAAAGCACACCAAAGCAAGAACAACACGGTGTAGGGCAACGTTTTATTAAATACTAGCTGTTCCTCGCGGTTTCAACCACGTTACGTTAGATTTTTGGTTACTGCTTCGCACCCGTGGGACATAGCGTGATATTATATAGCCTATTTTACTCGTGGACGATGTAGCTTTCTAATGGTGAAAGAATTTTTAAAATCGGTCCAGTAGTTTTTGAGCCTATTCATTACAATCAAACAAACAAAGTTTTCCTCTTTATAATATTAGTATAGAAGTATAGATAGGGATTACGGATTGTGTGACGTTATTGAATACATTGGGGATTAATTTTGCCCTCATCATTATTTGCACATAATTTAATACCGTATTCTTGTTAGACATAGTAAACTACGAGTAAGTATCCGAGAGTGCAAATCCTCCCTATCTTTTCGAAGTCTATTTAAATCGCACCTCTACACTATGCTTACCTAAAGTGTAAAGTCGCTAAAAGTCGCGTCCGGCGCTTACTCAGAAGTCGGACACGTCCCGGACACCCGGACACCCGGGCCGGTTATCTTAAGTGAAACTTTTAATTACTTGCAAAGCCGTGAACATAAAGACGTCGGGTATAATCCTTTTAGAAAGAATAAGAAAAGATTCAACTGAGATTAGCCAGGAATTTATTATTTGACGCTTTGTTTTTGAGGGGTAAAATCTTAAGTTGGTTTATTTTGTATCAGCCCTTTTTATGTAAACAGAGTAAAATGTTACAGACATACATTAACACCAAGCGCTTATTTCACATTCTTCTGATAAGTTCATCATCTCCCTAGCCTTTTTCCCAATCGTGTTGGGGTCGGCTGCCAGCCTAACCGGATTCAGCTCGATACCGGTGTTTTACGTGGAGCGACTGCCTATCTGACCTCCACAACCCAGTAACTGGGCGACACGATACCTCTTGGTTAGACTGGTCATAGTTTCGGCTAACCAGTAACGACTGTCAAAGTTCTACGAATGACAACCGGGACCAACGGCTTTACGTGCTTTCCGAGGCACGGGATGTCAGTGATGTCTAAGATAAACTTTAGAAAGTACATATGAATTGGAAAAGTCACATTGGTACTTGCCCGGATTCGAACCCACAACCTCTTACACGAGAGGCGGGCGCCTTATCCACTGGGCCATCACGACATCCACACACATTCACACACATTCACAGACATTCTTCTGATAAGTTTTGATAAAATATCTGGCAGATAAATTTATACAAAATCTGAGGACCTAGCCAAGTGGCATTGTAGAATAGAAAACGAATACGCAAAACGGTCCTTAAAAATGCCACCTGTTATTCTCATCCCACTCCAAAATCGACTAAAAACAAACCATCCGCCTCACTACCTCCTTAGAATACGAAACTAGCCAAGTGGCATTGTAGAATAGAAAACGAAAACGAATAGATTGTCAAACGTATGGAATTGACATAAGCTTTCGCTAAACAATTTGACTTTTCCATACATTTCACAATCGTTTTCGTTTCGCTATCTATTCTACAATGCCACTTGTCTAGGGGGTTGTTCCATTTTTAAATTAAAATTTATCCAACGCAAGTACGCAGAAAACATTGTATAAATACTCAAATGTGTGCACAAACACAGTAGCACTAATGTATTTTGGACAATCCTGCCTTACTATTTGCAACCACTACAACTCCTGGAATTAACAATGAAAAAAAATATCTACCACAAATGCTCTAGAAATCCCGAAGAATACGATTAAACGGTATTGGTTCCTTCAAAGAAATTAATTAGGAAAAAAAAATCAACACTTAACGTCAGCAAAAAGGAATGTAGTAAGTTCCTAATTGCTTTTTACAAGAAACTCCACTAGTCTACGAAGTTCCGTATAATTAAATCATGGGTCATTCCCCGTACTTGATTAAAATAGCTACATAATAACCGTTTTTAATCACACAGCGCCGGGTCGTCCATTAAACATGAGCGGTCATCCCTTGTCGGTCGACTGGGAACATGGGACCATCTTAGTGTGGATATGAAGACAAAGCTCGCCACATAATTTACTGAGTAAGAAAAACCTTTTTTAATGGACAAATTCACCAAAAAATGGCGAGTTTGAAAATGTATAATGTATTTATTTTTACCAGATTTCGTGGTTGTCCATGCGTATAATGATTGCTTGTGTAACGTAATTATAGTAAAAATACAAATGTTAAAATTCACGGTCTTCCTTTTATTTGTGACACTATGTTATTTTGCAAAAAATAATCCTTTTGATGAAACCTTTTGATCGGTATGATAAAACTACAGGATGATTATTTTTTCTCGTGGAACAAGTTCGATTCCCGGCCCAACCATTCAATTATTTAAATATCTATGAATGCAGTTCAAATTGTTTTTAAAATTCAAATAATGTCTTCTTTCAGTAAAATGTTCTATCTACAATATTTAAGGTACATTCCCCCCATGTAGCATCGCCGTGGGACGCCCTGTATATATTAGTTGCCGAGCAACTTGAAAAACTGTTGCTAAACAGCCGGCTCAGAAATCAAGCGCAAAAGGCTAAGTCTGAATATAACTCTTCCTCTACGCTATACCTCACTTTAGAACCCCACAGTTATCACCTCGTGAAAAACCTTAAAAATTAAAATCTACATTTGACCCATCTAACTACTCCTTGACAATTCAAATCGCCTAAAAAACCATTAAACTAAACGGTTAAATCCTCAAAAACCAGGATCTAAACCAACAGCCCTGTTTATTTATTTATTGATTTACACGGCCGAAGACTAGTTACATAAATCCTGTTGACAGCGCGCCACTACATCAGAAACAGGATCCTTTAAAACAGCTTTACAGATTCGTATAACACGAAAAGTACGCCCGAATAAATAAATTCGTTTAACAAAAATCTGTTCCCTCTCACTAGCCTGCGTCCAGAGACGTATCTAGGTTGGAATAGGTGGGCCCCGGATGTCTTTCAAATTTAAGGATAAAATAAATGCAACTTTCTTTTTTTATCTTTAAAAAAAACTTGCTTGACATAAGATTTTTTCTTGTGTCGGATGCGTTTACAAACATATAAACTTACATACACAAATAACCAGACTTGAAACAAATACCTGTTGATAATACAAAATATTTGTCTTGTGATGTAATGTAACGCCAACCGTGTCATCAGTCAAGTATTTTACTGTTTATTTATTTATTTGCATATAAACTTGTAGGTATACATTATTCACAAATATAGGATGTATAAAGCTATTAGGTATTATAAGGCAGGACATATTGAAACTTATTATAGAAAATATATTGTTAAGATCTGTAGCTTACATATGCCCACAATAAAGATACTTTGTCTTTGACTTTGATAAGTTATTAGTGTACCCAGTTTTTATATTAAACAAACTCACACAAGGGACCGCAACTTTTCGCCATGGGCCCCATTTCCACTCGCTCCGGCCCTGTATCCCAGCTAACAGTGGACATGACTGCGTGCTAGTTCGGCGCGTGATTTGCGGGAACTATTCATTACGGCGTGACGTGGCATGGCGCCCGCCCGCGTACCCGCGTCAACGACACGGTAATGTGGCCCTACCTTATTGAAAATTGTGGGGGATTTTGGATTGCAGACCCTCAATTGATTGATTGATTGAAAAAGGACGGCTAGATTTCTTTAATAGTAACAATAGTTATTGTTTCATATTTCATTTAAGAATTAGTCCTCTGTGAGTTCATTTAAACATATCGTGAAAGTCCGGAGCCTCATGTTACAGAGTGAAAACAAAACACTAGGAACATTCGTTATATTAAAAATGCTTATGGACTGTTTCAGGACTTCACAACAGCCGCTATTATCCAGATATATTCCAAAATGGAACAGAATTTGTATGGAATGATTTGCTAGTTATTTTAATCAGGACTTATGGGCAGAAATGTTTCAGAATTTACTTAAAACTTATCAGAGCGAAATATTCAAAGCTTTCCTTAAAAAAGTAGCGTGGTTACAGGATCGTTAATACAGAAATAAACCAAATAACGAATCTGACTGGGATAAAATACGTTAGGCATTGAGTTCACGCATGTACTTTTGTGCATAAAACTAAAATAAATAAATAAATACGTAAATAAAAAACAATTTTATATTAAGAGCATTATGAACCAACAGAAAAAAACCGTGCACAAAAATATCTTAGTGCGGCATCATCCTTAAGTGAGCAGTCTTAACCCAAATAAAAAGAAGTTTCAGTGACAAACTTGTCCGTGTTTTCCTTATTGCGTCGGAAAAGATACTGTTTTTCAATTTGCCAAGTTTAGTTTGAATCTTAACTAGCTCAAGTTTCCTCAATAAACGTTTGAAGAGAGGAAACCTCCAGAAACTTCGACTTACGATTAATTGAATAAGCTGTTCTGATAAATAAATGGTACGATGGATAAATAGGGGTTGAAGAAGTCCAATAAAGTTGCTCTTTTAGTTAAGTTTCAGTAAAAGGTCACATTAAAAAAGATGGAGAAACTTTTGGATATAATTCAGAACACCAAAGTAACGACAATGGTAAAATAAGAAAAAATAACGTACAAAGAAGAAAATCGGCTAATGAATATACACTAAAAATGCACACTTTAATCAATATTTCAACGACCAAGCGACAGCCGGCTGTCGCGCTGCTATTGTCTCTCTATTGTGTCTCGAACCACATATGTTCGTAGGTTTAATTTAGGACAAAATAAAAACACTTCAATCAGTGTTTTTTTTGCCTATACCTTTAGTTAAACGTACGGAACTATGAGTTTTCTGTCCATCTATTCTAATAGAAACTTTTAAATGTTAATCCGAACATTTGATCTTACAATACGGAGACCACTTATCACCAAGTGAGACAGCATGTTATCTTACAAAAAAGAATTAAAGTCTAGAAGGTGCATTTTGACTTTTGTTATTCATACAGTCTAAGGGCTCTTTCAATTGAGGCGCGGTAGCAGCTCTGTTGCCACGCATTGGCGGTACCGACGACGCCCGTACGGCTGCCGCACGATTTGTATGAAAACAAACGAACGTCCGTGCGTCGTACGGCAAACGTACCGCTACCGCACTGCAGCCGTACGACACGAAACGCATAAATTGAAAGAGCCCTAAGGGTCAAACGGCACACACAAAAATCTAGAAGAAACTAGGCTCAAGCCAATTTTGGGGCTCTGAAATCGCGTCTCAATGACCACTCATTGATAACTTTGACAGTGTATGGGAAAGTTTGACGTTAAACGTCAAAAACTCATTGATCACTAGATGAGGAGAGTACTGTCTCATCATAAACTTTTAATCTTTTGCCTTTTTAATATCTCTAAGGGAAAATTCCAAAAATATTTTAACTGATTAAACAAACCAACGATCCACCCTTGGCAGTCGCTTACAGCAGCGATAAAGAAAAACCTAATAAAGAAATGTCACTGTGACAGTAATCTCCATAGAAGAACATACAGACAGACAAAGAAATTTGCTCCCGCTGTAGGAAGTCTATTCCAAGTTGCGCCAAGTTTTTCCATCTGTTCTCACCTCTACTTGGCTCTGCCAAGTTTTTGTTTGAAGGCAAGACTGGAGCTTTTGCGAGTTAGGTTTAAATAGTTTGGTTTAAGTTAAAAAAGTTTTTTTTTGGTAAAAAATTTAAAAATATTCAAATTGTTGGTATTACCGAGGGTATGAAAAAGTAGATGCATGTGTGTAATGCAACAAAACATCTATAGATTTCTCAAATTAGAAATACCTGCCTCCTTAGACAAGTGGCATTGTGGAATAGATGGTGGAATAGATTGTCAAATGTATGGAGATGTTACAAGATGTTAAAAGCTTATGTCAATGTGAACCCCATACATTTGACAATCTACAATCTATTCTACAATGCCACCTGTCTAGAGGAGCTGATCGTACTAAATGTTAACTACAACCCGTTGCCAAGGGCTTCGCTCGCCTAAATAAAACTAATAAATTATAAACTATTGAAAAAGAAAGTTTGTGAGGGTGATGTTTCCACTTTCACGCAAATACTACTAAAGTAATTTTATTGAAACTTTACAGTAATACGGTCAAGTTAAAGAGAAAGCCACAATTTTATTCACTCAACCCTCGCACGACTCAAAACCAAAAATCTAGTTCCCCTTAACCACCATTACATGAATATCCCTCCCTGCTAATAACACGAAACAGTACATAAACAATAACGAACTACAATAGCGCCTGAACGTAATTAACCTGATGCAATATAAGATGACTCGACCCTGCGACCCTCACGGTCGCACGCAGGTTGAACTTCTCTGATAAATGTAGGCAGGGGTGCTAGAACTCTTAATTACAGGGTATATACTCTGTTGTACAGTTAGCAGCGAAAGGAAAATATTTTTAAGTTTATACCAACTCGACTTAAACCTTGGAACACGTGATTAGACACAATAGAATGACAATAGCAGCGCGACAGCCGGCTGTCGCTTGGTCGTCGAAATGTAAAGGGACAAAAGCTTTTTAAACGTAAGCGTTTAAAATTACGGAAGTAAAACCACAGGCAGTGAGATTTTAACTCTTAAATTAAGTGGGGGGGGGGGGGGAGCTCAGAGGCCGTCAAAGATCTCGTCTATATCGCTATTAATAATAGGTGCATTGGCTTTAGTAACCTAGTCTACTGAATCCAGCCACAGTTTGTTTTCGTCATAAAAAAACTATACAAAATTGCGTTTTTGTATGTAAAGTATGTAGTGTTGCCCAAATGCAAGAACAAGACGAGACTTAGCCAGTCTTGGTCTTGGTCTTGCGCCAATACACCTGGTCTTGGTCTTGGTCTTGGTCTTGCGCTCCCAGTCTTGGTCTTGGTCTTGGTCTTGCAGCAAGAGTCTTGCAAGTCTTGCAATTACCTATTAGTCTATTACTATTTAATAAAGTTTACTTTAAATCTTAGAAAAACGTATTAGAATTGGAACTTTGTGAGCTTGAATTAACATAGCCATAGTAAAGATTTTATCCTAATCATAATACTACTTGCGTGATCAGTATAATGTATTCATTTTCATTCTAAGCACTCTGAAACTTATTTATTCTTTGGAACACCTGTAGGTACTCTTAAAAAAAAACGAAATTATTTTGCATGAGTATACCTACGCCCTATGGCGGCAATCAAATAGTGTCACAAATGTTATGATTTCGGCGTGGCGGTAACGATTGTTTTAGATTTCAAAAGAAGCCGCCGGCGCGTGTATCATAACCATGTACTTCCGAAAAGCGGCAAATTTCTTTGAGAAGTAAGTACAAAACCTTTGATGCCGCATTATCAAAGTGCCGATGGTTAAAACATAACTATGCATGCACTCAGTTTGATTTTAATAGATATTTTTTTATTCGCTATGTTTATGGTATTAGTCGTAATGCGCATAGGTCCAGTTTTTCATATTCTTTGATACAGTTTTTTGCGTCTCATAGAATTCCTAAGCGTACCTACCTATACACCGAACTGTTACACCTAACTACTCAGTGAAATAGCGCTAAGTCCTAGCTGCAAGACGCAAGAGTCTTGCAGGCTATGTCTTGTTCTTGCTCAAGTCTTGCACGGTCAGTCTTGGTCTTGGTCTTGCTAAAAATACGCGGTCTTGTTCTTGGTCTTGGTCTTGCAAAAACGCAAGAACAAGACCAAGACTGCAAGACCAAGACTGAATTTGGGCAACACTAAAAGTATGTTCTCGATACTATTAAATAAATAAATAAATAATAAATATCCTGGGACAACTCACACACGGCCATCTGATCCCAAACTAAGCAGAGCTTGTACTATGGTAACCAGACAACTTACTGATAAACATACTCATATAAATTATAAATAAATATACTTACATATTATAGATAAATCACACCCAGACACAGAACAAACAATCATGCTCATCATAGAAAGTTTGTCCTGGGTTTGAATCGAACCCACGACCTCCGGCTTATCAGTCAGGGTTACTAACCACTAGACCAACAGACCAGTCAAAAACAGTGTTCTACCTACACAGTTAAAATTTCCACCGAAACAAAGAAAGAAATCAAAATCCAGCTAATTATCACTTCAATTTAAAAAAAATCATCTGTTTCGCTGACCGTACTCCACACGGATCACCGCGAAGCTGCAACACGACCGCACAGAGAATTAATTAAAAAGAAACTGCGAAATTGTTTTTTTGTTCCTATTTGCGTGGGGGACTTTGACGATGAAAAACTTGAGCCTGCTTTGCAATATCCAATCTATTGATGTAAGTATAATATCTTGAAACAGAATATTTGTTAAAATAACCGAATATCAGTAATCCAATACAAAGTAATTGTAAAATTTAAAAACTCGCCTCGTAAACGTGATATTAAATCTTTAATTCCTGAATTTATATATTTTTAACGTATATTTTTGACAGCTTTGACATTGATGTCCCTGTACCTAGCGATTGACCATACCCTGCGGATTAACGAATACATTAAATAATTAGTTCAATATTTGTTCTATCGAAATATGCATAACACGTAATTTGTTCCGTTTTAGTTTTTACAAAAAATTACTTCTTCTATAACAGTTAGCCAGCGATGTACTTTTAAATTACGCATTAAAAAAAAAACAAAATCTATATAGGCGATTATAGTGTTTCAAATATAAGAAGTGCATTTTGACACTTCTAACCTACTGAAGAATAGGGCTTGGGTTAAAAAAATCGATTACTACAATATCCGATTTATACGAGATATTGATTTCATTTCTTTATAATTTATAATCGATTTAAGTTACAGATTTATTTATTTTATGACTGTAAATTTCTGAATTTTAGATGAAAAAAATTCTCAAATTCTCACTAGCCAGTGTTGCCAAATTAAAAGAAAAATTTTTTTTTGTCAAGACTTGAGCACGAGCGTTTTTGCTTTTAAATATGCTTTTTCGTTGACATTTAGAAATCATCAAAAATATATTTAAATAATAAATGTCGCTTTCATTGAAAACGATCGTTATTAGTAAGTTCGATTATTCGGTAATTTTTAACGATTATTGGATTATTATTGGTATACAAGTGCATTTGAAGAGTCACAACACTTCGGTATCGTACTTTACTACGTGACTTTGACACGACGTCGAGAAAAAATATTATTTATTGTCAACAATGGTTATATTGCTTTGTTTGAAAATTTTTAATGTAAATTAAGTGATTAAGAATTGTGCAGTTTGTGATAAAATGAAAATAACTTTAAAATTACGTGGTTTTACACAAGATATAAATGTCAATTTTTGAGTTACGCTTGTACAAAGTTGTGTCGTCATGAAAAGTATGAAACGTCAAATTGCACTTCTTATATTTGAAACATTGTAGTTCTACATTAACTCTAATTTATTTATCTACTTTTTACTTATAAAATTCATTACTTTAAGTTAAAAAAAGACAATACAAAGAAGAAAACCTAGCGATGTATTGTAAAATAAATGTCATTGCATTTTTGCAAATGGCGTCACAGATCGCCATTTTGAAAAAAAAATGGCCGCCATATTTGTGTGGATAATAATAATTTATTTACTTCTTTGTATTGTCTTTTTTAACTTAAAGTAATCAATTTTATAAGTATAAAGTAGATAAGTAATTAGAGTTAATGTAGGACTAATCGCATAACTAGATTTTGTTTTTTTTAAATGCGTAATTTAAAAGTACATCGCTGGCTAACTGTTATAGAAGAAGTAATTTTTTGTAAAAACTAAAACGGAACAAATTACGTGTTATGCATATTTCGATAGAACAAATATAGAACTAATTATTTAATGTATTCGTTAATCCGCAGGGTATGGTCAATCGCTAGGTACAGGGACATTTGACATTGTGTTCATTTTTAATTTACATATTGTAATCATGTTTATTAGATAATTTAAAAATAATTAATTGATATATAGGGTGACTTGTAATTAGTGTGCGATACTTAAACACGTGTTTGTGCTCATGATAACCTCATGTTTAAGTGTCGTACACTAATTGCCACCCTGTATAAAACAACCTTTTGGAATGGGCGACTAAAATCAACTAGGTATTTTTAATTGTAATTGACGTTCCAAAGTGCCTTCATGGTCTAATGGAAACAAATAATTTGACTTTGCTTTGCCCGTATTACAGTAACTGTAACTAGGGTTGCCACCCGTACTTTATTATAAAGTATTGTACGTTATTTTAGATAATTGTACTTTTTACTTTATGAGAACAATAAAGTACACGAAAATACTTTATTTCGCATGATTTGATTTCTTCGATATTTTGGTTTGAAACATAATAAAAAAGTACATAGTATTAAATAAAAGAATAAATTATACTTTTATTTAATACTATGTACTTTTTTTTCTGACCTATACTAACCAATGTACTTTAAATGCAAAATAAAAAGGTGGCAGCCCTAACTGTAGCCGTATCTGTATGAAAAGAGTATCCGTGGTGTATCTTTCTTATTCGTCTCTATTCGAATAGAACAACTATTTTTCTATTCAAGCCAATACTTTACACAAATTCTTCAACTTTATAGTATAGATTACAAACTTGCATGCCTTTTATAATAGTTTATGCTCCATTTATTATATCGGTACCTACACATACAATGGACATAATTACGATATCAATGTGTAATATTGTTGAAATTACCGCGTTAATAATTATTTGCGTCGAGATTTTTTATTATATTTCCAATACCAGCCTGTTACTGTCCCTTTGCAAAACAAAAGCCTCTTCTCATATAAAGAAGGCAGGAGCATCACTACGCTTGCTTAAGGCGGATTGGCGATTCCAGAATTTCAGATCTTTATTCCAGATTTCTGCGCGATATTTTTCTTTACTGATTTCAGAGGGGCTAATGAAAAAATCACAAATTGATAAAGTCATATTGCTTTTCGTCAAGTTCCAAAAACGCTCGCAATCTGCACCCAAAAGCTTGAAACACAGAACTGATGCATCACTACATATAACAAAACTATACTTACGTTCACTTAAAAACATAGTTTCTGAAAACGAACAAACTATAGTCGTCTTATAAACAGCATTAAACTACTGGTGGACAATCAACAACACACAACAACAAACAAGAACAATTGAACACGCGTAAGTAGGCCATTTTCCTTACAAACTACCTTAATTTATAACTGTTGTTTAACCCTCAACTACTGACGTGTCGTTTTATTACACCACCATTGCGTGCAAGCGTGGTGATCAATGCTTTCGCCTTCTCTGTATGAGAAGAGACTTTTATTTTTTGACAAGCTTATTATTTTTTTGCATTGCGCTACGAAAAAGAGCAAAGCCGTAATTATTTTTTTTTGGTAATTATTATTAAAGATGAGGGTGAATCCGCGAGAGCTAGTTTGAAACAAACAAAACGTTAATTGTAATTAAAATCACATCAATGAAAATTAAAAAAAAATAAGTTACAATTCTATGTGATTACTGAAATAATGTGCAATTATTATTGTTGTAAGGTTTTTCTTAAAATATTTATTACAAAATGTTACATCGGCATCGCATCAATAAAGCATCGTTGAAATAAAATATCGTACTATTGAAATATCAGCACCGTGTTTGATATAATAAAAATCGAATCATCAACTTTCTAAGGCATGTAGGTATCCCATTATAATAACTATCCCCCGCGGTTTAGCAGCGTTATATCAGATCTTACGTTACTGCTTTGCTCCCGCAGGTCATAGCGTAATGTTACGTAGCCTATTCGTTATTGTAAAGTTTCAACAAAATGCGTTCAAAACTTTTTGCGTAAAAAAAGTAACAAACATCTAACTATTTATCGATCCTCACAAATTTTGACATTTATAATATTAAGTAGGATGATGAAATACGTTCTACCAGTTTATAAAACCCCACTAAAGAGTTTTCACATCTTTAAACTTACGTTTTAAACTGGCCGTTATATAAAAAAAAACAGGAGACGGCCATTATTTATTGTAAAAAATAAGTGATTAAAAATAATCGCAAATGGCGATTCTAATTTTTTTCACGATAGAAGGCCAGCAACTCTTGTCAAATAATGAATCCAAGAAGATCCAATAACAAGTGTTGAAACTTTTTTTTAAATGTTCGATAGTATTAGAGGTTTTTCCGTAAGGAGTCTATAACCATAATAAAAATATGAGTACCGACTATCGTAATGCTGGCAATATGTGATCAAATAAATTTATTTAATTTTTTATTTTATTTGTCTGTATAAATAATGGCCGTTACTTGTTTTTTTTTAACTTTGCCCCCTCTTTCATTTAGAAGAATTTCCAAAAATAAAATTTTAATCGGAGATGTGTTTTTAGGCTTTCGTCATACAAATAATACATTTTCCATGTTTCAAGTCGCTACGATCAGCGGATTAAGCTGAGCGTTGATAAGTCAGACAGTCATTCTTTCAGGACGAAGCATTTTATTTTATAGTAATGTTAAGCATTATTATGCGTAAGTTGTGTAAAGCGAGGCGAATAGTATTTTTCACACAAACGCAAATAGACACATCGCTTAATTTTACATTACGTCGCGAACACCATTTCCAAATTCCAGGACCCCCTAAATCCTAGCCACATTGTAACCAAAATCTCTGCTCCGACCTCCATTGTGAGGTCGATCCACACACCGCGATTCCTAAAAGGCATCCCTGAAATATTCCCGTCACCCGGCTCGTAGGTAAATTACGACTACATAAATTACTGTCAGAGATACGACCTGTCACGGTTTCGTGATGTGTAAATCGACCCTCGTCTCAATGGAATAGAGGCGCCATGATGGTTGGATCAGGTGACGTAATAGAATAAAAATCTGAATGTCTTGCGAGTGATAGGTTTTTGAGATAGGGTTTATTTATTTATTTATTTTATTTGGCTCTTCAACAATGAGTACACTGTTACATTTGTGATTGTACATTCAAGCTTAAGTCTAAGTGCCTCATCACTTATAGAAGAGCACCACATGCAAAACTAGGGTAATTAAGTATATAATTCAAAATTTACCTATTAATATTTGGATTGACTACAATTTTTTTACTAATTACTAATAACGATCTACGTAAGAGCGATCTAAGAGAAAATATTTTTTCAATTTAGGCACATTTATATTAAACAAGTCTATATTTTCATGGTGTTTCTCGTATACAATATACATTCTGGACAGTGAGCAATGCTGTCTTAAGTTGGTGTGACATTTTGGCGTGCTGAACAGTTTTATATTAGATCTTCTTGGTAGGTTTCGTGGCACATGGAAGGATACCTTACGGAGCAACTCGGGGCAGTTCAAAGAGCCTGTTACAAGTTTTTGAAGAAAAAATAAATCAAACATATCTCTCCGTTTTTCTAATGAGACCATTCTGAAGTGTGTTAATCTATCTTGGTAAGATTTGAGCCTTGTCTTCATGTTACAGTAATGGGTGAGATGCCATAGGAACCTTTTCTGCAGTCGTTCGATACGGTTGATGTGTACCTTGTATTTAGGGGACCAGACAACACTGCAGTATTCAAGTTGGCTTCTGACCAGGGAATTGTACATGAGTTTTTTTGTTTTGATTGACATTTTTAAATGTTTTGCACTCCCTCATAACGAAACCAAGTATTTTTGTTGCTTTTAAAACAACTGAGTCAATATGTTCTATAAAACTTAATTTTCTATCGAATTGTACGCCCAGGTCACGTATAGATTCAACTTCTTCCAGCTGTTGACCGTTAATGTTATATAATGTAGGTATGACGTTTATTTTTTTGGTGAATTTGATATGCTTACATTTTCCGATATTTAATGACATTTTATTATGCTTACACCACTCATTCAGTCTATCCAAATCACACTGGAACTGAAACGAATCAGCAGGCGTTCTAATCTCTTTGAATGCTTTAAAATCGTCAGCGAATAGGTATATTTTGGAATTCAGAAAGCACCTATGTATGTCATTGATGAAAAGAATGAATAAGGGCGGTCCTAAATGAGATCCCTGGGGTATTCCGGAAGTGGCTATGTATGCATCTGAGTTGCAGCCATCGACCACAACTCTGAGCGTCCGCTCCGAAAGATAAGACTTAAACCAACTCAGCAAGGGATCCGACACACCATACATTTTCAGCTTAGCGACAAGTAAGCTGTGATCGACTGTGTCGAATGCCTTGCTGAAGTCGGTGTAGACTGCATCGACCTGAATACGCGCATCCACCGCGTCGATAATACCCTCTGCGTATGTCACCAAATTTGAAGCTGTTGACTTACCTCTTATAAACCCATATTGGTTATCTATTACAAGTTGTGACATATGTCTGTACAGTACAGGACATATAAGCGCTTCAAAAACTTTAGCCAGTACAGAGAGAATAGCTATAGGCCTATAGTTAACAACATTAGAACGGTCACCGCTTTTGAAAATGGGCACGATTCTAGTTTCCTTCCATGTGCTTGGAAAAATACCCTGAAGTAATGACCTATTGAAAATAATACTCAATGGTAACGTGAGACAGTTTGATAACCTACAAACAAATAGGGATGGAACGTTATCAGGGCCACTGCCCTTATTAACATCTAGCCTTTTTAGTTCTTTAAGGATCTGATCCTGGGATATTGTAATTTCACTTAAATTATTATTACTTAAGCAGTCGCTATAATTCAAATGCACCTCACTTTGATCTAAACGATACACTTTAGAAAAATGACTAGCAAAATAGTTACAGATTACATTTATATTGTCTGAACTGTTTTCACCGTCTGTCATACTGCAAGGGTAATTACTAGCTCCACCTCTTTTCATCTTTAAGTAACTCCAGAAATACTTTGGATTTGATGTAATCTTGTCCTCAATATCGGCAATGTATGCTCTGTAGCAAGAAGTAGCCATAAGGTTGCATCTTTTTCTTATTACTCAAAGGCAACAATATCCAAGGGATTTTTGTATTTTTTAATTCTAAGTCGCAAGCGGTTTTTTTCATTTAATCGTTTAATGAGTTCCCTTGAAAACCAGTATGGGTTGATATAAAAGTAGTGTTTGTTGTAGAAGAGATCGCATAAAGCCCTAACCCGACACGATATCATCATCAACACCTCTAGGACACTAACTACCAATTAAGTATATTAACCAATTATATTAATGTTATCTATACAATTATTTAGAATGGTAAACTAACTGATTGCTGATAAAAAACCACTGGTTCCAGGCACATGAAATTTGAAGGGGGTGGGTAAATAACTATCCACTAAGAAATAATTTTTGACAATTCCAACCCCAAAAGGGGTAACATAGGAGACCTAAGTTTTAACTTCCACGTGGGCAAAACCGCAAGCGAAAGCTAGTAAACACATAAAAGAAACTACAACACTCCCTTTCTCATAACGAACCCTAAAAGCAACAACACTCAACTTGCAACTTTCCACATTGAATTTTTTATCACACTGCTTTCTTGAAAAGATTCCTTATCCTTATCTCGGCAAGTACTTAACCCTTCTGTACACCAGCTTTAACCGTGTGCTGGGAAGCTAATAACCGGAGCCGTTTGCAGCGGAATATCCTCGGGATTCCGCTCATAAACAGATAATCACTCCGCTGCCATATCACGGGTACGGCTTTGTATAGTATAGAGCGGAGGTTGGCAAACATTTTTCGGTTGGTGGTGCGTTTACGGGTTTGGTACTTTTGTCGTAAGTTTGTGACGTCTATATGTTGCGCGCTGTAGCAAGGTGCGGGTGACACTTTCAGTAACATTTCATTTCACTTTAGAAAGTTGCAGTGTTTTATAAATTATGACTTTATTAGTTCAGCTGTACCACATTACTAATATACTAAATCATTAATAACTGTAGTAAATTAATTTCAACCCAACCAAAATGTGCTATTCCACAATTAAAATTAATTTGGAATAAAAATTAAGCAAAGTGTTATTCGTATAACGTAACGCCTTCGACGTAATTAGTGATGGGATGTACTGTTACGATGGAATGTCGATATTTTATAGAATACTAGACTAGCCGACCCATGCCCACTTCGTTGGGCGGTAAACATTTTAACTTGTGATGATATTATGAGTGTGGTTCGGCTAGTACTGAATGCTATGAATTAAGTATCTCTTGACTACCAAAAGGAGAGTTTTGTTTTTATTGCATATCAGAAAGATGCTGCGCACGTTCAGCGCTAAATTCCTGAGCACGGACCTGCGATGTTCTCACATCTGTCTCATGTTTGGCTAGCGAGCCGCTGAGAGCGTTCAGGTATAGACTCCCTATCCCTTGTTGCAAAGACATGCTGTCTTAAAAATAGAACAAAAATGTTGTCACGAAAAAAAACATAAACCCGATGGTCCCATATAAATTTTATGGTGATCGGTTCAGTGGTTCTCGAAAAATTAATCAAAAACAAAAAAAAAATCGACAAAATATACATTGACGATATAATTGCGTTACTTCAAGTTTCTATTTTCGTTTTATATGTATTACTTTGAGAGATACTGTAAAACACAGTCAGACATTGGGTCTCGACACTAAAAAGTTAAAAAAAAAATATCTTTTTCCAATAAAACACTTCAAAAACTAAAAATACAAAAATAACTAAAATTTCGGAAGTCTGTGGCAACACAAATTAATTGGCAGAAGAGAAGCCACCGACTTCCCAAATTTCAGTAATTTTTTTATTAAAGATTTTTTATTAGTACAAAGATAGTTATGTATAGCCATAAAACATTTAAAAGTTAAAATTGAATAACACAATAATTTTCGTAGTATCGATAACGATAAAGTGAATTGCATATCGTCCCTAGTCTTGTGGTACTGACTGATGTCAACGTCATTCAGGCAGGTGTCACCCGCACCTTGCTACAGCGCGCAACATATAGTAGTATTTGTTTAATTCACTTATAGTTGCAAACAAATGATATTAGGTAAGGTAGTTTAGAAACAACACTTCAAATAGACCCTAATATAAGATTCACGTGTACATTTCGAGTGGGTTTAAGAGAGTGTTTATTTTAAAAATTTGTAAGTTTTTAGAAAATTTATGGCAACTAGTTTTACGGCGGTTTTCAGGGGATAAGTTTTGATTGCTTCACGGAGCCCCCCTCTTTTCTCTATCACTTTGAGAACCCCTGGCATACAGGCATAAGTGTGGTAAATATACTTATGTATTTTGACGTGACAACGTCTTATAAATTGGTTTGCCGGGTGACACTTCAAGAAACTGCGTTACGCTCCGCTCACGTTATGCGCTCACAATGAGAGCGAGTGAGAGGCACGCGTCCCTTCCACTCGGGCATGGTTAGCCCGCCTAAGAGCGAGAGAGACAGACATAAAAAGTGAAAGGCACGCGTGCCTCAGTCAACGTCAGTAAGTCGTCACGTAAAACTTTCGCCCGTATACCGACTTTACAGGCAACCAATTTTTTTTATTGGAGGATACGTTCACGTAAAAATTATTATTAAAGTATTTAAATGCTGAAACCAGGTTCAAAATAATACTAAGTATTGAAAGAGAGTCATAAGGTCCCCCAAGCGTATATTGTATTCATAATCTTTCGTTTCAGTCATGATTTTTTCTTTGCAAAACTCGTAGGTAATAATGTAACAAAACTTTTCTTTCACAGTAGATAACTTCAAGGAAAAAAGGAAGCACATAACGAAGTTCTACATCTATTAGTTCAGTTCTCTCTGCGCGCCAATGGCGCTCACCATGTGTAATGTAATTAGTTCATCCACGAGGCGCAATAACACACCAATGATATGATGCAGTTAGGGTGCATCCACAAGAGATATGCGAGGAGACTCTAAGGCAAAGACATAAGACATCAATTAAAAAAAAAACATAAAGAAATTGGCCGATTCATCCCACATGTAATTTCTTCTTTTTCTCTATCTATAATTTTTATCTCTCTCTAATGTTTATATTTTGTATGTATGTATTTATTATTCGTTTTTTTTTTCTCTTTTTACTTTAATATCTTCGAACCTACCATGTTTTGTCTCTACATCACCTTAAGGTAGACTGGTAAAAATGCCTAAGGCAATTGTGCAATGTTTTTCTTGTGCATAAAGCTTTAATAAATAAATAAATAAACATCATGCCGTCAACCTACGGGAACAAAGAAGTAACTAAAAACGCGAATGAAACCGCGACGGACAGCATAATTATAAGAAATTCGCCTATATTATTCAAGAATGAAATTTAATTTAGATGTATTTGTATAGGTTATCAGAACAAATAAAGGACAGGGAGAAAGGACGATAAATTGGAGAATAATACTCAAATTGTTTCATACTTTTGTTCCCTAGAAAGACATGTTCAACACTACATGAAGGTCGAGAACTATTCTAGAGAACTAGTATAATATTCCAACATGAGTTCCTAACAAAGTTATGTCCGAGGATCGTCGTAACTGTGTTAACGTCATGACGACGCATATTGTGTCCTGTGTAATATTCTGAAGATTTTAGATCTTCTCTATATCTGTCTTATGTGAGCAGTAAAAAGGAATTTTGGAAATTCATTCCCTAAACAACTGGTCTGCTGTCAAAAATGTCACAAATGTCAGTGTCACTGATGATACTGTTGTTTAATCTGTGGTTGTGGTTCACTTAACTGAACTGTGGACATCGAAGTCGTTGCTCATCTTATGGTGGTGGACATAGACCACCATAATGGCGCATCCACACATGCCGCCGGCTTATGCCGCCGGGTTTCAGACCGCATTACCGCTGAATGCAGGCCGCCGGCTTTACCGGCTTTACCGGTTGCCGGCGGCCTGCAGATCCACTCCGTATCGAAGCCGCAAGCAAACTGCCGTCGGCATCCAAAAGCCGCGCGTGCCGCGGCTGAGATGCGGCAAATGCCGGCGGCACGGCCGCCGGCCATGACGCCGGCCGTGCCGCCGGGCATGTGTGGATGCGCCATAAGATGAGCAACAGTAAGTTGATAATTTAATTACATACCCTGACTAATTAATTACCTAATTTAGCAACGTAGACGATGTAAACGATGTACGCTGGTAAAATAAGGGAAGAACTTGAAGCTTTCACTTTTAAATTACATCCTCGTGAGCGAAAAACGCTAGCGCTATTATATTTATCTGTAATTTGGTTTGACAACTATTTATATTTGACATGTGTATATTATGTTTTTTATCGAAGATGACTTGTATGTAAGAATATCTTAGCAATAAAATACTATCTTATATATAAAATTCTCGTGTCACAATGTTAGTTACCTTACTCAACCGAAACGGCTTTACCGATTTTTACCAATGCATATTCAGTAGGTCAGAGAATCGGCTACTATCTTTATTTTTTGATACCTCTAAGTGATAAGGGTTGTTCACCCTTAACATTTTTAACGCGGGTGAAACCGCGGGAATCAGCTAGTACGACTATAAGTACGTAACGATTGTGAGATGTATAGTTTGATGTTTGTATTCACGCTATAACGCTTGAACGTAATTAGCATTTTAAGCTCACATAGGTATAATAATAATTTACCGCAACACAAAAGATATCTTTTTATCCCGTTTTTGTGTTCCCATGGGCTAATCTATAATAATACACCAAGTTTGACATAGAAGAAGCTGCGTGGAGAAGCTAGTACATTAATATTTTGCTTTTATTGTCCTGCCAATTTTGTAGAGCACCTAGGCGAGCTGCCTACAAATTGGCAGCCATTTTAGGTAGACTTTATTAGTCACTTCTATTTTTCAGGAGATGTAACGTAAAGAAAGCAACACCTTTTATTAAGTAGCCGTGCCTGAGTCTACGTGAAAAGTTTTTAATATTTCCAGGTGAAAGGTTAACTCTATGTCATATTACAAATGATATTAGTTTAGCTGTCAATTAAACTCCCAAGTTTTAGACCTTGTTTTGATCCCGTTACGTGGGGTCGTATTTCTCAGTTATGCGACATCATTTGACCTTCTTCAATTTTATTAACCTTTCGACGACCAGGTGACAGCCGGCTGTCGCGCTGCTATTGTCTTTTAAGTGTGTCCTATTCCACCTTAGAAGACTTAGTAAAAAGCTTTCTCCATCTGAATGAAGAATAATAAATAGAATCCTCCACCTGGGCACATATCAAAATTTTACTTGTGCGATGTAGGATGACAGTTATAGTTACAGTCACAAAGTCAGAAAATAGACTAAAGGTCATAGCTCATTACAGCCACCCGGCAGCCACTCCGCACCGACTCGCCTCCTGCGGCTAGTATTCTTTATATGGACTTGTATAGGCATGCGCTCACTATATCAACTCCGTACCGTCACCGGATCGCCTCAGTTATAAGGCGAGTCGGTGCGGAGTGGCTGCCGAGTGGCTGTAATGAGCTATGACCTTAAACGGACAAATAAGGCTGGGTGAGATATCTCTATCCAAAAATTATAATTGATTCGATATCTTTTATCTAACTTGCTAAAAGATCATTTTGTGAAACGATTTAGTATAAATAGTTTATCTGAGGAAACGAAAGACTATAACAGCGTGAGCATGTTCTGAATAATTCAGATATCTCACATAGTGGGGCAGACCTTATGAAACTTTCCGAAGGGTTTCAAGTGAATGTGTGTAGTAATGGGATGGCTTAGCGAGTTTACAGGAATGCCTTGTTTTTAACGTAGGATTGTATTGGATTTTATACATTTCGTGGTTTTTCTAATAATAAATGAGCGGTTTATTTGCTGCATTGTACGGCTGTTATACCGGGTGGACGCCTTCAGTGAGTAAGTAGTAAGGTACTACGGTAACCGTTGCAAAAATTACATGTTTTTCATGTAATTTTTTTTTATTTATACTTCGAAAAAATATCTACAATTAACAAGGAAAATGTAATTTTACCCTCAAAAACTATATTGGACTAATTGTAGACGGAGTACTAGAAATTCTGAAATTGCAAAATACTTTTTTATTGATTTCAAATTAGTGCCCTTTTATGTATCACCTTGATAACCTTGCTATTTACAATGGTTGAAAAAGCAAGTTTACAAAGATACTGTCTCACAATATTAGAAAACAAAAACATTGATATGAATACCTCCAAATGACTTATTTGTGTCAAGAAAAAATGTTTATATAACGTCTTGTTTTTCATGAAAACTGATAAGTAATTTAGAAGCCTTCTCTTGTTACTATTTACCCAATATTTCTTTTATAAGAAAATATGTTATCTATGCCTCGCTGGTTTTCCCGCCATAGGCTTGATTCACACGACATTAGCGGGCCATCCACTAACGTTCATTCCTTCAGGCTTGTCCCGTCGTTCAATCCGTACAGAAATGCGACGGGATAAAATAAAACCGTTGAAGCCACTAACTAAACCACAATCCTTCGTTCTTTCCCCTGGCTTTATCACGACACGCCAGTCCGGCAGGAAAAACAATCCTTCAGTGACCATCCACACGTTTGTGTACATTCCTGTCACTTTGCATCTTGTCAGCCATACCGAGGGATTGCGCGTGTGTGGATGGTGACAATCCTCCTATTTTATGAAGATTGTTGTCATTTGAAAGGAATGCTCGTCATTTTGAATAATCTTTATGGATTATTTTCATTTTGCAACAATTATGTTTATATTTATCTTTATGTTTATGTGAGTGTACCTATATGTATTTATATATATACTACTATATTATGTAAATATATATATTTAATTTTGGTATTATTTTTGTACCTTTGCATTTTGCATCTACCATGATTTGTCTCTGCATCACCCTGCATCAAAATGCCTTAGTGTACGAACTGAGTGAAGAGCGTTCAGCGGAGCGTTGAGCGGAGCGTGCAGCGTTGCGTGCAAGTTGTTCTCGCGCCACTAGGTCGCCACTCAGGACACCTACGTATAAATGCATCTGTTTGATATGGACGCCGCACGCCCCGCCCTGCTAGACGCTCGATTTGAGCGGGCACTCAGGCCCTACACTTAGGCAGAACATATTTATATTTATAAACAGACACTAACTTGATCTCAGCGCGCGTCACGCCAGTAGCGACAGGACTGGTAGCGAGGTTTTATGCCGTCGTTCTTTCTTGCTCTTGCAAATCCACTGGTGTTCATTCCGTAAGGATTGTCGCGACGGTACGGGTGGCGGGATTTTAATACCGTCATTCTTTCTTGCTCTTGCAAATCCACTGGTTTTCATTCCGTAAGGATTGTCGCGACGGGATGGATGGTGGGATTTTAATACCGTCATTCTTTCTCGTTGTTGCAAATCCACTGGCGTTCATTCTGTAAGGATTGTACATTCCGGCAGGAATGAACGTTAGTGGATGGCCCGCTATTGTACTAGGCTGGGTCCGTTACCACAGGAGTTTTACGGATATTAATATTTTTAAGCGGTGTTTCTAACGGTACTTTTTTATATGATGTTATAAGGGCAGAATGAATAACCTGCTCATTCTCACATTACAAAATAAATAAATAATAAATAGTTTTGCAGCAAATTATTAATGTAGCTGCTATTATTATCAAGCTATGATAATAATAGCAGCTACAATAATAATTTTACAGTAAAGTATGAAGCGCCTTTTATTTTCTCATAGGGGGTGATGAAAAGTAGAGTGTATCACTCGGGCGCAAAATAAATTATTGGCTCGGGCGACGTACTTTGAATCCCTCGCTACGTTCGGGATTCTATTTAAGAATCCCTCGCAAAGCTCGAGATTCTACTCTAGAATCCCTCACTTCGCTCTGGATTCAAAAAACGCCCTCGCCGTAAAAATATTACTTTGCGCCCTTGTAATACAATCTACTATTTTATGTACTGAGAGAATAAACAGAACGTATTATCGACAACTAAAATCAGATTACGCTGTACCTTCAAGACGAACAGTATTACGGATACGATAGGAACCCTGTACATATACCAGATTACAGATTACACGTTGTAAGCCTCGCACACATCCAGAATCACAACATGCAAGTAATTAATCAAAATCACAAACTACACCAAATTCTCAGTTACAATAACAACATAACCGTCTATTATTGTGGAAGCTCGACAAAGCTCGACATAGCCTTGAAGAAGTATTAGCCGATAATTGTGTCGACACCGCTCCAGGAATAATCTACCCGTGAGGATTACAAGTAAATGTCGCGCGGTTTGCGGGTGCCACGCGGCAAACGCGGCAGAAACGCGCTAAAGACGCGGGGTCTATTGTCATCCTAAGTTTTGTTTGTGAGGAATTTTTAAAAAAGATTTATTGGGGGTACTTATATTTCCCTAGTCTTTTCCCAACTATGGTTGGTTTTTTCAGTCTAACCGGATTCAACCAAATATCAGTGTTTTACATGAAACCTAGATCAGACGTTGCGGAATGTTTATAATAGTTACCGTGACCCCGGAACCTAAACGGCAACCGAAGGAACATGAGTGGGTTTTAGTCAGTAAAACTCTGACGCTCCTACCGCCGCGCATAGGACGAATCCCACTCCAAAAAAAAAAATCTAGATCAGACATTCACTACCTATTTACTAGGAAAAATTATACCTTTAGTTTGACTGATTTAACACTGAGTACAAAAAATACATAATTGTATCAAAATTAGTACTTTGGCTTTGCAGTAAACACCTTTGACAGAGCCATCGCCATTCATAGTTATTGGTAATTTAAAAAAAACCTGTATAACACAACATACATCTTCTAAATAATCCTAAAAACTCCCTAAATCGTTACTATTAACTGACTAAGCAGACAAGATGGCTTCCGAGGATAATGTCAGTGTAAATTCCCGCCATAATATATGTAAATAGCGATCCCTTTCGTAATTGTGTAACTTGAGAGGCCCTCCGTATTCGAAGAGAGTTCTACCAACTTGAAGGAATTTGTGATTCTGACAGCTTACCAACGATTAAGGTTATCGGATAGAAAGAAGGGTTGGAATGAATGGAACCTCTTTCGATATGAAACTTTTTTACAAAGTGGGTGTAATGAATGTAAGGAAGCAATTATATCTGGGGGCACGGCAGTGCCCCAGCCAAGTCTCAAGCAAAGAGGGCACGGCCGTACCATCCTTTTCCCGAAGCGTTTCGCGGCTATTTCACCCACCCTGTATCATCAATGTGGACAAAGCTAGGAGTTCAGGTTTTCAATGACCAAAAGTAAGTATTAGAACAAGCTCAGCCTCAAAATTACATGACATTTGGACCAATGGCTTACGAGTTATGGACGATCAAAGTTACACCATTTTGTCACTCACTCACTGACCGATCATCAAAAAGCTAAGGTACTTCTAGCAGACTTAGAACCTTCAAAGGGGATTGGGCAAAAATGTATGGAGCTTGGTCCAAATTTCCACCACCAATAAGAACTATGGCATATGATAGAACACTGCGTACTGAATCATGATAAGAAGACCGCAACCAAAAATATTTACTCAGTAAAAAGTTATGAACCCATGAAAACTTTCAATTTAAAATATTATTATACTTCTTTATTTCACTATATCTTTTAAACTACTCTATTGATTTAAGTGTATGACATTTCGTTGTTATTTAGACGTTATTCTGGTTGATATAAGCTATATGACCTCAAAATAAAACTTAGTAGGTATATACTTCGCAACGTCGAAAAAATCAAACCCTATCATGTAAAAGAAAATCTAACCATATTATGATCAAATGAAAGGTCTTATACATATAAAATAGTTCACAATAGTTTTATTTATTTATGTCTCACAGTGTGGGGTCTGTCCTTAAAAGGGTCATACATCTCATAATTGGGCACGCCGTTATAGCGGCTGTAAGACCCCTCTTTGAGGAGTGGCTGGAGAGGCGTCATGGCACTCTCACGTTTCGCTTGACACAGGTCCTCACCGGACATGGTCAGTTCGGGAGGTTCCTGTGTCGGATTCGGGCGGAAGCGACGCCTGGGTGTCACCACTGCAGTAACGGTCGCCTGGAGGACACGGTCGAGCACACAGTTGAGGTGTGCCGCGCATGGGCGGAGCATCGACGTGTCCTCGTAGAGGCGATCGGCGGCGGTGACCTCTCGCGCCCGGCGCTGGTTCAGGCCATGCTTCGGGGCGAGACGGAATGGGATGCCGTCGCCTCCTTCTGCGAAGCAGTTATGCTAGTGAAGGAAGCGGCGGCGCGCGAGAGGCAACGACGAGCCTCTCGCCCCGGACTAAGACCCAGGCGAAGACGTCGAGAGTCGCAAGACGACTACCGGCCACCGTAGGCGCGGTTCTGCGGATGGCGAGCGATGGGTAGCTCGCCGCCCGGCTAGGACCAGGACCGCGTAGACGGCGCGTTTTGTTCCACGCGCGTCTCAAAGAGAAGGAGTCAGCACAGGAAGGGGCCCAACAGGGCCAACGCCTGCCGGGGTTGCGGAATGTTTATAATAGTTACCGTGACCCTGGAACATAAAGGGTAATCGAAGGAACATGAGTGGGTTTTAGTCAGTAAGAGTCTGACACGCCCTCCCGTCGCACCCAGGACATGACAGGACGTGGGCACAGTAACCCACAGTCCGCATTCTAGAAAGACAAGAACAGTAGTAGTGCGAAATGATTTCCTAACTACGAATCATTACATACGCCTAGTATTCTAGTCTTGCATGTGCGTGTCGCGATTGTCTTGCGGTGTAGTAGTGCAACATAGCATTTTCAGGTTTAATGCCAAAATCAACTATTTCACTAAATGTTCCATCTCTTGCTACTTCAATCTGATACACGCTACGCTAACGTTATCATTGTACACTTTGCAGATGACTAATTGAGCGCATTATAGAACAGAAGGAATCCGTTTTTACTGCTTTAAATATGGTAATGTGCGAAAAGAATAAACGGTTAAATAATTAAAAGTCGTATTATTAAAACAGTCATAACTTTTTTCTGAGTGAATATATTTTTTTGACCTAGTAGTCAAAATTGTATGGTATTTAGTCGACTTTAAGGTTACATAGCCCCCAACAGTGGTGGAAATTTGGACCACTTTTGCTCATTGTCTTTTGGCATTAAGATAAGTTATTAGGTACATATAAAGGAAAAATTATGAAAACGTTAATAAATTATATACATTAGTAAATAATAAGAAACAAATTTATATTTGCGGTTTTACGGAAGCATTATGTATGAATGTCGACTGCATTGTTAACTTTGTTCTTTGTTTATATACAAAAATTAATAAATTGGTTTATATTACCAGCGCGTTAAATCTAAAATCGATACGATAATGATACAACTGGAGTCCACCGATATTTATTACGTGTCCTGGATTAACGACCACAATCATAAACAGCCTAAAGAGTTGGAGACGACTAACTTGTACAGTTTCAATATTACGATATTGTTAAAACACGCCCAGTCGAGTGCTACGAGTTAAATGAAGGCAAAAAGTCTCTGAAAAGAAGAGCTAACCCATATTAAATTTAATCAATCACTTCTTCTACGACGGAGAACAAGTACCAGAGAAATTCTACTTCTCTTTACTTCTTTTATTCAAGTCATGGCGTTCCTCAGATGAACTCAAAATGGGGCGTAATACTTACACAGAAGCTTTCAAATTGGCATAGAAGGAATTGATTATTTCCACAATCAACTCATTCTTTAAAAAAAAAGTCATCATTCAATCGAGTTGTATGCACTCTTAAGGTCATAGCTCATTAGAGCCACCCGGCACCAACTCCGCACCGACTCGCCTCCTGCGGCTAGTATTCTTTATATGGATTTGTATGGGCATGCGCTCACTATATTAACTCCGTACCGCCACCGGATCGCCTCGGTTATAAGCCCTTCGCGCGCGGTCGGCGGGTGGGCCACTCGGTGACAACTCGCTGCTCGAACGCCTGCCTTGCGTTGACAACGCGCGGGCCACGAGTGGGCCGCGCGCTACCCGCGATTGATTTTATTAACAGACTACTCGAAAATCCGTGGACCAAGCGGCGTCAACTCGTTGACGCCTCGGCGTTCACTCGTTGACCGCGGGTTGCCCACTGGTTGACCGCGGGTGGTCCACCCATCGACAACGAGTTGACGCCGTGCGTCGAGGCGGTGCGGGGTGGCTGCCGGGTAGCTCTAATGAGCTATGACCTTAAGGGCATATAATAAAAGCCGTGGTTGCGGAATGTTTATAATAGTTACCGTGACCCTGGAACATAAAGGGCAAACGAAGGAACATGAGTGGGTTTTAGTCAGTAAAAGTCTGACACGCCCTCCTGCCGCACCCAGGACGGGAGCAGTCATTTGATGATTTCCCACTCCCCAAAAAAAGGGTATATAAAATATATGTTACTTTAACATAAATATCCATTTACGCTTGTCTGCGATATTTGACACATGTGACGATGAAAATGGGTGGTTCGGAAAAAAGCATCTGAGAGTTTTCGGGGATCTCTTACAGCTTCCTCCGGTAAGAGAAAATTTATCTTTTGAAAACCTTTAGACTGCTGAAATTAATAAGTTGTTAGGTTCCCTCAGTATGCCGACTCTGTGGATTGAACTATTTTTATACGATGAGCTTACAATTAAACTGCGAGAGCTCAATGATTCTGACTTTGTTGACAAGCTGAATAAAATAAGATTAGGTGTGACTACATAAAAAGACCGTGACTTACTCTCAACTAGGTTAATAATTCTGAAATTCGATTGAAATGAAAACAGATTAGCTGAAATAATTGAACACCTATCGAAACTTCCAACTGATGTCGTCAGTCGTATGCTAATAACCTACAAAAACATGTGTCAACATTTAAATACTGCAAGCTAAGATCTTGTAGTCTTGTTGGACTTGTAGTAATATAAGTCCGAAATCGCCAACTCGCCTTGAGCAAGCGTGGTGATTAATGCTCGTGCCTTCTCTGTATGAGAAGAGGCCTTTGCTCAGCAGTGGGACAGTTATAGGCTGGTATTATTATTTATTATTATCAAGCTAAGATCCCTCCCACACCCCGAAATAAAACTAACAGCTATAGCATAGATTGCCCAAAAGGAGCTCGTGAATGCATAAAAAATGAGGATGACGCCCTTATGACAGCAGGGCTATAGGAAAATATAATCATCAAAATAGGTGCAAAAGTGATGTTGAGGTGGAAGCTTAAGGTAGCCCGGGAAATTAAAATTTTCTTAAGTATTCTTGAAAATTGCAGCCTAGTGTCTAGGTGTGTATTGATATAGTATGATTTGCGACTATAATAGATATTTAGTTACAGAATTATAATCATTTAAATCATCAAATCAGCCCTCAAAGTGCATATAACTCGATTATTGGCTATTTCATGAGAAAATCATTCAATCGAGTTGTATGCACTCGATAGGGTTGTATTGATGATATTAATGATTATAATTTTGTAACTAAATACCTATTACAACCGCGAATCAATTTAGTTCAATGTACAGCCTACAGCCTGACAATGACCGACAAATTGCAAAAAACGTACGAAAGTTTGAATTTCGCGTTCTACCGTGAAGCATCCCCTTTTAACCCTTTCGCGGACGGTACTCGGTCACATGATATATGTAGAACGACACATCAGTTCTTCGTACAAAATGGTTAGACGTTTATTGACGTCGAGTCGTATTTTTTCGACACATTTGGTCAATAGCGGCACTATCGTTATCTAACGTCAACGTTTATAGACGCTCAGTCATTGCCTGTATAGCAGGTCATTCTCATTGCTCTACAACGTTTATTGACGTTGAACGTCTGCAAACGTCGTGCCGTGTTTGTAGGATACTGTAACATATAATTATGCACACAACGTCTACAAACGTCCAACGTTCGGTAACGTTGCTTTTAGATAAATGGTGTAAAGACGGCGATTCGGGTTCATTTCTATAGGGAGATAAACGGCAAACAGAATCTAAATCAAGGTCGTCTTGAGGTGAACGGTGAACAAGACCTATATCAGGATCAGCTTGAAGTAACTGGTGCACAGGCGGTAACTTAGGTTCATCCTCATGGGCACCTTGAGATGAACAGCAAAGAGGACGTAACACAGGATTATTTTGTGATAAACGGCGCATAGAACGTGATGCAGATTCGTCCATATAGTCGTTTTGAAGTAAATTTGTTACAGTATCATTAGATTGCCTTTCCAGGCGTTTAGCTAGCGGAAATATTTCCAAGTCTGATGAATCCGCAATTTCATAATTAGATTCATCATGTTGTTCGTTAGTACCCACATTATTTTCAGTTAGATTGAATGGAGAGCCTTGGCAACTAGAATGCGAGTCTTTATCATTGCTGTCGTCAAGATCTTCTGAGGCCTCTGAATCCGATTCTAAGCTCTGAATTGATAGTCAGAGCTCAGAACCACTTGAAACAGACCGAAAACTGAAACCATTATTAGTATTTTTAGATAGTACCTGCTTTTTTACCTTACCACGGCGTGTATTTTTTTTTGCATTTATCAATCTAAACAAGCAAGAAACACACTGATTAAATCCCTAGATAATGTACATTACCTTTCCGCTAGATAAACATCTAGTTACAACGTAATTCTGGTAGGTACCTGCGTAAAAAATCAAAGAAGCTGGTATGTACTTACATTAGTTACATTCTGTTATTACTCATTTAAAAGTCCGTTTAAAAAATGAATTATAGCAAAATGTAACTCTCTAAGGATGGTTTATCTGTTTTTACATAACGTATAATAAATAAACAGTCATAATATTATTATAATAATTACATTTTATGCAAAATCACTCTCAAAAACAACTGTAAAAGCAGCCGGTTCTCAGCGGCGCGCGCGCGCGTACCCCTAGGTTGACAGTGTGTGACCGAGGCAACGGGAATGTAGGGACGTGGGGGCGTATTATGACGTCGTGCGTATTGTACGTACCACCAGCGCACGAGCAAAACGTCTTCTTTTTGAAGCACCAAAAATCATAATGCAATGTGACAGAACAATTTGGAAATTCCCATGCGTTGTGGCGGAAAGACGTAGCTAATACAATTTTGTATGGCGAGTCAACGTTAGTATACGGTCTGCTTAAAACAAGACAAATAAAATTGACGTGGTAGTACGTTCTGTCACCACTCGTAGCTGTCTTGGAACGTATATACACGCCACCGTCCGCGAAAGGGTTAAGGAGCATCCAAAGATTGAGCAGCCAGAGCGCGTCAGCAACACGCAGCATGGCTAGCTTATGTACCTAGAATAACGACGAATGATAATGAGCAATGATTGCGCGCGGCAGGTAGATCGCAACGTTCTGGTTGTACAAACTAAGCGCAGCACGCCGTGCGCGGCAGCCGCGCACTCTTGCCGCTTAATGTTTGGACGCACCTTAAGACAAAACATTGACGCGAGTTCAATCGGAATTGTACAAAATGTAATGTAATCAGATCGTGATGATTCGAAAAAATAAAATCTATAGTAACCTTAGTAAATGACATTCACATGAATTTTGTCCTGTAAAAACCAAAGTTGAAATAATTTGTAGAGCGTATATTCTTTTGAAAAAAAATCCTATATGCATCGCTTATGCTATAACTATCCGTAAAAACGAGGAGCTAAGCTTAAACCACGCGATGATGGACATAGGTTCCTCTGTATTTACCTGTGGTCAAGCATACCTGACCTTTTCAAGAATGACAAGTCTGGGTGGACAAATGCATTTGATATATGTTAATTTTGCTTGTGTCAACGCTCAAGAGTCGGCAATAGCTGAATTTATCGCCTCGGAAGTATCTACCGTCCTGACTTGTGTACCTCAGAAGTCAGAAGTTATGAAACCTCAGAAAAAAAAGCAAAAGCGATCGAAAATGTGCTCCAAGCAAAGCAGCAGATGAGGCACAGAACGTAATAACATCACCTAAAAAGACAAGAAAGAGACCTACAAAAAATAAATGAGATCCCACCAAAAACATTACATGTAAAAAGTAAGCCAACTCTCTTCGCAATTCTACGATCGTAAAAAGTTTTGAGATCGCATAGAAGCCAAGTCCTGTTCAACTTATTTTGTAATAATAAATCAATAATTAGTGATAATATCAATAGTTTTGTTAACATTATAATAATAATGACTTGGCCATGAGCACAATGAGATACAAATACAACATAAGTTAGAAGTCGTTTACTCCTTGTAATTATGTGCAAATACAGTCGAATCTATGGACATCATTTTGTAACTGATTGAAATGTAAGATCACCATAGAATAAACATGCCGCATAATGCACGTGCAGTTCACTGGTCTTGGATGAGATGAGACTGACTGTTAGTAATTTAATAACAATTTGAATAAACTAAAATAATTTAATTCTGTGACTTTGTCTAACTCTGTTTTGTATCTCTTATCTTATTGTGCTCATGGCCAAGTTATTATTATTATAATGTTAACAAAACTATTGATATTTTCACTAATTATTGATTTATTATTACAAAATAAGTTGAACAGGACTTGGCTTCTATGCGATCTCAAAACTTTTTACGATCGTAGAATTGCGAAGAGAGTTGGCTTACTTTTTACATGTAATGTTTTTGGTGGGATGAATTTATCCAAACGTATGTTGTAGATGCTAAAACTATGTTTGTCTGAACAATCGCTGTGTTAGAATAATTTTGCGATAAAATGGCCGTTTTAAACGACTGAACATGTCTTAATCATCTCTAGATTGCTTACTTTTAAATAAAAAAAAAACACCTTTAAATCGGTTTACCGGTTTTTGAGAGCTTAGGGCTAATTACTCATAACACCCTTTTTGTATCGAGAGATAAAAATATTACTGATGTGTTAATATTATTTAAAAAAAAATTAATATTATTTATTATTATTATAAACATTGTTGTTAATAGTTGGGAGGTAGCTTCAAAAATTATTTCAGTTCGATTGATTAATTATGACTTATTCCTAATTAACCTTTCGTCGACCAACCGACAGCTGGATGTCGCGCTGCTATTGTCTTTCTATTGTGTCTCGAATCACGTGTGTTCGAGATGTAAGTAGGTTTCTATATTTAATTTGGCCGCTCTATTGATTCTGGTATGCAGCTGTGTATAACATCCTTCCATCTGATTTCTAATAGGTAGGTACGCCTTTGCAATTAGATCGTTGGATGATTAAACAAGTTATTAATTTAATGAGTTTAATATCCTGAGCTTTAGAACGAATGTTACTGCTAATAAATACTGCAGTTTATAGCGATGGATGAGTGGATGTATGATAGTCTGACATATAAACGGATGAACGAAATTAGATGATATTTTGTATTGGTTACCTTATTTGTATTCTGTTTCTGTGTTCAATTTATTTATATTGATCAACAACACATTAGAAATCTCAGGTAATTATTTCGTTAGCTTGTTTGGCATCCAATGATATGAAATAAACTTTTATAACTGGTATTCAAATTGGTTTACCCGTTTGAGAGGAGCCACAGACAGACAAACAAACAGTCAGACAGACACACAAAGTGGTAAAACTTACAACACCTCTTTTTGAGATCGAGGGTTAAAGAGCGAGAGAAATGGCAGTAAACAGGTAGTCAGAAACTTAAAAAAGTTCTTGTATTTTTGTTATAAGCTAATAATTACAATATTGGAAAGGATACAATTACGCTTTTATGTTCATTGTTCTTTTTTATTAATAAAATTTATAATGTTATTATAAAAAAAAAAAATTAAAAATTTAAAAAATTTAAAAATTTAAAAAATTAAATTTATAATGTTATTATAAATTTTATTCAAATAAAAAAGTTACAAATATACAAATATAACAATTAAAGTCTCTGATTCCTAAACTAGGTTCAAAGGGTTGTATAACCTGTGTTTCCTCTTTAAGTAAATAAATATTTTGGGACAACTCACACACCGCCTAATTCTGCCAGATCCCTAAAGGTCATAGCTCATTACAGCCACCCGGCAGCCACTCCGCACCGACTCGCCTCCTGCGGCTAGTATTCTTTATATGGACTTGTATGGGCATGCGCTCACTATATCAACTCCGTACCGTCACTGGATCGCTTCGGTTATAAGGCGAGTCGGTGCGGAGTGGCTGCCGGGTGGCTGTAATGAGCTATGACCTTAACTAGGCAGCCTGTACAATGGTAACCAGACAACTGATATACATGCTTAAACAGGGTGAAAAGTTTTAATGGGCCCTGAAAGAAAACTACCTTAAATCGTTGAGATAGATTATTTTACTTAAAGGAAACATTCCTTCCATTCCATTCGACAGTTAAAGTCGTCCTAATATAGAATATGTGCCTCGTTTAACCTGTCAAGGTGTATTGTACACACGGCTACACACCAAGCTATACAAAACCTGTTTTAGCTGACCTCGCATTGTGTATGTTTTTCGTACAATCAGAAGTCAGCTTATACTGGTTTTGTATAGCTTGATGTGTAGCCCACCGTACCGTAGTCTGAAATAAGCTTGACTGTTACGAAACACAATACCTAGAAGTCAATACCGCATCACACTGCTAATGGAATTCCGACAGGTGAAAACCCAGCAGGTCGAAACCCGATAGGTTTTGGCTCACCTTTAAGTAGTGTACCGACTCGTAAAGGTCAAATAGGTGGAAAGAGGCAGAAAATATATTTATTAATTACTAGCTTTTGCCCGCGACTTCGTCCGCGTGGAATAATAGTTCCCGTTCCCGGGGGTTCCTAGTCCTTTCTCGAGTTCCGGACTATATCTGTACCAAATTTCATTCAAATCGGTTCAGTGGTTTAGGCGTGAAGAAGAGACAGACAGACAGACTATTTTCGCATTTATGATATGAGTACGGATTTCTAAGAAAAGTCCAATGCCCTCTCGACCATAACGTATGAAACAGCTGATATTTTTTTCGAGATTTCAGAGTCGGAACCATAGTAAAAGTTGTTAGTTTTTATGAGTAGAATCATCTCCTAACGGCTTGTGCACGACCAAAAATACACCTAGTAGAGTAGTCCGAAATGAGCTTCAAAGTCCAACATAACTGATAAATTAATGGTTGTGATGGCGCGATAAGCGCAGTTTATATGTATTATCTATGAGCGCAGTGGTTGAATGATTAGAAGCGGCGCTACTTGTCGCGGATTCGTTCCCACACAAGATAAATATTAGTCATCCATCGGTTGGTTTTTGTGTATGAAAGTTTATAGGTATGTCAGTAAACGCCTGGACGATTTAGGATGAGCAGTAAAAATAAGCTTTTAGAAAATTGTAGTAGGTAGTTGATAAAATATAAGCGCATAAGGACAGACAGGCTAACTACTACCAACTATACATCATAAGACAAAGAGACTTGTCATCTGTGTGATATGACTGATTAATTAATCAACGCAGAGTTTAACCACTAATGCTGGTAACCTGAAATTTTGGCTACTAGCGACCAACTCCAGCTTAACATGGGTGTTACAAATCTTTAAGAATCCCAGATTTTCTTTAGTATAATATGCATGTATCTATATAATATAAAATAGTAAACTAACTGACTGACTGATTATCAACGCACAGCCCAAGCCGCTGGTCATACATGAAACTTGGAGGACATGTTCTTTGTTTAAAGTAATCCGCACTAATATTATAAATGCGAAAGTAACTCTGTCTGTCTGTCTCTTCTTCACGCCTAAACCACTGAACCGATTTATTAAAATTTGGTACAGATATAGTCCGGGACCCGAGAAAGGACATAGGATAGTTTTCATCCCGGAAATCCCCCGGGAACAAGAGCTTATTATTCCACGCGGACGAAGTCGCGGGCAAAAGCTAGTAATCTATAAAGAAAGGAGGTTGGAGTAAAGGAGTAAAATAGAGAATGGTAGTTCGCGTTCACATCCACGCGAGCAAAACTGCGGATGAAAGCTAAATTTTTTTTTACCGACTTCATAAAAGGAGGAGGTTCTCAATTCGTCTGTATGTTAATTTTTTTTGTATGTTTGTTACGCGATATCTCCGTCAATTGTAAACGGATTTTGATGGTTCTTTTTTTGTTTGATAAGTCATGATTCAGGGGTGGTCCTCGGTTATTGTGGCGATCGGTTCAGTGCTTCTCGAAAAATTCACCAAGAACAAAAAAAAATGACGAAATATTCATAGATGATGTGTGCTTTTTCTTCAAGTTTCTATTTTCGTTTTATAAGATTGTAGTTAAGTAGTTTTATTTTGAAAATAAATTACTTTGAAAGATATTTTAATACACAGTCAAACATTGGGAGTCGACACTAAAAAGTGATAAATAAAAACTTTTTTCAAAAAAATAATAACCGCCTTCAAAAACTATAAACGCAAAAATATCTAAAATTTCGGAAGTCGGTGGCTTCTGTTCTGCCAGACAATTTGTGTTGCCACCGACTTTAGTTATTTTTGGGTTTTTAGTTTTTGAAGGCGGTTATTATTTTTTTGAAAAAAGTTTTTTTAATTAGTTTTAAAGAAAGCTTACTGACTAATATCAACTTAAGTGACATGCATAAATAGAGATAATTTGCTAATAACAAGCTTCCACATGTATAATACTACTTAGCTATTGTTATAACTGCGTTGACCGGTTAATACAGCGGTTTGCGTAAAAACTTACATTTCAAAAGAGACAGTTATATGAGATATGAGATAGTTATAAGTATCTATAAACCTTACTTGTGAATCACTATATCCACTAAAAAACTGCATCAAAATCCGTTGCGTAGTTTTAAATATACATAATTATATGCATAATAAATAGAAGCGGAGGGCGGAAAGGGACTTTGTAGTAAAGTTTTCATACTAAGGAAGGATTATCAGAATGTTAACAAAAGGAATAAAATATGAGGTAAACGTTAAACTTTTAAAGTCTTAAGATCATAGCTCATTACAGCCACCCGGCAACCACTCCGCACCGACTCGTCTTATAACCGTAGCGATCCGGTGATGGTACGGAGTTGATATAGTGAGCGCATGCCCATACAAGTCCATATAAAGAATACTAGCCGCAGGAGGCGAGTCGGTGCGGAGTAACTGCCGGGTGGCTGTAATGAGCTATGACCTTTATACTGAAATATTTTTTAAAACACGTAAGTGATACCGCGGAAACTATCTAGTTTTCTAATATGCAAGGATAAGAACAGACAGCAGTGTTATTTGCCAAGTGCCAAGTGCTCTACAACTCATAGTAAGAGTAATATGTTGTAATCAATGGATGCTGGGCCGAGCTATATTTCAATCCAAGTTGCTTGTCCAAGTTAGCGGGGCCAATAACTCATTGCTTGACAGGGGCAACTTGGCCCCGGTATGTTAGGGTGAGGACACACAGGTTTTTTTTAAGTCTAGTTTTATAAGGATACGGTTTAATAGGTAGAGTATGTAATTATGAAATGATTTAAATAAAAAGCTATTTAAGAGACTATAGTTTTTTTGGTTCTTACTCCGCCCCCCATATTTATAGCCTATTCATACGTATTTTTATATGGTATATGTGTGTTTGTTACCAAATCTCCTAAACGGAATTTTGTGTGATTGCTTGTAGATGGTTTATTTTGAAACACAATCCGACTCGGCCGGTTATGCTGATGATAAGGATTATGTCAGCTGGACCCGCTAATTTATAATAATATTCTTGAAATTATTTAAATTAAAATACAAGATGATTTTTGAGCTTTAAAGGTATATACTACAAAAATTGTAGTTCTACCTAAAAATAACATAAGTTTCACCCATGAAATAAAGAAAGCATTGTCTTCTTGTAAATTATACTGTTTGGAGTACACTCAACCCTATAGTCCCCAATGTGTCTCCACCCTTACAGTACTAAGGAATGTTCGTACTTATGTGAGTCTGCGCTCAAGTGTTTAGATTAATGCAAGTTATTTGAGCTCCGTGCTGCTAGGAAAATGTGTAATGAATATAGCTACTATATAAGTAGGTTTAGAGTCTAAACGTTTGTATATATACAAACGTTTGTTTGTTTGTTTATTTACAATTTTATTTTATTTTTTATTTAATTTAATTTTATTTAAGGAAAAACAAACAGTAGCACAATAAGAATTATAAACAGTATTTTAAACGCTACATTTTAAATAAATAATGCTACCTACTACGTTTTCCACAGATTACAATAAGCATTAAAAAAACTAGCTAGCAACAAACAACACAACCAGAATAGTAGAATATACATTTATACTCACACCAACTTATCTGTGAAATGAATGAGAGAAAGATGCCGTAGATCAAATTTTAGCCATTTCACATAAAACCCGGTGGGCCAGTATGACGGACATTGATTGTCCAAGTACCTGTCCAGTGCCTGTCTTATTTTAATACAATCGATTATATACACATAAAAGAAAGTGTTAAATTAAATACAACCTAAAATTGTGTGCGTATAAACAAATAAACAAAACACAAATAAACAAATAAACTAGATATTACTACAAGTAGCTGCAATAATACATGTGTATATTACTAATAAGAATGCAATTAAAGAGTTAAGCCCATAATTATATTTTACGGTATGTGTGACCTAGCAATTGGGAATAGTTACAGATCTGGCCGCGCAAGTTATTTTTTTTTAAACAACAATGCATATAGTCGCCTTATGTCGTTTGACAGACAGTAGTGGCTTGTTGTGCTTGTGTTTGAGATATCACAAAAATCTTGTTTTCGGCAGCTAAAGCAATAAAGTCAAGTATCTGTGAGCAGGTTTACAACAACAGAACCTTAGCTCATTATTGGTACTCGAGACTCGAGGTAAACTACAACAGATTAGCACCACTTACTTGTTGTTGTTCCGCAGTTTAGGGTTTCGTACGTACATTATGTACTTTGTGAAGGGTTAGGTGATGAGCGCGAGTTTAACTTGATAAATGGGTGGCGTTGGTGTAAACTTGTTTTTCAATCATATATCTTTGTTTTTAATCTTATTTATTTTATGGAAATGGCGCCCCCTTCCCCCAGACCATATTCCAATGTTGCGGAATGTTTATAATAGTTACCGTGACCCTGGAACATAAAGGGCAATCGAAGGAACATGAGTGGGTTTTAGTCAGTAAGAGTCTGACACGCCCTCCCGCCGCACCCAGGACGGAAGCAGTCATTGGACGATTTCCCACTCACCAAAAAAAAAAGACCATATTGCAATATATCAATGATTACTATGAATTAACGTGATTATATTTTATACTTCACCTTTAAGTAATCTGTGCTTTAGTCATAACCTTTACTACGAATCTTAAGTTCGAACAAAATCCAGCAAAAGTTTAACCGATATATTATTAACAAATACCTACCCCTGCAAGAGCTTTATAGACACTCTTTTAAAACAATTCATCTCACCATTATAACCAACTTATTCGTTTCTTCAAGATACCCCTTGGTTAGACTGGTCACGTAAAACACTGGTACTCAGCTGACTCTGGTTAGGCTGGAAGCCTACCCCAACGTGGTTGGGGAAAAGTCTTGGAAGATGATGATTGGATTCTTCAAAGAATATTAATGTGTGGTTGATTACAGTTGCCTAACCGCGTCATGAAGAGAATCCCAAACAGAGTGGTGACATGAAACGTATTAGCGTCACGAGTGACGAGAATAACGTGTCGCGAATAATGTGTACGTAGAAACTGTTACCGTTACGTTTTCATGCTTTTAGATTCTTTTGTTAAAGAAATATGATAACTTTCAACCGAAGAGAAACTCTGTATTTAATTTGAGATTTTTTTTCATCGAAAGTTTTAGCTTTTAGACGAAACGTATTTTTAAGTTTACAAACAAGGTAAGTACTTAATAGTGACACTAAACACTAACCTGGTTTGTAAAATGAAAACTATTACAAGCTCGCAATAAAATAAAATAATTGGCAACATTTTTGATGGGAATATTTTTTTTAGTTTGGCAATAAGGATGCATTAAAGAAAAATGCATTTTAAGCGACCGTTAAGCTACCGAATAGTTTAAGAAACGAAATAAGTAAAATGTTTAAATTCCAAAGCATGCATTTATGCCACACTTGGCGCCATAAAAATGGATCATAATTTCCGGAACGGCTACGACACGAAAATCGACTGAAAACTGAAATCCTACCGAGGAGCTCAAATAAAAATCTATCAAAGCTCGATTGTGTATGCATGGAAAAATTCTAATATTCTCGTAGAAAGAGATGGTCGAGAAAAAATATTAAAAAATGTATACTTGGCGACGTTTCAATAGGGTTGTGCTGATCTAAGCAGAGGCGTATTTAGGTTTGCCTTTGCCTTTATAAGGGACGCGCTAAATCGCCAATAACCTATTGTATCCATACTAATATTATAAATAGGAAAGTGTGTCTGTCTATCTATCTGTCTGTCTGTATGTTTGTCTTTCTTTCACGGCAAAACGGAGGGACGAATTGACGTGATTTTTTAAGTGGAGATAGTTGAAGGGATGGAGAGGTACTTATAGGCTACTTTTTGTCTCTTTTTGACGCGAGCGAAGCCGCGGGCAAAAGCTAGTAGGTCAATATATTGTTTGTATTTAAATATACCAATTATAAAGGAGAAATTTTGTATGTTTATTGGCCTGTAACGGATCATCTCTAAAACACCTGAATAGATTTGAAAAAATCATCAAAATAAAGTTATTTTATTCACGCTATGTCCCATGGGAGCGAAACACTAACCACAAAGTAACTAAGTGGAGCCGTTAGGGATTGTTGGGTTAGGTTATTAAAATTCCAGCTCTTCTCAATCTAAATATATTATTTTTTTATTTATGGAACACAAAGCAGAAAGAAATATAAGGCGGGTTGGATTTTTATACTATTTTGTTAGCAAAGCAGAAAATACAAAGCAGAAAGATACATGAAAAATATATTGTTTAAAGATTAGTCTCATCTGTTTTTATTGTATTTAGATTGGATTACCTCATCTGTATTTAAAGTTAAAAAAAAAACATTAAATATCGTAGCTTTTGGTATAAGACGCCATTTTTTATTGCGCCCCTGGATCTAGGGTTGTAAGGGGCTCTTGTGGTTCATACATATTTATGCGAAGGTACATAATGATGGATCACTGCGATGCTCTTACCTTTACCAGCATGTTATTGTCCCTTGAAGGGCCAAGGGCTCTTCTTATGTAGTGAAGGTATGGGCATTAATCATTATTAGGGGCGGGGGCGGGTTGGATTTTTATACTATTTGTTAGGTCAGGTTTCTTCAGGATGATGTCTAAGACTTATGAGAATATGACATACTTTTGAGATACATATGGAGAAAAAAAAATATATTTAGTCTTAGGCTCGGTTTCCACAAAGCGGAGAGCAGAGGAGATGTCTTGTATTTAACCAGTAGGATATTGTATGTGCTGAAGCTAAGCGCTAAACTGTCAAAATGATGCAAGTATCCACAATGCCTCCTCCTCCTCCTCCTCTTAGTAGCTACCAGGCCTGGTAGCTTGGTACCGAGCTTAAGAGTCTGATCGCGGACGGTCAGACGGAAAAACGGACAGACAGTCAGTCGGAGATACGAAACAAGGGTGCCTTGTTGACCATGGAGAAATAAAAGGCTTGATATTAAAACCTACCACAAGCTGTATAACGAAAGGTGTGTTCTTTTGTAACTGGGCACTCAAATCATCTGTTCTTGCCTTTCAAAGACCATTAAGTCTCCTTAAATCAAATCAGAACGTATGTCTGCCTTTGCTACAATGCCCCTAATATTCCACCCAAATTGGCTGACGACATCAAACTGGGGCTTACGTAAATAGAGGGCCAGAAATAATACCGCCCCATATCAGATGTAAACTAAGTATAAAATTAGATATTGTTGACCAAGATGGATATAATCTGGAATTTCCTTTTTTGTCGTTTATTTTTTACTAGCTTTTGCCCGCGACTTCGTCCGCGTGGAATAATAGTTCCCGTTCCCGGGGGATTTCCGGGATGAAAACTATCTTATGTCCTTTCTCGGGTCCCAGACTATATCTGTACCAAATTTCATTTAAATCGGTTCAGTAGTTTAGGCGTGAAGAAGAGACAGACAGACAGAAAGACAGACAGACAGACAGACAGAGTTACTTTCGCATTTATAATATTAGTATGGAATTAGTATGGATTAGCCGTCCCAGCTTTACACTGTTGCGGTAATCGTTTTGCTTTAAAATTTTTCGGCTTTTCCCTGCTTTGAATCTTATACTTATTGGTGCAAACGGCGTGAAAATTTATTGAATAGTTTGAATTTATCGTAGACAGACAGACGAGGTGGGACTTTTGGTGGGAGGAGGGGACTTTTATATGTTATGTATTAATAGACTATGATCTAAATACCGAATCTTTATTATCCGATGACCGGCTGATGAATACAGACCCCAGTCAAACAATGGTATTATCCTCTCTACGCCTCTTCGCATATCTCGAAATGCATCATTTCATTGATGTGTTATTGAGCCTCGTGGATGTACTAATTACATTACACATGGTGAGCGCCAATAGGCGCGCAGAGAGAACTGAACTAGTTGATGCAGAACTTCGTTATGTGCTTTCTTTTCAACCTGAAAGAGTAGTTTTGTTACACTGTTAGAAAAAAGAAGAAGAATATGAACATAAGGGGCCTTACCTCTCCCTCATTAAACAGTTAGTTTAACTGTCCACAGAGACGTAGCGTATTCGTCTTTAAACTACTTGCAGCTTACACAAAAAACTGAGCGTACTACGCGTACGCTACGTCGACAGTTCCATAGTTTTGTATGTAAACTGCAAGCAGGCTTACACCCAGCGTAAAATGACGAATACGTGTCTATGCAGCTACGCCTCTTGGACACTGACACTTCGTAGTATGTTGATATACTTTGTTTTGTAATTGTTAGATTTTTGCACCGAGAGTTTAAAATTCAGCAGTTAGAATTACAAAGAAACTATGAGATTGCTTTCCTCAACAGCAACTTAAAAAAGGTGGAGAGACGACAAAAAGCACCTTCGGTCAGCATTGGGACAACACAGTACCCACTAATTACAATGATATAGCAGGTAACAAATATTATACACATTTAGAAATCCCTTTTATTTCATATTCTCTAAGAAACCCGGAACAAAAACTGTATTATAATATCGCTTAATCCTGACCGACATATTTCACGTAGAATCTGCAAGAAAGGGTTCACTAGTAAATTAAATTAATCTGTGTTTAAGCACGGACAGGTAGACAGGATTTGGCGGCATATATTATTAATCTGTCCCTTTAGGGAGCCGAGCAGAAATGATAAACGAAGTTGGTCCCAGCTCGTTGGTTTCGGTATCAAAAATTCCGGAGCAATAAATATTTATGAGCAAGTACCGGTACTGGTACCGAGCTATTTTATATTTCAACAAACTCACCCTTTGTTAGCATCTATTCCAGGGATGGTGAACCAATGGCACGCATGTCATTGATATGTACTTACAAATAATTTCGGGCACGCCAGCGATTGTGGTATGCACTTTAGTTCAATATAATTTGATCAACCAAATATAAACTTGCCGTTTCCCGCGGTTTTCCCTGCGTATTTCGGTTCCCGTCGGTTAAAACTATACGTCCATTCTCAGGCTATGAATTGTCTCTGTACTAAATTTATATTTTTTTCTCATTCGTCATTTAAATTCTAAATCGATTTAGTATTTTTTTTTTGTGGGAAAATGAGACGGACAGAATTTATAATATTACTATGGATGAATTAACGCAATTAAACCTACACAGAATTATCAGGCACTGTACTTCCATAAAACGTTACGTTAAATAAGCCTAGATTTTGATTGCTACCTGAATTATATGTACTGTAAGTTATCCAAGAAAAATTTATGCGTTGGCCCATAATACACTTAGCCCACGGACCAGTGTTTTCAAGGGCAAAATGTCAAGCTTTTTAGGGAGAAAATAAAAAAAAACTTTTTATTTTCGAATAGGCAGTTGTATCTGATATTTATTACAAAAATCGAACGATTTTGCCGAATCATCCCTTTACATTTTATAGAAAACATGTGGCCCGTTTTATTGAACTGTTCCGGGTTAGTCCACCATGCACTCTTTAACATTTGACATCTCGCCCGCGGGCCAGTATTTCGCGGGCGAGTTGTCTCATAACCAGGGGTTCGCCACCCCTGATCTATACAATTTGTGAGTCGATTGTTTTTTGCCTTTTAAAAGGGTTATTATCTGTCGGCGCGTCATTCTGACCCGGTTTGTGAAATTCACGTTTTTCCGTTTAAACTGAAGAGGGAAGTAATGAGGGCTGAAATACATTTTCAATGTTCTTGTTGAATTTTATGTTTATTTTTGTTGTTTGGTGATTAGTATGCTGATCGCTGTTGCATGAGTGTTTTATATTGATAAGTGGTTTTCTTTTTTGGTATCTATTGTTTGAACAGTAGGAAAATTGGAGTACAAAAAATGTGTGGTCAGATTATTCTCCTAGGTAAAGTTATTGTTATTGCATTACAAGTTTTTCGTTTGATAGATATTTTTTATCAATTGATAACTGTTTTGTAATTAATTTAAGTGAGTGAGTAGATATTGTCTGTTTACCAAATTTCAAAATGGATTCTTTAATATAAATAGTTAATCAGTCATAAGTAAGGAAAGCGCAATTAATAGTCAGCAAAAAGTTATTTACACGTACTCAAACCTATCGTGGATCTTGACATATAATACACATAACACACACATAAACACTTCATAACAACACATAATAACACATTACCTTTCTATAAACCAACGCTCCTGTCCATAACAACAAACTATATTTATAATATGAACCTGCTCCAAGTGTAGTTTACAAGCATATCACTTACGCTTCTATCGGTGTTGATTTTGTGCGTGGGGCACTACTTGCGCCCACGAACAGATGGTAAGCTAACGTATCGGATGTCCGGACGATTGAGAGAGAAAACAAACAAAGTAAGAGCGTTAGTCTATCATGGAGGAAATGTGTAATAGTGTATATGTGTATTATGAACTTAAAATTGTAATTTGTATAGATATAGTGTTTCTCAGTTGTAATTAACAAGTTTTATTGAAACGGTTGTTAGCAATTCTCTTTTATCATCTCTCATCAATTCACAATACTAATTTGTTTGTTTAATAAATTCTTCGATTTCCAACATTTCTGTCAACTTTTAAACAATGATATTTCAGAGATGGTTGCTTAATAAAACTTTTAATTATACTTACAAGTAGCTTCAAAAAGATTCGTTAATTGATACTTAGCGTGTATTGAGACAAAATTGTATTACATGAAGTTAAACTAATAATCGTTGATTTAAAACTAAATTAATTTTTCAAACTGAATTTCCTGAATTATTTTTTCAATAATTCCTTTTAAACATTTTTGTTAGGTATTTCACCGTATCATTCTATAGCTAAAAAAGTCCTTTGTAGCTTAAAAACCAAATGCAGCAAACCGAGTCAACCTTTATATTTATTTTTCGGGAAACTTTCAGAGAATACCAATGCTAGAACAAATAAAAAATTGAAGGCTAGCTACCCTTTTTCCCAAATATACACTAACATAGAGATACAAAGCCATTCCCAATAATCCCCGTACCCCAATAATCCCTATTTCGTTTCCGAGGTGATAATACATAAAAACGTCTATAAAGAAATTGTGACAATCTGTACGCTGACATTAAATACCTACTTTTCGTACGAAGTTCTATTTGTTTGAAATGTATTTCTTTATGTTAATACTTCGCTTCTTTTGTCCTTGTTTTGTAAGTATTTTTCTCATTTGTATTGTAGGAATAATCATTTTGTTTGGTAAGAATATTTACGTTGTTTGATGGGAAAGAAGTCGTCGTTTGAATAGTCTGTTTACCTACAGTTTAATTGGTACCGGTTACTATACGCATTGATGCCAGTTAAATTATTTGCTATATACTTTTACTATCCGAATTACATATTAAGTTTTTCAAATGACAATACATTTTGATTCCATTGGGACGTAGGACTTGTGTGCACCTTGCTGGAATGTGACCCCTCTCCCGTTCCCCGCGCGGCGCGCCGCGATCGCCGCGGTCTTTTAGTAGCGATAGCATTCCGTCAACGTTACGTCACAACGCGAGGTGCATAGTGATCCGCCTGCAAGATTTTATTGCAAATGCGTGGTCATCCTTCTGTCTTAGATATTAACCGGCGGGTTAACCTAAATACATTCGGATTATAGATTCCTCCCCTAATTTTAATCCCAAGATCGAGCTAAGTCGACCTAGCTCTCAGTGTAAGGAATTGTTATTGGCGGGTGTCGTAAAAGATATAGAATCTACCGGCTACCAATCACAGTAAGTTTAATTCCCAAATCATTAATTAGTTGATAAGTGCGCCGGGGTTGCGGAATGTTTATAGTGGTTACCGTGACCCTGGAACATAAAGGGCAATCGAAGGAACATGAGTGGGTTTTAGTCAGTAAGAGTCTGACACGCCCTCCCGCCGCACCCAGGACGGGAGCAGTCATTGAATGATTTCCCACTCACCAAAAAAAAAATTGATAAGTTCTAATACTCACCTAACTAAAATTCTACTAATTAGGTACTTAAATACATTTCGCAACACCACCTCAGCAGCAGTCAACGTTAAATACTAATTAATGTGTGTAAAAAAATATAGTTTAAAGCTAGCAAAAGATAGCTGAATTTTACATATTGATACTGAAAATAAATCAAAGATCTTCCTAAAAGTTAATAAAACAGTATTTTTGATGTATTGCCTTTCTCCTATTCGTCAGATCACGTTCACAAAACAAGTGGGGTCTTTTACAACCGTCTAGACTACTTCAGTTAGTCTAAAATTAGGTGTCCTTAATATATCTCCGCTCTATTAATAAACGAGTTCAAGAATCTTAAACGACCCCGTATCTAAATGCTCGATGGAAAAAATATCTCCGTTTTTGTGTTAAACGTGAAATATCATAGGTCAATGATATTTTAAGTTAGAAGTGTAGGTAGGTTACATGTTCGGTATTCTATTTTCAAAAACGGCACACTAACGCACACATACAATTAGACGTTAAAGTCGGATGGCATGTTTGTATTGCAAGTGGAAAAGAGGCAAATATTATTTGTCTATGGGTTGAAATAGAAACATTTTGAAGTGCCACTGGCCTACATAACTTATCTAGACATTTTTTTCTTATAATAGCATTGTGCTGGGTACTGTTATTATACAAATACAAATATTGCTGACTAGCAGTCCCCGCTTTTCACCTGCGTTATATCAGAGCTTCGGTTACTGCTCTATCGCCGTGAGTCATAGCGTAATGTTATATTAAGTCGTTATTCTGATAATCTGAGTCTGACACTCCCTCCCGTCATTTCATTCAAGTCATTTGATGATTTCCCATCCTCAAAAAAATTGTATATATAAGCATAACATAACGTTAATTATAACAAATTATGTTTAATCACTTTCAAAAGAGGTTTTACAACTTGGGTTCAAAACTGGCCGTTAAATCTAAAAAACAGGTGCCGGCCATTATTTATTGAGACAAATAAATAATTAAAAAAGAAACACAAAAGGCGTTTCAACAATATTTTCAACAAAAGAAGGCCAGCAACCCTATTAAATAATAAATCAAAGATCATCCAATGAGGTTATATTCAAAATAGTATTAAAACTTTTACAAAACTTGCCCGTAGTAAGTATTTAAAAGTTTTCCTGTAAGGAGTCTATAGTCTTAATAGCTTTAAGTACATGATGCTGGCAATATTTCATCAAAAAATTTAGAAATGCCATTTGTGTTTTTTTTTGTTTTTTTTTTTGTCTGTACAAATGATGGCCGTCACTATATTTTTTTGGAGTTATTGGCCAGGTTTGAATAAGTATTTAGATGTGAAAACTCTTTATTGAGTTTATAATAATTAGGAAAAAATAGTTTATGCCTCGACAATATTTTAAAATTGGACAGATTACTCGGGAGCTATTTACATTTTTCAGTGTTAGAATATTTTTGAAATATTATGTTATGATAGTCAAAAATATTATAGAAAATCTATGTGTAACATCTGTATAGATTATTTTAATATGTTCAAATACAAAACTCGCATACCACTTCGAATTAAATTTTAATCACAATTTCGACTGTAATACTAAAAGAAATAATAATTTATGTAAGCTATGATGTTATAAGTAAAAAGGTGTATATAGGTTACCCAAACGAAATTCTATCTTCAAAAACGGCACACTACGCACACATACATCACACGTCAAAGTAAGATGACATGATTGAAGTAGTGCGAGTGAAAAAGAGATAAACGTTAAATGTCAACGCGATACTTAGTATCATATTGGTCAATTGGCAAACTTTTAATGTGCCACTTTTTGACTGTATATAACCTATCTACACTTTTTTACTTATAACATCATTGTATGTTTTTTTTTTTTATGCTGTACATTTTTTATTTAATTTTATACGTACAATATACAAATAAATATGGCTAACTTAAAACTAACTAAAAAAAACTAATTGTATGTAAGTATATTAAAGAGGTTATTATCTAAAACGCTGAAGAACAGTGCATCGTATTATTCGTATTTATTATAATTATAATAACTGCAAGTATAATCGTTGAAAAGCTTTTGTTGCTGAGTAAACATTATAAATAAGGAAGTTACAAGGTTCGTAAGATTTTCTCAGAATTCTATGGATGTTTTTAAATGAATTTTGATTAATTAGTAAGTTGAAGAAAACAGGTCATTAATTAATTAAATTTCACCCGAAGACATCAGTTTCCAGGTTTCTAAGAAAACTGACATCGACCCTCTTTCCTTATCATTTTTATTATCTACTAGCTTTTGCCCGCGACTTCGTTCGCGTGGATTAATAGTTCCCGTTCCCGGGGGATTTTCGGGATGAAAACTATCCTATGTCCTTTCTCGGGTCCCAGACTATATCTGTACCAAATTTCATTCAAATCGGTTCAGTGGTTTCGGCGTGAAAAAGGGACAGACAGACAGAGTTACTTTCGCATTTATAATATTAGTACGGATACTTATAATATATACTCGTATAATATTTATTCTTCACTAGCTATTCCCTTGCGGTTTCCACCGCGTTTTTGGTTACTGCTCGGCTCCACTAGGTCGTAGCGTGTTGTTATATAACCTTCCTATATAAATAGGCTATCCAGCACAAAATATTTTTTTCAAATCGGGCCTGAGAATAGAGCGTCACTGTGTAAAGTTATGCAATGAAGAAAGCCTGTATAACCATACATTTTTTGACATATTAAACCTGTCATAACTTTATGCAGCGTTTATTAGTAAGGCGCTAATATTATAACGCCGAAATATCAATATAATAATTATATATCAATATATAATTTAAGGATGCGTAATATTAAATAGTTATATATTTAGGAAAGTATTACAGTTGTCTGGTTACCATAACACAAGCTAAGCAGAGCAACAAGACAACAAGGCTTGGGATCAGATGGCCGTGTGTGACTTGTCCCAAGATATTATTATATTTATGTTTATTACACTGAAACGGTTGTCATAATAAAATGTATATCTCATTCATTAGTGAAGGTAGATAATTGTTTATCTCTTCATTAAGATAAACACGGCTATTTAAGGTAACAACCCCCATTTATTTATCAAAGCGAAGTAATTTTGTTGATTTACATGTTTTGAATTAATATAATTTTATTGTTTCAACATTTCATGCCTTACATTTTAATTATGGTGAGTTTATTATAATGTTGTTGAACAGAATTATAAATAAGGACATGATTGAATATTTGTTTCAGAAAATACTATACTTAGATACGTTTTAAATACTATAGATACTTTTTAACGTCTCGGACCCGTGACACCACCCGATGGCACCACCGGTAGTGTCAAGGGTAGAAGGAGTCAGCACAGGAAGGGGCCTAACAGGGCCAACGCCTGCCGGGGTTGCGGAATGTGTATAGTAGTCACCGTGACCCTGGAACATAAAGGGCAATCGAAGGAACATGAGTGGGTTTTAGTCAGTAAGAGTCTGACACGCCCTCCCACCGCACCCAGGACGGGAGCAGTCATTGGATGATTTCCCACTCACCAAAAAAAAAAAAAGTGTCAAGGGTATTATTCCGTGCCCATGACACCACCGGTGGTGTCAAAGGACGCTTTTTAAATACTAGCGTCCCGCCTGGTTTCACATGGGTGTTGCAAATTTCAAATCCATTATTTTCTACTAAAATATGCATTTATTGTTTATATAAACCGTCTCCTCGAATCACTATCCGTACTAATATTATAAATGCGAAAGTAACTCTGTATGTCGGTCTGTCTGTCTGTCTGTCTCTTCTTCACGACTAAACTACTGAACCGATTTGAATGAAACTTGGTACAGATATAGTGTGGGACCCGAGAAAGGACATAGGATAGTTTTCATCTCGAAAATACCCTGGGAACGCAGACGAAGTCGCGGGCAAAAGATAGTCTATTAATAAAACCGCATCACAATCCGTTGCACACTTTAGGAGATGCCTCTTGTGGATTAGGTTACAAGCTTCAAACCAAACAAACGTCCCATCTTAGTTTATCTAGGTCATCACTGACAGCGGAAGAAAAACATTGTGCAAACTTATAATTCATTGAATAATTTAATGCTGCAGTCTTCTCTACGTGAGAACATGCCTTTCTTGCAGTAGGATAGTAATAGGTCGGTATTATTATTATTAATATTAGCATAAGCCTTTTTTTTTTATTATTACAATGGGCTTGCTCTTGGTCCCAGACTAGCCCGAGGGCATAGACGGAGCCTACGATGGAGCGAGCTTACCCAGTAGATGCCTATGCACTCTATTCTTAAACACTTCCGGGTTATATGAATTTGGAAACACAGACGCCGGCAGGGAATTCCATTCCTTTGCGGTGCGCATTATGAACGATTTTGAGAAGCGCTGCGTGCGGATGTGAGGAATATCAACCAAGAAAGGGTGGTATCCCGCCGTACGTCTGGATGTCCGGTGGTAAAATGGGGATGAGGGAATGAGCTCGTGTAGCTCATGAGCACACTCACCGAAGTGCAATCTGTAAAATACCGCCAGACAGGCAACTTTTCGCCGATGTGCTAGTGGTTGAAGTTGAGCCACCAGCTTCTTGTCGCCAATCAACCTTCTGGCCCTGCGATCCACCGAATCCAATGCGGCCAGTTGGTATTTGGCTGAGCCATCCCATAGGTGACTGCAATACTCCATACACGATCGGACTTGAGCTTTATAAAGTGTTAGAAGCTGTCCCGGTGTGAAGTATCGCTTAACCTTGTTAAGGATGCCCAGTTTTTTCGCCGCAGTCTGTGCTTTGGACTCGATGAAAGTGCCGAAGTTGAGGTCAGAACTCAACTCCACGCCAAGGAGTTCAAGGCAGCCGGTTACTTTTACAGATGCACCTCGGAAAGTAGGAGCCAGGTCAAATGGGCTCCGTTTGGCGGAGAACAGACACGCTTGCGTTTTGGCGGCATTGAACTGCACTAGATTGTCATCGCCCCATTGGGACACACGACTCAAGGCAAAGTTCACTCGCTCTACCATGGTCTCTCTCTGTGAACAAATATCGTCCCTACTGTCTTTTGCGCTGGCCAAATATCTCTCTACAACAGTACTGTCATCTGCGTAACCGACTATGCTAGGATTTAGCATATCGTTTATATGGAGCAGGAATAGAGTTGCAGAGAGAACAGACCCTTGAGGAACACCGGCATCAATGGCCATTAGGTCCGAAGAGCAGCCGTCGACGACCACTCTGATCGACCTTTCCGTCAAAAAGTCCGATACCCAGCTACAAAAGTCAGCCGGTATGCCATAAGCAGGAAGCTTGCTAAGGAGACCTCTTTCATAAATCACTGGGAATCCGGGGTTGCGGAATGTTTATAATTGTTACCGTGACCCCGGAACATAAAGGGCAACCGAAGGAACATGAGTGGGTTTTAGTCAGTAAAAGTCTGACACCGCCGCACCCAGGACGGGAGCAGTCATTTGATGATTTCCCACTGCCCAAAAAAAAAAAAAGATCACTGGGAATTAACATTTTCACACACATAATAATAGGTCAAATCATGATTCCCTGACAGATAATTTGATGTACATATTTCAATAAATTATGCAAATAGATACACCGTTACCAACTCATTGTATGCTAATTAATTTGACAAAATTCGGTCATATTGGTAACAAACAAAAGTAACATATAAAGTGCTAATAAAACCATTTGAAATAACATACTTACCTTATTCATCACAGAGACTGTGGGACGGGCCGCTCTGTATGTTGGCACGGAATAACCTTCTTGAGACGTGTACCAACATTGCGGAGCGAGCTCGCCTACTGGCTGTTGCTGAATGGGAATCGGGACTGTGGTTGCGTGCGTTACCGTCATCCAACATAGGTACTAAGTTGGATGACAATACTTTCCGTATCGCCACAAGTTTGCGTTTAGGTACACCATGTTGTACTCCTCATCGCTGCCGATGTGGTGAAGCTGTCGACAGCCTCGGTCACCATGGCCTCTCTTGCAGCAGGAGTGCAGGTCGCATTCCGCGTCATGCAAATATTAATGATATTATCCGCAGAGCTCTTGTTACCGCCGGCGTTCCAGCCATCTTAGAACCCATCGGGCTGGTACGGGACGATGGGAAGAGACCAGACGGAATGTCATTATTGCCTTGGAAGTTGGGTAGGCCTTTGGTGTGGGACGCTACGTGCGTCGACACCCTTGCGCCATCGCATCTTCCTAGTTCTGGAATGTGTGCGGGCACTGCTGCTGCCGAAGCAGAAAACCTCAAGCGGCGGAAATATAACAACCTAGTTGGTAATTATATTTTTGAGCCGTTTGGGGTTGAAACTTTGGGACCATGGGGCCCGAGTGCCCGTTCTCTTTACAAAGAGATTGCGAAACGTTTAGTCGACACTTCACGTGATCAGAAGGCTGGCATCTACTTTGCCCAAAGAATAAGCATCGCAATTCAGCGTGGCAATGCTGCCAGCCTTCTGGGCACGCTGCCCGTCGACAGTGATGACGAGTTTTACGACGCCGACGGATAACTCCTTTCTTATTTATATTTTAATTTTTAGTTTTATTTTAGTTTTAGATATTAATTAGTTGTTTTGAGTTAGTTTTAAGTTAGCCATATTTATTTGTATATTATACGTAAGTATGTAAATAGTTTATTTCTAAAAAAAAAACTTACCTTATTTATAGAATTATTTCAGGTGATGAGGTTTACTGTTTTTTGTAAATTTAATCTTATTTTCCAACGTATGTATGGGGAGCAACAAAAGACGTTTAACACTACGGATTTTTCAACCGTTGTTATTGAGTTGCGGAATGTTTATAATAGTTGCGGAATGTTTATAATAGTTGCGGAATGTTTATAATAGTTGCGGAATGTTTATAATAGTTACCGTGACCCTGGAACATAAAGGGCAATCGAAGGAACATGAGTGGGTTTTAGTCAGTAAGAGTCTGACACGCCCTCCCGCCGCACCCAGGACGGGAGCTGTCATTGAAAGATTTCCCACTCACCAAAAAAAACTGTTTGGGCCGATAGAGCTACTATAGGGGCGGCACGTCGGAAATTGCTTCAAAGTCAACGCTTGGCTTTGATATTCTTATGCAAAGCGTATAGGACGGTTAGTACTGAGGCCCTACCGGTGCTTGCAGGTGTGCTTCCAGTAGATCTTGAGGTGCAGCGACGTGCTGCAATGTACTACTCCGCGCGGGAGGCCATGGACACTAACTTTGTAACACAGCGTGACCTTAATAGAATTTCTAGATTACTTAAACCGCAGACTGATGTCTGGGAGGAACTTTTATCCGAATGGCAGAGTAGGTGGGATAATTCCACTAAGGGCCGACACCTCCATCTGTTCTTTCCATCCGTTCGTGAGCGGCTGGCTAGGACTTGGCTGGAGGTGGATCACTGTGTTGCCCAATTTCTCACAGGTCATGGCAATTTTAAGAGTAAATTATATTCCTTTAAACTAGTTGCTTCGCCTTTGTGTCAATGTTCTGCATTGGGCTGTGAATACGAACAATCTGCACATCACATCTTATGGGAGTGCGTTCTTTGGCAGAATGAGCGCAATATAATGTTGGATAGTATACAGGTTACATCTGGTGTCGTTTACTATGCGGACCTTGTGGAAACTAAAACCAATTTCCGTGCGTTCAAGCGCTTTTGCCATACCTATTATTGGAATCAATTGTAACAGCTCACAGTTTTAGGACCCAGTAATTTTTAATACAAACTGTATTCCGTGGTGCTAGGCAATCTGGGCTTCTCCCAGTTGTGATTGCCCCTTTGTGCCTATTGGCCTAGTTCTGTTCTGTCTCCTGCTTGTTATGGAGGGAAGTGGAAATATTTATTTTTCTTACTCCTCCGCAGTTCTTTCTGATTAATTTCGTTGCGGGATCCAAGACAGTTGAATCGTTTCTCCGGGACTCGTCGAGCTTCATTGCTTCGGCGCTTTTCTGGCGGACTCCACTGTTGATTCTGGCTTTCAGGAGTTGCAGTGGTTGGGAATAGTGTGGTGGGATTTTGATTTTTTCGATATCACCAAAAAAAAACCGTTGTTATTGAATCTTGCCAAAACTGTATCTAATTTAAGTATGCGGCACGTGGATAAAGTGGATTTAGTTATGACATAGTGCTTAGATTTAATTTACAGCGTACGATTTTATTTCCTCCAAATAAAATAAATTGAAATTTAAAGTCTTTGGTTTTTTTAACCGAAGTTATTGAGTAAAATATCAATGAAAACAGAGAATGGAAATAATAACAACAAACAAAATATCTTGCGACAACACACAGCGACATCTAAGCCCAAAATATACTGTACTATTGTAATCAGACAACTGTTATATACATATTATATAATTTATGATTACACACCTACATTTACATATTGTAACTTAATTGGCCATACACAGAACTCATACACATACCATGAACTCTACGTACCTGAAAAGCTGAAAAAACATTGTATTTTTACGTTCTTATTTAGGTAAAAATAACAGTGCTAATAGATTTTTCCTGCTAACTGTACTACCGAATAATATCTAATACTTTACTATGTAGGCACAGGTGAATAGCAACTGGGGTCTTAATTTAATCGTAAAAGACGTTTTAGGGAACTCAAGTAAATCAATTACATTATTTCGCTATTGCGAGAGTAGGAACAATTCATTTAAAAGTTCTTCTAAAATCCTCGAAAATTCTATTTTATTATTTTGTGCCTATGTGTAATGAAATTTTGTTTAGATTTGGCGAATAAATAATTAGTAATACCAGCTTATTGGTACCCTATGTGGGCTATCCCACAGCAGGGTATAGGCCATCTCACACAGAGAAAGCACGAGCATTGATCGCCAGTTCACCACGCTTGTTCAAGGAGAATTAGCAATTTTAGACTTATATTAATTATTACTGTTTTGACTTCGCGACTTCTCCCGCATATTATCTTATAAACTTTTATTTTTAATTTATTTGTGAACATAGATTACAATAGGTGTTACAGACAAATACATTTTGATCTCTACGTTCTACCACTTGATAGTGTACAAATGGTTTAAATCATAAATAATAATTAATTTAATATCATAAAATTCATTAATTAATACGGGTATTGTCTGAAGATAATAAAATAAGTTTACATAATAAGCATGTCATTGCAACCTAACAAATTATAACACCCATTTAACGTTCATCCCATTTTTCACTCCCTAGGGGGTTCAATTTCATGTTTATGGCTACAGTGATTTCGACTGCTGAATACCTTTATACCTTTGAACACACGTGATTCGAGACACAATAGAAAGACAAAAACAGCCCGACAGCTGGCTGTCGGTTAGTCGTTGAAAGGTTAAATACACAGGCCATAGTATTTTGTATAAAGATCTGTCATTACTCCAAGCTACAAACTGTAAACCGACCGAGTAATAGGCAAAGGAAAATGACCCTTATTCCGAACAAGTTCGCACAAATGCCGTGTACTTACTGACTATAATCACAGATTAATAAATAGTTACTACGTAACAGATACTTCACTCCAATACAAAAACGAAAAAACCTACGCTATAATAGCCTACAAAATCATAATAATAATACCAGCTGTTTGCAGCAAGGAGAAATGTACCATAAGTACGCACAAAGAGAGTTGAGATTCTTTTGCCCGCCGCGCGACTAACGTGTGTGCGTGTTGTCCAGCAAATCTGCTAGGGTTATACGTATGATGGTAATGGTAATAAAACAAATATTTTTTCTGTTAATAAAATCACTGATACATATTTTTCGTTCCTTGAATTCCCGATTATTATATTTTAGTGTCGAAAATATCCAAAAAAGCGTAAAAATTTTAATAAATAATCAAAAGGGAAACAGGAGAATTGGGAAACAGGGGAATTGCACAATAATCACGCAATAATTACGTGGTTTCGGCATTTTGATAGTTAGCGCTGTACCCGTGACGCGCGAGCACTCAGGCGGGCGCGCGACAGCCCGGTGTTCGTTGTATCGTCGACGATACGCGAAGCGGTAGGCATAAAACGCGTGGCCTTGAGCGAGTGACGGACGCCTGCTATAATACAATGCAGTTCACTCAGCCACGTGTATCGCTGTTCAACGTACACTAATTGGTGCTGGTTCAATAGGTCCCCAGGCCCCTTAGAATCTGGGGGCCCTCCAGGGTTATTGTTGGGGCCTATTGTAAAGAACATCCTTGACTAAGTTTGTAAAGATTATCACTTGGAGTAAGGGCTTTTGCGGAGATGCTTGTGTCTTTATTGTTCTTAAATTTTTGAGGGTATACGTGAATTTTTGGGAAAGGTTTGGAAGAAATCTTGATAGCTAACGTCTGCTAGTCATAAAATATAGCACGCGTATAAACTGTTTAACTACTTTCGGTGTATATCAGATGTATGTTATTACGTGGGATATATAAAACAATACAGTAGCATATGGCAAAATCAATATCTAAAATAATTCAAACACACATCGCAGAATTAAGCCTACAAGCCCAGTAAAACCTAATAATAATGCACATAATCACACACTGCGTTTGTTAACAATTTATTAAACAAGTTGAATGAACAAAATTAATTCCAGTTTAAATCCAGTAATCAACATTTCATTAATTTGCAATTACTAAAATCAACTATCGCACATTGGCTCTGCATCAATTATTGTCTAATTTGTGTATTCTGACCATTATGTTTGGTGTATATGTTCCCGCAAATCTATCAAAAGAGGAGTGCTATATAACTTTTAGGTAACGTATATTACTTTTAGTTTATTTACCTAAACATTGACCTTTTAATATTTCCATAACCAGAAGGGTCTCAGTTATGATCTAGAAAACTTAATTTAAAATTAAAAAAATCCCTGACCTAAAAAAAGTATACAATTATTATGACAAAAGGTTAAAAATGCTAAACCCTATAAAAAGCAAACAAACTGAGCGTGTAACATTCCTATTATTGGGAAAAGGGTATGAAATCACGCAATCAACAAGAATTCTCACTAAATAATAATTAATTAACTCATCTTCCTAGGTCTGCGTGTTGTGCTGGGGCAGCTGCTGCAAGTGCAGAAAACCTCAAACGGCGCAAATATAATAACCTTATTGGAAATTATATATTTGAGCCGTTTGGGGTTGAAACACTGGGGCCATGGGGTCCGAGTGCTCATCTTGTTTTTCAAGATATCGCCAAGCGACTGGTTGACTCTTCACGTGACCAGAGGGCTGGCCTTTTTCTGGGACAAAGAATTAGCATTGCCATACAACGTGGCAATGCTGCCAGCCTTTTGGGCACCTGTCCTGTCGACAGCGATGCGGACGAGTTTTTTGATGCCCTGTGAGCCCTTCTTTTTATAACTTGTATATATTTATTTTAGTATTATTTATAAGTTTTGTACATATTATGTTTAATTTATTTAATTTAGTTTTATTTCTATTATGTATTAATAATTAATGTTTAATTGTTAAATAAATAAATAGTTAGAATATGCATTAAGTGACTGTGCATGAGCGTGAGACTCACACGCCTCTTTAATAATAATAATAATTTATTACGTAACACAACGTGCACATGTACAGATCCTCAGAATGTGAAAAAGAAGTGACACCCAGTGTCAGTCAAACACAAAACCTATTAAACCTCTTACAATGATCCAGAGGCACAGGAAAACATTCATACAGCCACATATAAATAAAATTTAACTGTAATACCTATCACACCTAACAAACGACCTGATGACCTTGAAGACCTGAACCGATTTCCACCAAACATAGCTAAGAACACTCTCGACTGATATACCTTTCAAACAAACAAAAAACCGCATTAAAATCGGATCATCCCTTTGGGAGCTACGATGCCACAGACAGACACATACACATTTACACACACAGATAACACCCCGTCGTTTTTGCATCGGGGGTTAAAAAACAATATATCACTTTTTTACAATGACATATTGAAAATTAAAATGATGCTCACTCTCCTTTCAATTTGTATAACTCAGGCCTTTTTTAAAGCCTAAACTTTTACATCCTTCCCCATTTTAATTTCCATAAATTCAGACAACTTTCATAAGTTAAATCACTTAAAATTCTTTCAAAATAAACCTGAAACTGCAAATAAATTGAGAAAACTAAAAGCTAAGTACGAAAGGTCACGACTATAAATACTTTGAAAGCGACGGAAAATAGATAACATCGGAGAAACAATAGCGAAGTTTTAGAGGTTAACCTCGACAGACAGTAGACATATTTCATTACAATAACCGTTAAAATTGAAGAGGATTCGCGAACATTTTACAAGGTTACTTTGAGGTCAAATTATCCTTATACTAGGTGTATTTTTGGTCTTGCTCAACCAGCTAGGAGATGAATCCATACTAATATTATAAATGGGAAAGTGTGTCTGTCTGTCTGTCTGTCTGTTTGTCTTTCTTTCACGGCAAAACGGAGCAACGGATTGACGTGATTTTTTAAGTGGAGATAGTTGAAGGGATGGAGAGTAACATAGGCTACTTTTTGTCTCTTTCTAACGCGAGCGATGCCGCGGGCAGAAGCTAGTCTACTGATAAAAACAAACAACTTTTATTATGGAACCAACGCTGAAATCTCGAAAAAAATATCACCTGTTTCATACATTTTGGTCGGGAGGGCATTGAACTTTTCATAGAATCAGCTGATATTTTTTGCGCGTTTTCAGGGTTGGTTCCATAATAAAAGTTGTTTGTTTTTATGAGTAGAATCATCTCCTAGCAGGTTGAGCAAGACCAAAATACATAGTACCTAGTAAAATCATAAAAAATCATCATAAAATCATATTTATTTTGTAAATAGGTTATATATATAACACTTTTACACGTCAATATTTTGTTTTTTTATTTATTTTAAGCGAACGATGGGGCCGGTGTTTCGTAGCTGGACTGCTCTGAGAAGAAACATCCGAAACAAACTCAGAGGTCAAAAGTAAAAGTATAATACTAGGTTTCGCTTGCGGTTTCACCCGCGTGGATAGACACTTCCATCTTCTTCAGATTTTGAAATTTGAAAATCCATTCTTAATGGATACTTACTCTTTACAAAGAACATTCAAGTTGTATGTCTCTGTGACCAGCGGTTTGGGCTGTTAGTTGATATACCGTCAGTCAATCAGTCAGTTACTTTTAGTTTTTGATGTGAAACATCTATAGCCGCACGTAAAACAAGGCGTGGCAACGAATGCCGTGGCGACGCGTCGCCACGCTATTTCTCTTCAATCATATTACTTTTACAAAATAATGTCGATGTTTCACATATGCCAGGCGTCCCGTGACGGCTCACTTTTTTTTTAGAAACTTGGATATTATGCAATAGTTTCTCTTTATGATTTAAGTAGAGGCGCACGACGACGAAAATATTAAAAAACGGGTGAAACCGCAGGAAAAATCTAGTTCGGTAGGTCTATGACCATACGGCCACAAAAATAAATAATTAAACAAATATTATTAAAAATTTAATTGTATTAAATAATAATACTTTGATTAATAGTATACAATACGGGCTATCTAAAATAAATCTACGGAAAGATTTTCTCACACGACAAATTTTACCTAATCAGAAAATATTTTTATTGAAGGATTTGCTACACAGGAGAAATTAAGCTTCGTTAACAAACATAATGTACAGTCACGTGTATAAACATGTATACACCACGCTTACATTCAAATCAATTTTCTCTTAGAATAACTATAATAATATTAGTTTTAGGGCACATTGTATAGTAGTCTACGATATAATAACTATAAAATAAGTTTAAACTGAAAATTATGGCTCATTTAAGAGAAAATTGACTCAAATCTTTGCGAAGTGTATACCTACATGTTTATGCTCGTGACTGTACTCCAAAATTAAACAGCACCTAGAATTCTACAGCTAATTTCAAACCTATACAACTTTTAAACAGTGTAAACAAACTCCTATGTTAAAAACAAATTAATAAATATTATGTACTGAACAGGTTGCGTTCAAAAATAGCTTCAACAATTAATAATTTTGACTAAGCAACTCCATTGGACGCTAAAACATTTTAAATATTAATTTGAGTTGAACAAAGCTTGAGGTAAAATCGAAAATGATTTTTGCGAATGCATTAATTATAAACACGTGGTCGAAATTCGACCATATTGCATTAAAATTTTAATTTTAAACGAATTTTTAATGTGTCGATATTAATAGCGAGTTAATATAACAGACCACACACTTTAACCAAAAACAAAAGCGCATAAGTATACATTGTTGTAAAGCTTATTTGTAGTTTTTGTGTGAAATAGTAACAAGCTTCCATCCGGGTATTTAGTCTGAACGGCCCAAATCGAATGGACCGCGGGCCATTCGACCGTAAACAAAAATCATCTACGTTGCAAAGGACCGGTGGACCGGAAAGGGTAAGGAAGATAATACAATTAATCTAAGAAAAAAAAACAAACTTTTATTTCAACTTTTTAACTTTTGCACCCGAATGTACTTGATGTAGTTTATGACACTGAATTTGTTTACCAGTTTTTATCACCGGTCCTTTGGAACGTAAGCGATTTTTGTTTACGGTCGAATGGCCCGCGGTCCATTCGATTTGGGCCGTTCAGACTAAATACCCTTCCATCCATACTCTCAAACATAAATGAATAGTATAAAAGTGAAAACCAATAGTCGCTTCTCATATTATAAATCAGTCACTTTTCAAAATACTTTTTTTTTCATAAACTGAGCAATATTTCACAATAATTACCGGGCTAATTAATAAAGAAATATCGCTTATTTTGTTGCCTACCTCACTTAATTATGTTTTTCTAAAATTACTTTGAAAAAGATAATATATTAGCTGCGTTCATAATAAACGCAATTAAAATTCCTCGTAAGCAAATACGGTATATTCCTCAGATTACGTAGCAGATTTAAATGGCCGAAAAAAAACATTTTATTTGTCACGGATACGATCTCGTAACGACACATCACAATAAGATCCTTACGTTTTGAGTAAGCATCATCAATTTAATGTTGATCAAATTATTATTTACTGAAACGTGCATTCATTTTGGAGATTTTGATATCTTGTTCGTTTTGTGGCGACATCTATCGCTAAACACCTGAACTACAACTAACATCCTACATCGCGATACAAGAGTAGCCCACCAGACATGACAACCATCTGGTCGGAGGATCCTCCCTTTTCAATGGAGGATGAGGGCTTTACACTCTGTTCCTCATACCTCCAAAGTTTGCTTGTTTAAACGATCATTCTTTAATTCTTTCATAAGATATTTAACGTCGCCTATGGAAACGTAACAACAATCAAAGTCGTGGCTAAAACCATGGTGTACTCAATAACCCTACACATCATGAGTGCACCTCAAATCGTAAAAAAATGCAGACGTACAAACAAAGTTTTGACATCACGTACCGTCGTTTAGAGTTTAGACTCGTAAGCTTTTGTTAGCGTTCTCAATAAAACATCCTTGCGGTCCAAGTTCTGAAAACTTGTCATTGGCTAACTTTAAATTCAGTTTTAAACACAGCTAACATGACGAGAGCAAACTATGAAAGAATTTAAACAAATGTTTTATAAGAATTAGTTAGTAAACTTAGTTAAATCCGGTCTGCACAAGTCTGACATTTTCTTGTTTATTTTAAATGCGTTGGTCGTCGACACTAAAAGATCTCAAAATTAGCCATTACAACGCCTCAACATTATAGGGCTTTCGAAAAAATAATTAAAAGTACCGCTTTAGTACCAGCCAGGGCGAGAATTTATCCGGGGCCGGTAGAAACTCGGATGAAAATAAAAATGAATGAGAATTAATCCCCTCTCGAAAATTGGGGGTGTCGAAAAAACGACGAAGTGATACATCGTCAGACCGATTATTTTTCAAGTAATTTATGGAATTTAATCAAAGAAAACGTTATTTCATGGAAACTGGCAAAGAAGATGACTGTTATTTTTGATTTATTTGTTAAATTATGTAATAATATTGTACTTACGTCACAAATGTATATGTAGAATTATTGCCCTTAGGTACTTTATCATGGAAGTTCACTTACCTGAAAGAAAAGAAAAATATGGTTAATACAAAGGATCTAATATTTTTGGAATTTTTTACCATTAAAAAAATAGCTTTTAATTCGGATAAGCAGCATCCATATGGGTTAGTAAACAAGGAAGAGAAACTTATATCTATGTTAGTAATATTATAAAGTTATGTCACACCAGTGCATGCCCTAAAATCATTTGCGAAAAAGTGATTAAATAACTGCTGGGTATAAATAGGCCTCTTCTTATACAACGAATGCAGAAGCATTGAACACCACGCTTGCTCAAAGAGGGTTAGCGATTCCAAAGTTGTACACGTTTATAAAACCAATTTTCACTATGTTTTTCTTCTACATGCCATTAAAAAGTCCTACTGAAATGTAAGTAACATCAAATTGCCTTTAAAACGGTGAAAAAATTTTGACCTAAATATCTAATAATATAAGTTTATTTTGCACACTACTGGGTCAGTAGTGTGCAAAATAAACTTAAAAAATACATGTGTCCGGTTGCAAATCGACAATCTACTAAATAAGACGTGGGCGCTTTAACCACCCGACATTTAGAAGTATCGGCAAAAGGCATATAAATTTATCTTAATTTAACAAAACTCCAAACTTTTCCAAATTCCAACACCCATAAAACGGAGCTCCGAAAAATAACCCCATCTTAACGAAACAAACGGAACTCTGAAAGGCGTGTTTTCAATGAAAAACAGAAGTTTATAAGTTGTGCGAATATTTCACAAGTTTAAATGAACTGGCGACGAAGGGTTCTAAATGACGGCGGTATTTCGCCGACAATCGTGGCGGGTTTCAAGTTTACTTAAAATATTTTAGGCTGTTTTCGCAGAGAAGTTGGGAATTTTTGGGCGAGTTTCAATAAATGTCAATAGTCAAATGAAGGCCGTTCAGAACGGGTTTAAATCTGTATTTTTATGGTATTATAAACCTATGCTGCATTAAAATGGCACAGAATTCGACATCGGCTTTGCTTATCATTATATCGGAGTAAGATAAAATAGGAGGGCGACGTGTTAAACTGTAATTTATACTAATATTGTACTAAGGAGTTGTTTGGTAGAAGGCGCTAATCTCAGGATCAAATTGTAAAGTATTTTTGTGTAGGATTGGAGCGGCAGCGGAGAAGTAACCAAAGACTCAAATAAAACCATGAGGTACAACTACATTGCTTTATGAAGCTAGATAGGATCATAGCACACTTAAAGCCTCTCTACCATATTTCCACAATGTTTTATTCCTTTTACTTCAAGTCAACACCAACAAAAAAACGCCATAATTTTATAAAATCTTGATGCACATCCAAACACAATAACTTTCAGCCACAAAGTCCACCAATTTTGGCGGTTTTCCTGCACCACAAAAGGAACAGTCTACACAAAGCATTAATTTGCCCCATCATTAAATACTGAATTGTATTCATTAGGAGCTTACAGAAAGAAGCCTTTTGCAGCCTTACTGAACGTTTCAGGACAAGTGGGCATAATACACCTCTTTATGAGGTTGGTGATGGGGCTAGTAATAAGCGGAGAGCGGAGAGATTTGAAAAGGTTAGTGTGAAATGAAACTAAGGAGTGTTTGGTACTAATTTATACTATTTTTAGTGTTTTTAAACGGTTTTTTTGTCTAAACCCTTTTTAACCGACTTCAAAAAAAAAGGAGGAGGTTCTCAATTCGTCGGGATCTTTTTTTTTTATGTATGTTCACCGATTACTCATAGACGCCTGGACCGATTTGCAAAATTATTTTTTTGTTTAATAGGGTATACTTCCCATGTGGTCCCATTGTCATGAGGTCAGGATCTGATGATGGAAACCCTGAGAAATCGAGGGCAACTTTGGAAAGTTGTAGGCATGCATAGGTTAAAAACTTAACACGTAGGTGTATGTTTCAATTATATTCGTATTGACGAGAACTATCCACTAATATAGGTATATAGTCATTGAAAAGCTAAAAATAAAAAACTAACAACAACGTTAAAGAGATAGAGGGTACATGGCTTGCGTTGTTGCAACAATACTTTATGATTATTATCGTTTTATAAGATTGTAAGTAGTTTTATTTGGAAAATAAATTAGGTTTGAATACACAGTCAACATTGGGACTCGACACTAAAAAGTAAAAAGCTTTTTCCACAAAAATAATAACCGCCTTCAAAAACTAAAAACACAAAAATAACTAAAATTTCGGAAGTCGGTGGCTTCTCTTCTGCTAATTAATTTGTGTCGCCACAGACTACCGAAATTTTAGTTATTTTTGTGAATTTAGTTTTTGAAGGCGGTTATTATTTTTTGAAAAAGTTTTTTATTACTACGCACTTATTAAGTTATTCTTATTGTAGTCAGTAGTCATTTCAACTTAGTTCAGAACTTGATTAAAATGTCGATAGTAGAATTTTTCTAAATCTAGTTTGACGCTTGAAAAAAAAGGTTTAAACATTTAAACCGATAATTATACTTTCAAATAAAAATGCATGTCGAACAAAAACCAAATACATGCTCGCTAAGATTTTATTTTTAACAAAACCCAAAATATCACGAATTTTAAGACGTTTTTATAACCCAACAAACTCGACATCTTATAGAGATTCTCGAATATATCAATTAGGTTACATTACTTTTTAAAGAACTTATATGCTCATACCTTTTTACGATACCTTAAAATATGCCTGCCGGGGTTGCGGAATAGTTCTAAGTTCTAATAGTTACCTCGGCCCGAAACATACAAGGTAACCGAAGGAACAAGGTTAGGTTTTAGTACATAAAAGGCTGACTCTCCCATTATCTGCCCCGCCCAGGGCGGGACAAATCAAGTCGTTGATGATTTTCTATCATCAAAATAAAAGTACCTTCAAACATCTTTCCTCTCATAACTTGGACCACAAGAAGCAAGGGTTGTACACAACTGTACCACGCGGTTTACTCGCCAGTAATAATGTTCGGAAGTCTTCGAGAAAGAGCCCGAGGGAATATAACATTTTATTTACAGCTCCAGTTTACGATTGAGACCCTTGATGATAAACCCCTTGCAAGTCTCCTAATTTTGTCGTGCCAATCATACTTCTATGATTGTATTATAATGATAATATCGGTTACTTAGCTAGCCTGTAATTGTCCCACAGCAGGACAATGGATCCCGAAAAACCGTAGGGTTTTAGACGGTAAGACAGCCGACATAACCCATTCGTTTTCTTCAGAAGAAGAGGTATTCTAGACGATTTTCCCACGCAAAAAGAGGACCAAATAGCTCTTGTTATCAACGTATCGCAACAAGCGCAGTGATCAATTATCGTGCCCCTATTGATTGCCACGCTGCGCTTGTTCAATAAATATTGTCCAGAAAAGTAAAAAAAATACGGTAGACTATAAAATCATTTAATTCTGACCGAATAAAATTTATTAATTAGATTTGGTTTAACTTTATTTCGCATCGTTCAAAAATATTAATAATAATGAAATTCCTACACCCGAAATGGACGAAAACCATCGGCCAAAACGCCTACCACACCGGAGAATAACTAAACTGAAATACGTGCTAAGATTTATCTCGAGTAATTGTTAAAGCAACAGGTTGACTTAAACTTTTGCTCACACACTATTTATGGCAGTGGAAACTGGCGGCTCCCTACAAAACAAATGGTTTGTCATCGGTACTTTGTGGTGCAGTAAAACTGTCGTTTTCTTTAATGGAATGTCACAGTAATTGCTGACACAAATGAATTATTGAAAACAACAATCTTAAACTGGCTTAAAAGTTCTCTAAATGTATACTTGTATACATCTAGTTTTAACAGTAAGGAGACTTGATAGTAAACAGTCGGGTAGTCAGAAGCCTGAAAATCTGACCAGTCTAACTAACGGGTATCGTGTCGCCCAGTTACTGGGTTGTGGAGGTCTGATAGACAGTCGCTCCACGTAAAACACTGGTATCCAGCTGAATCTGATTTGACTGGAATCCGACCCCAACATGATATGAGTAAAGATCTAATTAACTCGTCAATTTAACGTATTAACCTTCTTATCTATTATGCCACAAAGCAGCGTTACTGTGTTTTGGTTAAAAGTAAAAAAATTAGGTAATTGAAAAACGCAATAACATTTTTGCCCGACCCAGAAATCGCACCCGAGACCCACGATATTTGCGGCCACCGAGATCAACGGAGACGTTAAAACAAAGAAATGCGTTGTTCTATTCTGCTGATTCTTAAATACCTACAAGTTAGCGTTTCGATATCCCTTCAGCCCTTCAACTCTTTATAACAGGTATTAGATACGCGTACTTTACGTACCAGGTACGTAAAGTATATGTTAGAGGCACGTGCCCGCTTCAGATAAAGGTACGAAGTTGAGACACGCCTGAAATTCTGACGAGATGCGATGCGCAGTACTTCACTTCGCTAAATACTTGACTGCCGACATCGATATAGTGATGGGAAGAGGCACTGTATCGATGGTTTTGTGAAAAAGGTAATTTTGGTAATAAGTCCGTATTTATTGACATAATATACACAGGAACTAACTTTTTGTCAGCCTGTATGTATCTTAACAGAAAAACTAGCCAAGTGTAATTCGGACTTGAGCTGCACTCTTCTTATAAATCATCCCATTTTAATATATATTTTTTTGAAGTGAAAACTTCTTTAGCGGCGTTGAGCACTTTTTCTGTTATGGGTATAAAATCTTAAACTCGCGTCAGGACACGTGACCTGATCGAAAAAGCGTAGGACGGATGGATAGTAGACAGCTGTCACCATCCAGGGATGCGCGTGACACGCTGTTAATAATCAAGTTTTCACTTCTGCCGGCACTCCCGGAGTGCAACCCGTCTTTTTTTTTATTTGAGGCTAAGTTCTTTAGTAGATAGAGAAAAAGGGGGTTACATCGGACAGACATATATCAAGAGTAATACAAGTACCTTGGATTTTTAAATAGATATATGCATAAAAAAACAGGGCCATAAATGGTACTTACTCTTTCAAAATATTTTTATATACCGCAGTTTTCTTTCAACACCGTAAGCATTAAATCCGCACATAATTCACCCGTGCAGCAATTTAAATAGCAGCGACTTCCGACGCCAAAACTTTTTCCATAAATCGACGCGCCTTGCATGCATTGATTTCCGATTAAATCGACATCTCACCTATATGCTGCCTTCGTCCGCGCTAGTTTATCTTACACCATAATGCGGTCCTGGGTTTAAATAGGATAACTTTAGTGATAAAAATAAATATTCCTTGCGAAGTATTCTCCTCTCGAAGTAGTCTCCTGAGAAAGGCTTTTTGACTAAAAAAAGCTCCAATCTCAACAGTTGTAAGGCAACACATGTTAATTCTAATAAACCTATTTTTATTTAACTATTTTAATTAAGCTAACCAATCATTATTTTTTGTCTGTAAATAAATAACAGAATAATGAATGATGGTGTGATCAACCACCGACAGTTGGAGAATTAATAAAGTCAAAAATTGCAAGAAACTTTTGTCATACTTTTGTTTTAAAAAAGGGGCTGTAATGCAAAATAAATAAAATAATCAATCCAGCCTTTCTGTCATGTAGATTAAATATCGATAGCGCACTTCCCATCACTACACCTCGCTGACAAGCCGGATCACGCGAGACTTGTTTTAAAACAAAATTGGCTCAGTCGCAGAGTGCCAACTATTGAGTGATCCCTTGAGAACTGTATCATTATACACAACCGTAGTTTGTGTAATTATGATATGTTATATACTGCTGCATAATTTATAAATAGGTAATGTTGTGTTGTATAGTATTTGTAACGTGTTATTTACAGTTTTAGGCAACACTGGCTGACTCTGACAGTCGTTGTCGTTTCAAATGGAAGCACATCGCCTTGTTTATTTTAGTCCAGGTTTTGTTTCCCAATACACCAATTAAAAAATGTTACAGTCAAGGATATGGCCATTTCACTAAAAAAATAACGCTTATCGATCCCATATCAAATGGCTATTGACCATACATTTGTTTGGGGTTAACCCAGGTAAATAAGCCAGAAATTGCAAAAAATCTTTTTCCCTAGATCTTGTATGATTTCACTCATTTTTTTTTTCTTAATTTCTTAAACCATAACCGTCATAAAAATTAAACGCAACACCAGAAAAACGACTAGCTGTAACATGTATGTAACAACTTGCAACCATAAACACCAATAACTGTTACAAGTTACACGTTTCACGATACAACCTCCAGAGAGCACTTACACGGGTAAACTTGCTACAGCATCCCGAGATCTGTTCTATAGGCCGTTAGTTCTATCGACGGAGATCCCGACAAGATTCCGACAGATCTCCTAATCTATTACTTAGTTTAGTTCAAATCTCGATTGAACCTGTGAAGACCTTAGCGATCCATTAATGCTAGGCAATAGCCATAACCCCCATAGAAATTAAACGCAGCACCATAAAAACGACAGTCTGTAACATGTATCATACAACTTGCAACCATAAACACCAATAACTGTTACAAGTTACACGTTTCACGATACATCCTCCAGAGAGTACTTACACGAGTAATCTTGCTACAGCATCCCAAGATCTGTTCTATAGGCCGTTAGTTCTATCGACGGAGATCCCGACAAGATTCCGACAGATCTTCTAATCTATCACTTAGTGTAGTTCAAATCTCAGTTGAACCTGTGAAGATCTCAGCGATCCATTATTGCTAGGCAATAGACATACATTTATCTTAAGTAATTATGAAAAAATGGTGTGCCATTTTTCATAATTACGCCATAACCGATATAAAAATTAAATCCGACTATAAAAATGACAAGCTGTAACACGTATTACGCAACTTGCAACCATAAACACCAATAACTGTTACAAGTTACGCGTTTCACGATACAACCTCCAGAGAGTACTTACACGAGTAAACTTGCTACAAGATCCTAAGATCTGTTCTATAGGCCGTTAGTTCTATCGACGAAGATCCCGACAAGATTCCGACAGATCTTCTAATCTATCACTTAGTGTAGTTCAAATCTCAGTGAACCTGTGAAGATCTCAGCGATCCATTAATGCTAGACAATAGACTCACATTTATCTTAACCTTTGGATAGTTCGTGCGATTGGAGGGGAGGAAAATGGTGGTTAGATAGAGTTGAGTAATAGTTTTTACTTATGTACTAGTAACACGCCCCAGCTTTGCACGGGTTTTATAAACCTTTGAAAGTCTCAATATTTGCTTTACTATAATGTGCATGACACCTAAGCCATCAATCACTCTGTCTATTGACAAAATAGCAAAAAATTCGATTTGAAGTTTTTAATTTTATAACGAGCAGACAGACAGATTGTTTCTATGATGTGAAGATTTCTTAAGGTTTCCTCACCGACCGTCAGTCTGTCTGTCTGTCGATATGCCTAGTAACATTTATCAATTAAAACAACAGTTCAAAGTACCTTAATGTTGTCTCCTTAAGATTTTCTCCTGTACCGTACTTGAAACCACTGTTCTAACAAGACACATACTTACTTAGTCGACTTGACCCGAATCTACCTGTAATACAAATATTGGTTCTGCTCGGGATCCAAACACACGACACAGCGCACTGCGTCAAAGGAGTCCTACTACATTTTGTTCGACAGGTGACAATTTCATTGTCATCAAAAAACCATCAACATTGTGACTACTATCTAATGCCGACTAATTATATATACTTTAGAACATTATTGATAATGTAAATATATATTATCTACGTAATTATACATTTCCGAATCAATAATAAGGTTGTAAATCATGTAAAATATAGGGGTATGGACACATCAAAGGCGTCTAGGGATTAAGCATTTTAGAGTTTTGACCCAATTGTCACAAATATTTGCACGACTTGATGTATGTCGAATATAGTGAAACTCTAAAATTGTCGTCACCATGTATAACCTATATTCTAGCAAATAAAGTTTCATTCATTCATTCATTCATTGAGGTTTATTATGTGTATTAACATTCATGAATCGCTATTGTTTCTATATAGTATATTTCGCTATTATAAAGAATTTTGTTTATTTTCGTTTAGGATATCCATAAAACTATTTCAGCATCACAACTCAAATAAATACATTATTGGGGTCGGATCACTCAAGCTTCGGTACTTTATTCCTTAAAATCGGTTCATAGTTTGCCATAAAACTGTAATGGACAGACAAACAAACGGAGATTTACATTTAATATAATAGCATGGAAATCCAAGGTTTTAAATGTAGAGACACACTATAACAGTCACTACAGGTACCGAAATGCATGGCACCTTTACAAATGGATTGCCTAAACTAGTCAAAGTATTGGTCGACCGACGAGCCAACTCGTCTGATCTAACAACTATCGCCCTCTGTCGGAATCTCAGGTCAAATCTGTAAATATTCCCCACAGTCCATTAAAACTGCAAGGCAGTGGACAGAGTGAAGAAGAAGATTCACTATGCGCTGTACTAGAAACCTAATTATATTTTTAATATAACCATACTTAATCTAAAGCTATGAAAGACTAATTAATTAATGCACAGCTTAAACCGTTGGGTCTAGAATCATTAAGCACCGATGTCCCCTAGATGAAATCGGTGTGCACTAAGAAAGATTTTTTTTATATTTTTTAACGATCATTAATTAATCACTATTAAATGTAATCGCTTATGGTGAGGCAGCTAGTAATAATGTAAAATATTTGAGAATCAGCTAAAAGAAGCATGGTAACAGGTTAAATCTATGAAACTTTTTTACCATATTGCTTAGGACTTCTGTCTTCACGTGTACTATGTACAGTCTCCTCGGTCGTGTCCCGGACGACCGCCGGACATATTCCGGACACCGGACAGTCATCCGTCCAGTTGTAATCGCAGTTATCTGGAATTGGGATCAGCTCAACTGCCGACGTTTCGCCGTCATGTTTCAATTTCCACATGAATTTCGTTTATTTCCGTACATTTTGGATCTAGTTTTTCTTTATTTTCACTTTCAGGGTCTTAGAATCAAAGGTTAGTTGTTGACAACGCCCATAAAACAACAAACTATCATTTATACAAAATAATAATAATAATATAATAATAATAAATAATTTATTTATTTATTTTCAATAAAATTACACACAATTACAATTAATTACAATAAGTGACTCCATTTCAAAGATTTAAGGTAATTCGTAACTGGATTTGGGAACCACTGCATCCGAACTAGGTGGTGACCTGTATCTCGGAGTACAGTCCATCCCCGTAAAAAATGTACTATTTTAAAGCCATTATAAATCATTTACACTATAAAATTACCACTGTCACGTGTGCTTAGTTATGTATGAGCATGCGTGTGTGTGAGTGAAGTGTGGGAGTGTTGGAAAATGCCTGCGATATGGATATCATGAACATCTATAAAATTAAAATTTTAAACGAATATGACCAAGGTTTATCTTGGCCATGTTTGTTCCCACATATAACGTGAAAATCGAAACAAGAAATATTTTCATGAAGAAATATTTAATTTTTTCATGCATTTTAGGACACTTTATGTTGCAATCAGGTTAAGTATAGTTTTTTATCTTTATTTTTTGTATCGCTATGAGGGCGTAAAATTTACGGTACGCCCGATGATAAACAATGGAAGCTTGCAACATCAATAATATCTGTCGCGTTTCGCGAAGTTAATAATTTAATTAAACGCAACAACGTTTCAAGTAAAAATAAACAATTTTCCGACGACATGATTTGAGCTTCAAAAAGGGCACACTTAAGCACACGTGTAAACTTATATAAAAAGGATTAGTATTTTTGTATGTTCCTAACGAATGAACTCAAAAAATACTGGACCGATTTTAAAATTATTTAACTGTTAGATAGCTCATTTATCGTGGAAGTCTGTATAACATCACTCTGCATCATGGGAGCAAAGCAGTAACCAAAGATTAGGGTGAATTGTTGGTTATAATTGTTATAAAATTAAATTCTGTCAGGAAAACACGGTCCAAACTTTTTTAATTAACATCTCTGCAATTAAAAGGTTCTCAAGTACTATGCAGGATAAAAAAACATTCACAACGATGAAAATGACACGTAAGTACTTATTTTCCAGCTTCATTATATGCCTTTTTACACCAATTACAGGACCCAATTTTCCTGTTTCCTAGTGTGAATTAGATTAATTAAAATTTAATTTACATACACACAGAAGCAAGGGAGGGCAATTTAACCTCACTTAAAATTTTGATAGGATTCGTAATTGAAATAAGTTTGGAGTAGGAGACTATTCTCATACATATTCACGTAAATATCCCGTTTTCTATGTTTATAGAACTTTTTCACGGAAAAACTTGTTTTTGCCTGCGGGTTCGTCTGCGTTAATGTCGGTTAACGCGAACATTGAAGTTAGATAAAAACTAAAATCTATTTGCTTTCTAGTTTTAAGCTTACTCTGTAACAGATTAAATCAAAAACAGTTCAGTGGTTAGCAGTAAAAGCGTAACAGACAGATCGATTGCGAGACTGAGTACAATGTTACTATGAACCACTGATGGTGTATCTTATCTATGTCATCATTATCACCCTGGCCTTTTAGCAACTATGTTAGGATCGTCTTCCTGTATGACCCGATGCAACTGAAGACCGGTGTATTACATAAAGACCTATCAGTTACTGGATAACAAGATACCCTAGCCCTAGCCACGATACATTAGCTAGACTGACTGCAAGACTTTCTGTCTTCAAACTTTACCACCTCGAAATACTATCAGTGATCTACGAATGACAACCGGGACCAATGTCTCTACGTGCTTTCAGAGGCACGGGACGAAGACAGTCTCCTAAAACATATGAATTATAAAAATCACATTAGTATTTACTCCATCTCGAACCTAAAACCTCATGCCGCCCGCAGCCAGACCACTGGGCCATTAAATAACGTACCATAACACAACGTTAATCTTTCAAAAGCTAGAGTTCCATAAAATCCTTTAGAGATTCGAATCCCAGTCATATTCATAAGAATTCAATTCGGTTCTGCCAGCATCATACATACACGATAACATTCAGTGGGCCATCTATCTAGCATTACGATCAGGTCGCGGACTCGTGCCGACTCGGATTTCACCGATCACGGACAATGTTCCCGTATCAACGATATTAAAGGATTTGTTCGGACTTTTCCGGACGATACGCTTAGGGATTTGTTTTAGTTGTTGGTGGAGGTCTGGAAAATGGAATGTCTTTTAGTAGAGGAGGTTTTGAGTATAGTGAAAGTTGAAAGAAGCTTTGGATGTAGTGATGTTAGTTTTATTATTTCAATTAGACCATTAAAATGCTTTTAAACGACAAACTTTTAGATGCTTGTGAAACAAGACTGACTCTGATGAAGGAGAAGGCTCCTTCATCAAAATGGAGTTCAAAGTCATTTTTTCTTTCTAATAGACCATTTCTAAGCCAGTTTAGAATGTAATTTACAAATACATATAAATGAATCTAGTTGCCCATTCCAGAATGTTGTTAATTATAGAGTGGAATGGGGAAAACTCCATACTTACTCTATTAAATTATTATTGTTACGATATAATTTGTTCGCGGTTAAGTGGGAATTAAAGTGTAAATAATATCAAATACTCCGAACAGATGGTTTTTGCGTCTGGTCATGGTGAGATATTGCCCGATACCTGTTGTTTTGTATGCTAATGTTCCGTGCAAAGTAGGATGTCAATTGTAGTCAAATATTGGGCGTTAGATTTCGCAAGGATACTACTGCTTACGTTAATAAACCACCGTTCCCTGAGGGATTATAAAAAAATACATTCAAGGTCGGAGGTCCCTACAATCAATATCGGGTTGTCGTAATATACCTAATGTTATAATTAGGTAGATTGATATAAGAATAGGCGACCCTATTCTTTTGGGGACCTAAAGGGAGGTCCCTTTATAACCTCGTAATACGCAGAAAAAAACAAGATTGCCCTTTAATTTAATTGGGGCAGGTGGACGAAATATACCGATATTCTTGAGTAGCTTTTGTCGACGGATTTGCTCATGTAAGGGAGAATAGAAGAATGTGTTAATGACTAATTTATAGCACATTGAGTAAAGAAACTAAACATTGAATGTCGTAAAGGCTCAGTTGTTCAGGATTCCGGCGCTCTCGTAAGAGGTTTTGGGTTCGAATCCGGGCAAGTACCAATGTGACTTATTCGGTTCAAAATTTTTTCTTGGACATCACTGATATCCCGTGCCTCGGAAAGTACGTAAAGCCGTTGGTCCCGGCTGTCATTCGTAGATCTTTAACAGACGTTGCGGGTAGACAAAAACCAGAAAGTCTAACAGGTCAAACCAAGAGATATCATGTCGCCTAGTCACTGGGTTGTGAAGGTCTGATAGGCAGTCACTTCACGTAAACCAATGGTATCCAGCAGAACCCGGTTAGGCTGGAAACCGACCCCACTATGATTGGGAAAAAACGGCTAGGGAGATGATTTGATGATTGACTGAAGAAACTTACGAGAGGAACTATTGTCATAACAGAATCGATAGGCATATACTTTCTAGAATGGCCAGTTGTTGCCCATCGCTTCGCTCGCGTGAAATTACAATGAAAATAACTGACTTTCCTACAATTGTTCATCCATTATTCTACCCTCCGAGAGGAGACATCCTTCCTTATTGGATAAGTATTTTACGTAACAGGTTGCTAGATGTTTTCCGTTCACATTTTCCTGTTACGTTTTGAAGATTGGTACAAGATAATTTTACTATACAAGATATTTTAAACATTAGCATGAGTATAAAATAAAATTCTTGAGATTTATGGTTCTCCTTTAATTTCTTCTTCTTCTTCCTGCCCTTATCCCATTTTACTTGGGGTCGGCGCAACATGTCTTTTTCTTCCATACTAACCTGTCACCCGTCATGCTATCACTTACCCCTTTCTCCTTAATATCATTCTTCACACATTCCATCCATTTTTTCTTCGGTCTTCCTCTCCTCTTCCAACCTTCTACATTCATACTCATAACTGTCTTAACTATATGCGTCTCATTCCTCCTCTTAACATGCCCATACCATGACAAACGATTTCCTTTCAACTTATCAGCTGCGACCGGTGCTACTTTCAAGCTTCCTCTAATATATTCATTTCTCACTCTATCCATTCTAGTCACTCCACACATCCATCTCAACATTCTCATTATGGTTCTCTTTTAATTTAATGACCCATTTTTGTTAGAGAGATTTGGTCCTTATAAATGACCCTAACGCTTGATGTCATAACAATACAAAGTGTTACTTTTTTTATTTTTAGTCGGTTCGATTCCCGGGAGTAGTAAGCGAATTTTCGAAAATCTTTGAATGCAGTTTTGTTACATTAAAAAAAAAAGGAATATATCCTTTTAGAAAAAAGTTTACTTAAAGATTTAAGGTAGTTTTCTTCCAGGGCCCATCGAAACTTTCCACCCTAAATACAATTCTTAGTTCTTAACTAGTACTTGGGTCTTCCAATGACTTACAAACATTTCCATTCTCCTATGTTTTTAACTCGCTTGTTTTATACAAACTCTTCGCCTATTTTTATACGTATCTGTTATATACAAACTCTTCACGTGTACACAGGGCAGTATATCTGATTGAAATAGTTACGGAACTGAACCACGCTTGGCGGAGAGGCATAGTTCTGCGCAATATTGCGTGGGGCAGGTAGCTTGTGAAGTTGTGACGTCATAGTATACTATTGTAGGTTCTAGGTTGGTAACATATCAGTGATATTTTGTAAAGAGATGTAGCAGGATTGAAGGTTTTTCTTAAATTTCGAGGTTTTAAATAAATAATAAATAAATAAAATAAAAAACAAATATTTCACAAGTATTTTAAATGACAATGTCGTGATATTTGGCGTGAATTTTTAAACATTAATAACTAACATTACCAGCTTCCCCGAATAATAGATGGGTTTTAAAATTAGCTACAGAAATCCTAAAATTATACTACGGAATGCGTCAGTGATATATGAGCCAAAAGGGATACGGTGACGGTATTTTTATGGGAATACCTTACTACCCAGATTTTGTAAATTCTGAAAAAAACTTGGAAATACCAAATATTGGTATTAAATAAAAGATTTGTAATACACAGCAAAACCAAATAATGAATAAGCAAAGCAAGGATAACAATAACAGTTTTTAAGAAATGAATTTTAATGTACTTAATAAATCTTAAAACTGCCGCATCAGATTTTAATACCCCTTCCCACAAGGGTATATTTCATTTATTCCTTCAAAAATACCATTACAGTATCAATCTACAATTATAGTCCACTTCCCATACAATTTTCAAGTCTCCTTTAAACAAACAAGGTTGAAAACGGCTAAACCGACAATGCCGCAGCACTTTGTAAACACGCAAATACTGATAGCCAAGCTACAATACTTGCTGAGTCTAGAACGCATCCGGTAGTTCAAGATATCTCGTTTAAACAGTGTTGTGTGGAAGTGTACCTGTGTACTATGCTGAGCTACAGTCAGCGTCACAGAAAAAAGACCCCTCGGAGCTAGTGGAGACGGGATACTTTTCTCTGACGCTGGCTGTACAAACACTGGAAGTACACTTGAGCACAACGCTTTATCAATAAAAGAAAATGGCGACTATTTTGAGCGCTATGTAGAAATATTGCTATCTTTTATTTGCAAATAGAGCGTGAAAGAGATGGGAGAAAATGATAAGTGTAAAGTTTTCTTAACAGACGTCTGTTGTAGGGACCGTGTTGGGATCTAGTCGAGTGAAACCCAAAAGTTTGGACATGAGAATTTCCTGGAGTAAACTATGACCCATGCTTATTTGTGTACCCACTGTAACCTTTCGTTTGCAATAAAAAATATGCTTGGTAAAATCGCCCTAAGGGTTGAAAATATGGTGGAAAATCACAAACCGTGAATTCAGCCCACTTAATTGACGATGTCATTTTTTAAATTTATTGTTGTAGCGGCAATAGTAATCTATGAAAATATTAACTTCTATAGTCTGTTTTTTTAACAAACGAGTACCAACATTTTTTTCTGCGTTTCAATGGTCTACATAATCAGCATAAGTGTTATTATTGGTGTTAAAAGCGTTGGCTCCGCCTCGACTAATTTCCCATCTCTCTCTGTCAATACCGGAAATGTGAAAGAGATATACTCAGTACTCGTTTGTTAAAAAAAATAGACTATAGCTTTCTACTTATAACAGCCCGCTAATAGACGAATAAACAACATAGGCTTAATCCATACTAATATTATAAATGGGAAAGTGTGTCTGTCTGTCTGTCTGTCTGTTTGTCTTTCTTTCACGGCAAAACGGAGCGACGGATTGACGTGATTTTTTAAGTGGAGATAGTTGAAGGGATGGAGAGTAACAAAGGCTACTTTTTGTCTCTTTCTAACGCGAGCGAAGCCGCAGGCAGAAGCTAGTATAATAATAAATACAAGGGCCTGTTGCACCCTTTGGAAACCTAGAAATCCTAAACGCAAATATCGTTTGGGACTTCTAGGGTTCCAAAGGTTAGTACAATGTTTTTTCAGGCGAGTCTTAAAACATTCTCGAAATTAATTACGTTAAACCTGACAATGGTGCCGATTCTTAACTAAATTAACTTAACTAAATTTAGGTGAAATGCATCTTTCTCTTTCAATTTGTTAAAGAAAAGGACAAAAGATACATTTTGGTTTAATCCTGTCAAATTAGACAGCGTCTGAAGAAAATTGACGAATATTTAGACGCCATGTTTTTAAATCGCGTCTAAATTATCTGTGGAGTGTCTAAATTTGACAGGACTTAACTAATACTTTATCTTCTGTTCTTTTGTTTAAGAAATGGAAAGAGAGAGATGTACTTAACTTAAATTTAGTGAAGTTTGTGTACAAGAGAATTAGCGCCAGTGTTCAAATATTTTTAGGAGAAATTAGAAACTCGGTAAAAACCTTTTTAACCGAGTGTTTTGTAAAGTGCTATAAAAGTATAATTTTGTTTTTTCTTGCACCAAAATCAACTTTTTCATTCGAATCAAAGACTGATTTCCTTTTGTAAAACTTCTTTTTTTCAATATGACTACACCGAAAATAAAATCATAGGTAGCACAAAAAAATCGAACTATTAAAAATAAATTGTGTTCTTAACCTTACAACAAATAGCAACCTCTACAAGTATAATAACATTCCTATTTTCAAGTAAACACACCAAACAAATTAAAAAACTTTAATGTATAAAGTAAGGCAATTCTCTAAACTCCGGTTTAAGGTAACAAAGATGTCTCGATGTTACTAAACTTTGTCGACGATATATTAGGTCTTTAACAAAAAGGTCTAGAACAGAGGCTCCCAAACTTTTTTATATAAACTACTTGCTTTACTTACCTTTTTCCAAGTATGTGTAACCACTAACCAGATAGCTTCATTTATTTTCTTTGCAAGAAGCATTATGTAGTAAGTTATCTGAAATATGTAGATTGTAATTTAAAGTCAAAGTCAAAGCATTTATTGCGAACTAAGTGTAATATTTACACTTAGACCCTCACCATACTATTTATGAGCCCAAGTATTTGCAGAGGAAGAGATAGCCATCGATTTGAGAAGAAACAGACCATTCATAGAAAATCGAAACTACAATTACCTCTACTTAAAAGAGCAACGATCATCGACCCTTATTTACATCTCATGGACACCATTTTTACTTTATGTTGGCATGAGGAATACCTCAGCAAAAAAGTAAAAATAGAGTTTGAGGGGGTGTAGTCTACTTTGAGAACCAATGGTTCAGTATATCTTACCCCGGGGCACACCTATACTATTACTTACCCTTCGGACCAAACTTATAGTTTATTGGGTTTATCTAAAACTGTGATATAACAACGAAGTATTCTTTGAAACAATAAAACTTGCGGAAACTTTCCGACTAGGTATCCCCTATGGTTTCACCCGCCCGTTTAGTTACTGCTTCGATTCTATGGGTCGTAGTTTTGCAGCCGTTGTTCACACAATTCTACAAAATGTATAGAACAGTATCAAAAAATAGTAGATATTTATTTATTTTATTTTATTTTATTTTATTAGGAAAACATACAGTGTATTAATACAGAGTAGAAACAGATATAAACAACTGAGCACCATTTAAATGTTTCCGATAAACATCTAGAAAGCTTGTTATCAATCGTTAGTGATATTAAAAGCATTATCAGTGATAGTCCTCCTAGTTTATTAAAATTAAAAGAAACAGATGAACACAGCACTTTGTTGTTTTTATAAAGATTACAAAATTACTGTTTCATTTAGTTCTCCGTAAATGTGGTGACGGCATGAGTAAGCTTTTTTTTTTCACACACGGTCGTCTGATCCCATGCTTAGCAGAGCTTGTGTTATGGTAACCAGACAACTGATATACATAAATATATATTTTATTAATACATACATACTATAGATACACCCAGACACAGGACAAGCAATCATGCTCATCACACAAAGTTTGTCCTGGGTGGGAATCGAACCCACGACCTCCGGTATAGCCATAGAAATACAAATAACAGGAGAAGTGGCAAGTGGGCGTGTCGCTGTCCGCGCAACATGCAATCGTGCTACAGGTCGTACGTAAGTGGCCGTGTCCGCGAACTAGTGTGCTTTCGAACGCCATCGTGTCAACAAATTAAAATACCGTATTGTTCAGCGATTTCTTGCAAAAAGTGAAGCAGATACCACAACTATGTCAACAATGGAATCACATTTCATATATTTTTTCCTATATTTGTCTTTAAAATCATAAAAAATAACAAATCGAAAAATATTTCCTGTTATTTCGTTTCTAAGCATCACAGCGACTGCATTGTTTCTGCTGAAATACATTGCTACTTCACAACTACGCAAGTTTGTCACTTAGTGACAAGACAAGCAATGTAAAAATCACAAAACGATATTTAACTAAACGCAAGAATCGCGTGATGCGGAATGTTATGTTTATAACAGTTACCGTGACCCTGGAACATAAAAGGCAATCGAAGGAACATGAGTGGGTTTTAGTCAGTAAGAGTCTGACACACCCTCCCGCCGCACCCAGGACGGGAGCAGTCATTGGATGATTTCCCACTCACGAAAAAAAAAAAAAAAAAAAGAATCGCGTGATGCGGCCGCTGGTTCTTGCCGTGAGTTAATGATGTCCATGTGCAAATCCTTTAGCGTAGGTTATCGACAACAAAGTCGCCTGACGAATAAAATATTGTTTGGGAGTTATTTGTTTTAATTTGTCCACCGTTTTAACCCACTTGGAATATCAAAGTAAATACTAATATTTACCCTGTTTTAATTTTGTTTTATTGTTATTAGTCATATGTGACCAAATATTACAGCGTCCTTAAATATTTCCCTCGGCTTACCTAACACGGTTCAAGTGCATGTCGCGTGGCATCTGGACCATCGTGTCCATTTTGTATCAGTATTATACCATCGTAAAAAATAAACAAATAAATAAATAACTGCATCGTATTCATATTTATAAAATTCAAAAATGCTTTTAAGTTACACAAACCCAAATTTATCTATTTACGCCATCTTTTTATTTAGTTTTACTTCCGAGAACCCAAAAAGGATTTGGTCGATAATAAATAGAAGTTTCGATAATTTTCCGATTTAGTCAATCACTAGCGTAAATGTAAAATAAATTGCATTTGCACAGCACAACGATAGCCATCAATGTTAATGTGTGAGTAAGTTTTACGGTGCATGGTAAATACACGCTGTGTAGGTGTTTTAAGGTTCATAATTGATTGTGTTGTACGTTCTAGTATTGCTTTTACTGAACTGCGCGTGTAGTAGTTGCCGTGTGGTAGGGATAACAGGAGACACAGGTATCCGATACATTTTCGTCTACAGGGCATATCTCCTTCTTTAATATATCTATGGGTATAGCAGTCAGGGTCGCTAACCAGGCTCGGCCAGGTCAAAGCTTAGTGAAATATTCAGGTCTTTGCTGTATGTGAAGAGTCCATTATCCTGCAATAGGACAATAATAAATAGGTTGGTATGATTTATTTACCTCATAGAAGTACTCAAATGCCGAACCTTGGTTCTTGAAGACGAAAGCTTACAAAACACCTCACAAACCAACCAGCTGAAATATCAACCCAAATTCATCTAGTTTTTCCTCAAGAGGTCAAAGTGCCATCAAATACAATCGCAAGCATTGTCGGTTACACTTCGGGAGCCGTCGGGAAACTTCGGGTTTCTTCGGAGCGGAAAATTAATTTCTCTAGACGTTGAATTGACCACGAATCTTGGCTGAAAGCTTCAAGGTTGAATTTAATTGTTGGGTAGGTAGCTGTTTTGATTTATGGAAGCCGACCCTCCATTTAAGTTCCTAATTGGAGTTGTGTGTGTTTGTTTGGGTAATATATATGTCGCAGTCATCTGGTTGAATCAGCTATTTGATTTATGACTAGCGCGTTTATTGAATGGCAACATTTAATTGAATGACTAGGCCGAAAGCTGATTGAACAAGCGTCGCTCAAAGTCCAACTAGATAGCTGATTGTAGCATAGCCCTTCCCTTTGAACACAGCGGGCGTAAAATCAGTCAGGTGATTGTAACTTAGTTCATTTTTTTTCCACTGCGGCGTTAGTAGTCACCAAAACAAATATGGCGTAAAATAGCTCGCGCAGATGGCACTGACTTGATATTATTTTGATTAAATTTACTTTAAAGTGACTTATTCTTGATAAAATAGTGTGACAGCATGGATTTACCTATAAATACGCCGCCGCCGGCTACTTTTAAAGTTTTTTTTTAAATTAAAATCATAATAAAGTGTATCATGTCATGTCCTCATATCTGTTATGTATAGGAAGTTAAGTTTTTAAGTTGCGAACTTATGGTCACCCTAAACAAACATTACAAAGTCGACTATATCCTATTTAACGACCATGCTAAATGACGTTTAGTCAAGTCGTTGAACGTTACATTAAACAACTTGACGAGTTGTCGTTTAGTCATTCAATTAAATGTCGTCATTCAATGAACGCGCTAGTCGTACAATCAAAGAGCTGATTTAACCAGATGACTGCGACATATATACGTTCGGCGTTTCATATAGTGCTGGCGATGGCCGTAGGTTTGCTTGCCAGCACTACGTATGTATAGATTCGAATTCGGTCGATAATATAGAACTCATAGGGAAAGTAAGTAATGTTTTCTTATCCACATCGTCATGAAATGTAATTGTCTCCGATGGGAGAGAGTCCTGGTGTCCTGAAACACAGACCTACATCTTAGGCACCAGTCTCCTACAATATAACAATCATGATAGTTTTATGATGTCCTCGTAATAGTGAGGAAATAAGTCTTTATTATTATTATCTGCCGCAAAGTAATGCTGTGTTACAATTGAATAGAAATAACCCAAACAACCACAAAAGAAAATGATAATGAAAAAACTCAGTAACACTTTTTTAGACCTGATGTTCAGACACGACAAGACACAATAGCAGCGCGACAACCGGCTGTCGCTTGGTCGTTGATGTTAAATAGACTAACAGTAACATCTAGGCTACTTTTGTATGTTATACATATAGATACTATAAGGTGGAACAATAACCAAAGACACGTGTGAATCCGCGGGGCACAGCTAGTAAATTATATGAGTAGGTGTATCAGTCAGGGACAACTACATAGTTAGAAAATAAAAATCATCGTAAGAATAATAATTTCTCAATGTGGACAAAACCACGTGCAGCAGCTAGTCACCACATAAATCTAAAGTATGACTTAATTACACAAATAGTAACGTGCTCGCTTTGTGCCGCGGTTCCGCCCGAAGCTGCGTAAATAAACGTTGGGAGCCCAAACACACGTAAAGTAGTGGATTTATTGAATGTATATCATAACTTGCTAACATTCTGTTTATATTAGTGAAAGCTTTAAGTTGGGGCACATTGGGAGCTACAGTAATATAACGTAGAAGAGATTTTTAATTTATTTGTTGAACCTTTCCACGACCAACCGACAGCCGGCTGTCGCGCTGCTATTGTCTTTCTATTGTGTTTCAAATCACGTGTGTTCGAAGGATTAAATGGGTTCCTGAACGAAGAAAAATTAACCTGTGAGATTTTTTTATTTTATTTCACAGAATACATAAATGTCGTTAAAAAGACCTACAAATGTCGATATTACACTTAAAATCACTGTCGCAATGCAAGACTTTTCTTAGCTAGAACATATACCCATATCTTTAATTAAGTATTATTACACGTGTGAGGAAAATGTATGTTTTTGAATACAAGCGCATCACCACGCTTTCAAAACTTCAAGTTTCAAACAACATATTATATACGGACTCGTAGTAAAACACGATATCAAAAAGATTGTATCTAGTTGTTATAAATAACTGCAAACCCTATTTCTCTACAAATCACCTACAGCCTGTAGGTGATTTGTAGAAAAATAGCTACAGGTATATACTGAAACATCGCTTGATATTCATCTAATAAGTAGTAGGCCAAAGTGATTCATAAGGATAAAACTAAGGCCTCTTAAGTTTAACATACAAAGAAGGCTCAAGCATTAATCAACGTCCTTTCCTTAGGTAGGCTGGTGATTTCAGATTTATTTAATGCTTTTCCTCACTATGTTTTCCTCTATTCGTGTAAACTTAGAAAGTATACAGGTTGTCCCACGGCTATGCCACATGGAGGGTAAGTACCTTAAATATTGTAGATAGAACATTTTACTGAAAGAAGACATTATTTGAATTTTTAAAACAATTTAAATTATTGCATTCATAGATTTTTAAATTATTAAATGGTTGGGCCGGGAATCGAACTTGTTTCTCGAGAAAAAAAAATCACCCTGTGGTATACCATACCGTACCGATCGAAAGGTTTCATCATAAGGATTATTTTTTGCTAAATAACATAGTGTCACAAATAAAAGGAAGACCGTGAATTTTAACATTTGATGTAAAATTTTGTTCTAAAAAGTTAAAAGCTTACATTGCCGTAAGGACATACAATTGACAATCATAACTACTTATTACTAATTAATCTACCCACTTGAGTAGTACGCATTATTTAAATAAATAAATATCTACCACAACAAGACCAAAAAATCGTCAGGGAACGAAATAATCAAAAGTTATCACTTTGTATTCAAGAAGAAGGGACTAGTTTTGAGCATTTGAAAAATTGACTAATTTTGTATTAAAAATGTTAAAATTCATGGTCTTTCTTTTATTTTTGGCACTATGTTATTTAGCAAAAAATAATCCTTGTGATGAAGCCTTTCGATCTATACGATAAAACTACAGGCTGATTAATTTTCTCGAGTAACTGGTTCGATTCCCGGTTCAACTATGTAATTATTTAAATATCTATGAATGCAGTTTAAAATGTTTTCAAAATTCAAATAATGTCTTCTTTCAGTAAAATGCTCTATCTACAATATTTAAGGTACTTTCCCTCCATGTGGCATTGCCGTGGGACACCCTGTATAGTTTCTCTATATACTGTCTAATTCTGTGTAATTCTTGCAGTACAAACTTTTCCCTATTTTATTTCGTAACTGGTTGAATTTTCTATAATCACTTCTTAATGCGGCATGTCAAAAATAAACTACTGAGCAAATTGTACGTGTCTTCAATAGATTCGGTTATCCGTTAGGTTATAGAACCACTGTCTATTTATTTAAATACAAATATAGAAAAAGTAATTTGACAGTTGTTCCAAAGTGTCATTTTTGGTCTAATGGAAATAAATGATTTGCCTTTGTGGATAAGAAGTGGATGTTTCAACCCCTAACGTTTTCATAGCTAACGTTTACACACAGCAATAGTTGTATATTTCATTTAATTGTTATCACTCGACCATACTCTCCATTACCTAACAAAACCACCTAAAGAAACAAGACCACTAACCCAAAACTAAAGAAAATTACCCTAAAAAGTAAATACACCCATCTCAAACATGCATGAATTACTACAGGGGGTTGCCAAAACGAAAACATAAGCGGGAACAAAATGTTGATTTAATATAGGTAAAACAAAGATGGCGGGCTGGGCACAAGCCAAGCCGACGACACTTTGTACACGCTTGTTTAGGTGAACCTGGTTTTTATCTAGATTTCTACGTAGTCCTGGCTCAGTTGGAAGTAGCGGGATTTACTGTGCTAGATAGCTTCATTGCTTTTAAGGGTATGTCGTCTTTCTACAGTAATTAACTGTGTTTTGTTGAGCGTTTGTTTTGTTATTTGGAACAGGACAATTACGTAGACTGCAGCCGAAGGACTCAAAAAAAACCGAATTTATTACAAACTAATTTATTAAATAAAAAAATTATAATGTTATAATTAAATGAAAAATCAAATTGACTCGATCGATGGTGGATACGAAGTGCGCGGGCGCGGTCACGTAGACAGTGTCTTCGGGCCTCATGATTTCAGCGGCAACGATGCTCACGCGCCATGCCTCGTGAGTTCGCGTCAGCGGTTTTTCTACTGGCGCTGCGCGTAACAGGACTATTGAATTAAATATGTAAAGACGAAAAATAATTAATAGAAAATTACATCAATTGATCTGTGCCTATGTGTAATTTATTCGGTTATAGACATCTGCCCACCAGTGTAATGTATGCATTTAATTTTAAACTTGCACAAAATTATTAACTTGCTGTTTCCCGCGGTCTCACTCGCAATATTTGTTAGGTTAGATTTTTTTTGTTACTGCTGCGCTCTCACATATAATGTGACTTTCAGTTGGTAAAAGGGTTTTCAAAAGTGGTCCCTTAGATATAGAGATTTAACTAGCAATGGTCCTTAGTCATGTTTTATCAATATCGGTTAAACAGTTTCGAAGTTATTAACTCTTTTATAAGCTGTAATCGCGTTTTATTTTCTTAGGGCTGATTTTGCAATCATCAGTTAACTTCTATCTGAGGAATAAATATGACTGTTTGAAATATTTTCTTTACAAAAGCTTTCAAAACGTCAAACATGCTCTTCAGATAAAAGTTATCTGGCGATTGAAAAATCGGCCCTTAATAATCTTGGGGGCGGAGTTTTTTAAGTTTATTTATAAACATAGTACTCTTCTACTACAAAACTTACTACCTATCTTTGAAACTCCATTTTTTCCCTTCCATGCTGGTTGGTGCCAAATATCAATAATACCATCTCCCACTGTACAACAAACTGTGTGCTGGCTCGGCGCCAAACCCACGCTAATTACTTTACATGCAGACCTTTTACTCTTTTGCATTTTATCTTTGAGCTTCATATTTAACTTTATAGTGCTTTGGTAATCTATACTTCTATACTAATATTATAAAGAGGTAAAATTTGTAAGTTTGTAGGTTTGTAAGTTTGTATGTAGGGGGTAATCTCTGAAACTACTGGTCCGATTTGAAAAATTCTTTCAGTGTTAGATAGCCCATTTATCGAGGAATGCTATAGGCTATTCACCATCACGCTACGACCCACGAAAGCGGAGCAGAACGAAAAATGCGGGTGAAGCCGCCGGGGACAGCTAGTGATTTAATATTATAATAAGTAAATGTACATCTATAGTAATATACCACCTAATACATATAATTAATAAATATGAAAGTAACTCTGTCTGCCTGTGAGGCTTGCATGGTTGTCTTTCACTCAGCTAAAAATCATCAAAATCAGTTTTTTTTTTTTTTTTTTTGGTGAGTGGGAAATCATCCAATGACTGCTCCCGTCCTGGGTGCGACGGGAGGGCGTGTCAGACTCTTACTGACTAAAACCCACTCATGTTCCTTCGATTGCCCTTTATGTTCCGAGGTCACGGTAACTATTATAAACATTCCGCAACCCCGGCAGGCGTTGGCCCTGTTGGGCCCCTTCCTGTGCTGACTCCTTCTCTTTGAGGCGCGCGTGGAACAAAACGCGCCGTCTACGCGGTCCTGGTCCTAGCCGGGCGGCGAGCTACCCATCGCTCGCCATCCGCAGAACCGCGCCTACGGTGGCCGGTAGTCGTCTTGCGACTCTCGACGTCTTCGCCTGGGTCTTAGTCCGGGGCGAGAGGCTCGTCGTTGCCTCTCGCGCGCCGCCGCTTCCTTCACTAGCATAACTGCTTCGCAGAAGGAGGCGATGGCATCCCATTCCGTCTCGCCCCGAAGCATGGCCTGAACCAGCGCCGGGCGCGAGAGGTCACCGCCGCCGATCGCCTCTACGAGGACACGTCGATGCTCCGCCCATGCGCGGCACACCTCCACCGTGTGCTCGACCGTGTCCTCCAGGCGACCGTTGCTGCAGTGGTGACACCCAGGCGTCGCTTCCGCCCGAATCCGACACAGGAACCTCCCGAACTGACCATGTCCGGTGAGGACCTGTGTCAAGCGAAACGTGAGAGTGCCATGACGCCTCTCCAGCCACTCCTCAAAGAGGGGTCTTACCGCCGCTATAACGGCGTGCCCAGCACTAGGTTGCGACAGTCGTTGTCTCCATTCCGCCATGAGATCTCGCCGGAGCTCCGTGAGCCGTGCCGCGATAACCCGCGGCATCGGGACTTCACCCCGGCGTTGCACTTCCACGCGCCACTCGTACGTGTGTGCAAGGACTGTTGCCTCCAGATCCCATGGCGGGACGCCGGCAAGGAGGCATGCCGCCTCACAGGAGACCGTGCGGTATCCCCGCACCATGCGAATGGCCATGACCCTCTGGGACGCCCTCAGAAGTCGGGCCGGAGCCGCGGCTAGATTGGGCGCCCACACCGGAGCCCCGTAGAGGGCCATGGACCGCACGATCCCCGTGTAGAGCCTCCGGCAGGAGGCGTTTGGGCCACCGAGATTGGGCAGGAGCCGCTTGAGGGCAGCTCCGGCCTTCGCCAGTTTGGGGCCCAAACGTCGGAAGTGCTCCGTAAAGTTCCATCGGTTGTCGAGGACAAGTCCCAGGTACTTTATCGTCGACTCGACACCGATGTGAACCCCTCCTACCGTTATCTGAGACCCCGGAGGTGGCCGGTGCCGAGGGCCATGAAAACACATGGCCTCGGACTTGTGCAGGGCCACCTCAAGTCCCAGTTGCCGGATCCTATCCACGACTGTCGCAACACCACTCGACATCAAGTCGGCCGCCGCCTGGAACGACCCTCCCTGCGCTAGGACTAGCGTGTCGTCAGCGTAGCACACTACGCTGACACCATCGGGAAGGTCGGCGCGCAGCACCCAGTCGTACCCGATGTCCCACAGGAGCGGCCCCAGGACCGATCCCTGTGGAACACCGCACGACATCCCTCGTCGACTCCACACTCCCTCGTGACCGGGGTAGATGACGGCCCTGTCCGTCAGATAGGCCTCGACCACACGACAGAGGTAGGCAGGCATCCGGTGATACCGGAGTGCCGCCCCTATGCACCCCCAAGGCAGGGTATTAAAGGCGTTGGCGATGTCGAGAGACACCGCCAAGACGACCCTGCCCTGTGCCACCGCATCCCCTGTCGTGAGGGCTCGTACGCGCATGATGGCGTCCACCGTGGAGCGTCCCCTGCGGAAGCCGAACTGACCGTCCGCCAGATCCGGCCCCACCCGCATCAGCCGCTCGACGAGGCGGCTTGCAATCACTCTCTCCAAGAGCTTGGCCGCCTCGTCGAGCAAAACGATGGGCCGGTATGCGGACGGAGAGTCCGCAGGACGCCCCGGCTTCGGTATGAGGACCAGCTTCCCGGTCTTCCAACGAAGTGGGAACTGGCCCTCCTCCAAGCATGCGCTAAAGAGCCCCCTTAGTCGAGGCCCGAGAGCCCCTAAGGCCAGGACCCAGGCCTTCCCTGGTAGGCCGTCGGGTCCTGGGGCGGTGTTCTTGGCCCTGAGCCTTAGCACCGCCACTCCCAGTTCTACCTCGGTCACCTCTGGAACGTCGTCGTCGTCGCCGTCGCGGTCCGCATCGGACACCGCCGGTGGCGGAGCCATGAGCGGGGGAGAAAACTCCCCCTGCGAAGGGAACAGAGCGCTCACAACGCCCTCTACGACCTGGGGCCGGAGACTCTGCGTCAGCGGGGGGCCCGCGGTGCGGAGCTTGCCCCGCACCGCCAAGTAGGGGCGCCCCCACGGATCTCTGTCCAGAGTCCCCAGCGTCTCTTGGCGGGCCGAAGCCTTGGCCCGCACTATCTCCAGTCGGAGGGCTTCCTTCGCCGCTCTGTACCCCTCGTACAGCTCCGCCTCAATGGCATCCGCATCCACAGGGCGGATACGGAGCCTGCGGTGTCTGGTGTACGGGTGTCGCGCGGCCACGCACGCCTCACGTAGGGACGCGATTTGCGGCGACCACCAGTACACCTGGCGCTGACCCCTTCCAGGCTGAACCCGGGGCATTGCCATGTCACAAATCTCGGACATGGCCTCCTGGAACCATCCAGCCTCGGCATTGATGTCGGCAGGCCTGTCTGGTGATGACACCCAGGCCTGCACTATCGAGGCTTCCAGGAGAAGCTCCCGGTCCAGCTGCTTCAGCGCCCAACGCGGACCGCTTGGGGTCCGTCGGACCGGCGCAGCGGAGGTCTGGGCGGAGACGTCAAACCGGATGTACCGGTGGTCGGAGAACGTCTCCACCTCCTCCATTACGCGCCAGTCAACGACACGCGGTGACAGAGCGGGGCTGGCGAGCGAGATGTCCACCACCGACTCACCCCGCATCCGCACACACGTGGGGACGGAACCCTGGTTCAACACGACTAGGCCCGCCTCTAGGGCCCAGTTTTCCACCATTCTGCCCCGTGCATCAGTGTATCGGGAGCCCCAAGCCAAGTTCTTGGCATTGAAGTCCCCGAGAACGAGCACGGGGAGGGTTCGGAACCCGGCGACGACGACGCTCAGCTCCATAAGGGAGTTGTGGAGTTCGACGAGGGATCGGCTCGGGGAGAGATAGACGCCTACAACGGCGATCTCCCCGAACCGTGCCGCAACGCACCCCTGTGCCCTCTTGACGCCCTCGAGGGTCGGGGTACCGGCGGCGGCCGACGAGATGATGGTCACCGAGCCGCTCAGGTCCTCCACCCAAGAATCCCTGGGCGGGACAAAGTACGGCTCGGAGACCACGGCGATATTGATCGACCACTGCGCCATGCTCTGGAGCAACAGATCCTGAGCGGCGACGCAGTGGTTGATATTCGCCTGTAAGAGGCGCAATGGGGCCATTACTGGCACTCCATTGCGGCCTCAGTAGTCGCGGCTGCAGCGACAGACGCGGCAGCGGCGGGGACGGCGGGAGCAGCGGCGGCCGTGGGAGCGACAACGGCAGCGGGGGCAGCAGCGGGGGCAGCAGCGGGGGCAGCAGCGGGAGCGGCGGCAGAGGGCTTCCTGCCCTTGCCCCTGGTCCTGGCGGGTGGGGCGCAAGCCTTGCCCCCAGCCCGGTGATCGGCCGGCTTGCCAGCCGCCGCACATATAGAACAGTGCGGCGCGGCAGTACACGAGCCGGCCTTGTGACCGGGCTGACCGCAGCGGAAGCAATCGGCGCTGCGGTCCACCTCCGAGGTGCAGCGGACACCGACATGGTGTCCGACTTGGCATCTGTAACACCTCAGAGGCCTGGGCTCCAGTAGCTTCACCTGCGCCGAAGCCCAGCCTCCCACCAGTAACCTACTGCGGCCCTCCCCCGCAATTGCTTTGGCCGCCGGAACGGGGCAGCTCACGGTGACCGCTCCAGTCCCGGAGCGGTCAGGGCGGATGGTGCCTACGCGCACGTCGCCAGCGGGACAGCCCCCCGCTTTGGCGACGGCGGCCACCAACTCCTCCCCCGTGGCGGAGTCGTCCAGGCCTGTGACGCGCATGTCAATGCGCATGCTAGGCCTGGACACTCGTACCTCCTCGGCTAGGAGCGACGCCCGCAGCTTCTCAGCCAGAGCATCGGCGACGGGGCCGCTGGAAGCCCCGGGGACTTCCAACATGCGGGCTCCGGTAGCCGTGACCCGCAGCCGCACTCCCTCCGTCACTCCGATGTCGGCCAAGTTGACCGCCGCCTTCGCCTTGGCCAGTACTGCCCCGTACGTTACCCCCTTTTTCTCCGCGTCCGGCTGCAGGGTGATAACCACCGCCGCAGACTTAGGGGCGCGGAGCCTGGCCGCAAGGCTGTTAGCCTTACGGCGCTCCCTTTGCCGCTGCCGCTTCCTTGTGGCCCTGGCCGCCTTGGCCGCCTTCTTTTGTTCCCCGGCCACTTGCCAGCGGCCGGCGTCGGCTGGAGGTGCGGCAGCCGACGGGGGAGGGGGCGGCGGTGGGGCACGCTGTGCAGCTGCACTCGCTGCGGGTGCCCCTACCGCTTTGGGCTTCGCCGCCTTGCCCTTACTGGGCGATGCGGCCTTGCCTTTTGCCTGCTCCGGCGCGGCGGCACGCCTTGACGTGCTCGCCGCAGGAGTCGCGGCCACAGCGGCAAAAGATGCCGCTGGCCGTGCCGTCGACGCCGCCGGGACCGCTCGATCGGCCGCGAGCGGGGGCCGGAGGGCCCTTCCTTCCAGCACCGAAAATCGGCGCTGGAGGTCCGCCATCCCTTGCACAAGTGCCTGGAGCGCGGAGTCCCGCTCCGTTGGCTCCTCCCCTCGGGGCGCGTCCCCCCGGAGCTTGGCCAGATCTGCGCGCAGCTTCTCGTTTTCCTTTTTTAAGGACTCAACGTCTGCGCGCATAGCGGCCATCTCCGTTTCCGCCGTAGGAGACGGAGGCCCCGTCCCGCTGGCCTTCTCCACCGCTGCCAATAATGAGGCAGTGGCATCGGCGATGGCCCTGTCCTTAGAGCCCTTCTTTTTTTTTAAGGGCCACAGACACCAACGCCGATCGGATTACCTCCGCCAGCTCCAATTTGGAGCTCCCCGCGGCGGTGGATGCGCCCTGAGCCCGCGCGGAAGCCGCTCCAGGGTGACGCCCCTCCGCGGCGAGCCTTTCGGCTCGCCGAGCTGCCTCCTGCGCGGGGAGCTTGCGCCCCCCTCTTCCAACACGGCCCGCACCCCGCCTGCTGGTGGGGATTTTGGGGGCCGGTGCCGCCGCTTCGCTGTCGGAGGACGACGAGGCGCCCTCCGTCATCGTCCGCTTTCTGCTGCGGCTCCTCTTTCCACGGATCGAGCTACCAGAGCTCGATCCGTCCGAGCTCGAGCTTCTAGAGCTCGAGCCTATTGCCGCGTCGGTCTTATTAGACCGCGCCTCTCCCTTACCTCCGGTTTTGTTTTTTAAAAAATTTGTGTTGTCTGACATATTAGGTCCCACGAGTATGGGGGATTTAGAAAGTACACCCAGGGTAACCCCCTGTCCCTGGGCAAGTGTACATTTGTAACCCAACCAGAGGGTCCACCCGTTCTCTGGCTGGGGGTGCGCTAGAGACTGATGCGCCATCCATAATAGATGACACTACTCCTCAGCCATTCGTACCTTCGCCACGCACCAGAACTTGGTATTAGAGGTAATTTTTTATAGAGGTTGTCTACCTCGCGGCCCGGGCGGTTAAGCCAAGGCCCTCGACCCCCGTCGAAAGTCAGAGACATGACCGTAACAGTCTTCGGGGCTACGAGATCAACGGGGGCAGCTAGGGGTGACGACCCCCAGCTGCCTGCTCTGCGGCAGGGTGAGTGCACGCAGAGCCCGTTCCCCGACTCCAACACACACTGCCCTCTGCTACTCAGAGGGACAGGTGGTGGAGTCCTCCGCGACAGAATATTCGAAAGTGTGCAACGAGACCCCACAGGCACAACGTACCGTGGCGAGTCGTTGCACACCTCCCGGGGTGCACCGTCCCTCGGACTGGCCTTCGCCCCGGACGGATCCATAAGCGAACTCCAGCCCTCGGGCACACGAGGAGGTTTTCTGTCCATGCACCCCATCAAAATCAGTTCAGTGGTTATTGAACTGATTTTGATATTTTTTATCTGACTGCGTTTTTATGCATCTGCGAACACCGACATTTACACGGACGGACTTAAAAATAAAAGCTAATAAATAAACCCTTTCCTTCTTACTAATTTTGATAAATATTCGCTATGTAAAGTTGATAACCAATAATCATTTAATCATCACATATTTTAAATACATACAACGATACCGGTCAAACCACAACCTTCTTTTTTGCTTTGTCATAACCGGATAAACTGAAGAAGACACTCATCCTTAAAATAGAAAATCGTATCGAAAATCCGCTTACGAAATTTTTCGTATCTTATCCAACTTTGTCTAAAATAATGTATTTGATACATTTTAAAGTAATAATATAATTTTAAAGTAAGAAGTAAGAACACTTTGTTCTCTTCCGCCAGCCAACAGCACTTAAATAAATTATTTTGTTTAGCGACCCTTAGGGTTGAGGGTGCCAGATAATAACTTCACGGCAAGAGGAAGTAAAAATATCTGTTATTAATAATGGACTCTAGAGGGGACTGTAACTTGTAGGCATTGCTTAAGTTTTACTATAAAATTAAAATAAATAAAGAGAAGTTTAAACATGTAGAAGTATTTTTGACAACTTGGTAAACATTAATCAAATAAATAAATATTTATTTAGCTTAACTATTCTCAGCCACCATCTTGCCATCATAATGCATGTAACTATAATAGTAATATTAATTAACCGAAGAGTTATACGTTTATTTATCAGATCCCAACACTCAAAAGAAGTATTTAACTAATTGTCGAAGAACGGTAATGTAATTTGACTCAGTGCGTCCGATTTCAACGCATCTGTGATAATCTTGCAGAAGTCTTTCGGCGGTGAAAATCTCTAAACTCAGATTGGTATGGTAATTTGGCTGGTTCTAGGTCATTTAGGTATGTGACTATGTTTGTAAACTCAGCCTGAATACAGAAAAAAATGTAGTAACAACAATATGTTTAGCAAAAAAAAAACTTTGTCATAGTGTCAGACAAAATTCTACCCTCCATTAATCACCAAGATATATTACAGGTCTTTTGCAAAAACCTTCCCAAGTGTACAAAACCAACAAAACCTTCGTTTTCAGTCTGTTAGATAATAATCACGATATAAATTAACTTCGTTTACTTATCTAGGGTCCAATAAACGTGACATTTGCAAACGACGTAACCAATGCCGCTCCAATAAAGGTATTTCATATTTTTATTTCATCGTCTGCCTCTGCAGCAGTGGTGTTCAAAGTTTTTTGTCTCGTCTTCGTTTAATTTACAAAAGATTATTTCAAATATGTGTCACCAAAATATACCTTTAACAAAACAACGTGTTTGAGGTGTAACACAAAACTATTTAGGGTCTTAAACTGTCTTTTTGACTAACTTTATACGTACCTGTAAATGGTCTAAAGGACCAAAATGCTTTGTCTTTTGAATTTAATTTTTTTTGTTACACAACTGCTTCTATAACTTCGCAGCCCTAAACGTCCTTACGCTGAAAAACGAAGAAAATCTGATAGAATTAATATTTGCGCTAAAGAAAATCAAATGGGATATTGTTGGCCTTAGTGAGGTAAGACGAATGGGTGAAAGAATTGTTTCCTACCCAGACTTCCTGTTATATCACTTAGGAACAACGCCCGGCCAATATGGAGTGGGTTTTATTATTAAAAAGTATCTGACGAACTGTATAGAAGGATTTGTAGGCATATCAGAGCGCATCGCAATCATGAATCTGAAGTTACCAGGATACAAACACTCATGGTCTGTCATACAAATATATTCGCCTACAGAACAGTCAGACCTAGAAACAATAGAAGCATTCTATCTTGAACTAAATAAAACCATAAATGAGCACGCTCACAAAAACCTAATAGTAATGGGTGACTTCAATGGCCAAATAGGAGAAAAACGCCCGGAAGAAAACTCACTTGGACCACACACATACAGTAACAAAAAGAGAAGTAGAAATGGAGAAAAAATTATAAACTTTACTTTAGAAAATAACCTAACTGTATTAAACACTGCATATAAGAAAAACAAGAAAAGAATGTGGACCTGGACCTCACCAGACGGGACCACAAAAAACGAAATCGATTTTATAATGAGTAACAGAAACAGTTGCTTTAATAACTTTAGCGTTATTAACAACTTAAATTTCAATACCAACCATAGACTGATCAGGGCGGAACTAAAATCAAACCAACCAAAAAAACCTAGACCAAGACAAGAAAAAGGGAACATAAAGCTCAATAAACATCAAATACAACAGTTAGCAGTCGCCTTAAAGAAAAAATTCATAGGCTTCAAAGAGAATACGAAGTGTTTAGGAACACAAGAAAAATACAGTTGGATAGAAGATAACATTAAAACTCAAACTAAACTTGTTTTGAATATTAAAAATAAACACAAAGAATGGCTTACATCTGACACCATAGAACTGTTAGAACAAAGGAGTCACTTAATCAACACAAGAAATATAAAGGATAGAAGAATACATCTTACAGTAATTAACAAAGAAATAAAAAAATGCATTAGAATAGATAGGAACAGGAATAGAATGGAAACTATAGAAAAATATGTAATGAAAACGGGTGGTGTTAAAAAAGCTTACAAGGAGCTAACGAATTCAATAGACTGGGTAGCAAAAATAAAAAACGTTAAAGGAAAATGGGAATATGATAGAACGGACATAGTACAAACTGCAACATCCTACTACAAAGAACTCTACAAAGGCAACGACACCACACAAGACCAAATAAACTTAAACTTAATGGACACCTCAGACATCCCCAATATCCTACAATCCGAAGTAGAGTCAGCAATAAACACTCAACGGAAAGATAAAGCACCAGGACCCGATGGTATAAACAATGAAATACTAATACAAAACAAAGAAATTATGATACCAATCCTTACGGAAATGTTTAACGACATTTTAAATACAGAAATCATTCCGCAGCAGTGGACAGAATCGAATATTATCCTTCTGTATAAAAAAGGAGACAGACACGATATAGGGAACTACCGCCCTATCAGTCTCATGTCAAATATATATAAAATATTTGCCAAAATAATACTAAGAAGGATTGAGGGAAAACTGGATGAACAACAACCAATCGAACAGGCAGGTTTTAGAAAAGGCTATTCGGTAATAGATCATATCCATGTTGTACGTCAAGTCCTTGATAAATATAAAGCCTATCAACGCGTGTACTATATTGCTTTTATTGACTATAGCAAAGCATTCGATTCCCTGTACCACGAAAAGATATGGAAGACACTAAGAGAACAAGGAATCGAACAAAAATACATTCGGCTGATAAAAAATGTGTACAATCATAGTACCGCAAGAATCCAACTAGAAAAGAAAGGCGAACCGTTCAGAGTTGAAAAAGGTGTTAGACAAGGAGATCCTCTATCTCCTAAACTATTCTCTGCAGTTTTAGAAACTATTTTTAGAAGTCTTAATTGGGAAAGTCACGGCATCAATGTGGACGGCATCTCCTTAACGCACTTGCGATTTGCAGACGACATAGTGTTGTTTGCTGAAACACCAGAAAACATACAAATGATGATACAAGAACTAGCGGCTGAAAGTGAGAAAATGGGCTTGAAACTGAACGCGGAAAAAACTAAAGTAATGACAAATGGAATAGAAACCAGCATACATCTAGGGACTAACCAAATAGATTATACCGACGAATACATCTATCTGGGTCAGGTAATAACACAAAATGACTCCATACAAAAAGAAGTTGATAGAAGAATAGCAAATGCGTGGAGGAGATACTGGAGTTTAAAAGAGGTAATGAAAGATAAAACTCTCCACATAAATATAAAAAGCAAATTGTTTAACACCTGCATATTGCCGGTACTAATGTACGGCAGCCAAACATGGGCTCTAACACATACTACGACAAACAAACTAGCAACCTGCCAACACGCAATGGAAAGGAGTATGCTAAATGTCAAAAGGCTGGAAAAGACTCGAAACCGCACAATCAGAAAGAAGACAAAAGTCATTGACGTAACATCTAAGATAAAGAGACTAAAATGGCAATGGGCAGGGCATATGATAAGGGGACTAGACAAATGGAGCAAAATTGTGACACAATGGTACCCTCGAGACGGGAAAAGAAAGAGAGGTAGACCACAGAAAAGATGGGAAGATGACATCAGACAGGTGGCAGGAGTAACATGGAACCGAGTGGCCCAAAATAGACATGAATGGAAAAGGTTGGAAGAGGCCTTTGTCGACTGGCAAACAGATTTACAAAAAATAAATATGTAAGAGTGTAAAAAAAAAAAAAAATAGAAGTTAAAAAAAAAAAAAAAAAAAAAAACTAAGTTTAAATTGTGAACACTATGTAACTAGTTAAGTTTATCTGAATAAAAGGCTATTATTATTATTATATTATTATTATTATTACACAACTGCTTATAAACTGCCAAGACCTCATCACCACGCTCAAACTCTTTCATCTTTATCACCAATCTTTTCCAAAGACTCTATTAACTTTGAGAACCTCTGCCTCCTCTCAGGGAGTCTCCTTCCCTCCCCTCTGTTTGCAGGAACGTAACGATCTGCGTACGATAATAACGTACCGGGTACATTCCGGGATTTTTCTAATTCTCCAGATTTGTGTGAATAAATAAAGTATGTCTTTGTAATCGCCGGGAGTATCCCTGATAGCTTGAGGATATTATTATTTAAAAAGCTAAGATGAGAAATAAAGATTATTTTGAAATGGATCATGTTGGGGGTTACTAATTTGAGATTTTGAAAAATTTTAAAATGTGTTTGAGTGCGCGCATGAAAGCTGTGCCATAATAATTATTGTTATACGTTTATTTTTTTTACATTGTTTTGCTTTTATTTATTTAATTAAACGTTGCCTGATTTGTTTTTTAAACATATACTTATTTACTTTTTGTGTCATGTCTCGGAAATCAAATGACTTTTTCCGGAAAATGAAAGAATTGTATTATTTTTTCTGTACTTCTATTTTGCTAGGTGTCAAATTGTATTTCTATCGAATTATCAGTTAAACTAAAAGTTAATAAAAAATACTTATATACACACAGTGCATGGAATAGAGACTTCACCAAAGTTACAGAAAAATAACATAGAAGAGATTAACCAAATAGACAAAATGTCAACTCCAATAAACCCATTTTTATTCAAAACTTTCATACTCTGCCGTCACAAAAGTGCAAAACTTTAGAGAAAAGTACTCTAAAGTTTGCACTTTTCAATAGTGTACAATTGTAGAGTACTCTAGATTACTCTTAATTGATTCACCAGGTACAGCCAATCCGCTTAACAGTTTTTCCGAAGTTGCTTAAGTGAAGCCTACACGTTTCACAGAACCCCCTGTAGCTTACAAACTCGACTGAGCTTTTAATCCCCCTATATATACAAATAAAGATTGACTCCCTGTTACCGTGAATTCTGTTCTGGGTAAAATGTAATTAATGTCAGAAATGAACGAATGGAATAAAATACGAAGCTTTACTATCCTGTTGGTCTAGTGGTTAGTGTCCCTGAGTTCTAAGCTGTGGTGGGTTCGATTCCCACCCAAGATAAATTGATTCTCAGGTCTTACACGTTGCTTTTAGGTACATCATTTTCGTATTACAATCATGAGGTCTAGAAAGAGTCAAGTTTTCAAAATTTAACAGAAAAACATCAGACGAAATAAGAAATTCGTGCGCCATTATTATAATGTTATGAAATTTAGTTTATTTTAATTGAAAAACGTATCCAACGCGTAACTGTATATTTGATTTACGCTCCATCACGCCCTGCCAAGTCTGCAGCTTAGCTTCAATCCTGCCTCGTCCGCAAAAACAAACTTAGCCCATTAATTTCATACTTAATTATTATTGAATCAAGAAATCCATGAAAAGTTGTAAATATATAAAATAATACTCAACCGTCACGCTATCAGAACTCGAATAACTTATAACGTCTACGAAAACGAGACTTTCAAAATTAATAATCATTAACAATAATCTGTGGGCCTAAACATGTCATTCTAATTTACGACTACAGACGTTAATGCTCGGTGTACAAAGGTACCTTCCGGTAGGAATCGGTTACTGTCGCCTAAGGATTCATAAACAAATGGAATGCTCAAACGTCAAAGCTCGTTAACTGATGTCAATCGTAGTGTATCCAGAGCATACGGTATATAGGGATGTCTTGTGCTGGCTAGTCATGTAAATCGAATAACGCCAAACATATCGGGAATGCGTCTTTGGCATCTTGTAGAGTTGAGTCAGTTGTCGTTGTCTACTTAGTATCTCTTCTCAATTCAATCTGCAAGAAATAATATTAACTCAAGGTTTCATAAAAGAAAAAACAGTTCTTCTCTAGAGGCCTCTGACCTGCAGTGGTCCAATTATAGGCTTGTGTTATTCATAAACCCATAAAAGTCCTTCTACTTATACATATTATTAATGTTCGCAAACTCCCTCCATCTTCACTTTCTTCAGACTTGTTAATGTCTAATGAAAATCTATAACACATCTCTTATTTTTTTTTTAACAACTGTTCGATCTTATCTTCTAGAAAATTAATGAATAATCAAATCAAATAATATATTATTTGATTTGATTATTCATTAATTTTCTAGCACTCCATTTGCCAATACTCCGTGTCGCGCCATTACAGGTAGCGCCAAGGGACAGGGACGTTCAAATATTTATTTATGGCAACAGCGGCTGATTACAAGTCGGTCTGGTTTCCGCTTCCAATGCGAAACGTACGGCGCCGGGGGAATCGCGCTGTTTGTAAATAATGTCGACGTGGACCTACTTAGTTCGAAGTGTTCGATTATTGAGATTCCGTGAAATCTCTGGTTGTTAATTCATCTGTGTTTGGAGAAAACTGTCGTTTTATTCGGAGTAGTATTTTTTTTCTGTTTTGGATTGTGTTTACCAATAACTAGTCTCATACCTTTCATCTGTAGGATATTTTTTTTTTCTTGTGTGAAACAAACCCGTGACTCTTAAAGCAAGCAAATATTACACCACGGCGACTCTTAACACGACCTAACCGCGACAGCCGGCTGTCGGGCTGCTATTTTCTTTCTATTGTGTCTCAAATCACGTGTGTTCAAAGGTTTAAAATACATCTTGAACTTCTAAAATAATTAAGTTGGTCTGGCTTCCTTTTCCAATGCGAAACGTACGGCGCCGGGGGAATCGCGCTGTCTGTAAATAATGTGGACGAGAACCTACTTAGTTCGAAGTGTTCGATTATTGGGATTGCGTGAAGTCTCTGGTTGGTAATTCATCTGTGTTTTGAACAATAAGTTAAGTCGTATTATTGGTAGAAGGTTTTTTTTGTTTAGGATGTGTTTACCAATAATTAGTCTTTAGGAATATCATCTGTAGGCCATACAAAGTGAAAATTGAGTAAATCGAACCCGACACACGTAACGCTAGTAACTGCCAAGCCACGGTGGCGTGAGCCTAGACGGCAACTATCAAGTGTATCTTAAAACTACACAGGTTAAACTTGAAAATAATTAATATTGTAACACTTTTGAGTAAAAAAACATTTTATTTTTTATTATTTCTTTGTAAAAGTAATTGAAAACCAACACAAAATGAAAGCGTAGTCATTGGACTATTATTTTTTCACATATCGCTCTTAGACTTCTTAGAATGAGGCTTGTGATATTATGTTAAACATAATTAATGCTTATATTGTATAAGCGACTAAAACTCTGTGTGTTACCAAAAAATATCAAATTTTATTAAATCAAATTAAGTAACAACCCCGAGAAAAGACGTAGGCTACTTTGTAATCTGTGATATTTACGCACCAAAACAGCAACAATGACTATTATTATTTTTGTACCACTTTTGTACTTAACGCAATAAACGCATTAAAGTATTGAGTACTATCATACAATATGCCTATACAGCTCCACAGCTAGGCAAAGCCGTCCTTACCAATTCCCAAGCAAACGGCTTAAGTAAAACACTACTACAAGAAAACCTAACAAAATAACTCCATAATAATACCACAACAAATATATCTATGCACACCAAGAAAGAAAAACGAATTCCTCTAAATACTCCATAACGTATTCAAAATTATCATTAATGGGAAAGTGTGTCTGTCTGTCTGTATGTTTGTCTTTCTTTCACGGCAAAACGGAGCGACGAATTGACGTGATTTTTTAAGTGGAGATAGTTGAAGGGATGGAGAGTAACAAAAGCTACTTTTTGTCTCTTTTTAACGCGAGCGAAGCCGCGGGCAGAAGCTAGTCTTCAATAAAACTGAATGAAGCTCATGAAATAACCTTATTTATAGCCCACTCAACATGTTTTAAAAACAGCTACATTTTATATATCTTATTATCCTTAAAAAAGCCCGGATAAATGGAGACGGTTCTTTTCATCGTTTAAAGAAACCCCAAATGTCGGAAATTAAACGCGTCGGCTTGGATTTTATTTTTAGGGTTCCGTTCGCGGGGACTTTTTATTAAGTCAAAGATGGTCGGTTATAGTAGAGCTTAGGTTAAGCTAAGGGAAAGTTAACTACATAGATGAAATTGTCACAGATTTTATGATTCTATTAAGAATGTGAAAATACAAAAAAAAATGTTGATAGTCAAGTAGAAGAATGGTAAGAATAAAACAAAGTCACCCTCGGCGTTTGTCTATCTGTTTGCGATAAACACAAAATTCAAAAACTTAAAAATCTGTGAGTGATTTTTAAGTCGTTTTCACCAATTAAGAGATTATTGAATGAGGAAGGTATAGGTGCATAAAATAATTATAGTAAAGAAAAGCCGAGAATTCGAAACATTTTTAAGCCCGTGCGAAGCTAGGGTGAGCCACTTTTTATGTATAAGTACTTACGAGTTTAAAGTGTCGTTACTGGTTGTCGCCCCGCATACATGAAATTGCGAAATTAAAACCAATATAACTTTATCATTTAAAAAGTAAAGACTTTATAAGCTGTAAAAAAAATAAAAATGATATTAAAACAATACTGACATAACACACTAAAAATCAATAGCAAAATAAATAATAAATGTAGTTTGCTTTCCACATCAATGAATTTACCATTGATATTAAATTTATTTGTAAACGAAAGCCACAGGGTAGAGTTGCCAATTACTGACCACCGCCATTGTGCAATTTGGTTTGAGGTTTACGCGATATAGTAACATTCTAAAAGATAATTTAACTAACTTAAAATCCCTATTTTATCTCTTTATGGTTAGGTTAGGGTACGAATTGTCAAAAACTCTTTTTAATGGTTATTTAGAAAGAACACTCGCAAGTTTCATTTTTTTTTTATTTTATTTTATTTCTTTGGGATAACAAACAATTGCGTAATAAGGCTTAATATCTACACAATGAAACTTATAAAACACTTGAATAATCACGCAACCAGCACCGTTATCCACGAGGTAATGCTAATAACAAAAATAAATAACAAGTTGCAAGCAGACTTTTGCAAAAACTAATTATCAGTTAATATTAGGCAAGTTAACATAAACAGCTGTGAATAAACTGAGTGTACTAATAAGGAATACAATTAATGTTATGGAAAATTAGAGTTAGATTTTCCAGAAACGCAGTTTTTAAATTGTTTAAATGATAAGGCAAATATGTCAATATCAGCAAAATTATCGTTGTAACTTTTCATTAACCGATGTAAAGGAGCTCGTTCTCCTGCGTTGGTCCTGCACCGTTTCGGAGCAAATAGACTGTGGGTGTAAGTATCACGAATACGTTGGGAACGACTAGGTATGCGAAGGTATATTTGGTTTATTAGGTTGTTACAATCAAATTTATTGTGACAGATCTTATATAGGAACGATTGATCAAGATATAGTCTCCTTACTTTGAGAGTTGACAGAGAGAACTTATCTAGAAGAGTGTGATATGAAGACCATCTGTTAAAAAATTTATGATTAAGAAACCGAAGATATTTACGTTGCACTGATTCTAACTGATCACTGTATTTATTATAAAGTGGGTCCCAAACGCTCGTGGCATATTCCAGTTGGGATCTGATTAGTGATTTGTATAACAATAAGAATGTAGATGGTTTCTTAAAAGACATGCAAGTCCGTCTTATAAAGCCAAATAGTTGGAAACCCTTAGCAGTGATGCGATCGATGTGTGCATCAAAATGTAACTTTGAGTCAAACAGTACACCTAAGTCTCTGATTAATGAGACTTTTTCTAAAGGAGTATTACAGAGCGAATATGTAAAATTAACGACATTAACTTTTTTGGTAAATGAAATGAATTTACATTTAGATATACTTAATTGCAATTTATTGGTGTCACAGTAGGCAGAGAATCGATCTAGGTCATGTTGCAATTTAATACAGTCTTCAACGCTTCTAATTATCCGAAATATTTTGAGGTCGTCAGCATACAATAGAAAACTACAGTTTTTAAAACATGTGTTTATGTCATTTATAAATAACACAAAAAGCAGCGGACCCAGTATCGAGCCCTGCGGAACACCAGATGTCACGCAGATCACATCAGAGGAAAAACCGTGGACCACAACCTTCTGTGTTCTATTTTTCACATAAGATGTAAACCAACGGAGCAGACTTCCACGGATACCATTAAATTCAATTTTTTGTAAAAGCATTGAATGGTCTACCTTGTCAAAAGCCCTGCAAAAATCAGTATAGATCGTGTCAACTTGAAGTTGATTGTCCATATTTTCAAATAAAAAATTTGAATATAAAACAAGGTTACTCACCGTAGAGCGATTTTGAACAAAACCATGCTGTTCGGGTATAATAATATTATGTAAGATAGGATAGATTGCATTATGAACTAATCGTTCCAAGACTTTTGACAAGGTAGACAACAAAGAAATTGGACGATAGTTGGTCACGTCTTTCATCGATCCGCCTTTATAAACAGGCATAATGTTAGCAGTCTTCCATACTTGAGGCACAACACCCTCTTTTAGGCTACGGTTAAATAGACAAACTAAGGGCACACTCATCGACTCAGCTGTGTGTTTTAAAAAGAAAGGCGGAACACCATCTGGCCCAGAGGCAATGGGCCGTGTAGTTCAGGTAACACGTACAGTACGTCCCGCACTCACACACGTAGGTAATTAGCAGAATAAGTGTAAGACGACAACCGGTTTGCGCAAGCGCTTGCGACGGAATGATGCCTCAAGATTTCATGCCTCAAGGACTAGCGGTTTGGGCTGTGCGTTGATATATCAACAGTCAGTCAACATGTCAGTCAGTTTACAATTTTAGACAGTAATTTATAAAACACTAGCGACCCGCCCCGGCTTCGCACGTGGACCAATGATATAGGTACCTAAGGTGTTGCTGATGATCAATGACACACGGCTTATTGTAAACACGCAAAGAACGATTATTTGTTACACAGTGTCGATAATCCCGCCCCATTGTCAACCATTGACAACAATTGTTTGGGAAAGCATTTACACTACAAATATTTCCGTATTATAAGCATAATTGTTTTCAAACTGTAACTATCTTCCAACTAAACAAGAGCGCGAACAGAATCAAGCACATTATTTTACGGAACCCATAGCCCATTTTCATCTCACTCTTGGCAAGTATTCCATTACATTTCTTTTTATTTCGTCTCAAATAAACGTCGCAAGTAAATAATATCATCAATCTGGCTCACTAGAGGTCCGAGCTGGCTGCGGGATAATCCCCGGTTACAGAAACTGTGACGTAACATATTCGTGAACTCTTTGGTATTTCTTCACTCAGTGAGTATTTTGTGTTTTAGCGTATTCTTACAGCTTGTTTCCCAAGGGTTTACTCGTGTTAAGTTGGTTGGTCGGTTGCTGGCCGGCCCTCGTAGTTAGTAGCGTAATGTTTTATCTATTTATATAAAATGGTAAACAGACAGACTGAATGAATGATTGGCTAATATATTTTTATGTGTTTAGACCGAGGGTCGTCGGAGGGACCTAACTACCGAAATAATACCACGAATGAACTTCACTCCCGTTTATTCTAATACACTTTAGTTCACTTCAATTCCGATAGTTGCGCTGCTCACTGACTGACACAATAAATAATTGCAAACCTAACCAAATGAATGTAACGAAACCATAGCGCGTCTTTTATTGGCGTAACGCCATCTAGGGATGCGATGGGTAAACATTTATAGTACATAAAATATTTAACATTCCGCCCACCAAGGACATCTTACAGAATGTTCTTCTTTAAAATTACACCGCCCACCATGCAGAAAGTCTAATAATATGGTTTCAATACAATATTTTAATCCAATAACACATGCAAACTTATAACAAGTATACAAAACAAACAAAAACAATTTTCTAACTCTTATGATCTAGATGCGTACCTACTATTAATAACAATAAATGTAATTCAACAACCAATAAACAATAACAGTTGTTAATGTAAAAATTAAGTTGCTAAAGGAAGTATAGCCAACTTATTAACAGGCCTCTTGATCAAAGAGTACTTGGTTCGCACAGTAACTACTCGCGTGATTCCGTCGGGGCCAGGATATTTTTGCTCTATTTTCCCGAGCAACCACTTGCCAGGAGGCAAATCATCCTCTTTTATAAGAACTATGCTGCCTATGGTTGGTTCTGGATTTTGGTGAGCCCACTTATGACGTTGTAAAAACTGGTTTAAGTAATCTTGTTACCATCGCCGCCAGTAGTCCTGTACCATTCTTTGGGTAAGTTGCCACCGTCTAAGACTAGAAATGTTAACCTTTTCGTAATTTGAATCAGGTACTAAGACGAGTGGTTCCCCTACCAAAAAATGACCAGGAGTTAACACTGTTAACTCAGTTTGATCCACACCAGAAAGCGGCCTTGAATTAAGGCATGCTTCAATTTGGGCTAACACTGTCGTTAGCTCTGCAAAATTTAACGTTGAGTTCCCTATTACCCTTCTTAGGTGGTACTTAGTAGATTTTATGCCTGCCTCCCATAAAAACCAAGGCAACCAATTAGTTCGGGTAAGTAGTTCGATTTTTCTTCATCGAACAGATCCTGCAGCTCTCGTGCGGCGCCAACAAAATTGGTACCATTGTCACTGTACAGTTCAGCGCAATGTCCACGCCTCGCCACGAACCTCTTGAAAGCGGCTAAGAATCCCTTAGACGTCATGTCACTGACAGCTTCTATATGAATCGCCCGCGTAGACAGACAAATAAAGAGCGCAATGTATCCCTTGTATGACCTATTGCCACGACCTTTAGACACCCTGATGTTTATCGGGCCCGCGTAATCAACTCCACTGTGGAGAAAAGCTTTATTTGGTGTAACACGGGGAGATGGTAACTGTCCCATTAATTGGTTTCTGACTTTATTTGAATACCTAACACAAATGACACAATTTCTATAATAAGCCTTAACCAACGATTTTATCCCTATGATCCAATACCGTGATCTCAAATAAGCGATCATAGCTTGAGGTCCCCCATGCATCGTTTTCTGATGCGCTTCACTAATAAGAAGCTTAGTTAGAAACGAATCCTTAGGAATAAGTATTGGATGCTTGCGATCATACGTCAATTGAGACATCTCTAATCTACCTTCCACTCGGACTATTCCCTTTGAGTCCAAAAATAAGTTTAAAGACTTATACTTTTTTCCCTTTTTTCCTAAAGACCCTGTCTTCTTAAGTTCTTGTATTTCTTCCTGTAACTCGTCTTCTTGACCCTTTCTGATACACACTTCCATCGCCTCCTCGAGTTCTGTAGTAAACAATAGTTTGGTTCTTTGCTGGTTAGCACTATCACTCATTAAGTGCAAAAACCTTCTGCAGTAGGCTACTACCCGAATCAACTTTCGAAGAGATGAAAATCTTTCCCAAAAGGAAAGGTCAAGAATACCGGAATGTACCTTTACTTCTTCCAATTTAGTAACCACGTGTTTAGGTTTTTTATATTCAATCACTGGTTGTCTTAGGAAATCGGGTCCATTAAACCATATCGCAGTGTTGCCGAGTTCTGCAGGAGTTACACCACGAGATGCACAATCTGCTGGGTTTTGCTTGGATGAAACGTATGACCAATACTGTGTGTCTAATTTTCCAAAATGTCTGCTACGCGATTGGCCACAAAAGGTTTCCAACGGCTTGGATGGCTATTAAGCCATGCGAGAACAACCTCGGAATCGGTCCAAGCATGTAGGCCTGCCATATTTACGCCCAGAGTTTTGGCAACGTCCACCATCAACTTTGCCAATAGGACGGCTCCACACAATTCCAACCTAGGTATTGACACCTGTTTGATGGGAGTCACCTTGGTTTTTGAGGTAACTAGCGCCACTTGTACGTTACCTTCTACATCTACAACTCTGACGTACACCACAGCCGCGTAGGCCATTTTGGAAGCATCCGAAAAACCGTGCAACTCCGTCAATATATTGCTTGATTTCATATTTAGCCAACGGGGGATTTTTATCTTCCTTAATGAAGGTAAGTCACTTCGGTAAGTAATCCATTCTTTTATTAAAACCTTTGGGACTTCTTCGTCCCAACCTATACCCGTTAACCAAAGCTTTTGTATAAGTATTTTGGCTAATATAATACTAGGCGCTAACCAGCCTAGAGGGTCAAATAGACGTGTAATCTCTGAAATAATTTTTCTTTTAGTTGCAGGTCCAGTAATCGTCGGGAGATTTAAATAATACTGGAAGAAGTCTTCGTTAGAGTTCCATGTAAGTCCCAGTATTTTTGTTATATCATCCATTTTTATTTTTAACTTTTCATGTGTAGATTCCTTCTCATTTATTATATTATTTAATAACTCCTTACTATTACTCATCCATTTTTGCAACTCAAATCCACCTTTCCTCAAAGTATCATTCATTTCAGTAAAGATTTTAACGCCTTGTTCTATGGTTTCAGCTCCAGTCATCAAATCATCCATATAGAATTCGTTTAAAATAATATTCTTTATATCAGGCTTCTCTTCACATTTTATTTCTAAGCTTTTAAGTCTTTTTTCAGCTATATTCTTCGACTCGCCAAACTTGCCAATCAGCTCTTCATCCCGCAGCGGTAATCTTACGATGTACCTGCCATCTTTATTACGCAATGTAGAAGTCGTAAACAATTGTTCACACTTGACTTCATCCTCCGTGAGCATCCTTTTTGCCGATGGTTCCGCCTCTAATTCCCAAAATTTTCTTAATATGTCATCATCTCGGACACTGGAGTGCAACACGGTAATATGTGATTGAATATTATTACTATTGTCTACTTCAACTGCCCCCGACAATATCCAGCCTAACGCAGTGCCCTGCGCTAAGAGCGTCCCACTTCTTCTTTACTCCTTCCCGAATGACCTGGCTGTATATTTCAGCACCTAATAAAAGATCAATTTTATTAGGCCTGAAATATTCCGGATCAGCCAACTCGGTGTCAACTAAATCTATCCATTCTACTTTGGATACTTTGGTAGACGGAAGAACTGCTGTTACCGATTTCAGAACGTAGGCATTTACCTGGATTTTGAACGTTGGATCGATTCTCGAACCAATCGTGATTATTACTTTAGCAGTTGACATAGTACTTTTATCTCCACCCACACCAATCACTGTATTTTTTGAAGATATTTTCTTCAAACCCAAAAACTGGACCATTGATTCCGTTACAAAGGATCCTTGCGATCCTTGGTCCAGTAACGCCCTAACCATTCGATACGTCCCATGCCTTGACTCAGCCTTCAATAAGGCTGTGCTTAATAACACCGTTTGCTTGATGTTTACTGTCAAATGACATGCGACCAATGGTTTTTCCTCCGCTTTTGCGGCAACAAAATTGTCCTCATTACTTGATGAGGTTCCCGCGTGAGCAGCCGTACTACCCTCACCAATAACAGACCCAGACCCCCCTGTGGGGTGTAGTAATGAATGGTGGCGGCGTTTACACACCTGGCACCTATGAGTGTTTTTGCAGAACCTAGCAGAGTGGTTACTTTTTAAACAAATGAAGCATAAGTTCTTTTCTTGTGCGATATTTCGACGACTATCAATAGATTCTTTACAAAACTTCGGACAAGAATAAATACGATGATCAGCTGAACAATATTCACAAATCAAATTATTTTTATCTTTCACTACATGAAATGACTGTGTGCCTTTTGGGTTTTTATCTATTTTGCTATCCAGATTTTCCAAACCACGAAAGCGACTTAACAAAAAATCATTAAATTGTTTAAACGTAGGTAAATCATCTGTGGTATCAGAGGCAACTTGCAACTCCCAGGCCTTTCTGGTATCTTTATCCAATTTTGTACTAACTATATAAATTATCAAGATGTCCCAGGAGGCCACATCAATACCTAAGTTTTGCAATGATCCCAAACAGTCAGAAGTAGTACTGATTAATCTTTTGATATCTGCAGCTGATTCTACCGTTAATACTCTTTGACCAAAAAGCCGTTTCAAAATACCATTTGACAAAAACCGTTTGTTGTTATACATAGATTCTAGTTTCTCCCAACTTGCCTTATAATTATCGGAAGTAACATTTACATTTCTCAACAAGAGTTCTGCGTCTCCGGTTAAATACCCCTTAAGATAATACATTTTTGTGCATCATCCAGCCTTTTATTATTATGTATTAATCCGATAAATAAGTCCCGAAAGGTCTGCCACTCGAGATATTTACCAGAGAACGTAGGAATTTTTACTTCCGGTAACTTGAAACTAGAAACTTCAGTGCAATTTCCTGAACCATTTTGTGTATCGGTATGTTGTACAGTTTTACCCGTGCATAACAGCGTTTTTAGATCACTTTTGTATAGCATATAAATATCTTCTACCTCATCGTACACATTATCCTTGTGATAGTTGGAACTAAGCAAATCAGATCGTTTAATTTCGCTAATTATTTTTAAGTGCGTCGAGTAAAACACATTCCAATGTTGTTCCAAACCTTCTAAACGTGTCTCAATATATGAGACCGTAAGACGATCCTTAGCACATTTCTTGAAATTTATTTTTGCCTTTACAATTTTGGACCTAATGTCCTCCTGAATGAAATTGTAGGCATCCATTTTAATCAACAAAAAACAATCAAAGTAAATATAATAGGAAATACACAAATAACACTATAAAATAAAAATAATAGTAATAAATAAAGTCACTAAAACACTTAGAACCTTTTCAAATTTATCGCGCACAAAATCTAAGTCAAAAGCACGATTTTTAAATTTTTACAAGTGTTTGACAACTGTAACTTGTAAAGTTTTTTGAAATTTGGGCATAGGTTCCCCGTCTCAACCACTTTCTTCTAAAATATTTTGCAAGTCCAAAGTTAGCTGAACTGCACTTTCTAATAGGAAATTTATTAAAGTACTCACAGTTTTTCTTCACTAACGCACTCACACACACTTAGCTGCTTAGTTGGTCTGCTTCACCTCCCTCGCGCTGTTCCTCCTCCAGGGCGTCACAGCCAGTTCCCTCCTGGCTGCGTTGGCTCCAAGAAGCTGCTGCTCCTCAGACTCCAGTTCCACCCGGCTCCTCCTCCAGCTTCTGGGCACCTCACACTTGGTACCCGCCGAAGGGGCTGCTCTGGACAGCGATCCGCTGTCCAGTCACGACGCGAAGGGTGGCATTCACTACCACCACCGATGAACACCAAAACACTCACGACCGAATCCGACTCCGAAGGACCAATGTTTAAACCGAGGGTCGTCGGAGGGACCTAACTACCGAAATAATACCACGAATGAACTTCACTCCCGTTTATTCTAATACACTTTAGTTCACTTCAATTCCGATAGTTGCGCTGCTCACTGACTGACACAATAAATAATTGCAAACCTAACCAAATGAATGTAACGAAACCATAGCGCGTCTTTTATTGGCGTAACGCCATCTAGGAATGCGATGGGTAAACATTTATAGTACATAAAATATTTAACATTATGCACAGTCTAAAAAACTGGTCTGTGCGAAAAGGGTGTGTCCTTTGTGAAGAGTAGGTTACACTAAGAAAGATTTTTTGAAAATTTGACCCCAAAAGGTAAAAAAAAATGGGAGAAAAGTTTCTAGAAGTGACTAAGTGACCCTATACAAAACGCAGACTTAGTAGTAGACCATATTTAGTTATCTACAGAAATATTTCTAATTCGAACTTCATCGGCAGCTCCGGAGATTTAGCAAGATACTCCTTATCAAATTTTATCAAAATTGGCTCAAATGTTCAGCCGCGAAAGCGCAACATACAGACACACTTTCACCTTAATAATATGGATTAACTTCAAATGTTTATCACGTTCGATACATAAGCAGATACCGTAAGTTAACATTAAACACATATCCAAAGCATAATTAATAACCTCGTAAGCCAATGTTGATAACAACTTAATTAATATCGTTGGTAATTATTACGAGCGCAAAAACAACATTAATGAATATACACGATATCTAGAATCCTAACTTGCTGGTAGAAGTAAGTAATAGGGTTGCTAACATTACTTTGGCGAAGTAATCCATACTAATATTAAAATGGGAAAGTGTGTCTGTCTGTCTGTCTGTTTGTCTTTCTTTAACGGCAAAACGGAGCGACGGATTGACGTGATTTTTTAAGTGGAGATAGTTGAAGGGATGGAGAGTAACATAGGCTACTTTTTGCCTCTTTCTAACGCGAGCGAAGCCGCGGGCAAAAGCTAGTAAATAAATATCTTGGGACAACTCATACACGGCCACAAACATCTGATCACAAACTAGACAGTCTAGTTACTGGTTACTATAAAACAATATGGTAACCAGTCAACAAATAAGCATCCATACTAATAGGTATTATAAATGGGAAAGTGTGTCTGTCTGTATGTTTGTCTTTCTTTCACGGCAAAACGGAGCGACGAATTGACGTGATTTTTTAAGTGGAGATAGTTGAAGGAATGGAGAGTAACATAGGCTACTTTTTGTCTCTTTCTAACGCGAGCGAAGCCGCGGGCAAAAGCTAGTAGTTTTATAAATACTACTATTCTACTGTTCAAATTCTACTGTTAATCTTCTACTGTTACTTATGAAATTTTATTAATATCTTTGCACCTGCCAATTGTTTTGTCTCTGCATCACCCTAAGGTAGACTGGTAGATAATGCCCAAGGCATTAAGTCCGCCGTTGTGCATTGTTATTTTACATGTGCATTAAGTTTTAAATAAAAAAATAAAGAGATATAGTAAGGACCGCAACAAATTAGAGAGTATTCGGGGGTATTTCCTTTACCGAAGTCTGTAATTAACAAAACTAAAGCACAATACTATATATTTTAGTAGAGTTGGCAACTCTAGTAGGTACTCAGACTGTAATTAATATGGCGCCTTTGAGTCCCTAGAATTCCTAGCCGGATTACAGCATGATTGATGGCACGGATAAATGGAAAATTCTTATTGATGTTCTGCAGTAGAATTTGTATTAAAAGAGGTTTTTATATAGTGAAGTTGTAGTGAATAAGCGATGGAGAGTTAATATCAGAGTTATGGATATGGGTTGAAATGTGTTGTGTTGAATTGTTCTGGGACAATAGATCTGTAAATTAATATGTGGATTTGTTTTTTTTTCGGAATTAAATACTTTATCATAAACACAGTGAAAATCTGAGTACGTTGCATAAAACCTTTCCATGAACAATTTCCAAAAAATGAAAATAAAGTTTCTTTTTGTAGGAAAAATGTATATAAATTTTTCACATCACTCGATCTTGTTTCTAGCACTGATCACCAAATCTTTACTGGACCAATAGTTGAAGTACAAAGAGAGACAAAGATTTTTCGAAAATTTGTAAATTGGGTTCTATTGTCGTACAACTGCAACAGTTAAGGCAGTTCCCCTGCCCAATCAAAGTTTTCACCTTGTAAATAGTGTTTTCTTTGAACCCCTTTCTAAACTCCAGACAGACAAACACTCTTAACATATAATTAGATTACAACCACTTGAAAATCCTCCCTTTATCTCAACCTCTGCAATAGAAAACAGAAAATATAAAACAAAATGTTACCTTAACTTCTCGCACGATTTTGGCCCTTAAAAATAGAATGTCAAGGTCTTCAATCCATTATATCTGAGGGCCCATTTTCCGAGATCCCTGTAACCGTCCGTAACTGTATTGCGGCTCGCCCTGAAATTCTATTAATCCTGTCTCGTCAAGTCGTCACGTAAATTAGTTAGGGGAAACTTAGAAAGGAGGCCTCAAGTTACTAGATACTAGCGGTTTAAACGGAATCAAGAGGTGGCGACATCTATCGCCTAGCAAGTGAACTACAGTTGACATCCTACATCGTGCAATAAATGTCACTGTCCACGGAAGCGTAGCTGTATTTAAACGCGTATTCGTATTTTTTGCTCGGCGTACGCTAGCTTACACACAAAATTGAGCGTACTACGCGTATGCTTCATCGACAGTTTCATAGTTTTGTATTTAAGCTACAAGTAGCTACGCCTCCTTGAACAGTGACACTTGACAGTGAGTTTGACTCAATAAAAACATTCTGACAACGACCATCGCGCATTTGCCCACCAGACACAACACCCATGTAGTCGGAGGATCTTCCCTTTTTAATGCAATATGAAAAAGTTTTCACTGTATTCATCTTACCTCTAAAAGACATTTTAAGCGGTTTAATTTAGCTTAACCTCGCCTTACGGTGATTGTAACTGGTGATCGAATTACTTTCATACACACATTTATAATCACAATAAATGAAATACTAAATCTTGCCTTTTTTTCAAAGCTAAGCCGGCTTCATGACTTAATCAGCACTTACCTGAAAAAAAGAAAACAATTTGTTAACAAAAAGTAATGGGAAAAGAAAATTCGGTAGTATATTTAATTTTATAAACTATACAAATATAATAAAGCATACAAATATCAGTGATATTTTATATATAAAGCTTATGTATTATGTTAAAAATTCGCGGGTGAATGATCAAATAATAAAATGTTTTCACTGATTCTTTATTCTTTAGCATTATTTTAGGTACGGCCGATGATGCGGGCAAAAGCTAGAATAAAAATATCAATCTAAACACGATCGCTAAAAGCTTATCTTGTAAACCAAACATAAAATATTAAATCCTTTACGACTCCATCAAGTCAGGTAATAGAAACTGATAAATTAATTTGTCAAAAACTTTCTAAATTCATTGAAAATATTTGTTTTCGCCATTGTTTGGTTGGTATTACCGTAAAATAATTATAATCAAGTTTGGTAAAGTTGGCAGGACTGATAGCGTCCACAGATTATAATGAATTTAATTCTGTTTACGAATTTGGTTTTGTTTGATGATGGTTTAAAAGGGAAAATGGACTGTAATTTTATTAAGTTTCCTCGACGAGGAAAAGATAATTCACCTTGTTAAAAGTTAGAATGGCTGTTAATTAGGGTCCCGCTCTTATTAATTTAAAAGAAAATTTACTTAAGAGTAATGCTGATCTATTGCGGACGGGATTTTAAATTTTATGCAAAAATATAACGAACACATTTATTTTTATAACGTTCATAATTACCAATTATTGCAACAATCAATCCATCGTGAGCTGAGTACTATCCGATAAAGGATTTTCTGAAATATTCACCCCTCTGAGGGTAAATTTGGGACTGAAAGTTTGTATACGTTCATTTTCAAAATACATCAAGGCGTATAAGGCCGCTGGCAACAGCTGGTTACTAATATTATTTCATAACTAAAACCGCCCGACAATACGGCGGACTGTCAAATCTTAATTCAAATTTGGAATAAAATTGATGTCGTTACTCCTGTCATACCATAATCAGTTTAAATAAGGTTTTATGCTACTAAATAAGCCAGTATCTAAAAAGTAAAACCAACAGATCTATCCTTTTGGGTTCCTTTAAAAAAATAATAATTTACCTATTTGGTACACTTTATATTACTAAGGCAACTGTGTATCTGTCTTTCCGTCTGTCACTCACAGGGCCTTTTGAACCTCGAACGTAACGCTTGAAATATTGCAGAGTTTAACCTTTCAACGACCAAGCGACAGCCGGCTGTCAGGTTGCTATTGTCTTTCTATTGTGATCGAATTACGCGTGTTCGAAGGTTTAAATAGTATGGCCTTTATAACAACAAATTAACCAAAATCGTTCGATAATCTTTACCACACAATAAAAATCAGAAACAATAACTGTGTTACTTAAATCATGGCCAGCAAATAGCTTAGTAGGTCCCTCTTTTCCCCAATTTACACCCTCACCGGAACCAATACCCCTTGCGCTACCCTGAACATGCCCACCGTCACCCTTGTGCCACTGGAGAGACTGATTTGCAGAAGGTTCATAGCCATAGCCTTTTTCCAACTTTGTTGGGGTCGGCTTCCAGATTAACCCGATTCAGCTGGATACCAGTGTTAACGTGAAGCGACTGCCTATCAGACTTCCACAACCCAGTTTTCAAGGTCCATTCCATACTAAAAGCCAAATTACGACATTATAATTTCTCCGACAATTGATTAGGATTATCATCATCTCCCTAGACATTTCTCAACTGTGTAAGGGTTTACACAGTTGAGAAAAGTCAAAGACAGTCATGATACCCCTTAATTAGACTGATCGTCAGGCTTTCTAACATCTCCTGACCTTACTGGTAGTTACTTCGTATCTTCGCGAATTTCTTGTACCTAGAGGTAAACCTTGTCGTTCTTCTTCATCTCTTCTCTTACGTTTCCCTTCCCACTCTACGAGTAAATATGATGGATCTTTCACTGTTTGTGCTGTGCGTCTTTGGAATGCTCTTCCGCACTCATTGCGAGATAGCTCTTCCTTAGAAGTGTTTAAAAAAGGAATTAGGGAACATTTCCTGTTTGTTGATTAATATATATGTATTTATTTATGTATTATATGTAGTGTATTTATTGTATTTGTATTCTTATGTTATATGTAGTTATCATTTATTAAATTTTGCAATTAGTATTTTTTTTTTTGGTGAGTGGGAAATCATCCAATGACTGCTTCCGTCCTGGGTGCGGCGGGAGGGCGTGTCAGACTCTTACTGACTAAAACCCACTCATGTTCCTTCGATTGCCCTTTAAGTTCCAGGGTCACGGTAACAATTATAAACATTCCGCAACCCCGGCAGGCGTTGGCCCTGTTGGGTCCCTTCCTGTGCTGACTCCTTCTCTTTGAGGCGCGCGTGGAACACTAACGCGCCGTCGACGTGGTCCTGGTCCTAGCCGGGCGGCGAGCTACCCATCGCTCGCCATCCGCAGAACCGCGGCAATTAGTTATTTAAGAGTATAAGGTATTTTTCTTGCACATAAGCATATCCTCCGTTGCAAATCTCACTACAAGATTTTGGTTTACTGGTAGAGAACTCATTTTTGGGTTAAGTTCGCCATTGTACATAAGTATTTTTTTTTTATATTTTTTGCTCTAACTTTATATTTTATGTTTATTGTGTGCAATAAAGAATATGACTAAATGAATACTAGAGACTGGTAACGAGACGTAGATTGTCAAATATCCAACGGCATTATAAAAAATCGGTGATGTCCTAAATTAATTTAGAGAGTATACCAAAATGTTAAAGTCACAAATGAACTTGCTCAATTTCGATGCTTTTTGAACCATCATAGCACTTCATTCAATTTAAAGGTTAAACAGTTCTAATTTCTCGACTGTTGTTCTTACCGCAGTTTTTAGGTTCGCGAACTCAAATCGTTTTTATTGCTTACTGCTCATTGTACAGACCCGACCTTCTGTCCCTTACTACATAGTGTCATGGTCAAAGGTACGCATCCTGCAGGCACCATTACCGACCCTCGTGCTGACGCGCAAAGATAACCGATACATTCCTGCCTGTTACGCTAAATGGAGTTAGGGATCCTGCCAGTTCTTGTTATTACGGTTTTTAGCGATATTACGGTGGACAGACCAGGTGAATCGATTTGTATGTTTGTGTTTTGGAGTTGAGGGAGTGACGTAGGAAGTGGGATATTAATATATGGGATGGACGGATGAATTTTGTTTTTTCTTTTGGTGGGTGGGAAATCATCAAATGACTTCTCCCGTCCTGGGCGGGGCGGGAGGGCTTGTCAGACTTTTACTGACTAAAACCCACTCATGTTCCTTCAGCTGCTCTTTATGTTCCGGGGCAACGGCAACTATTATAACTATTCTGCAACCCATGGACGGATGAATGAGTCCATATTTATAATAGACACATAAGGCAGCGTCTTAGTAATCAAAGATGTAATTTAACGCGGGAGAATGTATGAGGCATGGAGTTTCTTGCTCGCTCTTCTCCATGAGACCTACTCTTGGAACAAGCAACTAGCTTCATTTTTCTGACAGACTGACACCTTGACGATTCAAAAGTACCTGTAAATGATTTATTTGAATAAAATAGTTTTGAGTTTGAGTTTGAGTTTGAGGCACAACTAATCTGGACTAATATAGATTTTTTCTGTTTGTCTCACCTATACTACTATTTGGATTGAGTTTGCCAAGATTATTTAGTGTACTTTAACCTTTCAACGAGCAAGCGACAGCCGGCTGTCGGGCTGCTATTGTCTTTCTATTGTGTCTCAAATCACGTGTGTTTGAAGGTTTAATTTACTTTAATGAAACAAATCGTTGACTATATGCCTGGACAAGCGCCTGGTAAAATGAGTAACTACCGTGTAACGTAACACACAATGTAAACATTGCTAGTTTCAAGTCACAAGTCATATTGGAACAAAATGATGTACATGTACAATACGGTAGTTTACACCATTATCAATTGACGTACTTTTTATGAGCTGTCAAAACGCAATTCTCCAATAGATTTTGTATGGCAATGGCAACTTACAACGTCACTAAAATAACACCCAGGACCCAGACTGGGTGTCAACTGTCAACTGGGCCAGTTGACTATCTATTTATTAATTTCAAAGCAACTAAAAATCAAATTTTATAGCAAATTGAAAATTAATAGAGGTTTTATAGAAGTTGTGTCTAACATTTGGTTAATGGTGTTAACTACCCAATTAAACTCGCATGTAGATTCTGTCTTGTTTCGACTAAAAAAATCTATGTTTTATAAATTTTGTTATGACGGTCGTTGTGATATAAAATCTATTCCAATTTAGAACACATGGCGAGATAAATAGACGTTACTAAGCACTGACTTTGGCTTAGCCATGTTCCGTCTCTATCGTGCACTTGACGTTTGGCAGTTGTGTAACAGTGACAGGTATAGTGCTAAGCCAAAGTCAGTGCTTAGTAACTTCTATTTACCTCGCCATGTCCGCCATACTGACAGGCTAGCTATAAATAACCATAAAAACATTACAAAGTATAAAACAAAGTCGTTTTCGTATCGTACTTGTGCACAACCGTAAAAATGATGAACTTGGGACAATGGATAATACAAACAGCTTAATCATATTCAGATATCCTCCATCTGAACAATGCTCATTTTTAATAGCAAACTAATAACATAATTTTTTTTTTATTAAACTTTAAGTGTGAGCTGTATGAAAATGGGCGGGCGGGAATCGGACCCACGACCTCTGGCTTTGCAGTCAGGGTCACTAACCAAGACCAACAGGCCCATCTAAAGAAAGTTTCCACGAAGAAGTCTGCGAGTCCGACTCGCACTTGGCTTTTGTAAATAACTTGAATTACTACTTAATAACTTTTGAAATTTAATAGGTACTAGTTAAAATGGTATTTTGGTTTTTATTTCAATACATTGAAAAGTTTTTCTTAGCCGCGGGCCATGAAAACGAATCAGGCAAAATTGATTGTTAATTTAACTAAATCTAGAAAACTTTTGAAATTCATTGAACATCTAATCTTGTTTAAGTTTCTGAATTATTTTAAAACAAAGCTGATAGAAGTTTGGTATTGACATTTAAAGTAATTGGGGTTATATTATAGGAGGCTTTTAAACTTTTGTATACTCTAACCTTAGTGTCAAACTGTCAAAAGAACCATTATTAGACGTAGTAAATTTTGTCATTTGTGTATTTTATGCTAAACTAGCTTTTGCCCGCGGCTTCGCTCGCGTTAGAAAGAGACAAAAAGTAGCCTATGTTACTCTCAACTATCAACTATCTCCACTTAAAAAATCACGTCAATTTGTCGCTCCGTTTTGCCGTGAAAGAAAGACAAACATACAGACAGACAGACAGACAGACACACTTTCCCATTTATAATATTAGTATGGACTAGCTTTTGCCCGCGGCTTCGCTCGCGTTAGAAAGAGACAAAAAGTAGCCTATGTTACTCTCCATCCCTTCAACTATCTCCACTTAAAAAATCACGTCAATTCGTCGCTTCGTTTTGCCGTGAAAGAAAGACAAACATACAGACAGACAGACACACTTTCCCATTTATAATATTAGTATGGATAAGAAGAGTTTATTTTAAGTTCAACTGTATGTTTTCAAAACTTCGAACACACGTTTCGAGACACAATAGAAAGACAATAGCAGCGCGACAACCGGCTGTCGCTTGGTTTTTGAAAGGTTAATATGGTTTTCTGTCGCCCCAGGTTCGCACAGGTACTCGTATAACAAATCTTTGGAAATCCCGAGTATCGACTTTTATAATATGTATGTTATTATACATACATATAAATCTTCCTCTTGAATAGCTTCTACCTATTAAAAAAAAGCACATCGAAATCCCTTGAATAGTTTTAAAGATCTCAGCATACCTAGGGACAGACAGACAGCGCAAAGCGACTTCGTTTTATAGTTAAGTAAGTTTTTTCCACTGTTCTTATATCACCTTTGAACAAGATCACCAGAATAGTCCAGATCAACCTTGCTTGTCATTGTATAAAAATAAAATAGAATAGACTAAAAATATATTTCGGACCTTGGTTGAATTCTTTGGTCCGCTTAACTATCCAATTTGGCTTAATGCACCTTGCTTGGCATTGTACAAAAATAAAAGAAAATAGACTAAAAAATAATTTTAGACCTTCGTTAAATTCTTTGCTCCGCTTAATTAAAGCTTTAAACACTTTACACACTGACTTAAAAATTCCAATTTAATAATAAAATGTACTTTAAATTGACACAAGCATTAAGTAATTTTGAATCCACAATAAATTAATTTTGAATTTTAAGTGATGCTGCATACTTAGGTATTAGAGTACGCTGCAAAAACTAAAAATTAGGACTTTTTTTAGATGTCTAAAGGAAATCACTCACTTCGTTGTCTGTCTAAAGGCGGAACCACATTACCGTGTCGTGGAGCGCCATGATGCTTACTGGCGTGGCGGTGAGTGTGCACACTTACGTGTCGTGTCGTGGCGCATTCTGGCGTTTTTTCTGAACAGTACTTAACGAACCTTTGCAGCGTTCAAACGTACATAATGATTATTTTGATGAAAACCTTCAATTTCTCTAAACATTGAAATTTCTTAATAGCAAAAAAATAAACGAAAATACTGGGTTCACCCTATAAACAGAGGATTGTTAATTTTGTATAATTATTCGCTTATCCCTTTTTAAATAAACAATAAAGTAATATACTATTTTATTGACTTTCAACGTTTCAGCAATTTCTTTCCAAACACCATTTACAAGTTCAATAAGATCGTCAGTAATTTTGCTGCAAATATTAATAAATCCAAAAGTGCCCGCCAGATGTTCGGTTCGTCCACGAGCCACGCGCCGGTACAGAAACACATTTTGCCCGTGTGTCGTGTCGCGTCATAAACCCCCACCACCGCTCTGGCGCAATCGGTGGCGAGCAGTCGGCGACACCGCCGAACGTGTCGCGCCACGACACGCCATACAAGTGTGTCTCTAACCGTACTAAATGTATGAAACCGATATGCTTCTGGCGCGCCACGACACGCCACGACACGGTAATGTGGTTCCGCCTTAAAAATCCATAAATTGTAAATTGGTACGAATATAGCATCAACGCAACGTAACGCCTTTTAAAATGTTCTATATCATCTGGACCGGTGTCTGTTATGGTAATAGTAGTTTAATGAACGATTTTTGACGTGTAACGTCAAACATTTGGCACATGTTCCCTTCAAAAACTGTCAAAGTTGTCAAATATCCGGTCAATGACTCGTTACTGCTCATCATGTAGGACAAACCTTGTGTGATGAGCATAATATCATCATAATGCTCATCGCACAAAGTTTGTCCTGGGTGGGAATCGTACCCGATTCAGTTTTGATCACTTGACCATAATTCGCCGAACATGTGGCTCTGTGTGCGGCTGCACTATTACGATATAATCGCTAAAGGGTCAATAACTCCAAGATTTCAATGACATTTCTCCTCTTTGTCTAGAGGACATACCTTTCGCCATTTTGAATTGAAATCCTATTACAAACTAAAGTATGTAAAATCCAGAAAAATGCGAGTCAGACTTGCTACGAAGGGTTCCTTACAAGCGTACAATTTAATGTTTTTAATCGACTTCTAAAAAAAAGAGGTTCTCAATTCGGATGTTTGTATTTTTTTATTTTATGTTTGTTCGCGCATATCTCCGTCGTTTGTCAACCGGTTTGAACAATTCTTTTTTTGTTTGAAAGGGTAGACTTCCCAAATGGTCACATTGTCAATCAGGTCCAGGATCTGATGATGGTATCATGCCGAAATCGAGGAAAGTCGGTTTTTTTTGCAAAAAATTATCTTGTACTTGATTAACTTTTTTTTTTAAATTACGTAGATATATGTAACGTATATTGTTACAGCCAGCTCATCATCTCCCTAGCCCTTTTCCTAACAATATTGGGTAAGGGGTAACTAGGCTCTGATTCTCGGCTTAAATTACACGGAACAAATACAGTACTCGGAAAATCGGCTGAAGGGGGTCAGCTTCCAGTTTAACCGAATCAAGGTGAATATCAAAGTTTTACATGGAGTGTCTGACTGTCGGTCCTTCTTACTTCTGACTATCCGAAACGACTGTAGAGTCTTATGAATCACCGGGACCAACGACTCAATATGCTATTCGTTGTAAGGGAACAGTACCTACCTATTGTGGTTTACAAGATATAGCCTTGCGACAAACGGACAGGTAGACAAATAGTTTATTTTTTCTTTGCTTTTGACGTTCTAAAGTGACTTTTAAATGGTCTATCCACACTTCCATACTATTATTATAAATGCGAAAGTGACTCTGTCTGTCTGTCTGCCTGTCTATCTGTCTTTCTGTCTGTCAATTCTTCACGCCTCAACCACTGAACCGATTTGAATGCAATTTGGTACAGATATAGTCTGGGACCCGAGAAAGGACATAGGATAGTTCTCATCCCGAAAATCCGCCGGGAACGGGAACTATGAATCACGCGGACAAAGTCGCGGGCAAAAGCTAGTTAGTTAGGAATAAATGCTTTGAATTTGACAGATACCTTTGGTAATAAGTTCTTTTTCCCCGTTGGTTACTGGTCCCTAAAAAAGAATCTTACACATTAAATCCCTAACTCGAAAGTGCGATTTAAGAGTACAAAATGAAAGGTTGAGGCACTCGACAAACCTGTAACAAATCATTTAAACTGTGCTAAAATGTTTTCGGTGGACAGGCAGGTAATTCGAGGGGACGAGTGGTCACGGGGCGGTGGATGGGGTTACTGCGGGGTATACGGGCTTGGAGGATGAAAGAACGCTAATAAATAAATATCCTGGGACATCTTACACACGGCCATCTGATCCCAAGCTAAGCAGAGCTTGTGTTATGGTTATCAGACATACATACATACATACTTATATAATTTTTAAATACACACATATTATAAATAAATAACATCCAGACACAGAACAAACAATTATGCTCATCACACAAAGATGTCCTGGGTAGGAATCGAACCCACAAACTCTGGTTTAGCAGTCAGGGTCACTGGCCACTAGACCAACAGGCCCGTCAAAATAATATTGTTGTGTAGGAAAATAATAGGTATTGTTTTATTAAGTATTTATGATCAAAAACACAAGTTTCGTACTTCGTAATAAAACCACATAAAGAAATTATATTATAGTGTATTTAAACTGTAAAATTATGCAGGTACAAAACAACATGTTACACCGGCAGGTTGTGAATGGTGACTGATAATTTCATTCATCTGAACGGAACGAGTGAATTATTATTATGTTTGTTTCATACAAAATGAAGCCATTGAAAATTATGGTTAATGATCCTGACTTCCACACCGATTTTGTTCTGTATCTAAGGGCTGATTTTTCAATCATCAGTGGACTTCTATCTGAGGAACAAATATGACGGTTTGACATATTTTCTATACAAAAACTGTCAAAACGTCAAACATACTCTTCAGATAAAAGTTATCTGGCGCTCTCGCTAAGCTCCCACTAAAACAACAAGCCACGAAAGCCACCAGGTTCTTCACCTAACTAATCCGTATGTAGCACGAGTATCGGACCACAACCTAATGAATACAAACCACTCGATGTCCTACACTCATACCTATGTTCCTATCTACCCCGTACATAAGGCTGGTTTACACTCACACTAGTGGTAAAGTCAGTTATGACAAGTCAACTAGTTACGGTAAGATATCTGGACCGTTGGAACGGTGTTCGGGTGATGGTTATATGTTGCTGGCTTATTAAGCTAAAGAGTTTGTTTATTTAATTTAAACGCGCTAATCCCAGGAACTGTTGGTTCATATTGAAAAGTGCTTATGTGTTAGATAGCCCACTTACCGAGGTTATTGGTATTTGAAATGGTGGATTGGTGGTTGAGAAAGGCTACAACTCCGCTCCTGTGGGTTATAGCGAAATATTACTGTTCTGGTTACTATCAGAAACCTGAACACTTGAACTACTAGTTAATAATAACCCGATGATCTTATCGAACCAAATCAACAATGATTTACACATTTTGTTAAAAAAATATGAAAGAAAGAAAGATGAAGTTGAAGAGTGGGCTAGCCAAGTCTCTTGAATGCTGCCTGATAAAGATAAAGATGCTCACTCAATTGCGCCAGAATAAAAACATCGTCGACGATGACCACGGCCAATGTGGTGATCTATTTACAATTATGTGGCAAACGTTACTAAAGGTTGTGCATAAAAGAGAAGTTTAAAAGTTTGAAGCAAAAGTGAAATACAAGATAGACTATAAAAAAACGTTTTCAAACGTTTTAAAGAAGAAGGCTCTATGTTCAAGAACATAGAGCCTTCTTCTTTAGTCGTTTATAAATAGAAAACACTTTAGCTTTAACTGTGACTAGCGGACGTGTAAATCTACCTTTAGTGCTAAATGCCTAGGTGCCCAACTCAGGCTACCTGCTCAAATACAAAGAGACTGTTTAGACTTGAAAGGGTTCGTGTTATTCTCAAAAGGCGTGAAGCCAATTTTCTGAGTGAAAGTGTTGGAGTTGATTTATTTTATTGCAGACTTAGTTTGAACTTTGTGAGTCATTTTATAAAGAAAGATGAATGAAGCGTGTGGAGAATAATGTAAGAACGGGCAAAGGTCTTTTTACACCTTTGACTTTTGCACTGAATTGGGAAAATATCTACTGAGGGCAGATCTTTTTGATACGTCTAGGTCTTTCAAAAGTGTTTTTTTATTGCTTCTTTGAAATAAATAATTTGGCTTCAGATTGGATATATGTTTTAAAATTGAAATAATAATGTTCATGGTAACAAAAACGTATAATTAACAAATTAATTGTGTACGAAAATAACAACTTAGTTGGTTATATTTTATTCTACACATAATTTCTTGTGTTAAAATCGTGAACTGGGAGTAGTTCTGAATTCTGAACCTGAGTGAAACAGAAAAATAAGGTTAAAAACTGGAATTGAAATAGTGTTAATAATTCAAGTAAAATATAATATGTCGAACACTAGTTATTTTTATTTTTAGTAGCTACAAGCATTGTGATAGAGTTCCATTAAACATAGAAAACCCTTAAGTATTGAGTGAAAACCTAAAATACCTAATTTAATAAATTATTAATAAAAATCTAAACGTTTACTAATCTCTATCTGGCTTTCAAAATCCTATATATCAATAATTCCTTCTAAGTTCCAACAGTTCAATGTCTGTCTATTTATTATAACTCGTATAATGTCGACAGTAAGCCGCCGAAGCTAAGTCAGTAATACAAGAAGCTAATACACCGGATTATCACGTATGTACGATAGTTTAATCCGGCAATTACGGTCCGCTTCAAATACATTGAGAGCGTAAGGTAAATAAAATATGATATAAATAGTTTTACGACGGGCATTTATTATGATAAGGTTGTGTAATAATTTCTTTTATAATCTAATAGCTACGTCAGCTGTGCTAATTGTAAAATAAAGCAAATTGCTCTATGACTATCGTATTATCAGTAAAATTAATTGTAAAACCCAAATCTTTTTCATTTGTTTTTTTTTTTAACTCGATCAAATATTTTGAATAGTGAAATTGATTTTTACTTGCACTAAAATCATTACAGGTAGATGGGAAAAAATATAAAATCTTTACGGAAAACACGACTTGACACCCCAAAAAAGTACATAACTAATTATCAATAATAAAAAATTATCACCTCAATCTTTTTCTATTTCTTGTTCCAAATTCAAACCCCAATAAAAAATGGCAGCTCAGAAAAATTACGCCATTTTACTTCAAAGCTTGACAAACAAATGTGCTGTCAAATACCCAATTCGAAAAAAGAACAACATTTTATGCGATTTTAGCCTTCAGAATAACAAATACTTATGGTTCTAAGCAATGATGTTATAAGTAAAAAAGTGTAGATAGGTTACCCAAACGAAATTCTATCTTCAAAAACGGCACACTAACGCACACATACGTTACTTACACGTCAAAGTAGGATGACATGATTGAAGAAGTGCGAGTGAAAAAGCGATAAACGTCAAATGTCAACTCGATACTCAGTATCATGTTTGTCAATTGGCAAACTTTTAATGTGCCACTTTTTGACTGCATATAACCTATCTACACTTTTTTACTTATGACATCGTTGGTTCTAAGACAGAAGCGAATAGTCGGAAAATACCCGCGGTAACCAATCCAAAGGGTGTCTTTTAACAAGGAGTCTATATTTGAATAAAGGTTTATGTTAATTCAACTCACTGTGTTAACACAACGAACGCTGAGTAAACACGAAATTATCATAATATCAACGAGAACAAATTAACGTGATTTCTAACACTGTCTTCATTTAAGAAAAACATTGCGTTCAGCTCCCATATTAATCGCTTACAGGAATTATATTAACTAACTTATGCTTTATTTATAGCTGGGAAATTATCAAATGACTTCTCCCTGGGCGGGGCGGGAAGGAGTGTCAGACTTTTACTGACTAAAACCCATCCTTGTTCCTTCGGTTGCCCTTTATGTTCCGGGGCGGTAACTAGTAGAGCTATTCCGCAATCCCGGAACTAGTTTATGCTCACATATTCGTTCGTGTTATTACAGAATTAAACCGAAATAATAAATTATCCCATGGGACCGGATCCGTATGACTAACATCGGATAAAAAGCCTGCCAAGTACGAGGCGGATTTTCTTGAAATCTATTGGTAATGAACTGATTAACTAAAGGGAAAATCGGATAGTTAGACAGATATATAAATGATCCTATTAGAGATCCAATCTTCGCTTGGATACTGTACGTCCAAGAGAAGAATTTGCATCCCTGTAAAAAATGTACTATCTCGGTATAACCGCACCAATTTCATATCAATCGGTGCATAGTTTACGCGTGAAAGCATAACAGACAGACAAAGTTATTTTAATCATGTTTTTCAGTTCCATTTGCAATTCTCGACTTTAGTTTTATATCTATATCTCATAAGTCTTAAAAAAGCTTACCAGGTAAGGTAGAGCTAGATATGTTACTATTATTATTCATGCGAAATTTCACCTAATTTCCTTTAAAAGGTACCTTTTAAAGGTGTCTGAGTAACTAACATCCATCATCATTTATTCCCGCAAACTTTATCCATTATAATAGTAAACAGGAAAAGGGACGATTCTAACTAAAACTAACTTGAAGAGACTAGACATCCACTAATAGTCCGCCACTTTTTATCAACCTTTTTAAAATTAATCAAGTAAAAGCCTACTTTTGGTCGAAAAACTTTGAAACAACAGCAAAATGTGAGGCGACTCGTGTCGGATATCTTAGCACCGTATTTGGTCGGTTGGTATTTGTCGAAATTGGTAACATTTAAGAGTTCAATCAGCGGCTTTATTTGCATTCGCAATTACTAACTTTCATGCAGACGAAGTCGCGGGATAATGCTAGTAACCGATATCAAAAAAGAAAAAAAATGAACATTGCCCACTTTAATAAATTGGACTAAGTATTCGGCGAACAGTTTTTAAAATATTCATTGTAAGTTATTCGATAAGTTTTTAGGTATAAAAAGGGTTTCGGCCAAAAACATTTAGCGCCTTACTAATAAACGCTGTATAAAGTTATGACAGGTTTATACGTCAAAAAATGTATGGTTACACAGGCTTTATTCATTGCATAAATTTACACAGTGATTATTAGTAAGGGCATTAAAGTATTCGCATAGATTTTTTATGACAGGAAAGATGAAATATTTTATAAAATAAAACTGCCAAAAAACTAAATTAAAAAATGGACAACAAAATGAGTTTCGCAGACAAATCGCATCTGTGAATATCATTTCTATCGAGTTACAATAGTAGATCCCCGACTCGATAGTAACCAATTAGCGATCGTCGCTAATTACTGTATTAAGTGTGTGAATTATAAAAGGTGTGTGAATAAGGCGACAATTTCAGGATCAGACTATTTGTATGGGTGGGTTTTGTAGTTGTTAGGAAACCTTTTGGAGTACATTACTCGTATAAAAACTTCAATTTTAAAGCTATAGGTAATTCCCGCCTGCAAGGCAATTTCAGACTTACATTGGTTTTTTTAAGTCTAGATTTCCTTACGATGTTTTCATTCAATTTTGTATGTGCCGCCGAAAATAAGCTTACAAAGACCATAATAATCTATATATATAAAAATGAATTGATGTTCGTTAGTCTGATTAAAACTCGAAAACGGCTGGGCCGATTGAGCTGATTTTGGGTTTAAAATGTTTGTCGTAGTCCAGGGTAGGTCTAAACGGTGAGAAAATAAGGAAAAATTGCGAGAAAGATAGAGTAAAAAAACAATTTCATTTTCCAATATAAAAGTTGTCCATGTTCTGTTGAATGTCGTTGTCATAGTCATCAAGTGGCAAATTCAAGTGTTACAATTACAACCATAGAGGTTACAACCCGTCAACCTGACACAAGTAATGTTTGTTTTCAAAAGGCGCAAAGGAATAATTTTCATAAATCCAAATCATGCAGATAATTATAGGTGTACCAGTAACTCATGACAAAACAAAAAAGTAAAACAAATAATGATTTTTATATGGTAATGGTCATGTCATCTGTCAAGTGACATTACGTTTCTTTGTTTACATTTGTTATTTTCAAGAATATTTAAGTAAAAAGTGAAAGAATGACTACGAAATCACCGTGGTCACAATCCAGAAGCACTGTTTATAACGTCTACCGATAAATCTGTTAAAGAAGAAGGTGTAGCTTAAACGCAATTTAGATTTTAGACCGTGTGTCTCGCCAAGGTTGATACCTACTTTGTTTCATATACATATGAGTTTAACATTTGTATATATATTAGGTACGTAACATACAACTTTGGCTTATTAAAGGGGTGTGTAATAGTGCTACACGACGAATTATTGCAGAAGGCAGATGAAGTTAGTGTCAGATTCACATGAGCTGCCTAAAGACGTTTCACTTGCCTTATGTGACGATCACTACCTTAGCCATAATCTTGACAAAGTACAGAATCATTTTATCTTAACGGGCAATAAGATTGAATCAAACTTGCAATGCCCCAACCAAACTGGGATACTAATCACAAAGCGAAATACCATTTCTTTCATCTTTGTTGTGTAAATAAACTACTTATATTATAATGATTGGGTTTATCTTAATTTATTTTATACTAGCTTTTGCCCGCGACTTTGTTCCCGTTCCCGGGGGATTTCCGGGATAAACACTACCCTATGTTCTTTTTCGGGTGCTAGACTATATTTGTACCAAATTTTAGGAGTGTATCCCATCTGGCCCGGTGACGTGGCCCGGTACCGGGCCACATGGGAAAAAAAAGTTTTAACTGGCCCGGTGATATGTTTACCGGGCCAGATGATACAAATCAAGTGCCATCGTCCCCGGTAAGGGGCGAAAAGAGGATACGCCTCGTAATTTGTGAAATACTAACTATATACATCTATGAAAGGGATTGAACTTATAAATCAAACCGCTTAGTAATAATCACTCTTTATTGTGAATAACGCGATATATGAACTTGTGTTATAAATCTCAACTTGAAATAGACTTCCTGTAAGCAGATTTTTGAATTCGAACATATTAACTTCGATAATTTCAGAATTCTCTAACGCATTCTGCCGTTGTTCCTTTTTCGCGCGAAGGGCAGAATGGTGTGCTTTAAAAGAGACATTTTTTTTTTGAGCCCACTGTTGAACAGTAACGTTTATTAATCATTTTACACATGAAACAAAAAGAAAGGGAAGGAGTTACAACTAAGTTAAAAACCACCCGCAGACAAGTAGCCCTCAGTGCTGTACTACCCCTTCTCCCACAAAAGCGACTGGTGGTATGTGGCTGCTCAAAGTCCTGATGATGAAAACAGCAAGATATTTCGTTATTTTATGTTAAAACAATGGTTGCGTGATGATTTTATAAACGTGTGGTGCGATTTCGGACAACGCCACCGTACGACAAATGCACTGGAAGCGTGGCACAGTAAACTTAACAAAACAATTAAAAAATAGCAGCCCAATATGATCGACATTTTAAAAGCGCTTCATACTGACGCCTCTTTTAACAAAACAAGATTAGTGCAAATTGCAAATAAGATACCAAGTACTCGACGCCATTCAAAGAAGGCCATGCTTCGCAAAGACTTTATTCAGGAGACAACCATGGAGCTCATGACCGGTCAAATAACCGTCGGTCATTTCTTAGAAAAAATGCGTTAGAGAATTCGAAATTATCGAAGTTAATATGTTCAAATTCAAAAAATCTGCTTACAGGAACTCTATTTCAAGTTGAGATTTATGACACAAGTTTATATATCGCGTTATCCGCAATAAAAAGTGATTATTACTAAGCGGTTTGATTTATAAGTTCAATCCCTTTCATAGATGCATATAGTTAGTATTTCACAAATTACGAGGCGTATCCTCTTTTCGCCCCTTACCCGGGACGATGGCACTTGATTTGTATCATCTGGCCCGGTAAACATAACACCGGGCCAGTTAAAACTTTTTTGTCCCATGTGGCCCGGCACCGGGCCAAGTCATCGGGCCAGATGGGATACACCCAATTTTAGTGGCTTAGGCGTGAAGAAGAGACACACAGACAGTTATTATCGCATTTATAATTTTAGAATAGATAAACCAGATACATATCTCGATATATCTCACTCTCTTTTAAAAAATATCTTTATTTGGTCACTCATGGTTAGGGGCTAAAATTAATGCCTAAATTCTTTTTAGCTTTACCCAGAGTAGGCCGCAAGTAGGTCCTAAGCGTCTCATCAGCTAATAGAAAAATACAACTAATCAAACATCACTGTTAAATAAACTGCACAAATTATCGCCTATGTCTTATTCTGATATATTTTATAACCTATATTTTTGTAAAGCTTTATCAAAATCTGTTCAGTCGTTTTTGCGTAAAAGAGTAACAAACAAAAATACAAAAAAATCCTCTTTATAATATTAGTATTGCTATAAAGCAATAAGTGTAATATGTTTTAAGGCGAAAATACAAGTATCAAAACATTTTAATCCTTTTTCCCCAGTGTTGCTGTCATCATATTTTATTTACCATTTTTGTCATCAGTTACTGGTACACCTAAAAATATCTAGATGTAAAATTTATTGTTTTTTGCCCATATTCGAACTAACTACCCCTCTTAAGAAGTACAAGAGGCGGCTTAACCGATGGCCATCAAGACAATAAGGATGACGACAACATAAAAAAATGGCATTCTGTTTAGTCCGTCTTGTAGATCGGCCAAAAATACGGGACACGTATTTTTGCTTCATCAAAATAATAAAAAAATACAAAGTTAAAGAGCAACAAAGTTCTTGAGTGGGGACATAATGGGGGCTTTTGACGCCACCGTAATGCAAAAATTGTATCTGATCGTGACGTCACGCACAACTTCAACGCACTGTATCGTCGTCATTTTTCGTTTACGAGAAAAAAGAAAAAATACGTGTCCAAAATTTTTTAATAATCTCAATGACGGACTAATTACCTTTTTTTCGTCGTCTGGCCTATTAAAAAAATGTGAATTTGAGTGTTAAAACCGTAATTTTCTATCACACAATGCAACAAGTCTCATCTACCAATCTCCTCAAACATCACCATCAATTTAAACCCTACACAACCTAATCTCCAAAGAAAGCTTCAATTAATTAAATTCAATTAAAACACAACAGTTAACTTTCAATTTAAACTAAATAACTTTCAATTTAGACGAAGTTTCGTAAACTCAATAGTCTGGGAGCCAGCCGATCTGATAACGTCAATTAAATAGTTGTTATCTTTGACTATACGGTTACGTCAAATTACAGTAGTTATCAACAAAGTAATAAGTTCATTTAACGGTTATCAGTGTAACCTTAAGTGATAAGATCTATTGTTTTAAATGAACTTTGAAAGTGTGAAGTTTCACGATAACAAATCTAACTAAATTTCTTATCTGGCTAGTTGCTGGTCCTGGCTTTAGTTTCGGTTTTTGTGCTATCTAGTTATGTTCGAGTTGTTTTCAAACTCACGTCAAAGATTGGTCAGACGAGGACTTGAATTTTGCATCAAGATTTGGGTTTTAATTGGTAATACAACCTGGGGCCCTAGTCTACTATTACAATCGTGTCTCAATAATCTATTTTTGACATGTAACGTCAAACTTTTGACCCATACTAAAACTGTCAAGGTTGTCAAATATCCGGCCGGTGACTGCTCATTGAGACACGATTGTAAATTTGTAATAGCAGACTTGGGCTCCTGCACACTGTCTTCCTTGCCTCTAATGATTGACACTTACACCCGAGTCTTGAAAATATTTAAGTCCTAACTTTTCGAGGCTCACAGTTAACACTATCAATTTTCAAACAAAGGGCAGATCCCTATTTCGTTATGTCACCTTGTCACACACTTTATTTTTTCGACCCGTGACAGCTTATCTTTGAAAAGTAATTATTTTTTTCTGTGCTGATTTTTCTATCCCAAATAATGACTCGTGTAGTCACTAGAGTATTTAAACCACGAAATAATTTAATTCTACTACCACCTGACCAAAAAGTTCTATTACTTACACCTGTAAACTATTACTATATCGCCAAAAAGTCTTCTCTTTACATAAAAAGATTTGTATAACAATTAACTGTCTTAAATTTCCGTATAGTAACGCATGCTTCTATATCCTAACAATAGCATGTGTATAAAAAGTCGTGTAATGTAGTGATACAAATGTCAACGCACTCCACACAAAGGAAACGGATCAATCAATAGAATACGTACAAACGATGTATTGTGTCACTGCCACAAAGAAACAAAGTTTACTATATTATGGTAGAGATAATGACTCAAAAACGGCTAATTAGATACTAGAAAAGGAGGTCGTGAGTTTAAATGAGCTGTTATGTAATGTTAGTGAATTTTGTAGAATATACGAGAATCTTTCTATTACGTATGTAGAATGAAGAATAATCAAATTATAATTAAATATGATAATTATATATTTATACAAAGACACACGTTACACCTGTATGTTTGTATGTAACTGACTATTTTGAGATTGTTTTCGCTCTACTTTGAACGATCTGAGTTAATTCAAACATGAAAGGACATGGCCAGCCCCAATATGGGCGATTGCATAGTTATCGAATTCAATTTACACCAATGATTTTTGGTGTTTTATTTTGTTAATATTGGTAAGTTAAATTGCAATAAATAAAACACATAAAGAACTTGTCATTACAACAGACTAGACGTAAACAGTTTCATTAAACCTTTAGTCATATTGCTGGCATTAAGTGCATAGAATAGGATTTGCTATTCAAAACCATAAGGCGCTCTAATAAATTATTTATTAAAACCTGACAATAATACCATATGCAACCAACCAGTGGTGACATAAGGCTCTGAAACGTTGTTTTTATCTGCTGGCCTTTTAGAGTGACGATCATGGACCGGAAGACGCAACGTAGGCAGGCCTCCCACTAGGTGGACCGACGACAACATGCAAGTGGAGATTTGTCGTTCTTCTTGCGATCTAAAGAGGAGGCCTAAGTTCAGCAGTAAAATCCGGCTGATAATAATAAGGAAAACACAAAATAAGGCAAAACAGTATAAATGATTATTTATTTTTACAGAAAACAAATAAAAATGGTGTGATACATTATTGCCTTACCTAGATAACTTAATACATTATTACATTACAGCGTTGAGTTATTGTTGAACGAGTCATAGGTCTACCAAACTGTTTTTATTTTATTCCTACACTATCAACTATTAGTTTATTTTTTTAGTTCACCAACGCGAAAGTAATGTGTGATCTCTTTGTCTTTGTAGCCTTTGTGTGGTTATTTCTCAGTTGATGCACCTCATAGCAATCCACAAATCAAATCAGTCAGTATCAGTCCGTAAAGATAAGCGGCGGGGGTCAAAAATATCTGAAAATAATCGCAAAACCCAAGAACAATAGGACGTTGAATTTGCAATGACAGATTGTCTGCAATATGACATAATTGACATTTGACATAAAAAAAACACACACATTGTGTCAAACCAGTACCGTTCCATTTTAAAACTTTGTTTGGGTAAATTAGACAAAAACTTATTAAAATGTATTATTATAATATAAGCATTTTATAAAAATCAACAAATACCAATGAATACAGTTTCGTATGAATAAAATGTCGCTAATATAATGCAATGGTCGACCATAATTATCACACATTTTCTACAAGTAGTATACGTGGTTTGGAACGTTCTTTACCACATTTATCTTTCTCTATGGTGAATTATGGCGGAACTTGACAGACGATATTTTGAATTCGTCTTCCGTTACTTATTATTTTGGATTAAAAGCTGATAAGTCCAGAGAGGCTAAAAAGTACGTAGTAATTCATTTTTCTATTTTTATTTTACAATGTATTTACTATGTTTGTGTACATGGAATGCCATTTTTGTCCATGTCATTTGAACTGTAAGTCAACTTGATACCTTCGCTCCTTCTCAGGAAATGCTTTCTAGGTCCTTTTTCCTGAGAAAAAAGACCTAGAAAGCGAGACTACGACGTGCCTTTTAAAGATATCTATTTAACCATTTTTCTTATGTCCTACTAAACCCAAAAACTGCAACACTAAGAAAGTTTTAAATAAAACCGAACAACCGACAATCTTACACACTTTTCTCCAGGATCCTCACTAGAACTAAAAGCCCTTACATTACTATAACATAACACGCAGATAGTGTCGAACATCTTGAATGGGCAATCAATATGCCCAGTAATGTTAGGCCCAGCAATCAATATGCCCAGTAATGTTACAGACCTACTGACAGACGGATTAAGAGGTCTCGGGGGTGTTACGTGCGGGTAAAGAGGGACAGAAGTACCGCTTAATATATTGTATAGGGAAGTTTTGTTGAGGACTAGTTTCTGCCCGCGACTTTGGGTTCAGAATTAAATAAAATAAATATCCTTGGACAACTCACACACGGTCATCTGATACCCAACTAAGCAGAGCTTGTACTATGGTAAACAGACAACTGAAAATCATACTTATATAATTTATAAATACATACATATTATAGATAAATTACACCCAGACACAGAACAAACCAACATGCTCATCACACAAAGTTTGTCCTATATAGGTGGGAATCTAACCCACGACCTCCGGCTTAGCAGTCAGGGTCACTAACCACTAGCTAGACTAGGCCTGTCAATTTAATCTAAAATTATACCATAAGTACACATAAACGCAATTGAAACTATATATACTACTATTTGAGATTTAAGCCATAATATATTTTTAGCCAGTTATACAAACTCTCTCTGTGCTAAAGTTATAAATGCGAAAGTAACTCTGTTTGTCTATCTGTCACTGCCTGTTTGTTAAGCACAGCTAAACTATAGAACCAGCCATATTTTTACGATTAATATAACGATTATCACAGAAAAATAGTTATACTTCCGTAGCATAATATTTAAATATTAGTCTCTTTTCACAGCTCATATCCTTTTGCATATATCTATGTAGTGACATACCAGAGGACATCCCCATTTAAGAGGGTAACAGGATATTGGACCTCGAGGCCTTTGAGACGAAATGAGTTTCCGATTTAGTTTTTATTTTCACAAAATTCAGCTGAAACTTTGTTCCTGCAATACTTTTGTGAGTCGTCTAATGGGTCGACCCTGTTTGATTTACTAGAATTAGAAAATTTATAATTATTTTGACGGTATACGAAGATTATTATCTACGACCCCTTTCTTGTGGCTTCACGCAGCTACTTTTGTACAAACTCTTATTTGTTATTTTATCCCGTTACGGATTGAAAAATCGCATCGTATTGCACTTCTGTGTTATAAAAAGAAACTTCGTAATTCTTAGTAGACGCAAAAATTTCGTAATTTCGTAGTTCTAGTTTTAATAATTTCGTGTATGTGTTATAGAGCAAATATATTTGAAGATTATAGTGCAAATATTTAACTATTATTTGCACAGCTGGGTACTAAATTACTCATCCCTATTTTGTAAGCAACCACAGTTTCTATAAACAATTTCCTATAAAATCAAAGCTAAACAAAATCTAAAGCCGAGATAAGTTACTTTGGCCTAGTTATTCTAAGCCTCATCTGGCTGTCATAGTTTGGCAGTTGTGCGATGGTACCAGTAAATAGTAGTCGAAACTTTAACCATCGTTTATCTATCTTGGTCTGAAAAAGTTAACAAAATTTGCTTTTCTCGTTACGAAAATAATACGAATATTAGCTCTTCACCTCCTTTTACCAAAATTCAAAATTGTTTTTTTTTTATCAAGCGCTGTAAAACCATATCTTGTTCTTCCATTCTTCTCTATAATTTATCACCTCAATATCCACCTTCTTAGTAGCCATTTAAATTCCAATAGGGAAGATGCAATATTTTTATTTTTGTTTTGATTTTAAAGAATTCCATGTAAAATAGACCACTAATATATTAAAAAGTTAAAATGTTGTAATTTATTGTAAAAAACTTTTTACAAAAAAAAATAACCGACTTCAAAAAGTAAAAACTTAAAAATAACTTAAATTTCGGAAGTCGGTGTCTTTTCTTCTGCCAGTCAATTTGTGTTGCCACCGACTTCCGAAATTTAAGTTATTTTTAAGTTTTTACTTTTTGAAGTCGGTTATTTTTTTTTGTAAAAAGTTTTTAATTTTTTTTTCTTTTTAGTGTCGAGTTAATGTTAGTCCTGTTTAAAATGAGCCCAAACACGACTACTGTGCTGTAATTTCAAGGTTTGTACTTTTTCTGATGCTCCTGGCTTCAGCATCAGGTCTCTATGTACTTCGGTGTTCCTCATTAACAGTTCGTTTATCCACACATCGAGCCCTTTTCAATGAGCCTAAACACGATATATCTGCTGTTATTTGTCGAGGAGTTAGGTACTCTGCAGACTATCCTGACTGCAGCATCAGGTCATGACTTGATGATCATGAGCCCAAATGTGGCAAATGCCCTATCAAACATCAAAACAATTTACTAAAACAGTCCTTGCCTGTTCGAGTAACTTCTTACTGTTAAGGAGTTGTACCTTCCATCATCAGCTCAGCTAACTGAGATGGTGACAACCATACGCAAATACACAAGATACTTCATAAAATATGCGAAAAACAATAAGTGAGCCTATAAAATTTGAGGGTTGCCTTCGATTTCTCTAAGATCCCATCATCAGATCCTAACTTGGTGACAATGGGACCACCTCAGAACTATCTGCTTTCGAACAAAAAAAGAATTTTGAAAATCCGTTGACAATTGACGGAGTAATCAATGAACAAACATACAAAAAAAAAAAAACATACAAACAGCCGAACATAGTACCTCCTCCTTTTTGTGAAGTCGGTAAAAAAAAAGCGGTTTTAAATTGACAGTTTCAACTTCCGCGCGAAAACGGACCATTAGTTCCGATGACGTCACTGCAGTGACACTGTATCTCAGGTTGTATTGTTCTTCTCTAATTTTTATAACTTTTTATTATTTTTTGCCATTCCAGATACTTTTATTGCTAAAATTTGAAAATAAACTATCAATCAACATCTCGTGGTCATAATAATACCGCATGAAAGCATGTATGCAATGCTATTTTATGCAATAAAGCATGTTGACTCATGTTTATATCTCCAACACCAGACGGGGTTACAAACTTTGTTTAAGATAGTTTTGGTGGCTGAACTTCTCATTTTAAATATTTGAAGAATCTGGATTTATGGAATCTTTACCTCCTGGACCGTGTATCATGGCAGACAGAGGCTTCAAGGATATCGAAGGTGTGTTATTTCTGTTGATTAGACTATTAGTGAACAACACTAAGAAAAGTTCAAAAGATGAAGTCGAAGAAAATTGCATGCCTTCGAAATCATATTTAAAGAGTCATCATTAGAAGACTGCGCGAATTTGCTTTTCTAAAGCTAATTAATTTATTCCTACAAAACTATTTCAAGACTATTTCTGTTTACTTTGACAATGACAACTAACTGCGGGGGTGCGTTCCAAAAAGGGTAAGAATTACACGGAGTAGCGCGAAAGTTACTCTAAAGCGTTCCGCTGGCTTATTACCTATGAAACAGCAATCAGCAATATTTGCGCAGTGATCGCGCGATTAATCGCTTGACGTAAAAAAAAATCGTATTATGTATGAATCGATTGCTAATCGCTCGCTGATTGTTATAATGCACTTATTGCTACGATGACGATAAAGTAGCAATCGCAGACATTTAGACATTTAGTCATGCTTTGTTTTATTAGGTACCAAAGAGTTTTATTATTGTAAATATTGAATACATACCATCTTAAAAAAAACAATTTTAGAAATATGGACCTTACCAAAAACAAATAATATAACAGTGTTTAATGTAATATTGAATTACCTACCGTGTATGTCTTCTATTTAATAACCGTAAATTACATGTAATATTTTTTTTATATAGTCAAAGGCAATTTGATATTGAATTAAAAAAAATCTCGATTAAGATTTCATTGTAAAAACTCGATTGTATTACATCACTATTTATTTGGAACTAAAAACCTGCAACACTGGAAATGTCATTTTTCTGACTCAAAATCGTACTATAACCTCTTTTTAATTTTCGAGTGAATTCCTCGCACGTTTTGGAACGTGCTAGTGACGTCATTCCAGTCGCTTGACGCTGATTGGTGTTTTAAATTACGTTTCATTTCATGTAATTTTAAATTCATATTTTATTGATATAAATAAACAATAAGCAAAAAAAAAGTTGCAAAGGCCCTTCATTTACATTTTTTCAACATTTTATTAATAAATTTTCAATAAATACTATGTTTGCATCTTCCCTATTTTCCAGGATCCGATCCATCTTTTTCGTCCTTAAAAAGGTCCATTTAATCAACATCAAAGCAAAAATCGGATCAAGTTAAACACAAGATAGGTCCTGACACTTGTTCTTGCCTGTGTACATTCCATTAAGGCTAAGAAACTCGACTCGCCTTACCGAAGACCCTGGATTAGGGCCATTATTAGTGTTGCTACAACCAAAAATAAAATTGGGATGTAAAGAAAACTGCTTCGGGCTACCTTACTGGTTGATTATGAAAATATGATAATGGCAAAAAAGTTAGACAAGCGAGCTGAGGATAAAACGTGTCCTGAGAGGACCGGAAAGTGAAAGTAATTTTTTTACTTCAATTCAATTATTAAATTTAACAAATAAAAAAATGTATACTTGTCCCTTTCAGGTTGTTTCGTGTCCCTAGTCTTTTTACAATTACGTTAGGGTCGGCAATTTAACAGAATCCTGCAGCCAAAATACCAGTGTTTTGCAGAAGTGATTGCCTATCATACTTTTTAGGAGAAAAATTGCTGCACTTACTCTTTTTTGCCGAACTGGACTTTTTTTTCTTTTTTATTATTGTTTTTATTTTTTGTGTAACATATGGTTTTCTGCACTGTGTGTGTCTATGTGTGCCTAATACAAATTTTTCTTTCTTCTTTTTTCTTTTAGCTTCACAATATTTTCAAAGGCAACATACGGGGCACCCCGGGACATCTAGCAACACTATCCGATCACCCAACATGTTTATTTACGTATAGAGATGTGCTCAAGGGATGAAGTTGAGCCGTGGCGATGACGTGACAGGGAAGGGACGTATCCTGGCTTACAGCAACGATAAGTCGTATATTGTTTTATTTCGTTTTAACTCTCTATATCTTAGGTCAATCCTGCTTATAAGCTTCTAGCTCCTACCGCCATCAGTTTTATATTTTTATATCTAGATTTACGTTTTTTAACTTTTAAATAGGTAAATAAAATACTGTGATTGCCCCTTCTAAAAGATTATTTCATTTGGAAAAAAATGCCACACTTTGTTTGACTTACAATATTTTTGAAAACATAGGTCCACGGCAACATTTATATCCAAAAGCGGGACATCTAGCAACACTATCCGATCACCCAACATGTTTATTTACGTATAGAGATGTGCTCAAGGGATGAAGTTGAGCCGTGGCGATGACGTGACAGGGAAGGGACGTATCCTGGCTTACAGCGACAATGAGTCGTGTTTATTGTTATAGTTTTAGCTTTTCCTTTATCCTGGAGATTTTAAAAGAAAGAAAGGTTTTGAGTTACATGTAGAGTTTGGTTATTTTTGCGAAAGCCTTTCAACGGAATTGCTTGGCCATCATTGTCCGTCCGTAAATGCGTTTTTCTGTATATTAACTTTGAATGATGTTAAGCATCTGATTAATATGCATCAAAGTTGTTAATGTTACCTGTAGAGCATACAAACATTGAAATATTTAACTCACGCGGAAATCAAATCCGCGACCGTGTTGTTAATCACTTCGTTCAGCCGTTAAAGCGTTAAAGAATGACAAACAAAAATTGCAACGTACTTATTAAATAATACCTTTTGACAATAGGGATGACGACAGCATAAAAAAATGACATTCTGTTTAGTCCGTCTTGTAGATCGGCCAAAAATACGGGTAACGTATTTTTTGCTTGATCAAATTAATAAAAAAATACAAAGATAAAGAGCAACAAAGTTCCAGAGTGGGGGCTTTTGACGTCACCGTCCTGCAAAAATTGTATCTAATTGTGACGTCACGCGCAACTTCAACGCACTGTATCGTCGTCATTTTTCGTTTACGAGAAAAAAGAAAAAATACGTGTCTAAACTTTTTTAACTGACGGACTAATTACTTTTTTTCGTCGTCTCGCCTATTCGCACACGGTCATCTAATTCCAAGCTAAGCAGAGCTTACGTTATGGCAACTAGGCATCTGATATGCATATAACTTATATAATTTATAAATACATACATATTTTAGATAATAGATAATATTATGACCGTTGGCAGGATCAGATTATTTACTTAATAATATAGCATGACAAAAGCCTCCACATCCATATCTAAGAACAGTAAACTTCCCGAAGGCTTTGAGCTAATCCCAGTTTCCTCAAACAATACTCCCTAAAACAACCCAGAAATGCCCAGAAAACGTGCTATTGTCCATTGTCATCTGTGACAATGTGTCCGTCCTCAGTTATGGCATAACCTTATGTTACGTAAGCCTCTCTGCGTGCACCCATAGATAACCGGGATTAAAGTATTGTCGGCTTCGTCGTTCACTCAACCCCTGAACATGAATTATTCAGTAATTTCTCGGGTGTAACCGTGGTGGCTGCTTACCAACTTTTTGGTTGTAGAGTGTGATTTTCACAACATTTGATAATTTTCAGGATTTTTTGGGAGAAGTTTTGTTTATTTTTTCTTTTTGTTTCTTGCTTTTGAAGTGATAGTGGTTAAGACGCCCGCCTCTTGTGTTCTAGGTGGTGGGTTAGATTCCGGACAAGTACCAATGTGTCTTTTTCAATTTATGGACATTCCAAAGTTTATCTTGGACATTACTAACGTCCCGTTCCTCGGAAAGCACGTAAAGCCGTTGGTCCCAGTTGTCATTCGTTCAACTTCTTCAGTAGTTACGGTTAATCAGAAGCCAGAAAGTCTGACTGGTGACACGATACCTCTTGGTTCTAGTCCAAGAGGTATCGTGTCACCCAGCAACTGGGTTGTGGAAGTCTGATAGGCAGTCGCTTCACGTAAAACACTGGTATCCAGCTGAATCCGGTTAGGCTGGAAGACAACCAACCAACCAACATAAATGGAAAAATGGCTAGGGAGATGATGATGATTGTTGCTTTTGAATGTATGATAAAAATGTATATTTGTTAATTTATTTGAGGATCTTACGTTGACATCCCAGAGACAAAGGTCTCATGTGATTGTAATAACACACGTCTTTTAAACTAGATTGAACAAGCGCCCTAGGCCTATCTGTTTTCAATTCCGACAGCTTAACAACAAAACTTTTTCAAATTATTTGATACAATTATATATTTCCTGAAACTAATATATATAGACGTGGTTTATTCACATCTAAAAATTGGCAATGACGAGTACAAACAAACCGTACGATGGGTTGTATAGTTACCGAGCGGTTGGTTTGTAGAATTGATATAAATAACCTCCATTCACGTACCTATGTATTTACGTAGTTACGCACGCACTAGTTTATGTTTATCGATATATCAATCAATCTGGCTTTTCTATATTTTTAAAACTAAATAAGAATTATCATTTATCGGGAAAATGATAAAATAACGTTTTTGTACGAGAGTTTCAGCAGTAAATACTAAATCTAAGCAAGTTTTACAAATGTAGAAGTAGCTCTGTCGGTCTGTCTTTCTACCACTCTGTTTTACAGTTTCACGGCTAAATCACTACACCAATTTTGATAAAAATTTGTATGTAGTAAGCTTGAGCAGCAAGGAAGACTTCGAATTAAAGAGGTAAAAATTGGTTGTTTTGTGTTTTAAAGATGTACAACCTTTAACTTTGACGACCAAGCGACAGCCGGCTGTCGCGCTGCTGTTATCTTTCTATTGTGTCTCGTATCACGTGTGTTCGAAGGATTAAAACACAAATCAACCTACCTATATTACGTACGTCTAATTGTACCTATATTACGTACGTCTAATTGTACCTATATTACGTACGTCTAATTGTACCTATATTACGTACGTCTAATTGTACCTATATTATGTACTCTTGTATACGGTATAGTGTAGACGCGTGAATCAAAACCGTTTGGTGGAATGAAAGCTTCCGAAGAGTTTGTTCACATTGTACCACGATCAATTGTGTTTACGAGAAAATTACTGATTCCATTGACTGACTTGATTGTTAACATTATTCTACTTATGTAAACAAAGTTTGCAACCCAACGTTAACATAATGGGTCCGTGGCTTAGGCCCCCAGTGGTCGATGCACCTGTGGCCGACGCCCCCGATTACGATTCATTTTTTTTGTGCTTTTTCACTTAGGACAGTAAATAACAATGAAACAACCCAAAATAAAATATATAACAATATACATTCAAACAAAAATAATAACAAACCACTTTAATCACAACATTTAGCTTTCGCAGCTGCTTAAGAACCGCGTATTATAATTTTAAATTATCTGAAAATTCAATTATCGCTGTCAAAATATTTTAAGAAGCTGAAAACCGTGCATTATCATAAATTTTTATTTTCCACAAAAATACCACTGATTGGTTGGCTTCCATAACGCTAGGCACGGCCTAAGCATGGACAGAAGACGATAAATAAGTAATGTTTTGTTAGGTGCACAGGCACAGCTAACAGATTATGTTGCTTCCGCGGCTTAGCCATCGAGTAAATAGCGTACATAACTTGTTTTTTTGCTATTTTGTATGTGTATTTTTTCTGCAATTAATAAAGAATAGCGCGATAGTTCGAAAATTTCCAATCACTTTTCTTTTAGGTGAAAGATACAGATTGACTAAATCTTAGGCATATGTCTAAGCGTGCACTTGTAAAATATTTACCTTTGCCGAGGCATTTTTTTTGTGTGCGAGATGTCCCATAATTCGCAATAGGAAGTAGACAGTGGTAGTTTGACACTGACAATTGGACAGTGATAATTTGACAGTGATAGTTTAACAGCGATAGTTTGACAGTGATAGCAATACAATAATCTCTCGTTTAAATAATTCCAGATTGGATCTTACAAACCTGGCGACTTCGTAAATATAAATGCACGGGACCGTCAATAAATTGTGTGATTTAAATATAGATCTACATGAGTCAGACCACTGCATTTTGAATATTGCACGAATACACTTTTTTTGGGCGATGAAGATCTTCGCAATTTCGGAAGAGTTTCCCCACACAACTATGCCGTATCGTATTACTGAGCAGACATATGCGTGATACACCATTATGGTGGTATGCAGAGGTGTAATCATTCTAATTCTTTTTAAGGCATATACGAATTGATTGATTCTTTTTGATAGTTTTTCGATGTGATTCTTCCAAGTAAAATGTTCATCAATTGTCACACCCAGAAATTTTGCATTATGGACCTGTTCTATATTATTATTGTTAAGTGCTACATTAAGGCGTATAGGTTTACATTTAAATGTTTTGCAATGAAGCATATTAGTTTTGGAAATATTAATTTTTAGTTTATTTTTATCTACCCATTGTTGAATGTCCATTAAAGTTTTCTCAATTTCAATGTCAATATTTTGCAATTGTTTACTTGTAATAATAATTGTGGTGTCATCGGCGAACAATACACACTGATGTTTTAATGACTGAGACAAATCATTTATGTAAAGGAGGAACAATAATGGGCCCAAGACACTACCTTGTGGTACACCACAGGAATTTACTCGTTCATCAGAGTCAAATTCTTCTAACGTGTTATATAATTTGTTTAATTTTGTTATCCTCGTGACTTGTTTCCTGTCAGTTAGATAAAAATGAAACCATTCTTTCGCTGGACCTCTGATACCGTATCTTTCAAGTTTGTCTAGAAGCCGCACATGATCAACACGATCAAACGCTTTACTTAAGTCTAAAAGCAATGCACAAGTGGGTATTTTATCATTAATATTCGTCAGCATTTTTTTCACTAATGTAAATATTGCTAAAGTCGTCGATTTATTATGTCTAAACCCATATTGCTGGTCAACCAGAATGTTGTGTTTAGTCAGAAATTTATTCACTCGCCTATACATAATTTTTTCAAAAATTTTTGAGATGATGGGAGTGAGAGCGATAGGTCGGTAATTGTCAACGTCTGATTTTGACCCTTTTTTGTACAACGGCTTTATCAAAGACAGCTTTAGCCTATCAGGAAAGCGGCCCTCCTCGAAGGATAAATTGACAATGTGAGCCAAAGGTGATGATATATGATTGGCTATTTTTTTAACGAGTTCTGTTGTGATGTTATCATACCCAGCCGATTTCGTGTTCTTCAAAGACATTATAGTCTGATATATTTCAGAGTGGCTAGTCGGTTCTATGAATATACTTGTATGATTAGTTGCTATTGAATGTATGTCAGTTATATTATTTTGAAGAATAGGGTTATTATCATTATTATTCGAAATGTCAACAAAGTGATTATTAAACTTATTTGCAATGTCAAATCCTGATGTTAACGTATTAGTACCATCAATAATTCTTTATAAAGTGTAGGGTACTCGCAGATACTATTTTTGCTCAAACGTTAACATACACGGAGCACGTACAACTAGAAGTGGTGGTGATTATTTACTTAATAATGTAGCATGACAATAGCCTCCACATCCATATCTAAGAACAGTAAACTTCCCGAAGGCTTTGAGCTAATCCCAGTTTCCTCAAACAATACTCCCCTAAAACAACCCAGAAATGCCCAGAAAACGTGCTATTGTCCATTGTCATCTGTGACAATGTGTCCGTCCTCGGTTATGGGATAACCTTATGTTACGTAAGCCTCTCTGCGTGCACCCATAGATAACCGGGATTAAAGTATTGTCGGCTTCGTCGTTCACTCAACCCCTGAAATATGAATTATTCAGTAATTTCTCGGGTGTAACAGTGCTAGCTGCTTACCAACTTTTTGGTTGTAGAGTGTGATTTTCACAACATTTGATAATTTTCAGGATTTTTTGGGAGAAGTTTTGTTTATTTTTCTTTTTGTTTCTTGCTTTTGAAGTGATAGTGGTTAAGCCCACCTTGTGTTGTGGTGGATTCGAATCCGGGCAACTAATGTGGCTTTTTCATATCATATGTACTTTCCAAAGTTTATCTTGGGTTTTACAGTCATTCCGTGCCTTGGAAAGCACGTAAAGGGTTTGTCCCAGCTGTCATTCGTGAAATTTTGACGGTCGTTACGGGTAATCAGGAGCCAGAAAGTCTGACTGGGCAACACGATACCTCATGGTTCTAGACCAAGAGGTATCGTGTCACCCAGTAACTGGGTTGTGTAGGTCTGATTGGCAGTCGCTTCACGTAAAAGACTGGTAAAAAACTAACCTACATAAACGGGAAAATGGCTAGAGAGATGATGATGATTGTTGCTTTTGAATGTATGATGAAACGTATTTGTTTATTTATTTGTGGATCTTGCGTTCTCATCACAGAGACTAAGGTCTCATATGATTGTAATAACACACATCTTTTAAACTAGAATGAACTAGCGTCCTCGACCTATCTGTTTTCAATTCCGACAGCCCAGCAACAGAAGCTTATTCTTGAAGGTTTTTCACACAAATTATTTGATAGAAGTTCAATAATATATTTCCTATAACTAATATACATAGACGTGGTTTATTCACATCTAAAAATTGGCAATGACGAGCACAAACAAACCGTACGATGGGTTATATACCGAGCGGTTGGTTTGTAGAATTGCTATAAATAACCTCCATTCACGTATGTATTTACGTAGTTACGCACGCACTAGTTTATGTTAATCGATATATCAATCAATCTGGCTTTTCTATATTTTCAAAACTAAATAAGAATTTTCATTTATCGGGAGGATGATAAAATAACGTTTTTGCACGAGAGTTTCAGCAGTAAATACTAAATCTAAGCAAGTTTTAGAAATGTAGAAGTAGCTCTGTCGGTCTGTCTTTCTACCACTCTGTTTTACATTTTCACGGCTAAATCACTACACCAATTTGGATAAAAAATTGTATGGAGTAAACTTGAACAGCAAGGAAGACTTAGATTTAAAGAGGTAAAAATTGGTTGTTTTGTGTTTTAAAGATGTACAACCTTTAACCTTTCGACGACCAAGCGACAGCCGGCTGTCGCGCTGCTGTTATCTTTCTATTGTGTCTCGTATCACGTGTGTTAGAAGGATTAAAACACAAAACAACCTACCTATATTACGTACGTCTAATTGTACCTATATTATGTACAGTCACCAAAATATATAAGTATACAGGGCCGTCATCTACAATTAAGGTTTTCTTGAAAACCACCGAAGTCATTTTCTACTATAGTTTAAATTTTTATTAGAAAATATTTGTGTGTTTTTGAGAAAACTTAAACTTTATCTGGCGGCCCTGTATACTTATATACTTTGCTGACTGTACTCTTGTATATGGTAGTGTAGACGCGTGTATCAAAACCGTTTGGCGGAATGAAAGCTTCCGAAGAGTTTGTTCACATTGTACCACGGTCAATTGTGTTTACGAGAAAATTACTGATTCCATTGACTGACTTGATTGTTAACGTTATTCTACATAATTACGTTAACAAACAAAGTTTATAACCCAACGTTAACATAATAGGTAAATAACAATGAAACAACCCAAATAAAATTATTAACAACGTACACACAAACAAAAATAATAACAAACCACTATCAAAACATTTAGCTTTCGCAGATGCTTAAGAACCGCGTATTATAATTTTAAATGATCTGAAAATATAATTATCGCTGTCAAAATATTTTGAGAAGCTGAAAACCGCGCCTTATCATAAATTTTTATTTTCCACGAAAATATCACTGTTTGGTTGGCTTCCATAACGCTAGTCACGGCCTGAGCATGGACAAAAGACGATAAATAAGGAATGTTATGTTAGGTGCCCAGGCACAGCTAACAGATTAATTTGAATAAATAAATAAATGAATGAATAAATGGTTTATTTTTGTAAATAGGTAAAAAATTACACTTTTACACGTCATTTTTTTTCTTATTTTTATCGAAGATGGGGCCGGTTGCTTCCGTGTATGGCTTAGCCATCGACTAAACAACATAACTCATGTCTTTTTGCTATTTTATATGCGTATTTTTTTGCAATTAACAAAAAATGTAATCACTTCTCTTGCAGGTGAAACCAAGACCCAGGTCCAGGTTAACCAAATCTAAGCATGATTTTAAAAAGTTTACCTGTGGTCCGCGGGGCATTTTTTTTGTGGAGTATATGTCCCATAACTCGCGATAGGGAGAAGACAGTGGTAGTTTGACAGTAACGACCAGTTAGACTTAAATGTTTAGTTTTTGCGCTATCGACAAAATTTTTTTTAGACTACAATTAATGTGTCTCACATCCATAAACTGCGATTAAACTGCAATAGTCCTTTCACTCGCCGAAAAGTCATACTCAATGTTAATATTAGATAGGTAACTAGGTCCACAGTCACTAGTCTCAATTCCACAAAATATTCCAAGACATTTATCAATTAACAGAATTTCCACCGATATAGTCCATGCGTCACAGTTCGGCTAACAACCGCAACAAGATGACGTGCGTCAATGGAACTGCACACTGACATATATGGGTCGCTGATAGCGAGATGAAAAGATGTTGTAATGCTGTGTCCGAAGTAGCCGCTATCGGGAACTATCTCGTGTATTGTGTCTACCATTTTGTATTGTTGAGGTATCTAACTGCTGATTTATTTGTGGCTACATCTGTCGTGTAACGTCTGTCGTGTAAACTGAGACATCCTACATCGCGCAAGAAGAGTTTGACGCGACGTTAGCACATGCATATCCCAACCAACACCAGTATCGGAGAATCCACCACTTTTAAATAGACGACCAGAAATTTAACTCTAAACCTTCGAACACACGTGATACGAGACACAATAGAAAGACAATAGCAGCCAGACAGCCGGCTGTCACTTGGTCGTTGTTTTAATTGACAGGACATCGCAAAAGTTGGTCGATGAGTCCCGTAGTCAAAATCCAAGTTTGAAAGCTTTTGCCAAAAAGACCTTGCCAAACGGAGGTGATCGAAATCCACTCTAAACAAACCAAACAAGGTTCTAGTTTCGATATCATTTCAACCTATATACGATTCTATCCGGTGTGGGAGTTATAAGTAAGTTCTTGACCACCCCTCCGTAATCACCCCTCCATGAACCCAGTAATTTAATACTCCTAACAAAAAACTCGTAACAGAAAAGATCAAGTATTAATAGACAAGTTTATTACTTCTCACGCCTACAACTAATAATGTTACAAAGCATCTATTTACGTTGTTAACAGCAATCAAAGATTTAATTAACGTTACGTAAACACCCCCTCCTCTACCCACCCATCACCTCTTTTGAACGCGTGAAAATGTTAAACAATAATAGCGAAATTGAGTGAAGTTTGAACATAATTATGGCGACGTACACTGCTTTGGAAAGGCTGAAAAGTCTCCTTGAACTTAACTAGCTTTTCAGCGGCTTTGCTCGTCTATTTTCATACAAATTTTAAACTCCTATTTTACCCCGTTTAAGGTTGAATTTCCAAAATTCGCTTCATAGAGCATCTTTACGACAAAAATAAACTACTGAGCCTCGTTTTTTGTTCCAGTTGTTTCTGCTATGATTAGATTACCCCCAAAATTACTGTCTACATATATTTAAGATCTCTTTGTAATATAAAATTATGAAGAAGAAGACTGCTTGATACTTGAACAACAAGAATTTATGATGTTGAACTTAACTCATTCGCTTCTCCATTCTACATAAAAAGGGTATGCATAATGAAGGAAGCTCTCAGCGAGTTAAAAAGTTAGAAGAAGATTCAACATTATCTTCCTAGCCCTAACTATGTTGGGATCCGAATTCTTCTGGATACCAGTATTTTATGTGCGGCGACTGTCTATCAGACCTCCACAACTCAATTACTGGGCTCAGTTTTGACTTTCCGTAACGACTGTCGAAGTGCTTCGAATGACAACCGGGACCGTACTTTACGCGCTTTTCGATACGATATGTCAGTGATGTCCAATAGAAATAGAAATCATTTATTTGCCAGAATTGTAGGTATACATATAGGATGGCAAGTTTTAGCAGGCCCGATACAATTTACCTTACGGCATGCAAAATTATAATATTATATGTGCCTAAATAACAATTACTATTTTACAATTAGTTACTATTACAATTACTATAACAATTATCGATAAGAATACAATATAAACATACAATATAGTCTATTATGTGACAAAATAATTACTATTTTACAACTATTATATTATTAAAACATTACACCACTATAATTACCAACATAAAGTATATATGAATTGGAAGTCACATTGGTTCTGGCCTAGCTTTGTCATATCCTCAACCTCATACGAGGCGGGCGCCTTAACCACTCGGCCGAAAAAGTATGCAGAAGATTATATAGAACTCATAAACACCAGTTCAATTTCAGCCATGACTTCTGACGTCAAATAATTGCTGAACTCCACCCTAGGTCACTGACCCAGTACTGTAGTATCTAATATATCAGCTGGAGCCCTAACTCCGAGATTTGGTAACGACATGGAAACGTCAACAAACGCCGGCTCATAAGCACATTGTGCGCGATTGTCGTCTGCTCACGACAGCGGTAATTAACTGGCAACACTCCAAATAGAGGCTGGTGTTGCTAGATGGAAGAATGTTTAGGTTTTCATTATTGAAAATAAGCATAATGAAAGGTGTCGATAGAATTTATTAACGTATCGTGTATACGACTGTATCTGTACCAAATTTCATCTAAATCAGTTTAGTAGTTATGGCGTGAAAGCGAGACGGACATACAGATAGAGTTACTTTCTTTCGCATTTAGAATATTAATAAGCATTCCAAATTTTATCTTGTGCATCACATATCATCAAAGATTTATTAATATAACTTTGATATCACCATTTCGGCTCGAGCAAGCGAGGTGTTTAAAGCTCTTAACTTATATATGTCGCAGTCATCTGGTTGAATCAGCTATTTGATTGTATGACTAAGCACGTTCATTGAATGGCAACATTTAATTGAATGACTAGGCCGAAAGCTGATTGAAAAAGCGTCACTCAACGTCCAACTAGATAGCTGATTGAAGCATAGCCCTTTGAACAGAGCGGACGTAAAATCAGTCAGGTGATTGTAATTTAGTTCATTTTTTCCACTACGGCGTTAATAGTCACCCATACAAATATGGCGTAAAATAGATCGCGCAGATTGCACTGTTTTGATATTATTTCGATTAAATTTACTTTAAAGTGACTCATTCTTGATAAAATAGTGTGACAGCTTGGATTTACCCATTAATACGCCGCCGCCGGCAACTTTTAAAGTTTTTTTTTAATTAAAATCATAACAAAGTGTGTAGTGTCATGTCCTCATTTTTGTTATGTAAAGGAAGTTAAGTTTTTAAGTTGAGAACTTATGGTCACCCTAAACAAACATTACAAAGTCGACTATATCCCATTTAACGACAATGGTAAATGATGTTCAGTCAAGTCGTTGAACGTTACATTAAACAACTTGACGAGTAGTCGTTTAGTCATTCAATTAAATGTCGTCATTCAATGAACGCGCTAGTCATACAATCAAACAGCTGATTTAACCAGATGACTGCGACATATACATTATACGAGAATCAGCCTTTGGCCTGCCGTAGGACAAAATAAGCAAGTCTTAAATAAAGACTTGCTATTTAACTCGCTGCCCTCGCCCAAGTAGTTCCCCGTTCCCGTAGATTTTTTGGGATAAAATTTGTGTGTGTCCTTACGCAGGATATGGACTATCTCTGTACCAAATTTTATTTAAATCGGTTCAGTAGTTTTGGCGTGAAAGCTAGACAGACAGACAGAGTTAGTTTCGCACTAATGTAGGTATTAGTATGGATTGGATAAAGCAGTTCTGATTCAAAATGATAACCCAAAACAGAACTCCATTAAAAGCATTAATTTAGTTCATACGAATATAATTTTGCAGAGTAAATATCCAAATATATGAATAAAATATCAAGTTTAGGCTTGGTCGAAACATATCGTTTTCATGGCGAAATGAACAGGTCTGCATAATCGCGCGGTTTAGTGGCAAAACCGCTCAGATAACAGATTCAGAGCGTTTTCCGATACCCACTACATTATAAAGGATTTTGTTCGTGTGTGCAATAATGAAGTTTTATAAATAGAATGGTTATTTTTAGCAGGCATCAGCAGAGTTTACTTTTCAGGGTTCCCTGTTCATGGCATAAGAAATGTCAATGGGACTATTTACTAATACGTCTGTCTGTGAGTAGGTTATATCTCAAGACGGTTCTTGGTAGAGGCTTCAACAGGTATAGAGTTAAAAGTTCGTGATTCTAAGTCAAAGTCAACGTTAAGTAGTGTAGGTAGGTTTTTATTGTCTATATGCTGAATAAACGGCCAGATTTACTCATTGCATTACAAGTTGACTTACAAGTTGCATTTTTTAACAGTTTTTAATGTTAGTAGACTTGAACATTTGGCATTCATTTTTACTTTATACTTCTACGCATTTCAAAATAATTGACATAATATTTGGAGTTGAAAGAATATTTTGTCTTTTTGAGACTATACGAAACCATTAAGCCATAGAGAGAGTAAAATGTGTCACGTATTTAGGAATGCAAATAGACGAGCACTTTTCCTGGTCTTCTCACATAGATTTTGTTTGTAATAAACTGAGAGTAATATTAGGCAAGTTTTATCATCTAAGTTATAGGGTTCCTAGTGGTACTCTCAAATTACTGTATAAAGCATTGGTAGAAACTATTTTGGATTACGCACTTGATTGTTATGGACTCACATTTAAATCATACATTAACAAACTAGAAAATATGCAACTTAGATTTATTAAATTACTGGTTGGAAATAAAACTAGAGAGAAATACAAAAATGATTATTATAAATTATTCAAATGTGTAAAATTTTACCCGTTAGTGTCAAGCACAAATACCTTCTCGTTGTAAATAACCACGACAATCAAGAGCGTAAATCGCAACTAATGAAGGTAGTTAATAAATGTAACACGAGAGCGAAGACCTCGGGTAAATAAGTAGTTCCTAGGGTAACCAATTATTACGGCGATAGGACCTTGAGGAAAAGGGTTCCATACATCTTAAACAGTTTGCCCGAGTTCATTAAAAATGAGCCCAATAAATGTAAGTTTAAAAAAATGTTGACAAAATATCTACTGGAAAAACTACCTTAATTAGTTATAAATTATTCTAACAGAACACTCCTAATTAAAGTTGTTTAGTTAATATGTTGTTAATTTTGTGATCCCACAGTCAAACTGTGAATACAGTTTTGTGGGACAATTTTTATTTCATAAGTTAATGTAATGTGTTTAATAAACTAATAAAAAAAAATTAGAACTTAAAAAGAACATGGACCTTTGAATTTTATTTAGATATAAATGAAAGACAAAGGTCCATGTTCTTTTTAAGTGTACCAGAATGTTCCCAAGTTTGGTTTAAAACAATGAAGATTCATAATATACAGATATATAGCTAAAGATAGATTAGATAACAATGAAGGGAAAAGTTCATTTGATTTTCCACCCGACACATCGATTCATTCTCAATTTATATTCAAGAAATTCTTCAAAATGTTCTTCCTAAGAAATAAAGCTTCAGTGCGTCTGGAACCTAAGAGCCAGGCATTCAGCAATCGCTCCGGAACTCAGAAAGGAAAAAAATAAGATCGCAAAGCTGTTCATATTAAAACATGCCCTTCATACTTCCCTTTGAGATCGCATTAGTGATAATATGAATAGGCATTCCTTTAGCATTTGTACGATTCTTTTGCAATGATAAGTAAGTAGGTAATAGATTTTCGTAGTGATATACCTACTATGGGTCGATTACGATACGTTTCATATTTGGTTCGTTCTTTGTGCGTTGACACAGTTTACTAAAAAGCTTATATCATTAAATATCTATCAGATTTCCCAGGGACGTCCACACATATTTATAATTTACTAGCTATTGCCCGCGGCAAACCCGCGTGGATTTCGAAAAATATTCTGTAAGGGACATAGGATATTTTTCCCAGGCTATGGAATATTACCAAATTTTATTTATTTAAAATTATTTAGTAGTTTATGGGTGACAGACAGACATAATTCCTTTCGCATTTATTATAGTTTTACCTTGAGATAGCTTATAATATTAGTTACAAAGTTTACCACCTATTTAAAAGAAACTAACTTTATTCTTTACTTTTTATTTATTTATTTAAACTTCATGCACAAGGGCGGACTTAATGCCTTAGGCATTCTCTACCAGTCAACCCAGAGAAGAGGAGATATAACATGGCAGGTGCAAAATTACAGAACAATAAAAGGACACAACTTACAGAAATACAAACTTTTATTATAGATAAATTAAAATTCAATTTAGCGGCACGTGAACTAAAATATTACATTTTCCCGCTCATATTACAAAACCCGTCAAAGTGTCAGCACTATAACCTTTCGTATCAGCTAACAAGTTTAAATGGCACCTTTTAATAAAAATATGCTCGCAACATTTTTAAAATCCACAGAGAAAAAATATGGCCGAACCGCGCCAAAATTTTCCCGCGCAATCACAAAGCCGTGACAATGAGACATCTGTCATCGTAACAACTTTTTGAACACATCAATTAACGAGAGTATATCACTATTCCATTGTTTTACAGCAGGAACACTATAATCAAAAGTGTATTATTTTGCTATAGGCGGATGTATGCGTATAATTTACAAGCGGATATCGCGTACATTGTCTCAATTCAATCCGTCTAATGAAGGCGGGAACGAGTGACGCGCGTCCGCCATGATGGCTTAGCATTAGGGTTGTCATTCTAAATTTAAAGACCAGTTTTAATTGATAATTAAATTATAAAAATATAAACACTGCTGCAAGCTTTGATATTGTTCCAACGTCAACTAACTTCTATGCTACTTCTCTTCTTCTAAGAGCGAAATGGATACTACAACCATTGTGTGAATTTCGTTTCCAAGTTGTGACTTGGACCTGGTCTCAGCGGATAGTTAAAGCATGTATTAAGGTTGTCTGTTATTTACTGATTTACATCTGCAGGTCATGAATTGATGAGAAAATGAAATCGAAGGTTTATTAGCTTATTTCTATAAGAACACAACAGGGATTCGTATTTAATATGTAGGTAGATTAGCAATTAACCTTATTGTTAAAAAACACACACAAAAACATAAACAAACATCAGACAAATACCATTTTAGGGGGCGCGGATCATGTTTAAAGTATATACCTGGCTCCTAACTAATGGTAGCAAGAATAACTGCAATGTTTAAGTCGGTAAGAGTTCGATAAAACCCTCCATTTTCCCTACCCACAAAAAGGACGAAAGTGGTTCTAAGACCCCAAGTAACCCGGAACAAGAGCAAAAAGATGATTGTAGATAAAACTTACGCCCCACAATCTCCCCTAAATCTTATAAATCCACAAACTTCCTTGTCCCATAACGATATCAGAGCCAAGAAACACCTCATATGACAGAATGCGTGTTTATTTACTCGCAGACACGCGTATTTGCATGCAAATTGAATGAAATAGCCGGCTGCGAACGTTCGTGCAATCACATTCAGACCTTGTACCAACACTTGCCTTGTGTGCTGAACTAACACTGGCTGACGGTTTGTTTATTGTCTCTGTGATAATGTAGGTTATTGTCGTGGCTTGTTATAAGTCCATCTGTGGAGTGAATATGTTATCGGATTTTGTAAAATTTAGGATTAGACCATCGCTACCCAGCCATTAGCGAAATTGACTCGTTTGCAATCACTGCATTTTCCCGCGAACACTACGGATGGCATGGCTTACAAGTTGCCACAGATAATAGCTTTTGATCATAAATTACACGAATTGTGAGTAAACAAGAGTATGCGTGTTCTGTGGTAAAAATGGCGGCGTAAGAAATCCGTCACAGTTATCACAACTAATCGTTCTACGTAAGAAGTGAAATAAATACTGACTGAATGTAACCTACCTATAATACGTTGGCTTGAACTGTTTCTGTGTCTATAATGTAAGTGGAATAAAAAGTTTGTACCACCTTTTTAAACAGTTTAAGCACTTATAGAGGACTGAGGTTTGTTACACTTTACTAAAGGCAACTCTAATCCATATATAAAAACAGAATTGTAATATTTCAATGAGAAAAGTTGTAATCTGGTAAAGAGAAAATTGGTCACATTTTCTCTTCTGCTGTTTATTTTTATTCGAAGAGGCATAATTTTTAATCATTGACCGTATTAAACTCAGTAGCCAAAAGGAGTCCTATTATTCGACTTGCAGGCCAATCAGAATATGTTACGCTGATAACAGGAACAATCCGTGCTGAAAGCGTCCTAACAGTCTTAATTCCTTCAAAATTAAATCAATTTCAATTTTAAGCAATAGCAACCCTACAGCTGACAATGGCGGGAAAATATTGACGTCACAAGCGCGTGTTCGCAGGCGACGGCGACGCAGTTGCGCCATTCGTAGTGGCGCTCGGCGCCTCCCCGCGACCGAGTCGTGTCCAACGCACTCGATATTGTAAACTAGTGCCGCGAAATCGATACTAGAATGACAATGCTAAAGCAAGCAAGGTATGTTGTTGCTTTGGTAGATACAAGTAATTGTTAGAGGTGTCACCTTTCTAGCCCTTTTCCAACTATGTTGAAGTCGGCTTACAGTCTAACCGGGTGCTGCTATAAACCAGAGATTTACGTGTACCAATTGGGGCACATGACCTCCCCAGCCCTGTTACTGGGTAACACGATATCCCTTGGTAAAACAGATTGTCAGACTTTCTGAATTTCGTCAATCCGAAACGGCTGTAAAAGATGTATGACGACAACAGTAACTGGTCGTCACATCTTTTTGTGCTTTCAGAGGTAATTTAATTGAATAAAAATCTGAACAGAGATCATCAAACCCCGATACCACCAAAAACCAGTAAATTACTGCTACGTGTTGCCTAATTATGTAAACAATTGAAGAAGTAGCTGTTTTCTTCATAATTTTAAGGCCCCATTTCATACTTTTAATTAATTTTATTAAGTACACCGAACAGAAAAAACGATTCCTAACTGCTCTTACTATTCCGTGAGCTTTGACGACTTTCCTCACAGATTAAAGTACCTTGATGAATGGTCCATAAATCATTATCATCAAAAAGGATTCAGCTAGTCGAAACAACACATCTAACTTTCCCATTGATTACTGATTTATTTATTAACCATTTAGAGGTCAATGACTGACGAAGACTAAACATGATCAATACAAAAACAAGACAACTACTAGAACGACTTACGAAAAAGCTGTAGAAATATTATTGACTCAATTCCAAGTTTCATTATATCATTCTTTCCATCCATTAATCAAATACTTCATAACATTTGTAAAAGACTAGATGGAAACCGATTTAGATATCGAGAAATGTAATCTAGACAATTCAAAAAACGGATCAGAATATCGTATCGAACTACATATAAATCGATTTGATATTGCTAGCATAAGCAAGCGTCATACGGTATTGGTGACACGTTCAACCTCTTATTGCTATCAAATCATCCCGGAGCAACGATACACGGGTAATAACCAATAAATTCTGGTCCTCCGACCTCCATTTACTGCCGTCTCCGAATAAATATTGTTCTTTTGTTAGATAGGCAATAAAAGAAGAAAATGGAAAATAGTTTTGTAAAAATGTTCTTTTGTGGGGCGCAATATTACGTTAATTAAATCGAGTGTTTGTCTGTCAAAGAATGTTTAAAGACCGTGAAACTAAATGACCGCGATAGTCTTTTTATCATAACAACTACCAAACACCTTAAAACTATCGTTTTGTCTATGTTAGTATTTTTTTATTAAACTACTAACTGTCCCCCGCGGTTTCACCTGCATTGTATCAGATTTTTGGTTACTAAAAAAAGAAGATAAAAGTATTCTACGTCCGTCTCCTGGTCCTAAGCTACCTCCCCACCAATTTTCAGCCAAATCGGTTTTGCCCTTCTTGAGTTATAAAATGTGTAACTAACACGACTTTCATTTATATGTACATATAGATAGATTTCCAATTGAAATTAAAATACATCACTAAATTGCCGCAATTTGAAAAATATAACCCAATTACTATCGTTATTAGGCCGCAATCTGTATAAAGCTATATGAAATGGCGTATAAGTTACAAAAGTAGATCCCGTAGCCCAATGAGCATCCATCAGCAAAGTCAACATTACCGCACATCAATCCATAGTTCGTCAGATCTTGCAGGGACTCTTCAATGAAGAGCAAGTTAAATTGCATAGAGTTGCAGAAGTGGAGCCCATAATACAGTCAGAAGTATCAATCCATTTACCACAAGGTCATAAATATGCTCTTGATCGCCCAAGTAGTATCAAATTGGTGTAGATAAATTATCAACGGAAAAGAAAATCACTAAAACATCTCCTTTGCTTAAAAAAAAAATCTTTGAGAGTTTTTAAGAATTTATTTTTTAGAGACCTATCGTGCCCGGGACTGGTTCAGGCCATGCTCCGGGGCGAGACTGAATGGAAAGCCGTTGCCTCCTTCTGCGAAGCAGTTATGCTGGAGAAGGAGGCGGCGGCACACGTGGGACAGCGTCAAGCCTCACCTACTCTTTACAAAGAACACGTGAAGTTTCATGTCTCTAGGGCCAGTGGTTTGGGCTGTGCGTTGATATATCAACAGTCAGTCAGTTTTCAGTTTTGGAAAGATTCCAAGCCTTTTGAATATTAGTGGTCCTTCTAGTCCCGGTTACTTTGTGCCTTCACTTTGAAAGTTGAGTGCGGTTGCATTCGCCTCGATAATTGGACCTCCTGTTCAGGGTTGAACATTGTCACTGTTCAAACTGAAATCTGTTCTGTTCCCTTTAGACATGCGGTTTATCTATAATTGGACAAGGAATGGCAATCCTTTATGCAATACTTTATGGAAATAGATTGTATAATGGGGGCAAAAATAAATATACCTTAACGAAACTGAACGTTACACGATCTTTTCATCGATGTCAAAATAATATCTAGAAACCATTACGTGTCAGATATTAGTGGTTATTTTCGGTATAACGAAAACAGATCTAAACATAATATTTTTAATAACCTACGGCCCCTGAACGCGCAATGTTTTCATGTTATGATTATAAGTCATTTTTCACACCAAACTATTTTATAGTTCCCCAGCAATAATGTTTGTTCAACGTTACTTAGTATATGTGACACTATTAAAAGCATATTACAACATTCAGATCGTCGGGGCATCGTTTAGATAAGGACGGTTAATGGAATCGATATCAAGCAGTTTTTTTAATAGCCATACCGATCGCTACTAACTTACCCCTAGAATAATTGAATTTTTTCCTAACAAAAAATTCCAATTAGGTTTTTGCTACTAGACTTCTATTGGCAACACTTGCAACCGATATTAATCTTAGATATTGCTCGCTGGTATTAGAAGATAATTTTGTCTTTTATTATCATTTAATGGCATTAAATCTTTTATGAACAACACAGCAATAAGTTTAGTACTTAAAATTTTACGCAAAGACCCTTGTATCAACATCCACAAAATTGACGTTTTGAAATGAACACAAAGGATTTTATAGCCCGCTGTAAATAATTCTGCACATAAAATAAAACGTTTTGTTTAATAAAATGTTTTCAAAAATGTCTTTGTAACATTGTAAATAGGTATTCTGTTATTTTACTGCGCCAGTATAAATATTACGAAACGTGCATAAATATTCATTTCATGATGCAAAATATCAATATTGTATTCATATTTATAGTATTACTTACTTGCAATAATACAGTCTGCCATCTCTCCCCGTGTGCACCGTCCAGCCCTCCTTCAGTTCGGCCTGCAGCCTTTCCAGCGCGGCCTCGTCCTCCAACGCACGTCCCAGCTTCGGGCTCCCAGTCCCCAACCTCGGACTACCAAACTTTGGACTGGCGCCCAACTTGGGACTATTGGCGCCCAGCTTGGGACTGTTCGAACTCGAAGCTCCATCGCTCAAACTTGGGCTACCAGTCGCTCTACTATTGAAACTTGGACTCGGATTAGGTCTAGGACTGGGAGCTAGCTTGGGACTCGCCGTGCCGCTGGGACCAGGCGACGACGACGCCTGCTGCAGCAGCATCGCTTTCACGTCATCGTTTCATATTTAACGTGATGTTCATCTGAAAACAAAGAAAAACAGATTAAGCGAAAACATTAATTAAAAATATTCTGCTTCAGGTAGGCATCCGAGACATTCAAACAACAACGCTTCAAAAAAGGACAGACAAATGAAACGCCCTCGTCGGCGAGCTCCTAAAATGGCAACACCGATTAAAACTGGCCACAAAAAGTCCACTGGAAATACCACCCAAATTGCCGCGAAAAAAGAACCCAACCGTTGCCTCGCAAACCGTAATCGTTGGAACGCGACGGACGAAATATGAATGAAAATGGACGCCATTTTCGCGATGGCATTTTGTTTACGCGCGCTTTTTTGCCCACTCGATAAAGTGGGGATTAGGTTATTTTGGAAAGTAGGGTAAGATAACCTTTAGCGGGTGCGGTATCGGTTTGAATAAATGGGTCGGATATAATACTAGGCACTTGAACCAGAAACTTGGTAATCGAATATTATTTGTGTGAAAAGCCATATTTAATTTATAACACTGTTGAAAATAGGTTAACAATTGTTTGGCACGAAGAAACTCGGATTCTGGAAAAAGCTACCTGCCGTGGTTTTTTCATCAGACAGGCCATATACTTTTTCACCTCCACCATCTTAGTATAAAAAAGAAAAACAAGCCACACTACTTGACACGAGCAAGTTTAATGTATTCAATGCTTTTATTTATACAATAGCTTTTGCTTATTTTAGAAGTTCATCCGCTATACTATCCCCGGTCTCTACAACTCCTCAAAGTCATAATCAGCTGTAGTGTCCATAAGGAAATCGTCGAGGCGAGGCAATGAAGCTAGACGAGTAGTTGGGGCAAGTAGAGGTTTATAACTAAAAACCATTAATACTTCAGAGACTACTGACAATCAAATTAGGCTTGAAATAACTGACGGTAAACACAAACAGACGTAAACATCAAAAGGATATAATCTGAATAACATTGGAAACATTAAATATTAATTAACTGTACTTATTTCAATAAAACAACATTTATGTGAGGAAGGATTACGGACAAGCTCCGCTCGGCACGGAATTCGTAAATTGTTTCAATAAAAACTCCCGCCAGAACGATTGTCTCTGGTACGACGTGGACGGATTAAACGACGCCATATTGCCGATTCGCGCCAATCTATTTTTTATTTTGACATAATTTGAATGACATTTGTTGTTTTTATGTCTATTTTGGCTTGATGGTTTAAGCGATAAATATTTTATTTTTTAATAAATCTAATCCGACAGTGATTACAGTCGTGTGTCCTCGTTGGATCTTTTAATTAAATACATAATTATATTCTTGCAATTTTAATGGTTTAGTCGCCTGCCGGCGAACACAAAATCTAATGTATGTAACATTAGATTTATAGATGGGTCAAACCGTAATTTTTTCAAACCGGTTGAACCGAATCATAATTTTGCTCAAACCGACTTACAAACCGATTCAACCAAACCGAATCATCCAGTACTGTGTGACGTCATTCATTCGTTCATGAACCCCGTTATAAATTATAAACCGTATGATAATAAAAATACTCACTTGTTACTTTTAGTAGTTAAAGTATTTATATACTTAATATTATTATAATAAAATAATAAAATTGGATACTTTCTGAAAAAACGATGTTAATTAAAATATAATTATATACGATACCTAACAAACAAATGCCTATTATAAAACGGAATGAAAATTTGGCGCCACCATTTGACATGCAACTCGTCGCGTCGCGTCACCGGTCGGCGTCAGCAACTTCATTCGGGATAACTCGTTTCCGTTCGTTATTCATTCGGTTCGGTTCGGTTCAGCCCGTTCAACCCGCATCAGCTTATTCGCATTGCATCGCATTCGTACTCGCCCGAACTGGACACGAGTTGACGCGATTGCGGTTTCAAACTGAACCGGGTTGGATAGACTGTAGCTCGGTTTGATGCGAGTTGCCTTCAAACCGAATTGATTCGGTTTGGCAAACCGAGTTGACCCATCGCTAATAGATTTTGTGTTCGCCACAAGTAAGTACCAATGTGGCTTATTAAGCAGTTTCTGAATTTACCATGTCTAAGCCCGGTAAAGGGAAACATCATGAGGAAATCTGGACTTCATATAGTCTCAAGTTGACAATACTCCTTGGGCAAACTTGGAGAAACGTGCCTGCAGGGAAACTAATACGAGGCATATTTGCAGCTTCACCGACATTTCTAAAGTCCGAGCTAAAGTTGAGAAAGTACATATAACTTGAGGAAGTCACATTGGCACTTGCCTGGTTTCGAACCTAGAACCTCTACATCAAGAATCCTGCTAATGTTATAAACTAGCTTTTGCCCGCGGCTTCGCCTGCGTGGATGTCAGTTATATCGCGATTTCAAGAGAACTCTTCAAAAGTTCGGGATAAAAACTATCCTATGTTCTTCCTCAAGGTCAACTCTATCTTTGTTCCAAATTTCATTAAAATCAGTTCAGTGGTTAAGACGTGAAAGCGTAACAGACAGACAGACAGACAGAGTTACTTTCGCATTTATAATAATAATTATAGTAGGGATAGGATAAAGTTTCTATGTGTATGTGCGTGTATGGATGTATGTTACTCTATCACAAAAACTACTAAACCGGTTTTAATGAAACATTACAGTATTAAGCTTATACATCAAAATAAGACATAGGCTAAATAACATCACGCATCTACCTGACCTACGGGAGCGAAGCAGTGACCCAAAACTTAACATAACGCAGATGAAACCGCAGGGGACAGCTAGTATTTTATAAAATTGCCTTTCAGTTTCCTCCTGAAAATGTCTTCAAAAGGCCTTCAAAACACGATTTGCTAAAAGTAACTCAATTTCAATCTTAGGACGAGTTTCCTTTCCCGAAATAGAGAGATTTCTGCTTTCTATCCTATTATGAAAGGTCTAATTCATCGAAATTGGTCCCGTTTCGTCAAGTTTCGTAGAAATACCTTACTCTGCTAACCTTGCTTATTATAAAAGGTTGTTTTGAAAGAAGTTTTGTTGAAATTTATAATAATAGATATAATAATAGATAAAATAGAGAAAAATTTCAGTTGTTTATTTTATAACTTCTGTACACATATCACCACACTGTATTTTAAACAATAATCAACTATATTTTACAATCCGTATTAATACTTATTATAAATGCGAAACTCTGTATGTCCGTCTGTCTGTCTCTTCTTCACGCCTAAACCATCGAACCGATTTAAATTTGGTACAGATGTAGTCTGAGAAAGGACATAGGATAATTTTTATCCCGGAAATCCCCCGGGAAGTGGAACTATTATTCCACGCAGACGAAGTCGCGGGCAAAAGCTAGTTAACAATATATACATAATAATTATATTGTAATAGTTTCGAAAAAATGCCAACCCTTCTGTATTGGAAACCAGTTTCGAAAACAGAATACTTTCCTTATTTGGAAACTATGTTTTGAAAGAAGAAGGTTCTGTCTTCGCGACTGGTTTCCAACACTTGGTTTTCAAATAGCCGAAGCTGGAAAACTTTGAATGAATTTTCAAACTGTTATTACTAATAGACACCATAATTCATGGGGAAGGTTAAGATTACATATGTATACAAGGAAATTATAGCAGGGAAAATCTCAAAATTTCAAAGGTTTGTAACACCCGTGCCTGAAGCAAGTCGCTAGTTATGTATACATAGCTATATTAAGTACAAGAGATTATGATCGTTACTCAAACATCAAACCAGGATCGTAAAATCTTTAAACATTCATACTCTCTTTATCTACCTCCTTTTAATCCCCCTTCGTTCAAAGCTACATAAATACATTCAAAAATTACGATGTTTGAGTTTCAAATAATTAACTATCTTTCGGACTTCCGTGTGTATTTGGTACTAAAATACCTCTTAAATGTGATATCCTAAACAAATAGGTAGGTTCTTTTAATTGGGAGGTATCTTAATTATGAATAAATTGTTAGTATGTTATATTGTTATTTGTAACTATCTTTTACCGTTACTTTTGCCAACATTATTTTTAATCCTCATTTTATACAATTTTTACATTCTGATTCTCATATAATTTAGGACAAGATATTTATTTGCGTTTAACATGGTATAAACAATTAAGTACTAAAATGTTTCAATATTTTCTAATATTAATTACTATTCTTTAAATACTATTCCTTTTGACTGGTCGTACTCAACCATCAACCATCTAAAAAAAATAAAGCAGACGAAGTAACCCAAACACTAATCCATCTGTACGCCAAAATAATAAAAAAACGGTTGAACTGTTTAGAAGTGAAAACGAAACAAACAAACAGATTTAAATCCATCAATTTAACATAACTCCACGCCATAACATACAAGAGAAGCCAACCCAAGTCCAAGCCGTAACTTAAAGCAAGTGAAAACGCAGAGCATACCTAGTGTTCCCTATAAACATTACCTCACAATAAAATGGCTACCCGTTTACTAAACTAATTCATTAACTTCAGCAAGATATAACGGGTTGCTGTCAGACGCCATTACCGACCCTTATATTGCAACCAAGACAGGAAAATGTGGTTTGATGTTTGTAATTATGATGGTTTTGCTTGACGGAGTAAATGTTTATGAAATTAAATTAAGTTAAACACGTGATGAGAAAAGTCGCCCCTTTTTATTCATATTTATGACTAGCGATGGGTCAACTCGGTTTGCCAAACCGAATCAATTCGGTTTGAAGGCAACTCGCATCAAACCGAGCTACAGTCTATCCAACCCGGTTCAGTTTGAAACCGCAATCGCGTCAACTCGTGTCCAGTTCGGGCGAGTACGAATGCGATGCAATGCGAATAAGCTGATGCGGGTTGAACGGGCTGAACCGAACCGAACCGAATGAATAACGAACGGAAACGAGTTATCCCGAATGAAGTTGCTGACGCCGACCGGTGACGCGACGCGACGAGTTGCATGTCAAATGGTGGCGCCAAATTTTCATTCCGTTTTATAATAGGCATTTGTTTGTTAGGTATCGTATATAATTATATTTTAATTAACATCGTTTTTTCAGAAAGTATCCAATTTTATTATTTTATTATAATAATATTAAGTATATAAATACTTTAACTACTAAAAGTAACAAGTGAGTATTTTTATTATCATACGGTTTATAATTTATAACGGGGTTCATGAACGAATGAATGACGTCACACAGTACTGGATGATTCGGTTTGGTTGAATCGGTTTGTAAGTCGGTTTGAGCAAAATTATGATTCGGTTCAACCGGTTTGAAAAAATTACGGTTTGACCCATCTATATTTATGACACGCACGAAAGAGTGTTTGATATGGCAAAATTTATTTAGAAAGGATTTTAAAATAATAAAATATTAACCAAAATCCGGTTAACTACCAATTAGAAACGCACACGAAATGTTTCCTTATTTGAGGATATAGCGGCAATTGTTATACAGATTCAGAAAACTAAATTTTTTGCCTGTTAATGATCATAAAACTTGCTGACAGACAGACGAAAGGGCATATGAGAGCAAAGCGAAGGCTTAGTAATATGGTCTCGTTGGAACCCTTCGGTTCGGGACCCTATAAAAAGAATAGAAGTACGACCACTTAATGATCACTTGTAACAAAAATTCAACTTACAATACAATTAATAATGACACAATTCATATTAAACTTTAACGTTCACTCATTGAAATTACAAGAAGACTATCAAAGCACATTAACTTCAGAAAATCTACGAACTCAGATTGTGAATCCATACGTTTCTTAACAAAACGAAATGGCTTGTGCCAAATTACTTATGAATCCTACTGAGTCTATCGTCATTGTAATAAGTGCTTACAACGTTTATTAGCGTTGACATTGTGGGACAAATTACTATAATCTTAAGATCATCACAAAATTACTGTTACTGAACTATTCATGGCTATTGGTCATGGCCTTAAATCTAATAATTCACAAATGCAGTATTCAAATTCCAATCCTCACATTGTATGTAAAGTACCAAACGGTACCAAAACACACGTTAGCAGGCACTACACAGTACCGCTAAAAGAAACATTACAATAACAAAACAGCATTATTATACAAGATAGACAATATAGTGACAAGTTTCCCCATAAGTTATGAGTACTACAAAAACCGTTACAAATATCTTCAAAGTTCAAGCCAAAATAACACAGATTCTCTTTTAAAATCAGACTAGCATGACATGACAAAGAAATAATTAGACTATGAAATTACGCAAAGGACGAACCACACTTAAACGGAAAGCGATCAATCCTAGCCTTACTTCTAAACCACACAATACTAACCACACTGTGTACGATTTTAAATTGACACGGTGCCAATTCTCACACAGGCACCGAATAAACCGCCAACTAAGCATGAAACTAAGTATCTTGTTGGAAAACAACGATTAAGAACTCCTAACAATGCCTGTCAGTTACACGTTCTACGTCAAGGAAAGAGGGGGATAGGCGATAGGGAAATTAACATGCTAGAGTAGGACAAGCATAGTTTTATGTGACAGGTAGCCGGTCGTTGACCTGCATTGTAAGTGTATGAACAGATTTTGTGAACGCAACCCAGTTGGTTTAGTACAGTTTATTGTTTTAATAAAAATTACAACAGAAGTTTTATATACTAAACATGCTAGTTTATTAGAATATACTCGTAACCCAATTACTGTGATGTTTCACCTAGTTACTGAGCTGAAACCGGACGAATATAAATAAGTTTTGGACGTAAAATAATACAGAAGCAAAAGGTTTCGGGTGAGTGAAGTCAATATTGATTTTGCACCTTTCTTCTATTGTAACGATATTCTTTCTTATTGATTAACTTAGTTTCAACACAAGGTGCAGATATACTCCTTGTCTGACTAAAAACGAGTTCATGATAATATCATTAAGTGTAAGCGTCAGGTGCATTCAATAAATTGAACTTAATATTGATTTTGCACATTTCTTCTATCGTAGAGTCGTTGTTTTATATTGATCAAGACTATTGAAAGCTAGTCAGACAAAATCCTTGTTTGATTACAGACAAGTTCAATTAATATGACAATTAAGAAAGCATCAGGTGCGTGCATATTGTTCGTTTAACTTTAACTTTTCTTAACTTTTGTATTGGAGTTGGGTGAATGCCAATAGGTTTCTAGTTTGTTGTTTTCTATTGTTTCATTACATGTGTTTACTATTAGTTAGAGGTGAAGAGGTGTATGTAAAATTAACACACTAACTTTAATTAAGGAAATTATTAATGTTACAATTAGGTACTTACAATTTAAAACTCTCTAACACATGTATTTAGACCCAAGTTGAATGTTTTCTTAGCATCGTGGTAATTCTATGTTCAGACTACACGAGTATGTGAATACTGGTTTTTGGGCCTTCTTTTTTTTTAGGAAAACCTATTGTAGAATATGCTATTAAAATTTAATCTTTCAAACGCACGTGATTTGAGACACAATAGAAAGACAATAGCAGCCTGACAGCCAGCTGTCGGTTGGTCGTTAAAAGGTTGAACATATTATGTACAGATACAATTTTTGAACTGCTGCCTGTACAAGTAACCAAGTTTGTGTATTACTATGCTAGCAAAAGTGTGATTAGTGATTGTTTAAAATGTGTTGTTTTTAGCCCGTTTTATACACTCCCCGAGTCCTTCCAGTGCCATCACAAACCAGCCCTCGTTGAAAGCATCCATGTACTTTTTTTTAAGTAACAATTTCTACTCAATGTGACTTTCTATGAAGAACGACAACATGAAGTGTCTTACACCCCACTAAACTCAACAATATGTATGCGAATCACAAAATAGAACCCTATTTTGAACGAACAATATTTCGCAGAGTTGATTTGATCCCTAGATAGCCCGAATGACATACGTCCAAGTTGGAATGACCCAATCAGAAGCTTATGTCGAGCCGGCCTATTAAGTGAAAAGTTGAAACAATTCAAAGGGCAGTAAATGTCAGCTGATTAGACGGGAGTCTGGCCGATCTAGACTACATTGTTCAGATAATGTGGGAAACGAACTCTGACCTTTAGACCGGTAAATGTCTGGGGCTAATTCAAGTGTTAAACGTCTGATTCTGGACCTTATTTTAAGTGTTCTGGAATTATTTTCATAGTCTCATTTAGTAGGATTATGGAAATAAACTTTAGTTGAGATGTTTTTGTTTAATTGCCTATTTTTATCTTAAGTATTTTTTATTTACTTTGTTTAAAACATGCAAAGCAGTCTACCTGTTGATCTAGTCGTTGATGATACATAATGCTAAGCGAAGGTCGTGGATTCGATTCCCGCCCAGGATAAATCTCTGCGATGAACTTTGCGTGTAGGTGTTTGTTCTGTGTCTGTGTGTCATTTATTAATTAATTTATAATATAATTGTCATGTGTTTATATAGTATAGTAAGGCTCTGTTTATTTGAGGCCGTGTATAGGTTGTTTTAAGATTAATATTAAAACAAACATTTTTTCTTTTGTAAAGTGATATTTCTACCAAAAAAATAATTGTCTCATAGATATCAAAAAATCCTTTACAATCCGATAAGACGTATACGTCATATAACTAAAGACCGATAAATGGACGCTAGTCCATTTTCCGTTAATCCGGGTCCCATGACAGTACCCTGTGGAACACATGACACTGTACCTGCAGCTCACAGCTAAGCCTCGCTGCGCCTTTGACGCGTATGACGTGCTTTATCGAACGCTTGTGTAAAGTCGCTTTGACAACATTAAAGCTGTGAGAAACATAACGTGCTTTGTTGCTGGTATGCCAAACACTAGAGTGAATATTATGCTAGGTAACCGTAAGTACCAGATGAAAATAATAAATATTGTTGTTCATGCTATTTTGCTTTGAATGCCTAACAAATCTTGTGACAGCTTTTTCTAAACAGATATTTATTGAACTTGCACTCACATTTATCATAATTTCAAACACAATTTTAATACTAGTAAATAAATCAAACTGAAAGCTTTAATAAATTTACCAGTAGTAACAAGCATTTTAAGTGAAAAAAAGTTGAAAATAATGGCCTACACAACGTGCGTATGCTATGCGCTCTACGTTTTTAATTTATAACTAGATGACCCGGTGAACTTCGTAACACTTACCTATCAATGTAAACTTTATTTAAATTAAACTATATCACCTTTATTCATAAAAGATTTGTATCGATTTCGCCACATTATCACAATCTGGATTGATGTGTTTAGGGGCGGCCTTATAGTTTTTAGTAATCTGGCAATACTGTCATTGTCACTGTCCCTTAACTTTAGACGAAAAGATTGTTTAAAGGACATGTTATGAAATGGGCTTATAATAATTTTGTTTTTGAACATGTGCGGTTTTTCTGGTAGGGAAAATTGTCCAGGATAGCCATACAGAAACAAAAAAAAAATATTAAAAGCACCATCATCAAATAAATAAATATTTTAAATCTAGATATTTTTTTACCAATAAAACCAACTATAATAGGTGCACCAGTAACTAATGACAAAAATGGTAAATAAAATATGATGACAGCTACACTGAGGAAAAAGGATTAAAATGTTTTGATACTTGTATTTTCGCCTTAAAAAATATGACACTTATTGCTTTATAGCAATACTAATATTATAAAGAGGTTTTTTTTTGTATTTTTGTTTGTTACTCTTTCACGCAAAAACGACTGAACAGATTTTGATAAAACTTTACAGAAATATAGGTTATAAAATATATCAGAATAAGACATAGGCGACAATTTGTGCAGTTTATTTAACAGTGATGTTTGATTAGTTATATTTTTTTTATTAGCTGATGAGACGATTGGGACCTACTTGCGGCCTACTCTGGGTAAAGCTAAAAAGGCTTTAGGCACTAATTTTAGCCCCTAACCATGAGTAACCAAGTAAAGATATTTTTTAAAAGAGAGTTAGATATATCGAGATATATATCTAGTTATCCATTCAAAAATTATAAATGCGATAATAACTCTGTCTGTCTGTCTTTTCTTCACGCCTAAGCCACTGATCCGATTTGAATAAAATTTGGTACAAATATTGTCTGTGACTGTGACCCGAGAAAGAACATAGGGTAGTGTTCATCCCGGAAATCCCCCGGGAATGGGAACAAAGTCGCGGGCAAAAGCTAGTATAAAATAAATTAAGATAAACCCAATCATTATAATATAAGTACTTTATTTACACAACAAAGATGAAAGAAATGGTATTTCGCTTTGTGATTAGTAGCCCAGTTTGGTTAGGGCATTGCAAGTTTGATTCAACCTTATTGCCCGTTAAAAATAAATATTCTGTAATTTGTCAAGATTATGGCTATGGTAGTGATCGTCACATAAGGCAAGTTAAACGTCTTTAGGCGGCTCATGTGAATCTGACACCAAGGCTACTGACTTCTTCATCTACCTACTGCAATAATTCGTCGTGTAGCACTATTACACACCCCTGTAATAAGCCAAAGTTGTATGTTACGTACCTAATATATATACAAATTTTAAACTCATATGGATATGAAACAAAGTATCAACCTTGGCGAGGCACACGGTCTAAAATCAAAATTGCGTGTAAGCTACACCTTCTTCTTTACAGATTTATCAGTAGACGTTATAAACAGTGCTTCTGGATTGTGACCTCAGTGATTTCGCAGTCATTCTTTCACTTTTTACTTAAAAATTCTTGAAAATAACAAAATATGTAAACAAAGAAACGTAATGTCACTTGACATGACAACAATACTATAAAATATAAAAATCATTATTTGAATCATTATTTGTTTTACTTTTTTTTGTCATGAGTTACTGGTACACCTATAATTAACTGCGTGATTTGGATTTAATTTTATGAAAATGATTCCTTTGCGTCTTTTGAAAACAATTAAACATTACTTGTGTCAGGTTTACGGGTTGTAACCTCTATGGCTGTAATTGTAACACTTGAATTTGACACTTGATTTGCGGGTTACTATGAAAACGACATCCAACTGAACATGGACAACTTTTATATTGAAAAATGAAATTGTTGTTTTACTCTATCTTTCTCGAAATTTTTCCTTATTTTCTCACCGTTTAGACCTACCCTGGACTACGACAAACATTTTAAACCCAAAATCAGCTCAATCGGCCCAGCCGTTCTCGAGTTTTAATCAGACTAACGAACATCAATTCATTTTTATTTATATAGATTATTGATTTTGTTATACAACAGTATATCGTATTGTTTTTTTTTTCCTAGTTGGTCGTTTATTAATCCTGACGTATTGTATATTTCAAAACAGATTACTGACTATTGGATTTTTCGGAATTAAACAGCCACTGTTCGTTCCGAATATCCATGTTCTAGCCCAAATTGATCTAGACATCTCAATTACGGGGACACTGTACCAAACAGGCATTATTCTGGAAATTGGGGCACTAGGCTTGACATATGGTTTAAAAGCTTTTATATAGGATCTGCAACATAGATACAACAACGTTTATAGTCAAGGGAACAATGGCGATCGTATCAACTTCATTAAAGTTAACTATTCCGCCCATAAACCACACGACAACTTACTAGAAACATTTCGCAATAAACAGGTAACATTATGAGTTAGTTTGATCCACAAGTCGCTGCGGTTAACCCTCATAGTCCGAAACTTATTCCGTTTCCTTTACGGGCTTAACCTTTTAGAACTCGCATCCACGCCTTCGGAAGCGGCGACAAATTAATTTTGACGTATCGCGGTTGAGAGGAAATTCGCCATTTACTTCATAACACGTTATGCTTTGGTGAAATGTTTGGGAGTATTTATGCGGCTTTGCTTACGTGCCTTTCATAGAGGATTACCCGAATAGTTTCAAGCCCTGGAAACTGGTCACGCAACGCCAACGAGGTCCCGACAATCCTGTAACATTGTACGTCAGTAAAGCCGTATATTACGGAGGTAATATACTGTTTGCTGGAACTGCTGTGATGTAAATTCCTTGTTCCTAGGTCTCTTTTAGGGTGTGTTCAGGCGTAACTACCTAATCAAAAGATATATCTGTTATTAGAGAAAAGATTGAAATCAATTTGGACTGCAAGTCTTTTGAACTTTTTAATAATCTTTTTTATTCCCATTGTAAAGTGTGTGGCTAATGACATTGATGTAATTTTATGACGTTATTATGCATGTAGTAAAAATCGTCGGATATAGTAAAACTAATACTAATTTACCCATACGTAACGTACCTATTTTCTGACATATAAACTTCATTTCATTTATAAAGACTGGTATTACACAACAGTTAAACAGACACACCATTCAGTGTCTCCCATACCATTCATGGTAAATCAATACACAGAATGACCTCGTGACCTCAAAGGGCCCAGATACCCCTAAACTGTTATCAGTACACAGATGACTGCATCCCACTTCTGAGGGCCAACTCTCCACTGTTACAATAACAAAGATTTCCTTACAGCATCCCTCAATTGACATCTCCTTGGAGATGCTATTGAAACTGTAGACGGTATAAACTCAATGACCTGGTTTTCAATTGAATAAGTTAGGCAAGCAGTTGAAAGTTCGTGGTGATAAGAAACATAATTTAATTTAGTTGACTGGGTTACAAGTCTTACTTTCTTTTATGAGAATAATTTCTTCTGGTCGTATGTTTAATACTTTGGTGCTTAAAATACATAGTTTTAACAACCTTTTGGTGCCCACTTGAACATATAAAAAAAAATAGAATAGACTCAACAGATATTCATGGTAAATCTGCGGTGCGGTTCAATATAAATTAAAATTGATTTCAAAAAAAGCTTAGTAGACTGATAACTATTTGGTAGTAACAAGCTTCAAAATCAAAATCAGAATCTAATTGCGATTATCACTAAAATAAATGTGGAAGATCCTTCTATGTAGTCAAATGTAAAAATCTAATCTTTAAGAAATCTCCTTCATTGAATGAAGGTAAAGTGCTAGATGACCTGACAATTCTCAGCTTTAATTGGAGAGACAGTTCACCTCTATTCAACTCATACTAAACAGACCGGCTGAACCTGAGTGGAATAACGACCCACCGCACTCACTCCATCTAAATTCACGAAAAGATTTTTACACAAAAATCCAGCTCTGTTAACTAAAGCTGACGTTCATTTGTTAAACAAAGCATTGTTTTTTCCAGATTACTAACCAATGTGATATTTTCCACATCCTCCATAGCTTTCCTAACATAACTTTATGTACCACGAAACCGCGGTAACATAATAACAATATCTGGTATATTGTTTATGTTCACTATGAGTCACCAGTTACTGCGCCATTGCGTGGGCTAAGGTCGACCTGTTGCTAATGTACCATCTTTATATTATGTGTTAGTAGCTATGTGAGTACATTCGTTACATCACCGTGTCGAGTGTTTTTACTGTCATGAACTAAGTTTTGACGGTGGATATTTTAATTATTTGTTGTGGAAACAAATTTTTTGCTTATACTAGAACAATCATAAAGAGAAATAGAGAGAATTTGATGGAGTTTTAGTATATTGAAATAAAGAAGTGTTAAAGAATTTTGGTGTCTTATTATCCTGTTGTTTTCCTGATAACTCCATTTCTAACATTCAAATTTAAAAAACATTGAGCTACACGGTGGCACACATATCACGAAGAAAAATTGAGATTACAATAATAATACCTAACCTTAAGGCACAAGACTTTACGATTTCCTTAAGATATCTTGAAGGCATACATCAAGACCAAGATTAACTTGGAAAGTACAAATGAATGAACAAGATGATAATGATCATTGCCCCTAATGACCATTCTGATGGCAATTCAGGCTCCATGTCCGGCAGTAAACCGATTGCCAGCCCCTGCCTAGCTTGACCCCGTAATCCAAATTATCATTTATTGCGGGCAGAAAGGGTCCAAAAACGTTTTGTATAACCAAATCCAGGATATAATGGAGTTTGATAATTGAATTTTATAATTAACAGACTGTTAGATAGTCGATTTGGTTTTATATCGAGAACAATACAACGATTGAAGGGATTTAGGTATTTGTACAGTATTAATTGCCTGGTTGGATTGTTTATTTTTGCAAGTCCACATTCGTGATTTGTGTTCGGAAGCCGATCGTGAGAGGGAATTTTGTTTTACGGTAAATTACGAATAAAATGATTGATTGATTTGCTTAATTTATAATTCAATCTTCTCTTTAATCTTTAGTAGTACAATAAACTGTTTTTGGTCACCATCTTAAGCAAAATGTTCTGTTTTTATATTAATCCTTTCAAAGTAGATTTTAAATGACATTAACTCGAGGTGAGTTTTCACCTACCCTGTATTAAAACGGCTCTTGGTGAATACAGATGCAATGAGGCTGATAAAAGGCTTTATCGCATTACTGAAGCTAAAGATCAATTTAATTACATTTCTCTGAAATTCACTAAGATATTTTTTGTAACCTTTTTTTTCATCATCATTGAATGGCAAGCAGACTGACTGCAAACATAACGTTAAAAAATCTCCGCCGCCACCTATTGGTATCTACAATTTCAGAGACAATGATGATATGCTACACATAGCGATGCATTGCAACAGAAATAATTATGGTGGTAACACTTCCTCCGGAGAACTTCCTTCCCAAAGAGCTCTACTACAACCAAACTAACCACTTCAAGTAAATAGTACTTAATTGATCATTAACCTTTCATCGTCAAAGCGACAGCCGGCTGTCGGGCTGCTATTGTCTTTCTATTGTGTCTCAAATCACGTGTGTTCGAAGGTTCTTTTGTTTTTACCTAGCTTCCTATTACTATTACTAAGTCACGTACTGGGTATGATTAAACTCCTGGCGGTAGAAAGTGACAGGTCTCTTGATGGAAAGTGGTCAGTCTGGTGACGGGAGTCGCAACATAATCCGCAGACCGCATCTGTGCTGCGATCGTTACGTCAGTGTGCGGTTACTGGCCATACTATTACGATGTGAGTAATTTGAGTATCAAAGTAATGAGTACAAATGTATTAATTATTATGAAGAAAGGAAATTAGATAAGCATGAAGGAAACACGGCTGTCTTACTCCGAGTAGCATTTGTATATTTTCATTATTAGAACATTGAATTAATTAAATCAAAGAAGGTGCTACTCAAATCAGTCTTTGTATTCAGCTTTACTTATTCAACCTATTCTCTTATTCTTCGACAACCCAAACAAAATCCCACGTAAAGTATAAATCGCACGAACAATAAAACTTTACACTGATTGTGTCTCCAAAACTGCTCCATAATAAAAATGCTGTAACCAATATCGATACACCTGTTATCGCTTCAAAGACGAAACTCCATAAACTTCACTTTACGGCACCAAAGAATCAGGTGCAAAACCGCCATCTCAACTTCATAATCCGGAATCTACCCGCAATAAAAGCGCCATAAAACATTTTAGTGGCAAAATAAAAGTAACGCCATATTTTGCATGTATGACGGACTTTTTGCTTCGTTCGGTAATAAAGTGAGTCTTTACGACAATCTCGGAGTTGTGGACCCCGACCTTTTTTGGGTTTCCACTTGACACTAAGTTTTCGCAAGTGATTTTCAGTAACTTAGTTATTTGGGGATTTAGTGGGTGTTAGTTGTGTCCTATGACCGCTGAGAGGAAATGAAATGGTGGAATTATTGATTGGTGGTCAAAGATAATTTTGGCTTGCAAGGTCACTTACCGATTTAAGATTGTGTCGTTAAAGCTTTAGTACTATTAATGTGGTTAGCTTTGGGTTGAAAAAATGCCTATCGAACCTGATGACGACATAATTAACCCTGCTTAATAAGAACTTTGGTTCAGCAATACTACAAACATCGTCACACCAGCATAGCCAGATAGAGACGTACACTGATTTGGAAGAGTCTGATAGGCAGTCGCTTCACGTTAAACACTGGTATCCAGCTAAATTCGGATAGGAAGCTGACCCCAACGAAGGGATTTGGGAAAAGGATAATGTTGATGATGACTTGAGTATGTAAGATAATACGACATGATATCAAAATACTCATTGTCGTTTTATAAGGGCGATCTCAACAAAAAACTAATCAGTACCTTTACAAACTACTTTTCAGCTTACACAAGTTAAGAATGTTATTACAATTTACGAAGAAGAAGCTCATGTAGTAAGTTTCTTTCAAGTTGTTACAAGTTTTCTTTTCAGGAACGAATTGGAGTTTGCTCCAGAAGGAAACCAAGCCAAATAAGCTGTATTGTATAGAAGTTTTAATATAAAAAATAACTTATTTACTTGGAAACTTTCACGTGGCACGAAAGAATAAACATTGGATGGAAAATGTCATGAAGATTGGTAGGCGTCCAATATACGTGTTAAAATGAAATTAAGATAATTCTCTAAAATATAGACTGTCAAGTCTTTATTCTTTAATTTCAGAACTGAGTTCATCTCATCACTCATTTTATGTCATTAATTATTATATATGAATTCGATTAAATCAGCCGTGTTACTAAAATATAAAGAATAAATGCTATCGTTAGCAGAAGGAAACGAAATAAAGACAGAGAAAGAGAAATCAAATCATTTATCTGCCCTTTGCTCCTAAAATCTCCATTACATTTTATGCGACGACCAAAGTGGTCCTAAAGTACCGGACACCCGACACTCGTAGCTTCCTCAATTCTGTCCTATAAATAAGACAAATGTTCTATTTCAAATATAAAAGAGTAACATGCGGGTCGGGGCCAAAGAAAAGAGTACACATGAATGTGGGCCACGGAATTGAATGCTTGGCATCCGCAATATCCACCTTTGTCCGTTTTTATTGTCCCGACGTGACAGGTGGCACTCCACGACACTTTTAATTCTCCCCCGAATACCTCCGAACTTACCCGAAGACACCCGAAGACTTGTATTGAAACAGAGCATGTAAAAACGTCAGGTATTTATGGTAGATCGCTTTATTTAGTCGGATTTCAAGGCATTTGTTTGAAGGTAAAAAAGTTTTGCTATAGATCCAAATTCCCTGATCCCTTTTTTATTCCACGAACGTGCTGTTGAAAGAAAATGCTCTGTTTACTTAAGTTTCTTCGGGGTTCCTTTTCAAGTATGAATTGTTAAATCTTTGGGTGTCAAGAGAGGATCTTTGTGGAGATTTGCATATTATTAAGGTAGAGCAAATTGGATGGGACAAGATAAGGGTCGAATGCTGCAGTGAGGAGATGATAAGAATCTACCAATAAACTGTGATTGGATTGATTATAAATTGAAGTGCATTAGAAGGTATAAGAACTGTTGTTTGCATGTTAATGTTCAAAGGTCATGCAAACCGGAAAAAATGCAGTTATAGTTATATGTGACATCATCTGTGCTTTTAGACTAATATTTTAAAGAGGTCGGTAATTAATTATTTGCTCAATGTTGGAACAAGACCAATTACAAAAAAAAATACATAGAGCAACTTTGTTGCTGCCTTAAGCTTATGTTAAATGATATAGATGATTTCAGAGCAATTTTGGTCCGATTTTTTTCAGTTATCCATCACTGAAACTTTCGGACAGTAACAGTATTTACAGATGAAATAACTGTCATCTGTAAAAAAGGTAAACTTAAGTGCCCATTCAAGTACCCATGTATTTTTATAGATTTTTGATCGTTATTTACAGATTTAAAAAAATATCGTGCGTTATGAATGCAAAATTGTGAATAATGATGAAGCCAGTCAACCAAACCAATAGCATTTTGCGTGCTAATTTATAAAGGTTAAAAAACATTGTTTTATTTGACATCTTAAAACATACTTTTAGCTAAGCCCTGTGACAAAGCTCCGCAAATATTATTCCGTGACCAACTGACATTGGAACTGATTCTAATGTTAATTGATACTGCTAATAGATTGAGTGGCATTCAATTAACTAAATAACGGTTAAGGTTAATCGGTTTGTACAATTATTTGTTTTTGTCACGCTTTGTTTTATTGCAAGGCGAATGAAGGAAATTAAGGCTTAATAATATTTTGATAAAGCTTACGAAATAAATAGATTTTTTTAAAACTAATACAATCTAAAGGTCAGCGTAGATAAAAAAGAAACCATTTCCAAACAAAGAAATCGCTCATTTTATTTTGAAGACAAGATAAAATAAGGCAAAAAACACATTAAAAGAAAAAATGATCATGTTCAATTAATTTATGATTAACCAACCTTGTCATCCCTTCAATATTCAATTCAATATATATTTTTATTTGTGAACATAGGTATATAATAGATGTTACAGTCAATGCAGTATCAACGGTCACCATGCCTACCATTTAATGGTGTACAAATTTTTAGGTAATTGTATTCAAATAACATATAACAAAATCAATAAGAATGTCAAGAACAAATTAAATTAAATACAAAAAATAAAATAAAAATAAAGGTGGATATGTCAATTTTGAAACTTGAAAACATAAAATTATTTATAGTAATTACAATCTAGTTACAATGTCATAAAATAAAAAACAATTAGACAACTTTAGGGCAATGTCAGTTATAAAAGTTCGTCAACATAATCACAACGTCTTATCATTTAAAAATTCCTCAGTGGAATAATATGCCTTATCTACAAGTAACTTAAATAGCATTTTTTTAAATAGATATTATAGTCGCTGCTGCCTTTATACATTTCGGAAGTTTGTTATATAATTTAGGACCCATAGTGAATATGCTTTTCTGAAACAGTGCAGTTTTACTTGGAATCAAGTTTAACTTATCAGCTCTACGCAGGCTGCTGACCCGGGAATATTTTGACAGGTTGCATCGAACAAAAAGACTACTTTCATAAATATACATACATGGTAGGGTCAATATCTTTAAGTCTTTAAAATAAGGAGCACAACTGTCAGTTTTTTGAAGATTGCATATAGCACGAACACACAGTTCCTGTGCAATAAATGCTGTTTCTTTTCCAGTCGCGTAATCCCTTAGAAATATTATATATTTTTATTAATTAAGCCTGTCAGTTTTAATGAACTTTATTAACAAAATTTTAATAAAATGTCGCTTTTACTAGTAATTTGGAAGTTATGAAGTGAGCAAGCATGAACTTTTCGTACCTATCATTTTTTTTACTTTTAAATAGAAGAAATATAAATACTTAACAATATTTTTAGCCCAGCCTGGGAGTCAAATCCTGTACAACAGCACTTTTGTCGACCTGCAGCAAGCGTGCTGTACTCCTAGGTTATCAAACTCAAGACCACATGCTCAGCTGTCGCATCTTCTATCAATAGACCGCCGGGACAGAAAGCAAGAACGTAGTTAGCCTACATAAACAGTTTCGCGGTGTAGCCATGTATAAATTCCTTTAATAAGTTGTTGGGTTGCCCTGTCTAAACGGTTCAGTACCACCCCTTATCTTTGTGAGCTAGGGGTGACGGGAAAGCAATTAATTGACCCAAACCTTGTAATAGATACTGTATAATACTGTATATTGTTTGCTTACTGACTGCAAATTAGAGGTCCCGCTGAACTGAATTTAGTAAAGAAAACTGCAGTTTGTTTGAGAGATTTGATCCTTATAAATGATCCTATCGATTGATGTTATAAAAGTACAGGATGTTGTTGTTTTTTTTTTTCATTTAAAGCCAGTGCAATTCTCGGGTGTGACACACATTTTTGTAAATCTTGACGATTCGGCAGGGTTACACCTGCCATGGTCACAAGCAGGCTCAAGTCCTGCCGAAACGTCAAGCAAAAAACAAATAAAAAGGTAAGTACTTACGTGGGCGTTAAATCCTGAATAACAGTGAAGTATTAATATGCAAAGAGAAAGTTTAAAGTATGATATTTAATTTGTTTTAAATAATTAAGAGTACTTTTCTTTCAGGGTCCATTAAAACTTTTTAACCCGAATATAAAATTGTAACCTGGCTGACTGATATATCAACGCACAGCACAAATCGCTGCCGACCTGGTCCTAGAGGTATGAAACTTGCAGAGTGTCTTTGTAAAAAGTAAGTATCTACTAAGAAAGGACGTTTGGAAATTCTTATCCTAATGCCTAATAGGATAACATAAATGGAGACATGGTGTACCATACAAATAATAACACTCACATTTTAACTCTTGTGTATATTGAATACGTTTTTTATGGTAGACCACTGAATTGATTTTGATGACATTTGTTACGGAGTGCCACCTTATCTTGAATACAGCGGTAACAGACATTCTCGCGGACAAAATTGCAGGCAATGAATAATAGGACTATATTATGTATGATCGACTCGACTTCACGCCTACGTATCGGGTATGTGTGACCTTTACTTTGTCGATAGAAATCACCTCATAATATAAAACAAATGTCGCTTTCCGCGGTCTGTCCGCCCTATGAACGCCTAGATCTTTTAAACTACTTAACAGATTTTAATGCGGTTTTTTTAATTGATAAAATAATTCAAGAAAGAAAATATAGTTCATTATTTAGAAGTTAAGTAAAGTACTCAATAGTACTTATGAGTAAAGTTCTCAAGTAAGTGAATTACCGTAATTTCTTATTGAGAAATAAATTTATGCAACGATATTCCGTTTAACTCCTAAAATATTCTGAAATAAAACATATTATATTAATTATCTACCAATTTACAAAACAAGAACCTATTTATTTATTTCAATTATTAATAGGAGACCCTACAGCAAATTACCAAAATATAACAATTGAAAGAGATTATTATAAATAACCCGTGACTCTAAAAAAAACAGTATAATTTAATTAAAATATTAATTGAAACAGGAAATGGCACGAGAATAAAGTCGGGCTTAGTGGGCGCCAATGATCGCGGCGTGTTGAGGAGATGATCCTAATTATACGCAGCGGTTGACCTGGCCACTTGAGGCACTTGCCTGGCTTCAGACAGACAGACACGAGACAGGCAGAAGGTTTATAGTCACATGTTTCTGGTGATTGTGAAAACTGCAATCAATCTCCTTTCAACGACTGAAAATGATCTCCTTTCAACGATCAAGCGACAGCCGGCTGTCGCGCTGCTATTGTCTTTCTATTGTGACTCGAATCACGCGTGTTCGAAGATTTAATAGTACATACGTTATGAGCAAACTGTATGAGTTAAGGGTGGCATTACAGTTAATCTTAAAGCACATGGGCTACACACTGGCCACAAACATCACAACCGGGTTAGGAACTAGAGAAATCTTAACCGTAACGGCTGTGACTGCCACATACAACGATTTACGAAAAAGATATCTTGTCTCTCTAGCCCGCATGCTGGAAGACCACTTCAGATACCAACTGTTACGAGCTAGGTTCGGGACACACAACACGGGGTTGTCTACAACCCTGTCATCGAATCAAAAACGATGAGATCCGTAGGAGAACCAAAGTCACCGACAGGTGAAATCAACTAGTCGCTAAGTCAAAGTGGCACTAGGCGAAGCACGTAGTTCGTAGAACCGATGGCCGATGGGGGAAAAAGGTTCTCGAATAGCGGCCCCGTAATGACAAGCGCAGCTTAGGTCAGCATCCCGCCAGATGGACGGATGACCTTGTTGAGGTCGCAGGAACCGTTGGATGCAGGCGGCACAGAATCAGCTAGAAAAGGTTGGGTGAAGCCTATGTCTAGCAGTCGATGATTAAAGGCTGATGATAGTGATGTGATGATAACAACAATTTTTTCCATTTTCAACAAGAGTGCGTTAAACTTGGACTTCTGTAGTCCCTGCGATACGTCAGGAGATTGGATCAAGACTCGGTTCTGCATTAAAATGAATTTACAACTACGCGATAAACGGCGTGCTGTTTGTGGAATCAAAAGTTATATGAAGCACATATTTCAGTGATTCGATTTAGATTTTTGAAGCCGGTAAAAGGTATATGAAGTGATCTATTTCACAAATGGAATATATCATAGATGATGACCTCGATGTGGTGAAAGTCTGCCTAACTTAGGTGATCCTTTGTGCGACTAGCCTGATCGTCTCGTGATTTTAACTATGACAAAATCTTTGTGTGAAAGTATTGATTGTGGATTCTGTTTGTGGTTGTAATTTATTTATAATATGTATGTTATTTAAATTACGTGTATCAGTTGTTTGGTTACTATAATATGTAGTTTGAGATCGGATAGCCGTGTGCGAGTTGTCCCATGATACTTTGTTTGTGTCGCTTGTTTTATGGCTACATGAAGAATTTCTATGTCAAAATCCTGAACAACTGGTGTTGCCAAAGCAAAAATTTTTGGGAAATTCTAGTTAGCTGTTATTTTTAAACATAAGTAAGTTGATGTATCTACAACCCTGAATGTTTATATAGAATAATATCATTTTGCTAATGTGTTTTCAGAGAAATTGAGTGTCAAGTTGAGTTACGATTCGTATAAAGTTATTCGTAATTTTGTTGTGTTTAGCGTGTAACGAAATACATTAGAACTTAGTAGACGAGAACGGAGATAATGTTTTGAGGTTTTGAGATGACTACTTAGCTATATATTTAATATATTTTCATAATTACTTTTCTATGTTGTTGTTACATGATATGTTGAGGTAGAGCGGAGATAATTAAATGTTGTGTTCGGCTTTTTCGTTGTTCATCTTGTTTACCGTTTAATCTATATTTATAAATATCGTTAATTGTAAACTGACTGATTTATCAACGCACAGCTCAAACTGCTGGCCATGTGACATGAAACTTGCGGATTGTGTTGTTTAAAAAGAGTAGGCAACCCCAAAGAAAGAAAGTTCTTTATAGACATTTACGCGGGCGAAACCGCGGGCAAAAGCTAGTATTATTATATACTTAAAACTTCAGGTTAAAGTACCTGTACCTATTCTGAAAATTTTAGCTACTTTTAAATAACATAGCTTGACATCATTTAATACAAATCAACAAGCAACCACCCACGAAACCCTTCAAATCTCGTCCTCATCCATAAATCACCATTTCATCCATCCATCCATCCCTCTGAAAACACCATAAAAAATCCGCACAATACATATTGTTGAATTCACGTAACAGACCCGTCGCCATAACCCTTACATTTAATTAGCTGCCCTCTCATACAAACGAACAGGAGGACCGAAGGACCCTCCCACACAATTACTGTATTATTAGCATTGCTTGCTCAACTTTGAGAGGACTCTGTTGTTTCAAAACAGGCCTATCCTCGGGTAAGCGAGATTTTTAGGGTCCCAAAGGGTGCCAAACGGGTCCTGAATGGTAAAATTCTGCTGGGTTTCTGTCCCTCTGTTCATAGTCATTGAGATTGGATTTCAAAGGACATGATTGCTGAAATTCTGCTGTCTATCTGTTTCATGTTAAAAGTCAAAGTCAAATTGGACCATTCAAAGATACTTTTTTTTCGGCTAGCGCTAAAAACCAGCGTCGTGGACTCCTCGTGCCTGTGTATATGCCGCGGCTTTTTTTTATGGATAAGAAATCATCCAATGATTACTTCTCCCGCCCTTAGTGTCAGACTTTTACTTACATACCTACTATTGGAATCAATCGTAACAGCTCACATTTTAGGACCCATTAATTTTTAACAGATCCTATTCCGTGGTGCTAGGCAATCTGGGCTTCTCCCAGTTGGAATCGCCCCTTTGTGCCTATCGGCCTAGTTCTGTTCTGTCTCCTGCTTTTTATGGAGGGAAGTGAAAAAAATATATTTTTCTTACTCCTCCGCTGTTCTTTTCTGATTAATTTCGTTGCGGGATCCAAGACAGTTGTATCGTTTCTCCGGGACTCGTCGAGCTTCATTGCTCGGCGCTTTTCTGGCGGACTCCACTGTTGATTCTGACTTTCAGGAGTTGCAGTGGTTGGGAATAGTGTGGTGGGATTGTCCCATAAAAAAAAAGACTTTTACTGACTACAACCCACCCTTGTTCCATTTGCCCTATATTTTGATAAAGGGGTACAAAGTTCACGTATAGATTATGATTACATTTCATCCTATATATATATATATATCTATATATAGGATGAAATGTAGATTCTGATTACATTTCATCCTATAACGCTTAGATTAAACCACTTTCTTCTAACCTGCCATCCACTGACAGCTATATACAATAGCAGTCACCATCCATCTAACTAATTCACCATGTCCATAAAACCATCACTAGGTAGGTACTTAGGTAGATATTAATTAATAACCCCACACGTTTAGCCGAATAGTTGAGCAGTTAGGCGGTATCCTTCAAAGCGAATAACTTGCTGAATAATGAAATTCCGCCAGTCAAGTCCTGGTCAAAATATCCAGACCAGTTTTAGACTAGAGCTGTATTATGTGCTTTAGGATAGTTAACCTACGTCAGTTGAGTATGGCATAGTGTGGAAGTTGAAATTTGCAAATTGATCGCTTTGGGAAGAATGCGATCAGCGAATTGACACGGTTTGGAAATAGTGATTCCTCTTAATTACTAACAAGTAACATTATCGATTTAAGGTAGATTATTGTACATACTAGTTAAATATTGTACATACAGAATAAATTTCTAACGTAGAAGTTTATGTATGTGATTTTATTTTATTATTTTTGTAAATGTGCACCCACAATAATAATATATTGAGTAAGGAGAAAAAAATAGTTTTTCGCAATAATGAGTGAGTCTATGATAAACATAAAAATAGGCCGTACATTGTATTTCTAACGTCTTTATTTTACAAACATAAATTAATTGCGAACATCCAAATAAAACATCCATACTAATATTATAAATGGGAAAGTGTGTCTGTCTGTCTGTCTGTCTGTATGTTTGTCTTTCTTTCACGGCCAAACGGAGCGACGAATTGACGTGATTTTATAAGTGGGATGGAGAGTAACATAGGCTACTTTTTGTCTCTTTCTAAGGCGAGCGAAGCCGCGGGCAAAAGCTAGTAAAAAAATATTACAACGCAAAAGTAAATCATAACAACATCGACAAACGAATCTGTAACGAACTAGAACTTTCAACAAGAAAACAAATACCTATCAAAAACAAAGATGGCGGCATACCTGAACGAGTCTAATAAAAACAACTCGCACACCGCTTGCATTGACAATGAAGCCTTCTTATTAACAAACTTAAATTAAAATGTTTTCATTAAAAACCAGGGACGTAGCTGCCGGCGTATCGGTGGGCCCCGGTTACAGTGCTCCAAACGTGTTTAAGCAAAATTTTGTTTAAGAGGCACTATTACTTATCACTATGTCATTGACCCTGACTGCTAAGCCTGAGGTCGTGGGTTCGATTCCCACCCAGGACAAACTTTGTGTGATGAGGATGATTGTTTGTTCTGTGTCTGGTAATTTACCTATAATATGTATGTGCTTAGAAAGTATATAAGTATGTAATATCAGTTGTCTGGTTACCATAACACAAGCTCTACTTAGTTTGGGATCAGATGACCATGTGTGAGTTGTCCCAAGATATTTATTATTTATTTACTCTTAGGCAGGGGCGAACCTACAACCGTATCTATTATATGGGGCCCCAAACCCATAAGAGCCATTTGCGGCTACGCAGGACACCGCGGGCCTCCAGGACAAAAACGTTTTGTCTAACTGAATATGAGATCTTATTTAAACTTTCAACGACCAAGCCGCCGTCGGAGCAGCCGGCTGTCGCACTGTTATTGTCTTTCTATGGTGTCTCGAATCACATGTGTTCGAGGGTTTAATGACCATTTTATTTACTTTTCATGAGAGCACCCTTTATACATATGTATTGTTACGGGGCCCCCGACCTGGGTACGCCACTGTTAACACCAGGAAGTTTGTAAAATAAGCTCATAATCCGAACTCTCAACTTTTCGACAGATAATAATCTGTGTGGACCTGTCAATGGAGATGTGGATGAAGGGATTAGAGGAGTGGGGGGTGGGGGGTATTGAAATGAGAAAACTGCGTGGGAGTGGATTAGACGGACTGACTAATTAAATGTTTATATTGGAAAGTCTGAAGAGATTTTTTTTTAATTTTTATCGAGCCGGCTTCAAAAATATACTTAGAGGTGAATATAGTTACTTACATGAAAAAAACAGATTGTTTATTTTCATTTCATTTGACGATTAAAAAGGCACTTAAGAACATAATTTATAAGTACAAAGAAATTAATGCAGTATCTTATGAAGAAGAATGATTATACCACAACTTCCTTTATGCTTACTGTACCTTAAATTTTTTACGACTTTTTTATACTATAGTTTATTTGGCGTTAATTTTCTACGCTAACTTTTTTACCATAAAATTGGGTGTCAGAAAAGGTGACAGCCCACCTGATGTTAATTGGCCTAAACAACTGCAATACTAGAGACCTCGTAAAAGTGTTGAAATCCTAGAAACAAAGATTAGTTACTAACTGAAAGACGACCGCGAGAACTTGACAAAAGTAACCCATTACGTAAACCAAAACGTCACTCTTAAGACAATAACAAAACCAATTCCAACACGAAACACACTCACAATCCAAATCCATTCTAATTTATTCCTAATTAAAGTAGAAATTCGATTAAAAAAACAAATTAACGACTCCACAGCTATCAATGAGACGACTTGTCGCAGGATTAGTTCGGTCAGACTTAGTACTGTCGACTGGATTACTGAGTATGAAGAACGATATAGAGTGACAGTCCAGAAAAGCGTCAATAAGTGTGTAAACGCCCTTACACCTTAGAACACACGTGATCCGAGACACAATAGCAGCGCGACAGCCGGCGGTCGCTTGGTCGTCGCAAGGTTTACCAATATTCCAGTCTATTTTAGCCCTGAAAACCCAATTAATTTTAAATCAATTGTTACGCACAATATATGAGTGAAATCGAGGAAATCGTGTTTTGACAGCTCATAAAAAGAACGGCAAATGATTGATGTTATCTATCACAGTAATTATATTCTCTAGCCAAGTGTGTATCGTCTATTTCATCATGAAATATTCATGATATATAATAGGTCATGATAGTAGTCATGTCTGACTGACATAGCAGTCATGTCTAAATGACAATCAGATCCCAATAAGGTGGAACATAAAGGGCAACCGAAGAAAGATAGAAGGGTTTTAGTCAGTAAAAGTCTGACTCCCCCCTCGCGGCCCGCCGAAGCCGGGAGAAGTTAATTGATAATTTCCCATTCATAAAAAAACCAATAAGGTTGTCAATTGGACATGACTACTATGTCAGTAAGCAATGTAAAATAAAAGTAACATTAACCAAAGCAGATATTTAACCAACTTCATTGTTAGAAGCTTTAAAACCACGTAAGTTCTAGCCATTTTTAACTGCCAAGAGCAGTACAAAAGGTGATTGAATTCACCGCGGCGACAGACCGCAGCGTTGAATTTTCATAGCCATATTTTACTGTTAGGCGACAGCTACTTTTAAAGGAATAACACCAACTTTTGTAGCTTGTTCTGTTATACACCTTTTTATTTATTTATCAACAGCTTTTTTATTTATTTATTTAAAGCAATTTAAGCTTTTGTATATATTAGTGCATATAGTCTATTTAGTTTTTAAATACATCAAGATATAATCATAACCCAGAATTAGTTTGGGACTTATACAGTCGCCAATTAGGTTTATTCTACTTGTCAATTAGCATGCTTAGAAATAGAATAACATAACTACTGACTCAAAGAAAAAGAAATATACAAAGCACTTATAAAACAAGTATATCTAAAAACTTAATTTGAAATAGTAGCAAGAAATAAATATATAATAAAACTAACACACAAGTATTAAAATATGAATTATACACAAACAATTATTGTGTGATTTATACACAAACAATTGTGAGAAACGTAAAAAAAACAATGTATGTTGTATTTTTGGCTTTAATTACTTTTTTAGCAATCATGACATATTTCAGGTACTGAGTTTAACATTTAAGCCTCGTCACATTAATACTTAGTAGCAACTGGCTCAGTTAATCCGGGATAAAGCCGGTATCCGGGTATAGGGACGGTTTTTCTACAGCGCACCGGATTAAGGAATGTTCTCTCACAAACTCACAAATTGTTGGTCTGACTGAAGAGTGATGCGGTAGGTAAACACGATTTTGTCAGAGTTCTACATGTATGTTGATGAGAAAAGTGGCTGAAAACGGTGGCCTTACAATTATTTGGCTAAGAATATTGTTATGGCCCAGCGGTTAAGGTATCTTCGTCTCATACATGACATTGCAAATGTCGGCTCATGCGCAAAACGTCTCTTTCGCAAAATGTCCCCTGGTCGCAAAACGTCTCTTTCGCAGAATGTCGCTTTCGTAAAATGTCTCTTTCGCAGAATGTCTCTTTCGCAAAATGTCGCGCCAGGGACTTAGAATAAAATTTAGATTTTCAAAACAAAAAATAATTTATTAAAATTAAGAACGATGCTCATAAACAAGGTCTGTGCCCCAGAAAGGCCCAGATAAAATATATTACAATATTGCTCTAATAAATAAAATCTAGAATTATGTTGTTAATTTTACATTATATCAAGCACTGGATAAAAAATAAATAAAAATAAGACGTTCTGTTGGCATTGCAGTATCTATCATTGTTTCGACCATTCAATCACGCTTTATTTTTTACGGTCTGGAATCACGTACTATGGCTCACTCATTTGTTGTGATATTTTTGTTGCTCTAATAAATAAAAACTAGAATCATGATGTTAATTTTAAATCATATGAAGCACTGGATAAAAAATAAATAAAAACAAGACATTCTGTTGACATTGCAGTACCTATCATTGTTCAATCATTCATTTAAATTTTTTTCTGTCTGAAATAATGTCCTTTTGTCTGATAGTTTTGATGTAGTCGATCTACGTTTAAATAAGACTTTCGTGCCCTATTTAATGTGACTTTAATTCATTTAAACGTCGATAATGTTCACGATTAGGTATTTTTTTTACGAATTTTTATAACATTTTCTTCGTAAATTTTCTGTATGGGGCGAAAATCTTTGCAGACAATATGTTTTAATAATGTAATGTGTTCTTTAATTATATTTTGAAAATCCATTGACTCACATGTATGCATTGATTTCATTATAATGATATTTTCCCCTGTTTTGCCTAATATTAGTGAATGGATGGTTCAGTCTCATTTTGTGTATGAATGGTTTGTCGTTTTTGAAAATCGGTCCATTAACGACGGAGATCTGAGGTAACAAACGTAAAAAACCGAATTGAGAACCACCTCTTTTTTTTAGAAGGCTGTTAAAAATTGTACCAGTCGGAATATCGCACGAGATATTCAGCGCAGTGCAATAGTAATAGTAAGTTTTTGCCGAAAAAAGGTAGCTTTTTTATCTATAATAGGTACCAGTTTTCTGGACTGTATAACTTTTTTCTCCGTGGGCCGATTTAATGGTGCCCATAGTAAAAAAATATCCTACATTCACGAACTATTATATGGACTAGGTTTCATCATCCGACGCCATTTGGACCACTTCCGCCCGTTCTCGTTTAAGTACCAAAATTTTAACATTACAAGTGCACTATAGTTTTAATAAATTATTTTTTGTCTTGAAAATCTAAATTTTATTCTAAGTCCCTGGCGTGACATTTTGCGAAAGAGACATTCTGCGAAAGAGACATTCTGCGAAAGAGACATTTTACGAAAGCGACATTCTGCGAAAGAGACGTTTTGCGACCAGGGGACATTTTGCGAAAGAGACGTTTTGCGCATGAGCCTGCAAATCGAATGCTGGTAAGCATCAATGTGACTTTTCATTTGCTTATGATTGCTTAATAAATATTAGTCTATATTTTTAGTAAAATTGGCATTTTAGTAAAAGGCAGATTTTTTTACCACAGATTAATAAATAGTTACTGCGCTATTTATTAATCTGTGGTAAAACAATCTGCCTTGTGAAATCATAGTGATCAATGCTTGTGCCTATATATGTAGAGATCTCTGTAAATGAAAAGGACTGTAATTTTATCGTTCTTAAAATACTGATATTAAGAACGATAAATTAATTGAATACAAAAGTTGGAACTAAACAAATGCAACAACAATAAAACAAATTAATTAATACAAGAATCTTCGCGTTTATTAACAATGACTTCTATTCAACAATCGAAAACTGAAACTAAATTACTTAAACTTGTTATTCTAATAAAGTATTTACAAGCACAGTAATTCAGAAAAAATAACATATACAAAATGTCAATACGTATCTGTGGTAGCAACTTAAACAGAATTAAAAGATGACCATGACTGACCAAAGCTAGAATATGTAAATCAAAATAATTTATTCATCGTGATTCAAGTCTTAATAACTTCATTGAACAGCCTGCACCGGCCTTGGCAGTGACTTATTACGTACCACGGAGGTTGTAACCAGTCAGGTCGGCCATAGACAATCAATTTTAGTCAGTTAAAGAGATTTGTTACAAATAATGAGCTGATCGTGCCTTCATAGTTGAACAGCGGCCTTTGAACGGTAATGCGGGACAAAGACACTATGGTGAATTTGTGTTTTACTTGTTAATAAGGATTTGTGTTTAGTTTGGGAACAACGAATCAATGAAAATTATGTTTTGGCCATTAAAAAAAGTTAATGATTTCAAATCCATTGATTATCATCAATGGATTTGAAATCTTTTATAAATCGTACATCATCCAAAAGATTTATAATTAATTGCACTGTCATCAGTCATCACAAAATAGTAATGAAAAGCATTAATTAGCGCATGGAATTTATACTTCGAGTTAATTATGAAAAAAAAATGCAATTACAAATTATAACAAACAAATTGACGCGTATACCTACGTGGTATTCAAGTATAAATTTAAAGTCCAGGTTTCTAATACAATATCACTAGCTATAAGGAAAAATTTTTTTTAACTAACATAGTTGATCTTTCACTACATTTCGAACCCTCCGCATATTGGAAGTAACTGCAAAAAGTTTGTAACACAGATGTAGAGGAGAATGGATATCACGCGATCAACATTTTTTTATAAAAAGGGAACTAAAGAGTGATAGTCGTAGATATATTTTTATGTCTATAAAGACAGGCGTTTTGGTGGCAAACAACGCACAGCCAAAACTACTGAAGCTGATAAAAATGTACAGAAGTTTATTTTTATCGCGATTTACTAAAAAATCTACTCAGTTTTCTCCTCTGGTAGGCAGACGAACAGACAGCGAAGGTTTTTAATAAGATCATATTATAATACTTATTATATTCTATAAAAATAAATTAGGACAACTAAAATAAAATGGCAAAAGACTCCTTCGCATTGCTGTCCACCAGTAAAGTGCCCAAATTCTATACATTATTCTAAAATTATGTTGGTCAAGTGTAAGGTATAGAATTTCAAATTCAATTTATAAAAATATTGTGGTACTAAATAACATTTTGATGATCGATAAGAAATCGACTGAATATCGATTCTCACACTCGGGCAACAATCGATATGCAGAAGCAATATGTTAGAAGAATAAAATAATTTGTAAAATATATTGAACGAAGTTTTCTTACACAAACTTTGTATAGGTATGATTGTTTGTTCTGTGTCTGGATGTAATTTATCTATAATATGTGTATTCATAAATTATATACGTATGTATATCAGTTGTTTGGTTACCATAACACAAGCAGATAGTCTTGTGTGACTGGTCCCAAGATAATTATAACTTACTATTTCCATTATCTTCTACATCTGCGTGTTATCAGTGTGTAACACAATAGCGGATATCGCGAAGTTTGCGGTGTCCGCAGGGCGAAGTCCCGGGGCAAAGTATTGCTTTTCCCGTACTTTGGTAAGAACTGAGGACTAATCCTTTGGGGACGTTTTCAGGCTTCAGTGTCGCTTTTCTAAACCTCTAGGGGATTTTTTTTATATCCCTGTTGGGAAAGTTTACCCTCTAGAAACGGGTAAATGGTTTTTGATTTTTATATTTGTAGATTGTGTACTCATCATCATCACATTTTCATCAGCCGAAAGACGTCCCTGCTGGACAAAGATCTTCACACGCATCAGTCCTGCCACCCGCATCCAACGGGGTCCAGATTGTGTGCTATTAATAACAAATCTATACTATCTATACTAATATTATAAAGAGGTAAAATTTGTAAGTTTGTAGGTTTGTAAGTTTGTATGTAGGGGGTAATCTCTGGAACTACTGGTCCGATTAGAAAAATTCTTTCAGTGTCAGATAGCCCATTTATCGAGGAATGCTATAGGCTATATACCATCAAGCTACGACCCACGGGAGCGGAGCAGTAACGAAAAATGCGGGTGAAACCGCAGGAGACAGCTAGTCTTTGATAAAGAGAAAGTTGTTTACTACACCTTCGCAACACTTTAGGTCTACAAATGTTACCCTGTCGAGAACTGAATTTTCAAAACTCCTTCTTAGTGGACCTCGTCTCAAAAAGAAACTGCGTGCTTCAGTAATTCCTGGTGAGGTTTGATTCTTACCACAAATCCTGTCTTTTATAGATAAAGATAGACTCATACTTCACTACTTATCGGGATTTAACGCGCACATACCTTTTAACCGCCATGGTCACAAGCAGACCATGGTCTGCTTGTGACCATGGCGGGTGTTACCCTGCCGAAACGTCAAGCCAAAAACAAAGGAAAAATCAAGGAACTTCCCAAAACTTGTAAAGGTATTCTCTAGGCGCCTATTTCTTAGCTATCAAAGGAAATTCAACAACACTTGTACCCTTTTACTTGCCTACTTATTTTAGCTTCATCGTGTTTGTAAGCTAAGTTAATATGTTAAAGCTGAAGAGATTTTTTATTTGTATTATCAACGCACTTATTTCTGGAACTCCCAGTCATGTATTCGAATAATGCTTGCTATGTATCAAACTCAAACTCAAATCATTTATTTCTTATAGACTATTCAAAAGGCAGACTATTTAGAACGTCAAAAACAAAGAAACAAATGTAGTTGTATAATTGTATATCGACAGTTTAGCTTATTACACTTTTCCTGACAAGATTGAATTGTATTTTATTGTAATAGATAATTAATTACCAACAATTCAACATTACAATAAATAGTGTATAGTAATACCTATTACCTACCTAAAACGCTAAGGGTGCGGAGCAGTAACTATAGACGGTTGAAATCGCAAACGGCAAATTTTCCCCTCTATTATAATTGGGTAGTTTCCACCATTAACCAATAAATGTTAGACACAATTCCTATAAAACCTCTATTAATTTCAGCCTAATAAATTCGGTTCATTTTCAATTTGCTATAAAATTTGATTTTTAGTTGTTTTGAAATCAATAAATAGATAGTCAACTGAGTTGTTATTTTAGTGACGTCATAAGTCGCCATTGCCGTACAAAATCTATTGGAGAATGGCGTTTTGACAGCTCATAAAAAGTACGTCAATTGATAATGGTGGAAACTACCGTATTATCTATTGGAAAGGACGGCCCTACTCAATTCATTTTTCTACCAAATGGCTTTTCAAAAATGCCTTTTAAACTTAGAACCGAGTTTTAACAAGATCGAATGGTCTTATACACGATTTTCTCGAAGAAAATGGTGCGTGGAAATGATTGCGATAAAATTAAATATGAGTAACAAAATTGGGGAAGCTCCGTATATCCTCTAAGCTTATATTCCTTTTGTAAATATCGGGGTTATAATAGCATGTCAATCACGTTCGTGTATGTTTGACGTGAGATTTACAATATTCCATATGGATAATTTCCGCTTTGCGAAAGATTTACGATTTTTTCTGTAATCTATTTGTTATACTTAAAATTAAGGTAATGGATGGATTTCAATGAAATTACTTTGTTTATCGTTATTCTACATGCGACGTTGACTGCATAGACTTAAGAATTATACGTGTGTCATATTTTTGTTATTTCAGTTCTGCTGTTGAAGCGCTAAAGAGTTACATATTTATTGTATCGATTCAGCGCTGCTAACTTCCACCGTTCGCGATTATAATATTACTAAAACTTAAAAGTATCAAAAGTATGTATATATTTACAGCTTTTCAAAATATCAAGTAAATAAAGATATTTTAGCCTTGCTCATAATTTATGAGCAAATTTTGTTTTATACTTTTTCCGTTATGGATTAACAAAAAAAAAGTTTATAAAAACTTCTCGCTGTATAATAATAAACTTTCTACTGTCAGATACAATTATTTTTTAATTTCAGTTTTTCAAGAGTTCACAAAACTTACGCCAAAGTTTTTCTACAAAATAAAGCAACTCACATTAACAGCTTAAAACTGTTTTAATATAAAACTTTAATACACAATACAGTTGAGAAACACAAGTTATTGCAAACAAACCACATCCCCATTAAAACGGTCCACATTCATGAAAAGTGTAACGCACAATCAGCACTAATTGGTTCACTGGTGATCCCCTCCGGGACTCCATGAATATGCATAGGCTAGCAACCCCATAGCATAATTACTTATACAGGCAGAGTTACCACCCTTCACTCTCTAATGTAGAATGGGTTATGTCTATGGGTAGTTGTCATTTCGCAAACCATAGATAAGTGGGCTATTGCGGTAACCGCGAAGGCGGGTGTACTCTTCTATTTTGTCTGTGGTTAATTGTTTTTGAATGTTCTGGTTTTTGTGATGGTATTCTGTCAGGCATATACCTATAACTTATTGTGACTGTTCTCTTAGTTTTGCTATAATTATTCCCCATTTCGCATAAATCTCGTGTAAGTTACAAAAGGTTAATTAATAGTTATGTCATGTATAATGAACCCGTGTCGTTAGTGTATGAGAGCTATGTGTTTGTAAAATCGATGGATATGAGCTATATATGTATATTTGATGTAAAATAGATAGACCCAGGTCCCAAATCCAGTCAGGGGACTTGGAACATTCCTCAAGTATCGAAACTCGTATCAGTTAAATGAACTCTGAGGTCTAAGCCGATATATATAATCCCTTTTCCCCAGACCATACTCTAACGCCAAAAAAAGAATCCACATAGTTTTCTCTTTCTCATCTCCCTTTCTAGGTATAAGCACTTATACATACGTCGACAATAACAAAAGAAGAACCAGCACCTCATTATCACCTGTTTAAATAACCAAATATTCCACAACAAAGAGCACAACTTTCGAAATATTCGCTAAGTTTTAAATGCCGTAAAGTTTTAAGCTGCCATCCCCCGATTTGAGCGAGCACTAAAGTCGACGAAGAGAAGATCTCTGCTTCGCGACAGTTTAACACCCGCCATTTTAACACTAGTTATTGAAATTCTTGAGTGTTTGAGCACAAAGTTATTACTTAATATGCCTCTACTTAGTTTGCCTACCTCGTAAAGACACGTCGTAATAATATCACGGCTTCACGTCTTAAGTTAGGCGAGATAGGAATTTAACGGCGCCTGCTCAAGATTGTTCTGTTTTAATGATTAATTTCAGTATTTCAATTTGTGTTTATATGCAAATGTAATGGTTTTCTACAGGTAAGTTAATAGTTGGTTATGGTACGCTCCTTGACTATTGGTCATCATTTGAATAAAGTACTAAATGTACTAAGAAACAAACACATTTTCGTACGACTAAACGATTGGACCGATTTTGAGAAATATTAGTAAATTAAGGAGCTCCAAAAAGGCCATGCAGATTGACCGTAATGTATTTAACATGTATAAATTAATATTATGTTTTATGCGGAACAATACACATTAATTTGGGAAATTATAAATGACTGTCAATTTGCAGTTGATTTTCACAGAATTTCTCAACAGCGGAAACAATACAATTAAATAAAATATCCAATAGATAACCAAAATATTTATGTTTACATTCATAAACAAATAAAGTTGAATTGGCGTTTGTTTTGGATTAAATTCATATATTATTTTAAACTACATCTCTTTGACAAAATGAGCTGTCAGATTGTCATGTGACAACCATTTTCGAATACAGACGACCTGGTTTAAAAAAATAAAACGTCAAACGTCATTTGTACTTTCTTGGACGCAAAGGAATGCACGCATAAGTTCTGTGTCAATGCACCAAGGTTTGTTTATATTCGGGGCACATCGTTACAATTAGTTTGAGAAAGTAACCGTCGAATAAGAAATTGGTGAATTAGTTGTATTGGATGTAAGTTAAGAAAGGCTATTTTCATCATTTCGTCGTTTACATAATTGGCTAAAACTAAATAAAATGTAGTAAACTTTTTTTTTTTTTTTTGGTGAGTGGGAAATCATCCAATGACTGCTCCCGTCCTGGGTGCGGCGGGAGGGCGTGTCAGACTCTTACTGACTAAAACCCACTCATGTTCCTTCGATTGCCCTTTATGTTCCAGGGTCACGGTAACTATTATAAACATTCCGCAACCCCGGCAGGCGTTGGCCCTGTTGGGCCCCTTCCTGTGCTGACTCCTTCTCTTTGAGGCGCGCGTGGAACACTAACGCGCCGTCGACGCGGTCCTGGTCCTAGCCGGGCGGCGAGCTACCCATCGCTCGCCATCCGCAGAAAATGTAGTAAACTTGACCACACGATTAGCATCTCAAGCTCAAAGTCTAAGTTCAGGTCACATTCAGCCAAAAAAAAACAAATTATAAGATACAAATCGACCTCTCATTTACATTTACTTTGGTTCAGAATTGTTACAACGAACATAATCCTTCCGAGACTCATTGTCCCTTTATTCTTATTAAAATATTCAAGGCAATTCTGAAACTATTTGAAATTATATTCCTAACAGCTGCTGCCAGTGCTCATTTAAGTGGAAAAGACGAAAATTAGACATTTACTGAACCTCCGCCGTCTCAAGTACGTCAGGGACTACATTACACTCCGCGAAATTCCGCTCCACGTCCATAATCGTTCGCAGCTTTTGTGTCACCGCGGATGGAGGCACTGGCGCGGAAAATGGCGAACCGAGTAAGACGAGCATTTTATAAAATCAGAATAAAAGAACGAAGGCCTCCACTTCCTTTCTCCTCACTATTACACTAAATTAAATCGACTGACTCGGTTATTTCACAGCGTTAAGTGCTGGACCTACGGTCCATGAAAGTAACGCGCGAATCGTATTAGGACACAATAAAATCTATTTTGGGCAAGCCCATACACAGCGCACAAAGCGACTCACACACGATAGAATTTCTCTACGCTGAACCGAACGCGACAACCGCGCGCATTTCAAAAAAGGAACGTGACCTGATTACTGACGGAAGCTGTCAGTTTGTCTATGGAGTGCCTTAAACGTCACAGGTGCTACAAAGATGTCGGTTTGACTCTCGACCCTATTTTAAATTGCAGAAGTTTAAAAATTGTTCGCTTTAATTTTCCCGCCTTCTCGCAATTTGCTCTATGAACAGTTTATTGTTCGCACTGAGGACGCCATTCCTTCACACTCCTTAGTAATAGAACGACTTAAACGGGTCGACTTTATTATTGCCAATTCAATTGAATTGTTTCTTTCAATTGTAGTGTTCGTTAAAACAAATCCCTTCGAGATTGGAGGGTGTCTGTCTCAGGAGGGCTGTTTAACACGACTCCTGAAAGGTAATGACTTCTTATTTACAATCACGAAATGAGTTTTTGGTAGCCTTTTCCTGTTTCACTGTTATTAGTCAAATAGTCAAATACAGGTATTCTTTTCTAATTTGTATTCTAAAGACCAGTGTTTGTTTTTTGCAGGAGGCAAAATGACCAATTACATTAAGTATCTACTTAATATTAATAAGGTAAAAATGAAACTGAAATACTAAAATTCAACTCAATAGATAGAAAGTATAAAATTCCGGCCGATTCCTAAAACGCAGTTTCTTAACTCAATGATGACTACCAACTTCAAACTTGTAAAACAAGCGATAGGTCCGAAAAAAATAAGAGAGATCTGGGAAAACTCACGTAACATCTGGAAAACCCGAACCGACAAAAAAAAAAGAAAAAATGGCCAGAGAGAAAAATACTTCTGCTCTGCAGACACAATTTCATCTCAGTGTGATTTTGAACGTCTGCGTCTATAGTGCCCTCGTCTGTCTTCGGTTACAGTAGAGATTTAATAAAGTTGAGATGTTGCCTAAGGGACTACTCACACTTATTCAACTCTATTCACCTTATATCCATAGAAACCAACTATTTTGTATGCGTAATCCCTAGAATGTGATCATGTATAGAGAAAATCCCGTGGTTCTGGGTTGTAAATCCGAAATCGCAATCCGCCTCGAGCAATTGTGGTGATTAATGCTCGTGCCTTCGCCGTATGAGATGAAGCCTTGCCTTGCAGTGGGACAGTAATAGACTGTTATGAACTACATACCGTGTGCCGTAGTTTTTCTGTTAGATATATACATGTAGGTCATGGTTACCTGAAAAAAAAAACAAAAAATTAAACATTTGCTCTTTTCCCTCTAAGTCCACTTTATCTGACATTCCCGCATACGTCTGCAGGAGCTAGTTACAAATAAAACTTAATTGATCATATAGGTACAACATGTTTAAATAGTTCCTATGTGGCGTGTTTAAATTATCAAACAGCAATAAAGCTTGAAGTATTCGAACGGTGAACGTTACCGTTTCAGTAAAGTATCGATCATTGTCGGTAACTGCGTAATGGTAACTTGAACGACTGGGTCTAAACGCCGATATTGTTCGAAATAAATTGTAGAATTTGTCACATTTTTTTTATGATGGAATTGTGGGATACAATGGGCGAAAGAATTGGGTATTTCACATCAAGTTTAGTGTAACTAATTGACGTACTAATGTTAAATTGCATTAATCTCATAGATTTTGTATGATTGGCTTATTCGAGGCTTCATCACTGCCTTCCGGAAAAGCCCATGACAAATTACAATCTCTACTTTTTGAAAATAGCGTATTTTTTGGAGGTACGCGGTAAAGCTGTACCCATTTATTTAAATGAAACGTTAAAAATAAAATAATCTGTTTACAACTTTTCCTAGTCTATCCTTCATTGCTTTCTTTTTTACTTTCGAGTATTAAACTACAATAATTTAAACTTATATTAATAAAGCTAGCTAGTTGGCTCTAAACATCACGCAACGACTTGCTGGAGTAAAGCAGTAACGAAAGATGCTAAAGAAGCCGCGAAAATTCCTTTCTGATGGTAAAAGAAACTTAAATCAAAGTGATTGAGTAATGTTTACTCTAACATTAACACATAAACGCTACGTTTATAATCTGAAATCTATTTAAATTCAATTACTCGAGTCTCGCGTGTGAAGATTGATTATCACGTAATTGAATTAATTTAATTTCTTCGTGTTAGCAATAACATGTAACGTCTAACTTTGTGTTAAATCTGGTTAAATTCGTGCTGATTCATATTCATACTAAACATCGTCTATCTGTCTTTCAGTCTGACTCTCTTTCTTCCTGTTTGTCTGGCTGTTTGTCATTCTTTCTGCATATTTATTAACCTCTCATGACAAAAACTCGTTTTTTTTTTAATTTAGTACGGAGAAAGCTTTAACCCCAAAGAATGACATAGGCTAATTTAACCTTTTCACGACCAACCGACAGCCGGCTGTCGCGTTGCTATTGTTTTTCTATTATGTCTCTAATGACGTGTGTTCTAGGGTTTAAAACTTGTATTTAGCTTGCACTGTATGTTTGTTATGGTGGAATCTTTGAACTCTATTTTGAAGTAGATAATCTTCAACCGATTGAGCAACATCATGCTTACATTCACGCAGACGAAGTCACGGGCAAAAGCAAGAGTCGAAATGAATTGATTTGAAAGTGAAAAAGGAAAGAAAATACGTTAAAAATTTAGTATGTAATTAGAGACAAAAACATTACTGCGTGCTTCATAGCTTCACGAACAACAAGAACTAAACAAATAGGAACTTATATAACTGCCTAGATATCTAAACATGCAACACAGTGCAACATTAATAAAAAAAAAGAGGAATTAAGACTGTCATCATCAATTTATCTTAATCTAAGTTCTATTTCCAGACAAATTAACGAACGACTCATTTGTCATTGACCAAGTATAGAAAAAACACCAACAGCTTATGAAACTCATATAAAAGTGTTCCAATTATAGCTTTGACGAAAACTTGGGATAGAACATGACATCATGGTCTCCATGAGAATATTGCGTCTATTTACCTACAGTGTGAAACTAAACAAAACTTTAACCATAGATATTTTTAGGCGCGAATGACGTTATATTAGGCTATGGATACACTTTGGCTCGGTATCGGCACGAACCATAGAGCTCATGTTTGCCAATGAGCTAGATGGTATCGACATTTACCTTACGTGACTGTGTCTATAATGTATTTTCGCAGAGAAAAACAGGATAATTTTTTTTTGTATTTATTTTAAAAGGGACCTTAAATATTCTGATTGAAGAAAGAAATAATCATACATATGAGCATATATTAAAATATAAGTTCTGGATTCCTCATGATATTAAATTTTCTTTCACCAATTTCGGTGATATCGAAAACCACAGAACAGAGGAACCTCTATTCTGTGTCAACGACAATGACAGAAAGTAGGTTGGTAGGTAGTTATATAATGTACTGAAAAATGGGTTTGGTTCTTGTCCGGATTGGAACCTAGCGTCTCAACATCTTAAATACCAGGCAATCATTACTGAGTCATCGTCACCTATGTCAAATTAAAGCTTCCTGTGTACACATCAAATGTTTCATTTTGGTTTGGCTTACACATTTAGTCCAATCTATTTTATGGTAGTAGTCACGCGCAATGGATAGTGACGCATTGAAAATGAAATTTAAACGGTATTTATTTTGTAAATAAGATAAATAATGCTTATATGCGTCAACGTCAATATTACTTTTTGTTATTTTACAATAAAATTGGGCCAGGGTTTTCTGGCTGACAACTCAGCCAAGTAACATGCGAAACAAAATCTCTTGATTGTATGGATAAATAACTAGACTAAGTACAGTATTATGAAAAAAGTATTTTTGCAAAAAGATTGATTACACAGTCACTACATAACATAAAACCCATAAAACTTATTTTGTATGTTTATTGCGGTATAATACCGCAATAAACATACAAAATAAGGTTAGTAACTTATTTTGTATGTTTATTGCGGTATAATACCGCAATAAACATACAAAATAAGTTTTTTCAATAAAAACATTACGCATACATTTGTATGTTATACTGAACTTTCGCTTACAGCTCGCAAACTGTGCGACCAATTGTAATGCAGCCCACGCTCGGAGTGAAACTTTTTGTGAATAAAAGTTATTCTAACTACAAGTTTTACGTAGAACATATAAATATTAGGGTCTGCGCAGACGAGGGACAACGGCGGGCGAAAAGTCCGCGGTGCGCATTTATTAGTACTGATGAGTAAGATTGCACTTGGTCCGTGCAATACCGCACCTCGCCTGGCTGACTGCAAGGGGACAGAATCATTCTAATGACAGTAATAATAAGAGCGCAACGCGGACATTTTCTCCGCTAATGTCCCTCATCTGCACAGGTCCTTGCGGACTGGTTTGTAGAAAAGGATTTAGAATAAATTACAAAAGTCATTCAGTAGATCTAACAAGTATTTAATAGGTTTTTACTCATTGTCTTTGAGTGACAAGATCATCATCAAACATGACTGGTAGAAATCACCAAAGTATAGTATAGCTGTTCCTTGCGGTATCACCCACGTTACATTATGTTCATGGCTACTGCTTCGCTCCCGTGGGACATAGCGTGATATTATATAGCCTATGTTACTCGTGAACAATGTAGCTTTCGAATGGTGAAAGAATTTTTAAAATCGGTCCAGTAGTTTTTGAGCCTATTCATTACAATCAAACAAACAAAGTTTTCCTCTTTATAATATTAGTATAGATATGAATTGCAAAAGGCACATTGGTACCAGCCGAGTTTAGAACCGCAACCTCAACACGAAAGACGGGCGCCTCAACAACTGGGCCAAAATAGTACAGATATTACTATAGATTAGTATAGATAATCTAATTTAATCACACACACACTTAATCACTACACCACTCCACTTATACAATGTTGTTATTATCCAACTGACGATTAGTGTAGGTAATTGTTTGCGCAACACAATATAATTGATTTTCACGCATTATACCGCGCCCGGTAATCGAACCGGCGTCCATTAGGCCGTTATCGAGTTGCGAAACTTCCGATATCGTTGGGAAAATAATAAGGTGTGTTGCTTTTAGCCGGGTTTTATTTTTATTGGCGGTTTTCGGTAATTTTGAAGAAAACTGTGATGTCTTCAACGATTCATCTGTGAATAGTTGAATGTATTAATAGGACTAGCTAGTCCTATTTCCCGCGAGTTTGCAAGTCCATTTTCATGCCCATCATAGGCCATGAGTCTACCGCCGCCGTCACCGTCAATGAGCACGAGATGACAGCGCCGAAATGCCGATACTACATTTACTATAGCCGCGTGTCCACCGCGCGTCACGTCACCTCATACTATACTCGGCTCACCGTCATCTCATTCACGTTGTCGTGACGGTGACGGCGTCGATGGACAAACGGCCATGGGGTTGCATTTCCAAAAATGGCTGCTTTGATAAATAAATGTAATTTTTGGCATTAATACAGTTTATTTAATATAAGTAACTTAACTATGAAATCTAAATATAATATATACAAAACTTAAATAAATATATACAATTTGTATAAAGCCTCACAGGACATCAAAAAATTCGTCCGCATCACTGGCAATAGGACAGGTGCCCAAAAGGCTGGCAGCATTGCCACGTTGTATGGCAATGCTAATTCTTTGTCCCAAGAAAAGGCCAGCCTTCTGGTCACGTGAAGAGTCAACCAGCCGTTTGGCGATATCTTAAAAACAAGATGAGCACTCGGACCCCATGGCCCCAGTGTTTCAACTTCAACCCCAAACGGTTCAAATATATAATTTCCAAGGAGGTTATTATTTTTGGCATGAGTATTTCATCCCTCTTCTTCCACATATCAATGTCTTCTAATCCCACCTAGTACGTACAGATTGCTTCATTGTTTCGTTTCCAGTTGTCCTAATTTCAACAGCCTATAAAAGTTTAAAGTATTTTCCGGATCACGATTTACGACGCTGCAAAGTGGGCCACGTGGCGTTCAATTTTAAACTGAAGAAACATTCTTTACTGTTTTGATTTGTGATTGACTTCCCTGGTGTATTAAATTCTATTTTGTCTTTGAACGACTTTTTTATGTCATTGGGGCAAGCGGCCCACCTGGTGACAAGTTGTCGCTGCCACTATTCGGCATCTGCCATACCAGAGACTAAGTAAAAGAGATGCCATCTCAGAGATAAAGACTTGCCATTCCACGCAGAAAGGATATAACTGTGGACTATGTTCATTTATTTACCTAAAATAACGGACAAAAATCTGGCTACAAAGTATAAGTGATATAATTTTTAATAAGGGTGAGAAACTTACCGAAAATCTACAAAAACAAAATCGCATTATAACGTTATTTGTTGTAATGTTATAGTAGAGCTAAAAACTACATTTTTTAAAAGAAGTCCTGAAAGAAACTACAGCTTTAAACGGAAAAATATTTGACTAGAACTTCCCACTTTTAAAATGTCAATATTTATTCTGGTTAGAGACAATTTTGTCTTTGTAGTTCTTATTATAACTGTTATAGTAATTTACTAGAGGGGGAAAGTATGAAGGTTTTGTTACAATTGTCTTCCCCATAGGTTTCCCTCTCTTTTGAGTCGCTATACTAAAGCATTGTATTTTAATTACATACGACAAGCAGTATAATTGCCAACCTTAGTTGTAAATTAGTAAAATTATGCGTGTATTTCTGATGTTCTGTGGAAAACAGAAAGCGAGTGGTTCCAGTGTTTTAGTTAGTTGTTATTAAATATTAATGCAGATGGTTTGTAACATACGGTCTGCATTATATACTGGTTTCTACGTTTATTATCGTAATTAGTGTTGTTACCCATGGTAAGTTTTGGTGGTGTGTATCTTAAAACTAAACTAAGATTATGCGAAACGAAAAATATTTCGAATTAAATGATCGATTTGCGAAAAGCTTCTGGCTGTTTAATGCGTGTAGCAGAAGATCAGCTTAAGTTGCGCGTTTTGGGAGAGGCCTGTGTCTAGCAGTCGACAGACGTAAACGGGTGACCATGATAATAATCAATCGAATTTAATTAACGTTTAACCGTTGGTCTAACGTAATTGAAAGAACTATTAAAAAGCATTGTCTCGCGTAGATCTGCGCCTCCGACAGTCAAAGGCTTAATAAAATAGTTTATTAATGACATAATATCGAAAAAAAAGTCGTCAATTCATAAAAAACACACATGCCAATATCAAAAGGCTTGCAAATTATTAAAAGTTACTCCACAAAGCCTAAACTGACGTGCGATGATAGTTCACTGTTTGAACACGTGCTGATGGCGGCAGCAGTCGGATTAATCGACGGTCAGCTCGGCCGATCGCAGCGAATTTAGGATCTGACTATATGTCACTGTGGCCTTTGTGTTTGTTCATGGAGATTTCGGCGACTTTTATGGGGTTTATTTAAATTTGACTTCGACGACCAAGCGACAGCCAGCTGTCGCGCTGCTATTGTCTTTCTATTGTGTCTCGAATTAAGTGTGCTTGAAGGTTTAATAGTTAATTATCGTCACTTCAGTAGTTTCGTAGACTAAGTCAGAGTTATTTTCGCAATTATAATTTTAGTATGGATCTAAAATAAGTCTTTTTGGTGGTACCATCACAGAGCCGAAACCATTGAAGCTAGAAAAAAGACATAAGGACTGTAGGTTTCTTTTTATGACTTATTAAGAAGCGATTTATCGAAATTCAGCCCTTAGCACAATAAAATAGATCTTAATAGTTTGTATGAAAGTTGGCAGGAGAACGAGAGACAAAGAGACAGAAAACTGCTAACAAGCAATAAACTATAACCGAAGTAAACCGTTTGAGGATAATATGAATCACATCAAAAATGAACATTTAAATGTAAATTCAATGTGCAACTTCACTTATTCCACGCTAGCGAGGCAGACTTCAGACTGAAACTCGAGTTGTACACAATTACGGAGGGAGCTCAAAGACGTCCTCTCTACGGCTTGCTTTTTATTCCCTCCTCCAAGCGTGCAATTATAGTTTCAAGGTAATTTCTTGCAACTGTGGTCGAACAAGTTTTTGAACAGTGAAATGTAAATTGTGATTAGTTCTTTGTGAAAGCTATGGATGTAATTGGAGGATTAGTTTCCAGAAGTTGATTGGAAATGCATGTGAAATATGTTTTTAATAAAGAATTTCCCCTGTATCGCGAGGATGAAAGAAAAACAAACAACTAGATTAGGAAAAATTCCCTGGTTACCCAGGTATTTGTCCCGTGCAGGAAACAAGGTCGAGACGTGTGCCATTTAAATATTTTCCTATAATCTATATGTCACCAAAATTTTAGTTTTTGTCTTTTCATAACTTTTGACTCAGTAGTTTCAGAGATATCGGGATTAAACGGAAACACAAACTAGTAATCGAAGACGACGTACGGATCTCTAAAAAGACCCTCATGTCTCTATAAAAGTTAATGCCTACAGCATACCTACGAAGTTTTCCGTGTTGAAACCGAGCGCGTTAAATATTTAATCTGGCCATCATTCTAGTCTAAAATTAGACGCGACGGCAGCGGACCCCTCTAGTCTACTCCACTTGAGTGCACCACTATCGGAATTTTTATTAATCTGAATCGACGAATCAGATGCTTCCGTTTTTTCGTTGAAATGTTTTCCTGTGTTCAACACGTGAAGCTGTACTCTAGGTTGTCATTCATAGATTTTTATCAGTCGTTACCAGAAAGCCTGACTGTCAATCTCACCCAGGGTAAATCTGGACTTGAGAAGAGGACTCTTCTGAATTTGTTTCGGCCGAGAATCTCAGACATATTTTTTTTATTTCACTTGTAAATGTGATTACAATGTCCCACTTGCATAATAAACCATTTTATTTGATCGTGTTTCTTTGTAATTGAACATTGGAAAGACAGTCAGCCCATTATCAATCTCAAACTCAAACAACAACTCATTTATTTCTAATAGACCATTTCAAAGGCACTTTAGAACGTCAAAATCAAAGAAAAATTAATCTAGTTGCCCATTCCAAAAAGTTCATTTGTATGGAAAAGAAGGGCAAGAAACTCCATACTTACTCTTTAAAAAATAATGCTTTTACAATAGTATTTGTACATATAATAATAATAATATAATAATAATCTTTATTCATGCAAATAAGACAACCATACAAAGTAACTTAATAATAAACCTAGGATAGACAGAGAAATGTTTAAAGATTATTTTGACAACAGAATATGGGCTGTAAAACAGTAAAAATGGTTTGGTTGCCCTTGAATTGATTCGCCCTATCCCCTCGTACTAGTATAAAACTGTATCACGAGCGGATAGTATTCCTCAATCTTAGAACAACAGATTCCCACAAGGTTCCCGTTTACAGAGTTCTCAAAAAAGAAAAGATGGTTAATTTGTGAAGAGTAGAATGCATATAATGTCAAGCAAAGGTCTTCAAACCTCACAGCCTAATCAAAGGATTTAAAATGAAAACAATGATACATGTTATGGAATTGCCTGTTTAACAAACTGCATATTATTGTTGAATGTTATTGTTATTCAGGCGGAGGCTACGCTCAACTTACCTGACGTACGGATACGGCATTTCCACACAGGAAGATGAGCATTTGAGTTTTTATCAATTCACAATCCTTCATATTACTACGAATTACTTCATAGTTATCTACTATTGACTTTTAATAAGACATGGTAGCAAGACTTTAACTGTGAAGAGTTTTCAATAATCTTATTTTACAAAAACTTTTTTGGAAGCTACCTTCTCTGCGTACAAGTCAAAATCGGTCGAACAGTTTCAAGAAACGAGTAGTTTAAAATAAATAGAGAAAAGAGGCCCTTTATTACATTTTCTTTCATAATTATGAATTCATAGAGAGAGGCTCTTTAGCCTCAATATTTTATTACAATCAAAGTATTCCATTTTAATTATTTCTCTCGAGAGAACAACAAAACGATCTAACCGAAGTCAAAAACTCTTTTTTTTTTAGTATTTGTGATAATTTTGACATACCTTTCAACGACCAACTGACAGCCGGCTGTCGCGCTGCTATTGTCTTTCCATTGTGTCTCGGATCACGTGTGTTCAAAGGTTAATGAGTGTTCAACGCTTAGGGCTAATTAATTACAAATCTATAGTAACTTTAGTCCGAGATATACCTTCATTGAATTGTTATAGCTTGATAGTAATTAGTATAGCAAATCATTTGGTACATTATACAAGGTGTATTTTTGGTCTTGCACAACCCGCTAGGAAATGATTCTACCCATGAAAACAAACAACTTTTATTATGGAACCAATTCTGAAATCTCGAAAAAAATATCAGCTGTTTCATACATCATGGTCGGGAGGGCATTGAACTTTTGTTCGAAACAGCAGATATTTTTTTCGCGATTTCAGAGTTGGTTCCATTACAAAAGTTGTTTGTTTTCATGGGTAGAATCATCTCCTAGCGGGTTGTGCAGGACCCAAAATACACCTAGTATAAATTGAACGTAATTAATTTAATTATTGAGAGACCGTGGTTTGAGCTCTGTTTATATAATTAATATATAATGGGTTAATTTGTCTGTTTGCTTTGTAATAAAGGAAGGGCTCTGTAATTCTGAAATTTTGCTGTCATTCAGCATCTTAATAATGCCAGGTTTTCTATCTAAGCGCCTTACTAATAAACGCTGCATAAAGTTATGACAGGTTTATACGTCAAAAAATGTATGGTTACACAGGCTTTATTCATTGCATAACTTTACACAGTGATTATTAGTAAGGGCATAAGTGTCTAATTAGATTAAGTTACTGAAATTAACCATCTCCAGAATAATTAATAGGTTAAATATACATATTTATTTCTAGCTTTTGTCCGCGACTTCGTCCGCGGATTAATAGCTCCTGTTCCCGGGGGATTTCCGGGATGAAAACTATCCTATGTCCTTTCTCGGGTCCGAGACTATATCTGTACCAAATTTCATTCAAATCGGTTCAGTGGTTTAGGCGTGAAGAAGAGACAGACAGACAGAGTGACTTCCGCATTTATAATATTAAGTTTGGATTGAAATACCATTAGCCACATATTAGTAAGCTTCAAATACATTTTAACATTTTGCGTTGTTTTTTTAGTTTTGCGTTTTTAACGTAGGTATAATATAATCATACGTACTCATACATAATCAATCTCTAAGTTTCCCAGCATTTTACTTTATAAACTTAAATAAACACAACCTAACGTAGATATAAACATAAATTAACATAATTATGTAACTTTATTTGCTCATTATCTCATATTACCATCCGAACAAACCACTAGAGCAGTGTTACAAGCGCAAAAAATCGCGTCAGTTTTAATTAAAAATGTTGCCAGAGCATTTAAAACCGCGCGGTTAGATAACTCGGTGATCACTGACAGATGAACTCCTGTTTATATTACCATTTCGTTCTGATCTGACCGCTGCGTTGAAAGATCCTATCTAACACTTAGTTTGATTGCTTTTTCGGAGTTTATGGTTCGAACTGGCAACTTTAATCTTGTTACTTTTGTATAGAGTGGATTAGATGTTTGTCTTGTTAATTCTTGTACTATTCTCGTGAGGGCTTCCGTGTTCGTACGGTGTTTGAATAACAATCAGTATTAAGCGCGTATTTGTAACTATTCCCACTCATTGGTCTGGGGATCTGTAGTAATATTATAAGTGTTCTCTTTGTTTGTTTGTTAAGTTACACACCTAAGGGCCGATTTTTCAATCGCCAGATAACTTTTATCTGAAGAGTATGTTTGACGTTTTGACTGTTCACGCATCAAACGTCCATTCATTTCTGCACTACCCTGAGATCCTGAACAGACAGCTTTTGTATAGAAAATATGTCAAACTGTCATATTTATTCCTCAGATAGAAGTTAACTGATGATTGAAAAATCTGCCCTAAACCGTTGAGCCAATTTTGATATATTGTGGTTTGTAGATACCTTAGACCTTCGAGAAAGGCGTAGGCTACTTACAACTTATAACCGACAATAAAGCGGGCAGACTTACGGGTAAAAGTTAGTCAAAATAACATCAAAAAGGAAAGTTTGTTATTTTGTTTATACGGGGGTAATCTGCAGAACGAATGATCCAATTTAACAGTTTTCACTGATAGAAAGCGACATGATTCTTAAGTGCTATAAGCTATAAAATTACGGACGGAGTCGTGGGCAGAAGCTAGCAGTGTAATAAATCTAGTGTAGCTGTCTTTGCTCTCTGCGTTTGGGCTGACAAATTGGATGGTTATTGCGCCGTCTGGCGGTTGTCGGAGCATCGTTTGTGAGCAAAACAACGTGTTTATAATCTGTATAGTTCTTACACATCATAAATAAAATTGTTTTAAACTGAATACTGTTTATTTTGTTATATTTTGGCGAGAAAATGAAAAGCAAATAAGTAATGCCTTATACATCTCTGAGTTCTAGGATCGCGTTGGGTCTTTTGAGTGTACAAGGAGCAGAAGCCAACTCTCAGAGGCTAAAACTCTTAAGGTCATAGCTCATTGAGCCACCCAGCACCCACTCCGCACCGACTCGCCTTATAACCGAGGCGATCCGGTGACGCTACGGAGTTGATATAGTGAGCGCATGCCCATACAAGTCCATATAATGGTGGCTCTAATGAGCTGTGACCTTTAAGCTAAACTTTAATTTATGTTTCAACTAAATATAGGGTAACTGGTAATCAGTGTTCGATACTTAAACACGTGATTGTGCACATGACCAACAACTTTTACTCCGAAAACAAACGCGAAATCGCGAAAAAAATCAGCGGTTTAGTAAATTTATGTTTGCCTAATGTACTGAACAGCTTGCCGGGGTTGCGGAATGTTTATAATAGTTACCGTGACCCTGGAACATAAAGGGCAATCGAAGGAACATGAGTGGGTTTTAGTCAGTAAAAGTCTGACACGCCCCCGCCGCACCCAGGACGGGAGCAGTCATTTGATGATTTCCCACTCACCAAAAATAAAATATAATAATGTACTTAACAGCTGATATTTTTTCGCGATTTCGGCTTTGCTCCCATAACAAAAATTGTTTGTTATCATGAGCACAAACACGTGTTTAAGTACTTATCGTACACTAATAACCAGTCACCCTATACATATGTTAGTCTGTGGATTTGAGTAGTTGAGATACTTAGATAACTTGGTAGTCTATGGCCTCTGTCTGACCGATAAAATGGCAGGAGATGACTTGCAATCTCAGTAAATGGGACAGTAGTGACATAGAGACCAGTGTCTGGTATACTTCCTTTCCCCGAGCATATTTGTTTTTGCAAATCTCTCAAATCTATACTAATATTATAAAGAGGTAGAATTTGTAAGTTTGTAGGTTTGTAAGTTTGTATGTAGGGGGTAATCTCTGGAACTACTGGTCGGCGGGGTTATTACCTATGAAACAGCAATGAGCAATATTTGCGCAGTGATCGCGCGATCACCGCGCGATCGTCAAAAAAAAACGTATTATGTATGAACCGATTGCTAATCGCTCGCTGATTGTTCTAATGCACTTATTGCTACGATGACGATAAAGTAGCAACCGCTGGAACTAATTAAATATCACCTTTAATAAAAAAAACTTAACTTTGCTCTTAAAAACCATACTATATACGAAACCACCAAACGAAAAATGCATATTTTAGTTAACTGATTGCTCCACAGAGGCAGCACTATCGCTAGTTTGCTATTTGACGTGACGTATTTTGAATTTGACGTTTGAGCAGCAAATTTTGCTAAATTATCGCGATCGCTCGGCTATTGCAAGATACGTAATCCCAGTGCCGATTTGAAAAATTCTTTCAGTGTTAGATAGCTCATTGCCCACGGATATGTCTCCTCAGTTCTGCGGTATGGAGTGGTCGTATGGGGAAACTCCGTAGACATAATGAGAGCATTTAGAGCCCAAAAAAAATGCATAAGGGCGATAACTGGGGCGGAATACACGGAAAGCTGTAAACCTTTGTTTATAAAACACAAAATACTACCACTGCCGTGCCTATATATTCAGGAAATCTGTATATTCGTCTACAAAAATCCGTCACTTTTCCAAAAAAATACAGAGGTCGTCCACAGAAGCACTAGATTCCCACACAAATTATGGCTCCCAAGACAACGCACTGCGATGCACAGCAAAAATTCATACTGTATGGCTATAAGAATTTATAATAAGCTGCCTAACTGCCTGAAGAGCCTTGACTTTAACAAATTTAAAAGAAAATTGTTTGAATTCCTAATAAACAAATGTTATTATTCAACGAAAGAATTCCTAGATGACAGAAATATGTAAAATAAAATAAAATGTATATGCATAATTAGTTACTTTTAAGATTAAAAATTTGTACACCAGAAATGGTAGAATATAAGAAACTTATTATATAATGTTAACATCTATTGTACTATATTCTTACAAATAAATCATTCTTTCTTTCTTTCTTTCTTTTCTTTTCTTTCATTTATTGAGGAATGCTATAGGCTATACACCATCACGCTACGACCCACGGGAGCGGAGCAGTAACGAAAAATGCGGGTGAAACTGCAGGGGACAGCTAGTCAGCCAATAAAGGGAAGGTGGGAACATTGTTCATAAAAAAATTACCTCCTATAAACAAAATAACAAACCACCACCTCTTTATTATACTTGAATAGTGAAAGCTACAAAAACATAATATAAAATGTCAAGCAATTATTTAAGCACAAAAGTAAAACAAAGGAACAAAGTACCCACTCAAATTATGAATGCAGCATATTTCGTATCTTCGTAACTTTTAACAAAGCATGTTACTAAGAAAACACAAACCCAATTTTCTCAGACAAATTGCAGCGCGCATGACGCACAAAGCAAATGGAGCAAGTTGTTTACATAACTTCAATTAATCATTATCATTAACAGAGTGCTCGTAAGACGTTACCACATATTTTACACAAACATATTAACGTGCTGAAACAATTTCGTCGCCACCTTTCACTCAACGGGGAAATAACAAATCGTCTAAGTAGCAGACGCTAGACGCCATTACAGTTTTTTCCCGCCTTTCTTTATCTTTTTTTGTGATGTTCTGATTTATTGCGTCTACAGCCAAAGTTCGCCACAGATGTACGAAAATTCTGAAGATTATTCGCTAAATTATAATTTCCTTTTGCCAGGTGTTTCTATGCTCCATTAGTTTAATATCGCAGTGTTACCGCGATATTGTTTTTTTTTCTTGCTAAGGAAACCCATCCAACCTTTTTCACTGAAAAGAAAATTCTCGAACTTGTTACATAATCGGTATCTCGTGCTCATATTTTTTTATGTTCGAACTCATTTCAAACAAAGTGTTAAATCCTACTTCAGTCCGTAACAGTGAAAGTGCTGTTAAAATTCGTCGGGTAATTATTACGTGGTGAGCACACTGAACATAGTAATAATATACGTATGTAATAATATACGTACATAATAATAATATATGTACATAATAATCAAAATGCAAATTCAGAAAAAGTAAATTACTACTACTGAAATAGAAAGTTAAAAATGTGTGCTGTTACAATATGTTCTGCATTTTAATCTTCTAATTCTTACCAATGATTTATTTAGGTAAAGTTTTATTAGGTCATATAATTATGAATGTTCGTGCTATTTACTAGTCAAAGTCAAAGTCAAATCATTTATTTCCATTAGACCCAAAAAAGGCACTTTGAAACGTCATACTTATAAAACAAAAAGTGAATCTACCGCCCATTCGGAAATGTTGTTACGTATTGGAGAAGAATGGTAGTTCCGGTATCAATCTGTTACATGGTCTTGATATAAAGTTATAAATACTAATTTTTTTTTTTCAATATTTAAAGACGCTTTCAACTACTTGAATAGGGAATAAAGATAGTTTTGAATAAAGAAGAATGGACAGGACATATTAACATACTTACTCTTTCAAAAAATAGAAACAATATATTTTATAATTTTACGTATAGATATATAGTTAGAAAAGTGTGAAAACTACACAAAACATAGAGACCAAACATCTACTGTCTTTATTTTGTTTCACATCAACAGAAAGTTCATAACAAGTAATGGCAACACTACCAATACCTCGTAACGATATCGCTACATTTGCAAAGAGATCGAAGGAAAATACCATAAAAAAATACAAAGCAGACAGAATTTACACCCCAATTCTAATAAAAACATACGTGTAACCGAACATCAATCTCAGAAGACAATCACAGGCGACGTAACAGCTACTATAAAATTATATTAGCAACATTGTGACTAGACGCGCCCGTAAAATTTTGTGATGGCAACCCAGAACCAGTGTTGTGAAAAATTGATAGAGCGAGCGCTAGTCGATCGATTGTAATGCTATTTTAGTCGAGCACGACAATCGAGTTATGTTGAAATTGTGGATATCTAGTGAATGGAGATCACGGCTGGCTCCCACTTGCTCCTGTTGACAGAAGTTTAAAACTTTTGTAATAACGGCTTTCATAACTTTTTATTGTTTGTGGATCACGGCCCAGTTAAGTCTCTCATCCTTGAAGTGGCCCACATGGCCAACGAACTTCAATTCAAAATTTGTACATTGTAAAGATTTCTGTGAATTAAAAGTACGCATGAAGTCTCCAACCTACCTCGCGCAATTATGATGAACAATCCTGATGCCTTCTTTATTTTATACGATGCCTAGATGTCACGTAGTGGGACAGTAATAATACATATTTTTTGTAACACCATTCTCTCAACTTGATAACTAACTTCCTTCCGTACTGGCCGTAAACTTTATTTCTTCCCATTTAATATGCCTTCCTCACACACCTAAACAAAATACATCCATGTGCATGCATTACACGTCCTGCTTACCCCATAACACAAAAAACCCATAAACTCACAGCAATTAAACCCCACGGAAACGTCCCAGCAAACACGAGTCACGACAAAATCTCCGCTTCACACGAAACTTCAAAAATAAACAGTCTGTATTCAAATAATGAACATGCATAAAAACTCCTTATTACCGCCGTCACTTCCTGCCTAAGAATCATGGGGTAACCCCTCTATTTCTCAACCTTCACATCCAATAACGAACCATGTAGGAACGGGATAAGGTGTAAAGTCGTGTGGAGTCATTAATCACGCCTGTTAGTCTCACCACGTTTAGTTCGTTCCTTGAAATACTCCACTAAGAAAAATGCTGAAGGTTTTGTCGGTAGCTTAGCGATATCTTATCGTACGTCAATCTTGTTTCTTGGTAGTTAGCACAGCGCGTTCATTCATGAGTTAGGAAGCAAGGAGTTTTGAGTCTGAAGTTTTTTAGCGTTCTTTAACTAAATCAAGGAGTTCTTTATAAGAGACTAACTGTCCCCGCGATTCGTATGGAAGTTAGTATGGAACGATGGTTTAGTAAGATTATTTTATACTTGACCTTTCAACGACCAAGCGACAGCTGACTGTCGAGCTGCTATTGCATTTTTATTGTGTCTCGAATCACGTGTTTTCAAAGGTTTAACTAAAAACCCTGCCAGTTTAATCCGTGGCGTGCTTCTCATATAAGCCGATAATCTTGATTATTGCTAAGAAAAGACAGACTGATAGGCAAACAATACACAAATAAGAAAAATATAACATTGAAGCGCCAAAAGCCATGCTGATTTATTTTTATTCTTTTAAAGCTTCTCAGACTTGCCCTTACTTTTAGCATTGGGCAATCTTTTTCTCAGAAACGTAACTCAAAGACATCCTATGCTTTGCTTGACCCAGAATCACTCAAACATTCTACTTCCATGTTTAAACGCTCGAAATTTGAATTGAGGACGCTTATTTACAGCCAGCCTTTGAAGTTTTAAGGTCTAAAGCAGGAAAATGTTAAAAAGTTTTTATTATTGTTCGTAATTGTATTAATTTTGAGTTGAACAAGGTTTAAGAAGGGTAATTACTTCCATCTCGTTGGTTGTTCGTTGTATGGACAGGTATAAGAACGCTTTCATGTTAAAATGTGTCAGAAAGTCTGACAATTAGTCGAACTGAGGGATGTCATATTACCCAGTGACTGTAAAATAAGGGAAACAAGTTATTGTAAAACATGAAGTTTTTAATAGACTGTTCGTGGAGTTTCTTGCTTGTCGTTCTCCATAGAGATCTAACTTCATTTTGGAAGAAGCAACTAACGTCAGCGTCACATTTTTAACTGACCGACTCTTTGGCAATTCATAAGTGCCTGTAAATAGTCTAAGTGAAATAAATACCATTGGTTGTGAATTCTAATAAGACAGTTGCTCCATGTAAATAAAACGTTGGTATTCAGTTGGATAGACTGTAGGTTAATCCTAGCACATCTTTTGTTTTGTCGCCGCGTCACCCTAAGGTAGACTGGTAGAACATTCCTAAATCTATAAGTTCTTCTTTTTGATGTGAAACATCTATAGCCGCACGTAAAACAAATTTCTGGCGTGGCGATGCATGCCGTGGCGTCGATCGCCACGCTTTTGTATTGTTTCTTTTCAATCATATTACTTTTTTTTATATGCGCCTTGGCCTCACGTTTTGTGGTTTTCGGGGGCACTGATGCCGAAAATGAGGTCCATTTCAGAATCCAAGATGGTGGCTAACATTTTTCAAAATGTTGGTCATGGGTATCGTTTCCGTGGTTTCGATGTGTGGATGTCGATGTTTCACATCTGCCAGGCGTCCCGTGACGGCTCACTTTTTTTTCTGAGGCTGGCTCACACAAATTCTACCTTAAATTTCTATACTTATAGTCGTACTATTCTGTAAAAACATCCTCCAAAAGAATTCAGGTAAAGTGAGCTGTCAGAAGTAGATTTAAGTACATAATATAGTGATATAATGCGAGGATATGTAATATATCTTGCGAAATGGTGTGGTGTTGTGCTCGGAACACTCTGCCGCAGTTCTCGGGTTTCCATTTCTTATTGGTGTCTGAATGAATCAATCTTTAGCTGAGCTTGAAACAAAATCCTTGTTTCTCGTTTGTTACATTTTATACACACTTCTGTTTTTGACACAAAATCACAAATACTTAGAGCGGTTGACATCACTAATTTATTAATTGACATTATGAATGAGCCATCAAAACGCCAACTACCCCATCGAATTTGACCGGTAATTACAAACTGTGACGTCACTTTTTTGCCAAATTAATGACTTGTCGAAGCAAGTATAATCTAACTTTACAGTTAAGTAATTCGAAATTAAGGGTACGTATTTTATTTTGTGAAATAATATGGCATTTAGGAACCCTATTACTAGGCGTCCGTTCGCAGTTGTTTAAACAATTTCAGTTCTGGAAAATTACTTATGAATGAATTTACCTATTCAATTACCAAAACACGCGTGACTCAAAACACTTAAGTTTAACATTAACATAAAAAGTTTGATAATCTTATGGTAACCAACACATAATAATTAATTATAAGCACAAGTTATTCAACGCGTCATAATAAGCATAAATAACAAATAAATCTGCTCGAAACAACTGGGTCACGTCTGCACGCGACCAATATTTTTGTGCGACTGACGACTGGCAGGCCACAGAATACAAAATGTACCCTCCATTTTGAATAAACAGAATAATCCCGACTCACTTCGTATACAGAATATATGATAAATGCCATTTCTATAGAGGAAAACATGATCGATGCCTTTTCTATAGTGTAGTCGGGATGAAGGGAAAATATGTTATCCGTGCACAAAAACATTATATTAAGGTCCTGGTGGGAAAACTTGAATACACGTTCATTTGTTTAGGTACGAAAATTGGAATTCATCCATCAATCAATGGTAAAGTAATCCAATTTTTGTTTATAGAATAACTATACTTTTGTTTTGTTTACTTTTTTACTGCGTGAATGCTATGGCCGCTATACACATAGGTAACATAAACGATACTGATATGAAGTAACAAAAAGACACATAGTTTCTTTGGCTTTTTTGCTCTATCCCTAAATTCTATAATCCATACTAATATTATAAATGCGAAAGTAACTCTTTCTGTCTTTTGTCTGTCTGTCTGTGTCTCTTCTTCACGACTAAACCACTGTACCGATTAGTATGAAATATGGTACAGATATAGTCTAGGACCCGAGAAAGGACATAGGATACTCTTCAAGTAGGTATGATGGTTCATTTACTGTTCGTGCTGTGCGTCTCTGGAATGCACTCCCACACTCATTGCGGGATAGTATTTCCTTAGAAGTGTTTAAGAAAGGAATAAGAGAACATTTCCTGTCTATTGATTGATATGTATATGTATTAATTTATTGTATTTATTTATGTATATATTGTAGTTTTTTATGATTTAAGAAAGAAAATGTATTGTCTTGCACATGAGTATATCCTCCATTGCAAAATTTCTCTACCAAATTATGGTTTGCTGGAAGAAAACTCATTTATGGGTTAAGCTCGCCTTTGTACATGACTATTTTATTTGCTACCATTATGTATTTTATTTTTCTTGTTCGTGTGCAATAAAGAATATGAATATGAATAGGATAGTTTTCATCCCGGAAATCCCCCGGGAACGGAAACAATTATTCCACGCAGACGAAGTCGCGGGTAAAAGCTAGTATTATATAATTTTCGGTGCGTGACACGAAACTTTAGATGTTAAATGTGTGAGTCCGACTTACACTTGGCTGGATTTAATTGAGGTTAAATACCGACGACTTGTCGAACCAAAACCAACCCAACCACGATACACAAACTTCCACAATCTTTCGCATGAAAACACTTAAGAAAAGGCCAAACGCAGAAGGCGTTCCTACAAAACCAACAAGAAAATAATGAACTTTATCAAGCGTAGGTGGTAACCAGTTATGAGGGCTACAGACCACTCAGGAAATAGGGGGTCAAACCCACTCACAAAGTTAAAGTAAGCTCAAATGGAACCACATGCCCACTGATTACCATAAAAAAGAAAAAAGGATATAGATTTATAAATATTTTAATATTTTGTATGCGAAAAAAACGCGTACGGGATATGAGATAACGTGGAAATATTGGTATTCCTCTCGCAAACGACGCGTAAAATTTTTAGAATACATTATGACTTTTTCCTCCTCTTAGTACCTACCTATTTTGAATAGGTTTAGGACCTTCCTACACGAAACTTTTTACAGGTACTTTTTCCTCTGAACCACCCGCATCCTTTCAAACGACAATAACTGAATATAATCATACTGAATTATTATTGCAAACGATTAGGGAAAATGTGGAGGGAAATATTATATTTTACGTCTAAGTACTGCAATTGAAACATTCGTGCCTTTGCGTAACACAAAATGGTTGTCCCGAATTTAAAGAGACAATTTCGAATTTAGAACTTAAACATTTCCGCGCGAAAATCACACAATTCAAATACCGCAAACAATAAAATTGTTATTTAAGATCACACATGTACAAAATTATGCAATTTTTAAACAATACTTTTATTGCGAAATGCTTGTGTAGGTGCCATGACAGTTTTTTGACAAAGAATGGTCTATGCCTTTACCATGGCGTTAAAGAATTTATAACAGAGTTTGTTCCCACTTAATTTACGTCAACTGACCCGTAACGGTTGCGTTCTATCGTTTTATTTTTCCGCCATTGTTTATGTTTCGTAATGACGCCGTAATATTATGGCACCGCGGGCACACTTTCTTTTATAGCCACGAATATAGCTTTGTACTTTCAATGACTTGCTTTCTTTGGTTTTATAAGTGTTTGATAAGAATAGCATTCATTTCAGGTTAAAGAAACAAGTGTCTGTAGGATTGTGAAGTGTAAATAAAGAAATTGTTTAAAAAGAGAACCTCTTCAAATATCACAGAGAATATAACAAAAGAAATCATAGCTGTGTTGTCGTCACAATAAAGAAAAAACTTAAATCTAGACGGCCACTATCTAAAAACGCTACATGAATAATATTTTTAGTTAAAACCTCCCTTAGTCGGAGCTAACCTCATTTAGTAGTTAAAGGAAAAACGGACTTTTAATCTTTGAGCACTTTTTCCTTTGGCTGCGATATTCAAAGGGAAAAGCGAGGGAAATGAATGCAAGAATATTGGAAGCGGTCGTGCGTGCCTCGTAGCCATGTCGTGTCGTGTCGTGTCGTGTAGATAGCAACTGATTGATCACTCGGCGCACTTCAGGTCCGCCCGAGTGAAACACCCAATTGATCACTGAACCTACCAACAAAAAATGGCGGATTTTGTACTAAATTGAAAGCTTTGAAAATGCTCGAAATTCCTGGATTAATGAAATGTTGTTTAGGATTGATTTTTGTAGAATATTTTTTGGTTGTTCTTTATTTAAACGAAAAAGTACGTGTACACATAATAGGTATAATGGTTAACTAAAAGAAGTATTGAATACGTTATTGATTTTATTATTTCTCGTAACGTGTATAAAATAAAAGTAATATTGTTCCCGTAAGGCATTCACGTTTTAGTCGAAAAAAAGACTACCCTTATCTAAATACCAAGATAAGGATTTGGCAAGTATAAAATAGCTACGTACTTTAAGCTTCTATCTCAAAGCCACAAAAGAAAAGGAATCGAAACAAAACTAAGTGTTAATGCTGAAACCCCATTTATAGTATCTTTGTAAAGATTCCAGTACTAATCTTTCTTTCAAGGGATCTTCGTACCCGCTAAAGCTCTTATCTCTGTGATAAGTACGACTACTCCCAGTGGTCATTAGTACAAGAATTAACTTTAAACTAGTCTTAGATCCTTGATGTTTCTCTGGCTTGTAGATGTTTCACCGCTGGGTTTCGCCCACTCCGGTTGAGGAAAGATTTCATTATCATTATTATTGTCGAGGGATGTTTCGGACAATACTTTTTTAAAGGTAATTTGAGAAAACTTAGAAGAGTTTTAGAATTAAAAATCCCACCCTTACTCCCGTACAAAATAAAGGTAAATTAGTTATAGATAAAATAGCTTAGCTTTAAAAAAGTATAGTCCGAAACACCCCTAAAAAATATTTATTTATTTATTTATTTCGGGAAAACAAACAGTTACACACATTTGTTAACATATAAGCATGATAGGACATAAAGTATTTATATATGTGTAGCTCACAACGTTATCCACGTACCTATTATACAATATAAAGTTTTTACGAACTATATGCATACGAGTAAAACTAAGGACACAAATAAAGGAAGTTAAAGGGAGATAATATGTATTATAAAATTAATGCTAAATTAGGTTACATAATTATTTGACTTCTATCTATATTAATCTATGCTATCGGAGTCATTAATTAATTGGGTTAAGGAACTTCTAAAACGATTGGCAGACAATGAGAACAAATCCAAATCAGCAAATATTCTATTAAAATTATCTGCTATACAGCGAAGAGGCGCGCGCTCACCCGCGTTAGTGCGGCGGCATGAAGATACCGCGAAAAGTGGACGTGCGCGCACTCCCCGTCCCATAACAGTCCTTGGAACAATGTAACTTAATTTATTAACAAGGTCCATGCAATCATATCTGTTATTACACAAGTCATAGAGAAACATCGTTTCCAGGAATAAGCGTCTAGTTTTTAAGCTTAACAGCTGGGTATCTTTACGTGAATTGGGGATATTGAGATCTCAGATTATAAAACAGTAGGCAGATAGACAGCGCGGAACATTACGAGTGCGGCGAACGTCGAGACATGTGTGCGTGACTGCCACGTGACTGCGCTGTAAGAACACGTCGTCTCTGTGTGCGTTCCGGTTGCCAGGATGATGAAAAATTACCCGTAATATTTCATTCTTATCTGTTTATATTAATTAAAATCAATTTATGAATTTACTAAAAGTATGTAGGTACGCGCGTAGTATAAGAACTGCTACGCTTAATTAAGTGAATCTACTTTGTTGTGTTTGTAATTGTCAGGACAATGTTGGTATGACAACATTGATTAAAAAAAATGCACCCAGGCTAAGCTGGAAGCGGGCAGATAGTACAAAATAATAATTGGACAACTTAGGGATATAAATAATAAAGTGCTTAGGTATAGTTGTTGTTAGTGTATAACAATTTTATAAAGCTAAAAAGTTTGTTTGTTTGCAACTTTAACGCGCTAATTTATTCTCTTATTCACAAACTACTAAATTTAACTTAAATGCATCTGTCAGGTCTCTTTCCATTTCTTAAAGAAAAGGACAGAATATAAAATATTAGGTGTCACCTTTTTCTGTTCACTGTTTTTTACTATACTTATTTACTTTATGTTGGCGAATCGACTGGTGTACATAATTTTAGTTAGAGACAAAACATTCACTACTTTTATTAACGAAGACTTTTGACACATACAAGATAAGTACACACACATGATACAAACATACCAACCAAAAAGAAAAAAAACACTCGAAATAAATATCCTGTGTCCAATACATATTTCCCAACTTAGGGGTAAATTTTTTCACAATAAAATAGCATCACCGATAGATGTCTGTTGAGGTTTTGTGTTCCAAATAAAATAACATCCAAAAAGGCAAAAATAACCATATTAATCCATAAAAAGGTACTCCATCTTCTTTCTTTTGATTTAGGGAACAATTTTTGCAATGTTTAAAAACAAAAGACAGCATCATTCTCGAAAATATGAATATTTTCTGTGACATGTTTATGGCGCGACGCTTCGCGCCGTACTGACTCGAGATTGTATTCGCTTTTGGTTTTGTATTTGCTTTGTTGACCTCACTCGTGGTGTTCCGCGCTATCTATCTGCCTTCTGTTTACTAATCTGAGATTGAGATAGTCTCGGCAGCGGTAGTGCAGGGCTTTCTTTATAACATCTATTGCTAAACGGCTAAGCTCAGCAGCTTATGCTGTTAGGAAGATACGACAGTTAACAGATGTCGAAACTGCTCGATTAGTTTATTTTAGCTACTTTCACAGTATTATGTCGTATGGTATTCTACTGTGGGGTAGGGCTGCTGACATTGAGTCTATTTTTATATTGCAAAAGAGAGCTATCAGAGCCATTTACGAGTTACTTACGTCGCCGCGAATCTCTTAGGGAACTGTTTAAAAGGATTAATATTTTGACGGTTCCTTGCCAATTTATTTATGAAAATATTATGTATGTAAGAAAAAACCAACACATTTTTAGTAAAGTAGGGGATAGACATAATTTAAATACTAGAAACAAAGATAAAATAGCTGAACCTTATTTTAGGCTGTCTAAAGTAAAAACTTCTTTCATGGGGTACTGTGTTAAATGTTATAACAAAATTCCATGTGAAATATTAAAGCTTAATGAAAGGAAATTTAAAACATATATCAAAAAGACACTATGTCAACAAGCATATTATAAATTAGAAGATTATATTCAAGATAAAAATGCTTGGAAGCTTGATGGTCCTGCCCCATAAGACAATTTGCAGTGTAAACAAATCAAACTGGTTACTAAATTAAATTATTATTCATAAAACATAATGTTGAGCATACATTTTTTTTTATTTTTTTTTTTGTTGTTCTAATTATCAATAGGTATATAAATATACATTTTATTTTCTTATTTTGTTGTTGATTGCACTGGCTCGCACACTAATTCTGTACTTTGTTGAAAGTGGTCGTCTACCATCTCAAATTTTGTAATTTGTCTACACTATGTACCTCGTAAACGTGACATAGCTTTCATTTCTAAACTTAGACCTAATATTTTTTTGTTACATAATTATATTTTAACGTACCTACTTTTTTGGCAGATTTGACATTATATTCACAGTAGTTTACATATTGTATTAATGTATTTTAACGTAAATTTTTGACAGCTTTGACATTGTATTCATACTTAATTTACACATTGTAATCATGTATACTAAATATTGTAACACATATATTTTTAAAAGAGTACGTATGGAGTTTCTTGCCCGTTCTTCTCCATATAAAACTACCTTTTGGAATGGGCGACTAGAATCAAAATTTTTTTTTAATGTAATGACGTTCCAAAGTGCCTCCATGGTCTAATGGAAATAAACGTTTTGACTTTGACTTGACTTTTTGACTTTGACTTTTCAAAAATCTACGTTGAACTTTTTCTATATATTATCTATGTACTTTTGATAAAAGGGGTTCCAAATTAATACAGCGTATTCGAGGTGTGATCTAATTAACGATTTGTATAAGTGAATGTACGTTAAATATTGATAACTATGAAATTTTTGTTTCGACCGGAGCGGTCGGATCTCAGCGGCCGAAAAACCTAATAGGTAGGTAGGCTTTTGGTGTTTCTCTATGTAAGTAGGTACCGTAAAATTTGGTCCTCAAGATTTTTAAACATTTCAACAAAATTCTTGGCATATAATTGCTCTTGTTCAACTATTTTTTCTTTTTCTTGTACAACTTCGAAACCAAAGCTTTTCAATATTGTGTTCCTTTAAAGCTAGAATTTTGTTTCGAAGGACCAACTTTCGCAAATGTTCAAGAAATTGCAGGAGTTTTTTATTAGCGCCTGGCAGACGTGAAAGGTTAATGGCTAACGCAAAGTGTGTAGTAATAACGAATAATCGTTTTTAATAATATTCGGTAAAACCAGTAGTCTTACTAAAAACGTAATTCAATATCTGAAAAAGAGCTCAACATTGAAACAAGTGCCCATTTTTTTAGACGGCAATTATTGTTCTATCTCTCTTCAAAGTTTCAGCCAGGCTGAAAGGAAAATTAGGCCACAAATAAAAAAAAACAAATGTTGAAAACCACAATATTTTAATAGCCATTGCCTTATCATAACAAAAGTCAGCCATTTTGTAACTCAAATAGGAGCCATTAATTATAAACCTTTTGTATTCCAAGTAAATATTGATAATAATAACTTTTGAAATTGTTTTAATGCCATAATTACGCCATTATCTTTTTCAAAAAGCTGCTTTCATTATCTTTTTTCAATTTTTCAGCACTTTACGAAAGAAAATAAAAATAACTTTTTACTTTCTTTGCTTCTCAAAAAGTTCTATTAACAAAATTAACTTAATTTCGCTTAAAAATACAAAGTACTAATAAGCACTTAAGTACTTAAGCGGCCAGAGTTTAGTTTCGCTAATTAAGAACCAAAATATAAGCTTGGGCGTTAAGCAAAGAGTTTTAATAACTTCGGTGTGGCTTGGTAAATAACTATAGAACTCAAAGCAAAGTAGTATTAAATAGAAGTGTATAATTCCACTGAGGTTTACTGTGGAATTATATATTTACTTTTATTTTAATAAAAGTTGCTTTTTTCTTAACTGAAATAAATTAATACCACACTTTTCAATCAACAATTAAGTGTAAAATAAAAGTGAGCCGTCACGGGACGCTTGGCAGATGTGAAGCATCGACATTACATCATCGCCACACAGTACACAAGACTGTGACTGTATATATACACCATCATATAGCGTGGCGACGCGTCGCCACGCCAGAAATTTGTTTTACGTGCGGCTATAGATGTTTCACATCAAAAATTACCTATCTTAGTTCAATTTTACGTTAAACATTTATGAAGTAACATTAGTGTGTAAAGCATAAGTAGAAATTTTATATTTTTTAAATTTTCTTGTGTAAAACCTATTTAGTGTGAGACAGACTTGACAGAAGGGTTCCGGACTTATTTGTTGTTTATAGCGGCGATAGATACACACCTGTGAATATTTTAACACTCACGTTTCGGCTTACGAGGTAAGGTACAGTCCGCTGACAGACTGACAGACAGCAGACGCTTAGTAATATACATACTCCTGTTAAAACCCTTTTAGTTTGGGACTCTAAGGGCAAGATAAATAGACGTTACTAAGCACTGACTTTGGTTTAGCACTATACCTGTCACTGTTACACAATTGACAAACGTCAAATGTACGATAGAGACGGAACGCAGCTACGCCAAAGTAAGTACTTAGCACGTACTTGGACAAGGCACTATGACTGTCACTGTTGCCTGCCGGGGTTGCGGAATGTTATGTTTATAACAGTTACCGTGACCCTGGAACATAAAGGGCAATCGAAGGAACATGAGTGGGTTTTAGTCAGTAAGAGTCTGACACGCCCTCCCGCCGCACCCAGGACGGGAGCAGTCATTGGATGATTTCCAGCTCACCAAAAAAAAAAAAATGACTGTCACTGTTACACAACTGTTAAACTTCAAGTGCACGATAGAGACGGTATGTTCCGTCAAGCTAGTTGGTGAGCGTCCGCTAAGCCAACTAAGTAACGACTATTTATCTCGCTACAGGAAATAGTACAGTAGCAGTAATTTTACGACAAAATGGTGCTGATTCTCTTATTCACAAACTTAAGTTAAATGCATCTTTCTATTTCTTAAAGAAAAGGACAGAAGATACATTTTAGTTTAATCCTGTCAAATTAGACAGCGCCTCAAGAAAATTTACGTATATTTAAACGCCATGTTTTTAAATCGCGGCTAAATTATCTATGAAGTGTCTAAATTTGACAGAACTTAACTAATATTCTATCTTCTGTCCTTTTTTTAATTGATGAATGGAAAGAGAAAGATGCACTTAACTTAAATTTACGTTAGTTTGTGAATAAGAGAATCTGCACGAATGTAGAACAATTTTACTTTCTACATGCTCTGAAAACTTACGTTTGTATCGGATAGCGTTAGTGTACGAAATAAATGGTGTTAAGTACACAATCTTACATAATTCAACGCGTGAGTTTTTCTGTCAACAACTTAGGTCAACCAAAGGTCGAATGAATCAAAGGTCACCTTGTAAAATTATTACACAATTCTTATTGGTTTATCGAGTTTAAATATGTTAATGTCAGAACATCACAAAAGTTGTAAAGTTAAACTGGCTGATAAAGCTTTGTGTAAGTTTAAGCAAAAGCAAAAAGGTTTCTTGCACCTCCTATTAAATTATATACTTTTTATTATTAAATTATAGTGGCCATAATACACACTCTCGAGATTTTTTAATAGCGATCAGTTAGGAGCCATCCATAAATTACGTCACTTGAATTCCATGATTTTGACTCCTACCTGTCCTTATCACAGATGATCACATTTGTGGGATCTCCCTACCCTAGTTTGACGTAATTTATGACCTTTCTTCTTCTTTATTATTTATTTACTTTATTACAATGAGATCTTAGTACACTCTTTGGGCAAATGTTCAGTACCGTAAAAGGACCAGATTTTTCAACCCTAAGCAACTATAACTCCAACCAGCCACCTGCGCGTACGCACACATCTGCGGCCACAAATACCCTGCGAGCTTAGTCAATCAGTTGAGTCACCCAGCCCGCGCCGAATACTAAACAGCTGATATATACTCCATATTTTATGTCGTACGCCGTCAACGGTACTGTTTTTGTCATAAATATTTACAGTTCGTGTCATATATTGTACTGCTGTTTACTATTCAGCACTTCAAAGCATTGGTAATGATATCTAAGCCTCTTTCATTTAAGATGCCTTTAAGTCTCTTTACGAGCTCAAAGAGGCGTCACAACAAGTTCTTAACATGCATTTAGTACCTATATCAGCAAAACACAAAATGTAATTCGTAGGTGCCATTAAATGAAATCAATAGTTAAGACAATGTTGTCGGAAAATGTTGTTACTCGGCGATTAATTTAACGATCCTTGGAGAAAAAATAACTGAATTATCAAAACAGTTCACGTCTTACAATGTCATAAAAAATTTCTGATTTTAATTGAGAAACCGACGTTCTTTAGTCGTTAAACTTTTAGACTAAATGTACTTTTGAAATATAAATAAATTTCAAAAGACATGCAAACTCAAACTCAAGCCTATTTTACTCAAATAAACCTTTTAAAGACACTTCTGAAGCGTTTGTTAATTATAAGCTAATTGCTCGATCCAAACAATAGATTTCTATGGAGCAGAATCAGCAAGAAACTGCACTCTAAATCACTAGTGATCACCCTTCGCTGGTCAGCAACACCGCGATTTAGGAGTATCTAATATCCCATGTCCCGTAACATAAGAGATTACGTCGATCACCATTTATGAAACTACGCAGGCTGATGTTTTAGGTAAACAGCGCGTGACGTAGGTAGCTTCCACGAGGCCGTTACGACACCCACGGAAAAGGGATAGTAGGGTCTATTCTTAGTATCTCATCATCAACGTTATATTAACCGCTGTGGGATATTATAGCTACTCTAACGGAACTGCCCGAGGCGCCGGCCGTGTTCGAAATTCATAATAGTTTCGGAGCAAGAGTAAATTTTTATCACTTCTCGTTTTTTCGTGATTAAATTAAACAACTTACGAAGTTCCGTAAGTTGTTTCAAAAAAAACCTATTTTAAATATAGTTTACTTTATTAGTTAATAAAGTAAACTATATTTAAAATAGGATTTTTAGCGTTTTGTATCTCTAGGGGAGAAAGAGTCTAATAAAACGAAGTGATGTTGTATCATGTTAATTAAAATAACATAATGTTATAATAGTTCCATAAAAATATACACTTGATTACTGAAAAGTTTGTAGTGGCAGACGGTTTATTAATATATCAATGTGGCAGGCTGACAGTCCGCCGCGAAGTCTGCAACGAGCGGTTCTACTTTATAATGGACATCCATTAGATCAATACACGAACAGTGTTTCAAACAAGTGTAGTTCAAACCTTCGGTACCCTTCGAGATAAAAATCTAACATCAAAAATATTACATTAAACACCGTTAAGGAAATCACAAAAGCTTCAGAGTTCAGTCCATAGGCACTTGATCCATTATTTTGCTCAAAATCTTCGCAGTTTTGTATTAGCCAAGTTTGGTGTATACTTGCCAAGTTGTTACTTTAACTTGGACGTATCCAAACATCCGATGAGGCAGCGGTTTTGAAAGCTTAGATAATTCGAGAAGATTAAGTAACCGTCTGCCTGACAGGAGTTCAGGACATCAATATTTTAATAGGGTGTTGGATGTGAAAAAAATTGAATATATTGAGAGTTTTCAGGAATCTACCTACGAAGTTTTTTGTTTATTTTCAAATCGAATCTATATAACTATTAACACGAAAGGTTTCTCCCAAAATTCTAAAAAGTAATGTGACCTACGAATCTAACGTACTGAAGCTAACCTATTAATTCGCTGGCTGGTTGAGCCATATTGAACCTTAATAATTTCAATTATCAAAACAGTTCTACTATTATAGTGTTTCAATCACAAGTAGATTGCTCTCCCGGGGCCAGGGGAATCTTAGAATCTTAGAATCGGGACGTAAGGGTGAGCTGGGACAAAACTTCAAAAGGGAATTTAATTCTGAAATATTTATACATAATTTGTTGCCAAAAATACTCTTAAATGTATTGAATTATAAATTACCGCATGGACAAGATTAATAAACAAAAGGTTTATATTTGAAAGACTGATGATTCCATTTCGACTCTGTTCGTACTTACATCCCATAGAAAATGGGGTGACCATTTTCCTTCAAACCATGTCCAAATCATATCATGGAAGGTACAAAAAATACACAAGACTGAAACCCAACATTCAACCCTGCATATCATCAAATAGACTTGCCACAAGAAACAACTCGACAAAATGTAAATCAGACACCACAGTTGAAAACTAAGCTTGAGCAAAAAACATGCAATAACACTCCCGGTACACCACATATGTCGACCGCGCGTCCCTTTGAAGATATATCAGAGAATATTTCCCTTTTTCAATCTGGCAAGGGAATAAAATCGGTATTGCCATCTGGGTATCACTCAATGTGAGGGAACTGAAGGATTGTGTTACTATGATTTTTCAAGCTGAATTCTGCTACTTATTGTGATTCTATTGAAAGTAGGTTCAACGCAAGTAGTCTCGTCGTATTTTGATCTGTAGGATGTTAAATTCAATGAAATTTGCCTCATTCGACTAGTCCTTTCTCATCTATGTTTTGAATAAGTACTATCGACTAAAGTTCCGCTTGCCCATCTCTAAGGCGACAATCGCATAGCACGGCTCTCGGCTCGATCGCGCGGAGCTTGAGTTTCGACCAATAGGAATCGTATTATGATAGTGTTTGTCTACACAACGACATACAATGAAGTTTAGAAGTAAACACTCACACTACTATGCACGTGCTTGTTAGCAGGGTTCATTCATTTGTTTTGTGGCGTGTTTGTAATTCTTACTCGGCCTGCGTAAACTCTTTTGCCCTTACTAATAATCACTGTGTAAAGTTATGTCATGAATAAAGCCTGTGTAACCATACATTTTTTGACATATAAACCTGTCATAACTTTATGCAGCGATTATTAGTAAGACGCTTTATGAATAATTGTTAACTATAAGTAATTACGTATTTATACATTCTGATTGTTTTTGGCAAAATGTTTTATTGATATTGCTTTATTTTAATATTTAGCTATATTCCTGGGATAAATGTTTTAAGACATTATAAACTTAATTTAAACTGTAATAAACTAACTGTATTCCGTGGTCTCCTCACCCGCATTATGTTGTTTTAGATTACAGCTTCGCTCCCATAGGTCTTAGGACCAGCACACACCGCTGAATGCGCAGCGGAGCGCATTTGTAGTCAATAATATAATATAAACCTTAACTACCTTGACATACGGTCAATATTCGAGCGCGCTCCGAGCACTGCGTGCAAATTTATTCTTTTATTGACCGTGTGTCAAGGTCGTGTGTTATCTTCAAATGCGCTCCGCTGCACCTTTAGCGGTGTGCGCTGGGACAAATCATGACGTCATATAGCCCATATGTTATTCTGGCTATTTTACAGTAAAGTTCATAAAAAATCGTTTCTAAGTTTTTGTGTGAAAGTGTAACAAAACAAACATAAAAAAAACATATTTAATATTAGTGGGATTACATCTAACGATCTATTCTATTAACTCTGATGTTATTTTCTTGCAAAATGTTATTTCGTTTATTTTACGTTTAACTCTGCATGCCATTTGGCTGCCGGAGTGGAGCCAATATTACAAACCTGAAGGGTTGTGTTTGCTTAGTTGAATGAGCCAATCTCAAACTACTGGTTCAAATAGAAAAAATATTTTTGTGATGGATAGTACAATTATTAAGAACTTACGTGTTTAACTTACGTGAGCGAAGCGGGGGACAGTTATTACAGCAGGTAACAGACAATTGTATGGGCATAATAAAAGAGTTACTATGTTTTATTATACAGATGTCGAACACGGGCGTGGGATGAAGATTTTTTACGGCATGTTTTTTTTTATTTGTCATTAAGTGTTAAACATTTTTGCTTTTTGTTTCAAAATCTCTACAGAATTAGATTTCTTTTAGGGTTATTAGGGCGTTAAATAAAATATAATATAATTTTAAAGATTGGCATTTGTAGAAAAACAACGAATTAACTTATAAAGCATTTATTTTTTTAAACACAATTTCCTAATAACAATAAAAATATGTTGCAATTAACATAAGATAATATTGTTAAGTAAATCATATATTTTGGTTTCTATTTATATATTACATTATATACCTTTTCAGTATTACTAACAACACATAGACACATAATAACATAAACTAAAAAATAACATAATAATAAGTGTTTCGTCTGGTAACATTATTATGACTAGAATGCATTCAAAAAAAATCAAGACAAGAAAACGTAAAATGCATGAATATACGAACGAATAAATACATTCGACAAGTAGAGACTATGTTACAATGCGGTCTCTGCTTATAGTATTTATGTTGTACTGATTTAACATGGCGTATTCAAAATCATTGACAATATTAATAATAACATGCTGATATTAATTTATTAACAAATTTTTACAGATTAGTAAAAACACAACACATAACATTTACCTGCACATAAATAGTTTCTTTTTTTAGGAATTACTTTTTATGTTAACACTCCTGAAAAATTATGGTTTACTGGAACATATAATACAGAATATAAGAGCAGGAACCTCTTCTGGTAAGTTAATTACAATAAAATGATTGTAAAAAACCACAGGGCTTAAAAGTGAACCTTTAAACCTCATTATTTACTGTGCAATGATTTATTATCGATTCAAAATAAACTTAATTACACTCCAAAATATGGTCATATTTTATGGCGTGGGGAAATAACAATTATATATATTTCAAACTGTGTAATGCAATTTAACCGGGTGGTTTGAACAGGCACTATTATATATTTTTGTGAAAGGGTAAAAAAAGTTACAATACAAGCCATTCTGTATACAAATATGATTATTATGTAATGTTACACAGTTATACAAGATGATTTTGATTACTCGAACTTCACTGTATAAATTATAATTTATTTTGGTATCGGTAACCACCTATCCAACCGGATATAATAAAACAAATGAGAAAAAAGGGCTTAAAGGTGATATCTCAAACCAGTTCGTAATTATTTAAAAACAAATTCGTTATCAATTTTCATAATTGTTCATCTTTTAATGCGTAGGGATAAAGATTAAAATTTTATTCATATTTCTCAAAGGAATAAAAAAATGAAACTATAATTCAATTATACAGGATGGTTTTGTCTGATACTTTATTATTATTGGAAAATCGCAAAAAAAAGTGAAAATTGGAACCAACTTGAATTAAAACCTTATTGTTTAATATACAGCATGGTTTTGTAATAATCAAAATCTTTCTGTTGAAAAATCTAATTGTTTAAGGAATATAATTACACAACATGGTTACGATATAGGTGGTTAGATATAAGGTATGGTGATTTCATATAGGTTAAATATTACACAATTAGTTTTTTTTTTTCAATCATAAAAAAATAAATTAGAATCATCGTATCCAGTTGTATTAAAAAGAAACATGTGTAATCTGAAAATTTTAGTAGTTTCGAGTTAAAAATATTTTTTAAATTCTCTTGATTATTTATAAGTACTGCTTTAAAAACTTATATTATCGAAATTTTTTGCATTTTTTTACTGTTATAAATTTGTGTAAAGTAGTTTCCATAAAAATTAAGAGGTATTTTAAAATACACAGGGTTGAAAGTTTCAATGGGCTCTGGAGGAGAACTACTTTAAATCGTTAAGTCAAAGAATTTTACTTAAAGGAAAGATTCCTTTATTTTTGAAAATAAATAAAATGGCATCCACACTCGGACACACATGAAAATCGAACTGGCTAAAATTAAAAAAAAAAAAAATAACGCCATGTATTTTTATGACAACAGACGTCAAGGACGAAATTTTTGTAACAAACATGGTTCATTAAATTAAAGGAAAACAATAAATCTGAAGAATTTTATGTATTAAAAAAAAACAAAAATTAATTTAGATTTTAAAAGTTGAAATTTTATGGTTATGCTCTAATTTAATTTACTGTTTGTTTGAAAGATTTGATCCTTATGAGTGACCCTATCGATTGATGTCATAAAATACAGAATGTTGTTTTTTTTATATTTTAAGCCAGTTCGATACCCGGGTGTGACACATTTTCAAAAATATTTTAATGCACTTTTATTTATTTTTTAAAATAAAGGAATGTAAAAAAAAATCTATTAAATATTTAAAGTAATTTTCTTTCAGGGCCCATAAAAACTTTCCACCCTGTATATACTCTAATATATAAACCCGTTTACACCGTAATACTGTTCAAAATTTTACGTTTTAATATTTTGTTGCTGCTCCTTCTGCATCTATTACAGCATCACACCGGTTACGCATGGACCTTACAAGGACTTCACACAAGTTGGAACCTCAACTACAAGTACTTCTTTATTTCTTTCTGCCCTGTTATCCCATTTTTGAACCATTAAACCCCATAAATTTTCAATGGGATTTAAATCTGGCGAGCGGGAAGGATGTATTGATCATGTTGCTTAATAAAATTGATTTTGACTAATAGCCCGCGGTCGAGGTGCACAAGCGCGTTCGAGGATACTCCCTTCGTCTTCATAACTTCGCAACCAGCGGCGAACCGTGGACCTCTGCAAAAAATTAAATCACGATTAGCGTTATATTGTAACTTAATATTTCCTATATTATACACTACAAGCAGTTTATTAAAACTATAATAAAATATTGTGTGCAAAAGGATTAAGTTCATGAGAAATATCCCATACGTTTTTAAATAATATTATCTATTTTGGGTCGTAGTAGCAGTCTTATCTGTTTTATGGTTAGTAAACAACAAACAAACGTGGGAAATTCCATCCGTGTATGAAACTCTTTTAAGCAAATGTGTGCTTTATTCAAACTACTTAAAAGCGCAAGCATAGTTTTAAACAATGGTGACGAAGAGCCATTGTTTAAATGTTGAAAGATTTGTTATAGGGTCATAAAAGTCCCAAACAATGTCTTTGAAAAAGATAGAAAAAAAAAAACAAACTTTCTGACTGCATTATACACGATTACAATAAGATCTTTAAGCTTAAATATTTTGCATGATAATATATATAAACGAAAATAACAAAATAAACTTTTTGAGCTAAAAAACTAATCCAAAATTCAATCGGAATTGCTGACGCAGCATAATACTCAACTCAAAATATAACTAAATTAGCAACCATTTGCAGCACAATTTTTTATGAACGAAATTAATTAATCAAGGACGGAAGGAAAGATTGACAGAGCCTCGCTTTGCAGGGCTTCTACATCCCTTTGTATAAATAAAACGGACTCAATAAAAACCTACTTCGGGGTGCCCAATTTTTTTTTCGAAAATAAGTATACTACATGCACACTTGTTATTTTTGATGTGCAGTTAGAATTTTCTTTTGAAACAAAAGATGTGTTTATACATTGTTTCCCGAACACCACCAAAGGGTCATTATTTTATCATTTTTTTTATTACCGAACTAACCATACGATTGTAATAACCTGTTGAACTAACTTTTTTTCATACATTTAGGAATATTTCGATATTGCATCAGACTATTATATATTTAACCTCTCGACTCTCGGCCTACTTACACGTCACGCCGCCCGATTACGACACGATTACGTCATCGCGCGCGTCAAGTACCTGCGCTCACAAAAACGCTTATCACTCGAGTTCTATTGACTCATATCTCAAACGGTAAACAGTGTCGTGTTCCTGAAGAACGAGACTATGTATTACAATATAAACAACTCTTGTATGACTACTTTGGAATTATAAATATCCTATAGATAAGAGAGATCTCGCCGCAACTAGACTTGTTGACGTATATTATTTATTTTTGATAAAACTACTGAATCAATTTACACGAAACTTTAGAACTAATATAACGAATATACAAGTAATCTAATTAGAATATTTTAAGGAGTCTTATAAGAGGATTCTTATAAGATTCCAATTCAAAATTCATATACACGGAATTGACATCGAAGTTCAATGCACGACTTTGTAAACAAACTTTGCAAATGCTTGAAATATAAATAAATATGAATAGTACGCATTGAATACATGAAATAATGTATTATCACTTTATTTTACGTTGCTTATAATGTTTCCAAGACCATAATATCGTTGTATAAGAGGCAAAATCAAATTTTCAATGTTCATTCAATGGCGGTTGAGGTTAGAAATATTTTGTTGGCCGAAATAATAATTTTGTGATATTATTTCAAGCAAATGATTATCTACAAACTTGCTTTGTACACTTATAGTATAGAAAATATTCACTTACCAAAGTTTTACGCCACCTAACACAAATAAATAATTTTTGTTTGACACGTACTACACCGGCCCGCACAGATTATTTTTCGCTTGAATGTGTCATCGACAATAATTTATTTCATAGTGTTGTCCAGTTTGTTTTAGTAAGTTTTTGGTATCGATTGACTCGACTATTTATTGGCTGTATGGGTAAATTTTTTCAAACGATTCAGAGCAATATTTCGTAATTAAATAAGGTTGAAAGTGGGTGGTACGCGAGGAACCATATATGGTTCCTCGGGTCTCAACCGAATTATCCGAGGAACCACATTTGGTTCTGCCGGCATCTAGAGGAATCACACAAAAAAAAAATGCGCGATTTATATATTTCTGCCTACAATGAAAATATTGGTATAGTACTAAAAATAAAATTAAAAATAAAAAAAAGCTTTATTGACACAAACGACACACTTTATAAATACTTTCATGGAACAGTACTTAATAATATAAACCTTTATTTTCAGGCAACTGAGGCCCATAGAAAAAAAATACACAAATAATTTGCTTAAATTAATAATTCACGCCTCCACTCAATAATATGGTAATGTGGCAACACTATAATTTTTGTGTTATTGCATATTCGGTAGTCAGAGCATTTATTACACTCTTGCATTTTTTTTAAGATTCCTCGAATTTTTTTATAAGATTTATTAGGCGGCCTACCTGAATTTCAATAGTTACGTAAAAAAACAATTATTATTCTCTAAACATCTAAATACACTTTAATACCACAAGAAATTATTAAAAATTTCCTTTTTTTTGTGAGATCTTTCAATTATGAGATTGCTAACTAATCGGTAAGCTATGTTTACCATTAAATCATTCGCGTAAGAAAAAAACATCATTTTGCTAATTTACAGTATCTTATAATTAATTTTTTTAAAGGAAAATATATTACTATGCACTATCGCTTAGATATCACACGAATACTAAGCGAAAGGTTTTATAAAACATTATTTAAATGAATAAACTTTAATGTATGAATATTAACAACGAAATCGTTACGATTCTCGCTAATAAAATGTTTATGATGCATTACTTACAAAATTTCTGCCCTTTAATTACAGTAATATTTATTTTGTAAGTAACTTAATTTTATCAAACTATAATATATAAAATATTGTAAAAAAAATGCTTTGATTTGACGTAAATGTCTAACTTGCGATCTACCCATGCTTAGATAATAATATTTCCATAAAATAGTTTTTATGTATTCTGTAAAATTTATTTATCCTGTAATATTAATAAAAAACAATTACCATTTTATTCGGTGGGAGGAGTGAATTTATTTATGTTTATTTGTTTTTGAATAAAAAACTATGACTTACTTGCAAATTCAACTCCACAGCAATTTGTTATATATATTTAGCCCTTGTCTATACAAGACAATAATTTCGTTTCTTTCTTCTTGGTTAAGGTTTCGCGTCGTCATGATAAAGCGGCAGTAGGCACAATACACAAAGTCCAGGATACGAGCAAGAGTCAAAAAGAGTTCTACGATCACAGTCCGATATACAAAACAAGGGGTCACAGTTAGGCAGGCAATCAGTCCGGTAGAAATAAACAGGTCGTAAAAATTGAGGCGGGAATGACAACGGGAGGCGTGAACAATGAGCGAGTAGCAAATTCGCACTGGCTAATGTTTGTTGTTATTTTTTGTGACACGCACACACTGCACTCACACAATCACATATTGTCTCTAATTGGCCGGAGCAAAGAAGGGCGTGGTTTGTCACTTGCTGCGCGTTCGCAGGAAAATTTTCATAAATGGGCATGCCTAACTTTTGTTGATAGTACCTATGTTTCTATGTGTACAACACTGAGTAAAAAGCCGTCTGAAAATCCATTCTGCGATTTTTGAGTTCAGATAGACGCAACGAGGTCACTTACCTCTACATAAATAATTATATACATAGTGACTACATAAGCAGTCTAATTGGCTGTATTTATGTTTGACAGACACCGTTTTACATCAAATATTAAATACACTTTCAGCTCCACAATTAAACGCGACATCAAACAGTGTTGTTAATGAATTATTGATTACAAAATTAAGGGCACGGCCATAAAATAAGCGAAGGTACAGTCGCGTGGTCGGACCAAACCCGGATAGCATGGCGGGCGGGACGTCGCACGGTGGGCTGAAAATCGGCTTTCATAGACTTAGGGATTTCAATTTGCAAGTGCTTGTTTTTATGCCGGATATCGCTTCTATTAGTCATTACTATGTACAAAAATGACACCCGAGTTAATTCTGCTCAAAACCGAAGGAAATATAATTTTTTTACGAAAAATTTGTATGAAGCTAGTATGAAAAATCGAATTATCTCCTAAACGGCATGTTTAACCGTAATATCCTTAGAGATGGTCATAGTGCTAATTATTTATGATTTTTTGGTTGACGATTGGACAAAAATTTTAATGCCGTTTTTTTTAAAAATAGTCAAAATATTTTTATTTGTTTTTACGAATGCTTAGTATTAATTCCTTAAATTAACTTATTTTGTATAAAATGTAACTTCATATGTTACTTCAATATAAATCTTTTTTTATTTAAATTAATATAAATGTGTCAAAAACAGCAATTTTTTTATTTTATTTTTCTTGTTTCGTGTGTTCTTAATATTTGGGTTAATAACATATCGAACTTTTTAACTTAGACACTAAAGGGATCGTTTTACATGTAAAAATAAATAAAAATATTTTGACGATTTTTAAAAAAAAAACGGCATTAAATTTTTCGTCCAATCGCCAACCAAAAAATCATAAATAATTAGCACTATGACCATCTCCAAGGATATTACGGTTAAACATGCCGTTTAGGAGATAATTCGATTTTTCATACTAGCTTCATACAAATTTTTCGTAAAAAAAATATATTTCCTTCGTTTTTGGGTAGAATTAACTCGGGTGTCATTTTTGTACATAGTAATGACTAATAGAAGCGATATCCGGCATAAAAACAAGCACTTGCAAATTGAAATCCCTAAGTCTATGAAAGCCGATTTTCAGCCCACCGTGCGTCGGGACATCAATCAACCGATCGAGTGATTGATGTACTCGACGATACACCCGCACGCAAGTATATGCGCCCTGACTGTGCCTACATGTACGTGTTGAATTGATTAATGAAATTAATGAAGCGCCGTGTAGTAACAATTGATTGTATAAGCCTAATGTGTCGTTAGTTTGGCCTCGAGTGAGGTTAACGCACTGGGATTGTAAATATTAGAGGAAGGCTAAAGGTGAAACTCGTGCTATTAATACACTTGTATTAGTTAGGCCTTTCTATTTATGGTACTATTCACTAACAGGAAAATAAATAGAAATATACCAAGATACCAAGAGATTCTTTGCCCTAGAGTGCGACTATGATAAAATAAATGGACAATCCGCCTTGAGGTAACTTCTCTATAAGTTAGAGAAGTAAGCTCAAGGAGATGTGTTTGAAGTTTTCTTCACGCTATTGTCTTTCACCAATCTAAAATAAATGATGTCCGAGATAAACTTAGAAAGTGCACCTGAATTTTAAAAAAGATACATTTCGATCCCTATGTTTGGAACCCGCAACTTGATACGAGGCGGGCGTTACGCTATTATACAATCACGACATAATCAAAATAAATTCAGCAGCCGGAAATTAACAAAATATAATCCTAGCTGAAAGAGCAAGATTTCCTGCAGTCGAGATGGTGATCTAACTGGCTAACACACCTGCATACTTAAACAGCCAGAAAGCAATCCTAACAAGAAAAACAGGGTCAATTTTACCCCTTCACATTTTCCCCTAGTTGACGGGTAATCTTCAATCTCTGATTAGAGCACGCATCATCCACGAGCATCCACGTCTACTCGGCACGTTACGAATACTAAAACATGTTACCTTTATGATTATGAATGCGTCGTTCATTCAAATTCACGTCACATTTAGTCACAATTGTTCTTCCCTTCCCCCTCCATCCAGGTCGTGAATGTGACGTAATATATGGACGATCCCTCAGAACAATGTTGTTAGCACCTCATATTTTTTCTTAAACGGCAGATTTACATCTAATGGTTTTGTTTAATAAAACATGGCGGATATAACCTGGGATAGGTTTTCCGAAGCATGTCTCTCTCTAGCGATGATGAAGGACATATAAAGACAGACAAATAAAGAAACAAATGGTGAGATAAATAGACTTTACTAAGCACTGACTTTGGCTTAGCTATGTTTCATCTCTATCGTGCACTTGACGTTTCACAGTTGTGTAACAGTGACAGGTATGGTGCTTAGCTAAAGTACGTGCTAAGTAACATCTATTTCAAAGTCTCTTCTATGTTAGTATAACACTACATTAGCTTCAGAGTCCTATCCAAGAAACCTAGAAGTCTACGTTTCATCTGACCTTAGATTGGATGTCGATTTTCGGAACCTCGCAACTGCAGCTTAATGTTAAAGCGATTTTCAACGGGCCCTAATCTTTTAAACCAAGGAAATCCGACTTAATCCGATTGAAACTTCGGACGTTCTTAGTTGGAGAAGCATTTTTAATGAGTAAGTTATTTTCTGTATCTTGCCAAAACAAGAATACAAGTTGAATGGAACCGCTGCCTACATACGTGAGTAAGTATACTAACACTAGCCTATTACTGCTTTTTTGCAGAGCAAAGGCCTCTTGACATTCAGAAAAGGCGCGAGAATTTATCACCAGCCTTGCTTTGCGGGGTATTGGCGTTTACGGACTTATATTCACTGCAAGTCCAGGTTTTCTCACAACGTTTTCCTTCACCAACGCCTGTGATATCTAAGACAAATTTCAGAAAGTACAAACGTATTCCAAAAATTACTTTTGTATTCACACGTGTACCATTATTGTTACGTGTACGGGTTCAAACTAACAATCTCTTGAGAGGCGAGGTATTAAGTTGACACAAATCAAACGGAGGGAAACATGTAACATGTCAAAACATACACCTCTATTGAGAATAGGGTTGACATATCGATCACAATCTCCCCTCGGCATTTAGTTTACGAGCCATCAAAATCAAGGCGTTGATATAGCGAGAATAACAGCCCATAACATTTGTAGAAATTGCTCCGGAGACTAACTTGTGTGGCATAGTGTGAGCAACAATATGAGCTATATAAATCATGTGTTCATGCTCTAGTTGGTCTGAGCGCGCGAAAAGTAGTGGGTACGTGCTCTAGCAGCCGATTTAGATAGTTTAGATGAGGATGTGAACTGTGAGTGTTTTGAACTTATATGGAGAGTAAAAGTAAGTCATTTTAACATACCTAGGTATGCTGCAATTTTGAGCAAGAATAGACTAGTGTTACTATAACCAAAAAGTAGATAATAATATGTCCTATATTGTGTGTAGTACAAATGATGTGAAAACGCGGACGTCTTTTGAATGCAAAGACTGTTTGAATGAGAGAGATTTTTGTCGACGAATTTAGGTTTTTGAAATGTTGCAATAATAGTTTCTTAATTATAAAATGTATAGTTATTTCCGTATTTGGTGAAAGGATAATTTAATTAATTTTGTGAAATAACAATTACAATATCATTACAATTTATTTCTGGTTTCAATACAGTTAAATTAAAATAGTACTGTACTTATAGTAAAGTACTTACATCAAAAGTAGTATATTATTTAATACCATTACATATATTTACAAAAATACAAAACTCATTACCCAACATTCAAGAGACGTGCACACTTACACAAGCACTTTCAAAAAACCGGCCAAGAGCGTGTCGGGCCACGCTCAATGTAGGGTTCCGTAGTTTCCCGTCCGTCACAATAAGTGTTCCCACTTATAAGTTTAAAAAAAGGCTTTTGTTACGTTGACATGCTAAGTACGCAGAAATTATTTTGTACAACCTTTTTATCTTTTTTGTACAAAAACTGTTCTTTCTATCAAGTTCAAAATAATTTTCCTAGAAAGTCCTTACAAAGTTCTACTTTCCAGATTTTTTTCATATTTTTTAAACCTACGGATCAAAAGTTAGAGGGGGGGGACGCTCTGATTTTTCCTTTTGGAGCGATTATTTCCGAAATTATTGACATTATCAAAAAATGATTTTAGCAAACCCCTATTCATTTTTAAATACCTATCTAACAATATATCACACGTAAGGGTTGAAGTAAAAAAAAAAATCACTTCCCTCTTTACATATAGGGGGGCTACCCTAATAAAACATTTTATTCCAATTTTTATTTTACCACTTTGTCGGCGTGATTGATATACATATTGGTACCAAATTTCAGCTTTCTAGTGCTAACGGTCACAGAGATTAAGCGAGGACGGACGGACAGACAGACAGACATGGCGAAACTATAAGGGTTCCTAGTTGACTACGGAACCCTAAAAAAGGCGAATAATAAAGACCCCTTTATAGTACATTAGGCACATCACTAGCCTACGAGTTACTATCCCCGTTCACACTATTCACAGCTACATACATGGTGTAAGTGACCTTGAGAGATAAACGACAGCACAGGAAGTAGAATATCCGTTGTTTATATCCCGGCAGTTTTAAACCAAACTGTTGAGTTGGCATCTCTACTCATTCGTGGCTCGTGTGACCCTACATGGGACTTGTGTCGTGACGCAAAATTAATTCCGAAACAAATGGTTATTATGTATTTTAATTACATTAAAAAAGAAATGTTGAACTTATTTTTAATTCACGTAGCGTCGATCTTCTTCTCAATTGCTTTAGTTCCCTTGCTCAAAAAAGGGTTGTCCGAATTGGTTTTCTTTTTGTTTGCCATGTGGTTTTTGGACGAAGCCGCGGGCACAGCTAGTATGAAAATATGATTAAACTCTTATCGGAAAAGTCTTATTCATCAAACAGTGGTTTGAATGGTTAGTTATGGAGATAGATGATAGACAAGTACACACATCAAAAGTGTCTAGGGATATTTTAATTAAACCTAAATAACTAAAAATCTATTAACTTTTTGTTAAGACACCTACACTTTAAAATAAACCTTGTTTAATTGCCTATCTAATCTGATAATAAACTTTTAGATAAAGTTAAATTAAAAAAAAAAACAGGAAAAACTCAACAAAATTTCAATTTAGATTTATTTTTGAAATTTCAAAACCTAAACAACAAACCATTTTTTTTTATAAAAATTGTTGAAAACTTAATTCCTACGAGCTCTTCTCTGAAGCATATTCCAGGCATGCTCAATAGGATTTAAGTCAGGGGATTGTGCAGGCCGGTCTAAAGCTTGGATAACATGCTGTTGTAACCAACTTGTAACGATACGCGCCGTATGTGGACGGGCATTGTCGTGCATTAGCTGGAAATTTTGTCCCATTTGCTGTCTGTGGGGCAAGATTACAGGCTCTAGCACCTCATCTCGGTATTTTCGAGCAGTCATATTGCCTTGTATCCAAACGATGTCCGTTCTACCGCCGAGACGAATTCCTGCCCAAACCATAATCGTGCCACCTTAATATGCATGAACTTGTTGTGGGTGCTGCTGTCGATTCCAACGTCCAGGTTTTCTCCAAACGCGTACTCTTCGCGAATCAGGATGAAATCCAAACCTAGATTCATCAGTGAAAAGCACAAGTGACCATTGAGAGTGGTTCCAGTTTTCGTGTGCAATAGCCCATTGTAATCTTCTTCCTCGATTACCTCTCCTTAGTGCTGATACCCAAAATGGCCTACGAGCACGTAGATTGACTTCATGCAGTCGCCTTCTCAAAGTTTGACCGCTTACCAGCAAACCATACTCTCTCTGTAGCCTTTGAACCAATTGCATCGCCGCTGCATTTAGTTGACTTCGTGCAGCATTTACTATGAATCGGTCCTGTACATGTGTTGTAATACGTTGAGGTCCTCGGTGCCGTTCCACCACTTCCTCCGTGACACGATAACATGACCAAAGCCTGGATATAACGCTCTGACTGGTCTTCATGGCTTCAGAAACGGCAATTATGGGACAGTATTCCACAACAGGATATTGACACCCTTGTTTTGAGTATGCAGAACCGCTGCAGATGTGTCAGGAGAGTCTTAGGTGGATCCACGGAATATTAATTTTAAGTTTTCAAGAATTTTTATAAAAAAAAATGTTGTTTTGTTTAAGTTTTGATGTTTCTAAAATAAAGTTAAGATTGAAATTTTGTTTGAGTTTTTCCTCTTCTTCTAAGTTTTTTTTTAATTTAACTTTATCTAAAAGTTTACTATCAGATTAAATAGTCTATTAAACAAGGTTTATTTTAATGTGTACATGTTTTAACAAAAAGTTAATAGAATTTTAGTAATTTAGGTTTAATTGAAATATCCCTAGACACTTTTGATGTGTGTACTTGTGTGTAAAACAAAGTTTCTAAGTATAGCAAAAAAATCGCTATAATAGCAAGTCCAACTAGAATGTTTTTCAAGAAACAATCATCACTTGCCGAGGCGGAAATAAAGCAACACCAAGCTCGACAATAGGGATGTTGACTACATCAAAAGAATGACATTCTGTTTAGTCCGTCTGTTAGACAGTCCAAAAATACTGGACACATATTTTTTGCTTGATCAAATTAATAACAAAATACAAAGATAAAGAGTATAGATGCTGGCGGGAAAAATTCCGAATCATTCCCGTCGAATACTTCCGAAGTATTCCGAAATATTCTGAAACTTTGGGAATATTTCAACTGCCAAAAAAACCCGGTGAAATTGTATTAATCCATTAAAAGCCACTGTACTCGATTGAATACAGCGTAATGAAGTAAAATAATAAGGTGTATCACCTAAAATTTACAAGATCTGTCATTTACACTTCGGAATAATGCTGTATACTCAATCGAGTACAGCAGTTGCATGAATGGGTTCACAGGGAATATAGCCTACTAGCTGTCCCCCGCGGTTTTATCCGCGTTTAATATCCTTTGGTTACTACTTAGCCCCCCGTAAGGGACTACGCACACTTATTCAGCTCTATTCAGCTTATGTCCGTAGAAAACAACGATTTTGTATGAAGTGCGTACGTGTCCGTTCAGCTTTCCGCGTCCGTTCAGCTTCCGTACAAAATCGTTGTTTTATATGGGCATAAGCTGAATGGAGCTGAATAAATGTGCGTAGTCCCTAAACCGTTTATGCAGCGCACGCAACAAAAGTCCTCAAATGTGATTAATTTTCCCCGTTTTTGCAACATTTCTCACTGACGCTTCGCTCCTATTGGTCGCAGCGTAATGTTATATAGCCTAATACCTTCCTCTATAAATGGACTTTAAAAAACAAACAATTTCTCTAATCGGATCAGTAGTTCCTGAGATAAGCGCGTTTAAACAAACAAACAAACAAACTCCTCCGCATTATAATATTAGTAGTAGCTTTCCAATAGTAAAAGAATTCTTGAAAGCAGCACAATAGTTTTTGAGTTTATTTATTAAGTTTTCCTTTATTTAGTAATACCTATCTATGTGACTCGCGAATACTTAGCGATGCGAACAGCAGAGCTATATACAAACTAACCAAAATCATAGGTAACCCTTTTTCAAAAAACAAATCAAATATGCTCGGCCTGGTTTTTTATTCCACAACTAACATTTTGAAAAATAGCATTCGACTTCGATATAACCTACATAAAAACAAAAAAATAAAAATCCTGTTAATCGCGATAACATTATGTAGATATGTTATCCCGCGATTAAAGGGATTTTTATTTTTGTATAAAAATAATAACTAATATACTTAATTGATCAGATTTATAATAAAATAAACATTTATATTTTACTAACTTATGTGCCACTGAAAAATAATTAATTCACCCACCACACAAAAAATAAACACGTTTATTCTTATTGAATAATTCGGGCGAAATATTCCGCGGAAACATTCGATTGCGGGGTATGAATCTTTCCGAAAACTTCTCCGGGGGGGGAGCATCTCCCCTCTTACCGCACCCCGCACCGCCATCGCCTTCGTGCGGTCGGTCGGTTAGTCAGGCGGCGGCGATCGACGGTCGATGCAAAATTCCATTCGATATACAAAAAAATATAAAAATATTTTGCAAAAAAATACAATTCTAAATTTAAATTCATTTTGAATAATTCTGATTAAAAGAAACTTTCCCAGAAGTATTCCGGAATTATTTCGAATTTTTCAGAAGTTTTGCAACTATAATAAAGAGCATCAAAGTTCCGGAGAGGGGGCTTGTGACGTCACCCAAGTAACACAGAAAGCATTTTAACAAACGAAAATTAAACTTATGTAAAACTTAAGGCCCGTATAAACTTTTATATAAGTTCACCGAGCATCTTGACGCTTTATATTGGCATTTCAAAACCGTTTAGATGCTTTATACTGTATAACGGTTGGATAATGGTATATCAAAATGCTTTTGTGAAGCCTTTAGTTTCAGTGCAGCAACCCACAATGCTGTTGTACAGCTTTCAGCTGTTTTTAGTGCATTTGGATTTACAGTAGCATTTTTAAGTAGTAAATAAATGCTCAATGTTGTTTAATAGCATAAATATGAACCATTATAATGCCACGAAAATCCTCTATACAACTTTTAGCTGTTTTTAATGCCTTAGGGTCTACAATAGCATTTTAAAGTAGTAAGATTATCTTAATGCTGGTTAATGGCATAAACTTGTATCATTATAATGCACCGAAATTCGTTAAATGGCTTTGAGCTGTATTTAGTGCCCTTTGTTGTGTAATAGCACATCTAAGTGCTAAGTAAAAGCCTACTGCTGCTGAACAGCATGAACGTAAACCTATGTAATGCTTGTATTTTTAAATATCAACTGAGTGCTGTTGTACTGCTAACAGCTCTTTAAACAAATACAAGTGAGTTATTGAAATGTGTAAAGCTGTATATACATTCAATTTACTGCATTCGTAAAACCATTTGTCGACATCTGTGTGTATTGCGTAGCCGTGTGTTTAGCATATGTTTATAATGAAGCTGGTCAAGCGCGAGTCGGACTCGCGTAACAAGGGTTCCGTAAAATGGACACCTACACCATCAACAATATTTGAAAAAAAAAAAGGGTTTTTCCTTTACTTGTGCTACATACTTGTATACATTGCCGATCAACTGATTAGGCCTGAGTTATTGAGATTTGTCACAAATCTACAGGGTGAATAATTATATCTGTATTCTGTTATGTTTGTCTGTTTTTATACTTAACTTTGGATATTGAAAAATATATTATCTTCAATATCCATCCTTACGGATTTAAGTTGTACAAAAATTCTGAAATGGGTTTTATTGTTTTGCTCAAAGATCCCCAAAATTCCGTTCAAGTAATGGCACAAATTCAGTCTACATCAAGTCTACTGGTATATCGGTGAACTCATATAGAACTACTTTATAGTCAATGGCACTACAGTGGTTCATCAAAAGTCTTCTCTCTGGCCTCTGACCTTAATAATTGTACATGTGTGAGTATTTATACTGCTGGCGGCATTAAGTAGCCTTTTTAAACGCTCACCGGGCTGCAATGGGCTGCCACCATTTTGTAAATATTTTATAACCTAAAAATATTATCCTTCTAACCTATTTATAAAAGTAATAGACCTATATAATAATGATTAACTTAATCCAACACTTCCCAACCAATACTGTTATGTTATTTATGCAAAATTCGTTCTACACAATTTAATTTCTCGAATACACAATTGTTTTGGTTATTTCACACAATAACATTTTATATCAAAATCACAAAATATCAAAGGCGCGTGAAAATTTTCAATGAAACTTATATAGATATTTACAGTAAACTACATTGCGCAGTAATATTTGATGGTATGAAATAAAAAAAGAGTCAAACCTAACCCAGTATAATAAATTTTGTTTGAAAATGGTGTCAAGTACTGAGTTTTGACGTCTTCGTTCATTTTATATTGCGAGTCAAAGTAGATAAATTGCAACGACGCGACGTTCAGTGTATTATAACAATTAGTACCGTGGCATTAGATACGTTTTTACAATGATGTAGGGTTCTAACTGTGAATCCTTATATAGCTCCAATCATTCTTTTACTACATTCTAATGCTGGTATAATACTTTTGTAATGTAATTAGCATTTTCATTATCAATGTTATTGCTGGTGTAACGCTTCTGTAATGCGATTGGTAACTTCGTTGACCGTAATAATGCTTCTTTAATGCGACTGGTACTTACTTTGACCTCGATAATGCTTCTTTAATGCGACTGGTACTTTCTTTGACCACAATAATTCTAATATAATGCGCCTGTAATGCGATTAAACAACTATTGTGAACCTATTAAGGATCTAAAGCCGTATAATTTGTGCCCAAATAAGCATTACAGTAGCCATATAAACGTTTGTAATGCTACTATAGAACTGAATCAAAATGCGAAAACGATTCAGAAATGCTGTAAGCCGGCCGTTATAATGCTTTGATGTGTTACTTGGGCACTTCTGAGTAAAAATTATACAAAGGCGTGACGTTTCACGAAACTTCAACGCACTGTATTGTCGTCATTTTCTGTTTACGAGAAAAAAGAAAAAATACGTGTCCCAAATTTTTTGATTGTCTAACTGACGGACTAATTACTTTTTTTTTGTCATCTCGCCTTTTGTGAGTAAGTGAGTACATCGAGAACAAAACAAAAATGGCTGCTGTAATACAAAACGTCAGTCTCCTGTCAGCACGTCGGGTGGTCAGGCAATGTGTCATTTTGCTTCATCAATCTCTTTGAGCGGCCATGTTGCTTCTCCACATGGAACGATCTCTGATATTTAATGATTTTGTGGAATGGCGGGACAGAAGAAAAAAAGCATTTTTTAGTTCAGATAAACTATAAATTCGATTTAAAAAAAATCGGTTTACAATTGTTTTATCCTTAAAAACAATTTGCGGTGTTCAAGCCAATCAAATCCGCCCAAACTAGAGGGAGTTACTAGTAATCGTTGAAGAGATCCACTTTCCAACTTCTGACTCTGAATCAGAACACAGAAGTTGAAATTATGTTAATTTTGTGTTGTCATGGAAATTCGATTTATGTGTGCAAAAATTTTAATCAAATCTATTTAATAGGAGTAGTTAACAAAACTGTTGCAATATTTAAGCCAAAAATAGTACATGGGCAAGTTAAATAAACCAATATTATAAAAAAAACGTTTACAACTACTTCCTATTATTTATGTATCTTCTGTATCCGTATTGAATTTGATTAACAACATGTAAAATATTTACAAGATTTGGAATTTAAACGCTGAATACGGTACAGTACAACGTAAATGTTCTGAAAGTTAAGGCGGTTCCCTGACCAAATGGCCTTGAGCATTCGTTTCCTCTTTGCCGCACCGAACGGGGCGCTGGAATTACTCAAGAAAATACGCCCATATTTTAGAATAAAATTTGTATAAAATAAAACTTTGGTCGTTTGAAAAAAAATTTTGTGTCAAAATGTTCACAATTAAATTGTCTATCCATTAATGTCAGTAGCAAAATTAAATAATGTTTACTTTACCAGGAGATGCATGTTATTATTCACAATTTCTCATTTCTGGGGTTTCGTTGTAAGGAGATTTATTAAAGATAAACTCAATAAAAATAAAAAATAACTCTGCAATTGTGGAAACAAGATTATGTAGAAAATTACTGTATTTTTTTTTTTGTTGATATTTCTTTTAAATAACGAGTAGATAGCTTCAAAAATCACTCAAAAACTGCTTGCGCGTAGTGTTTTGGTCGGGGTACCGCCTTAATATCATAACCTAGGGACAGACTTCAGCAAAGCAGCTAAACTGAAGTGGTTACAGAAATAGGAGAACTGAATATTGTAGCTAAACTCAGGTCCCGAGAGTGAACTGCCACGCGGCAAGAGTAACCAAACTATCCAATCAAAACTGAACACAAATTCGGTAAATAAAAGGACTTTTTAATACAAATATGTGCTTTTAGTTATTGCTCGGCACTATGAAAAGAATATCTGTCAACATTTACAAATTCAAAAATCGAAATTACAAAATTGGTGAGTGGTGTGACAAAATAAACATCGAAAAAGCTGAATTTTTTTAAAAGTAATCTCATTGATTTTGGATTTTTAAAACAGAATATTGTTATTTAAGTTTTGGATGAAAATATTATACATTTCATTGTTGGGTTGCGAGATTTCTAGCTCTCTAGGGTTGTCGATAGGGATTGGGGAATGTTTGTCCTGATGGCCCAATATTTAATGTTTTGCACAATGACACTAAATATTCCTTCTGTATACGGGTACGTTTACAAACTCACACTCAACTAAGCTTAGAAATACTTTGTACAGCCCATACAATCATTTGTTTAGTGTAGGAATCGAATTAGCAAAACGCAGACTGAAGCATCTTCATATCGCCTGATTTCCTCGATGTTGTTTTCTATTATATTTTAAGCCTCCAGTAGGTAAGACAGTTATTTTTGGACGTTTAAGCCGAATATAGACAGGGATCAGCCACCTGTGATCTAAGATCTCTATTATTAGGCCGGAGACGAGGGCGGCAGGAATAAAACAAATCCTTAAAGCTTGTAGCACAAGTATTATGGTACAATGACATCGTCTAACATACGCAATGTTAGACAATAGCACAATAAGCTTTAAAAACATCAGTCTTTTACAATCCTACTGCGGAGCAAAGAACGTTTCTTCTCATACAGAAGCTACGCTCTTTGGTCTCTATGCTTGCTCTAGGCTTTTAATTTTACGTCAAGTCTTCACACGCAATCTCATTAATTCGCGATTAAAAGCATGGCCACTAAAAATACGTCGATTTAGGTACTTTAGGCTAGTTTGACATGACTAAATTAATATTTATCTTCCGTCCTCTTCTAAATGTAATGGTAAGAGAAAGATGCACTGAGCTTAAATTTATTTTAGTTTGTGAACAAGGGAATTAGCTCCATTATATGTCAACAAGTCTTGCATTGCACTTCAGCATTAATAGATAACCTTTTCCTGTTTATTACCAGTAGTTGTTCCATAGATACTTACATTCAATTCCCAGAAGTACAACTAGTTGGACCAAGGAAAGAACAAGAACAACTCACTCGAGTTGAACCATTGGTAAAGATATTTCCCCATCGAACAACCAATTGAACCATGGGTAAATTTACATGGGTAAGGATATTAGTATTATTAAGTCTCTTATTGCAGCAGCCACTCTATTTGCCTCTCAGTCGTCACCAGCAAGATATTAAATCATTCAGCATAAAATTACGCACTTGGATGGTTGGACTTCCATTTTTCAATTCCGCGCACAGATTATAAGGACGCCGCCGTTGTAGTTACGGACGGTTCACAAATGAGAAAAAATATATTCAAAAATGAATATAAAAATAATATTTACAAATATACATATTTTTACCATCGGACAGCCATTACGAAATACAAAAATTATGTGCAAATAAGTGTATTTCAACAACATTGCTCGATTTTTTAAGTTTCCATACCCCAAAGGAAAATGTAAAAAAACAGAACCCTTATATTATAGGATCACTTTGTTGTTCGTCTGTCTGTCTATCTTTCTGTCTGTCTGTCAGTCTGTGTGTCTGTCAAGGCCCCTTTAAAAACGTGAAACCGTGGAGGTATCGAGTCTGCGGTTCCTATAAGCAGTAAAAAAATCAAACTCAAAGTCAACGAAAAAAGGATACGGCCACTATGTCCCGAAAAAACGTAGAATTTGACTATTTATTTCTGTTTTTTTTTTTACTAGCCGTTAACTATGTAATTTGGCACGAAACAATGCCATAAACCTAGCACCAGTAAAAGAAAAAATCTGAAAAGCCGGACAAAAAATCTGTAACAACATATCTTTACCCACAAGTATGTACGAAGCCTTCGGTGCGCGAGTCCTACTCGCATTTGGCCAGTTTGTTTAATCCAGTATCATTTAATTAATTTCATAAACTCTGTAAGCCGAAGTACATGTTGGATGGCTGTAACGGTAGCCGTGGAACCAATTACCAAAGTTGGACAAGTCTCAACTGTTTCAGACATTTAACTGTGAAATAAACGATGGAAACGAAAAGTTTCCAGCGGAATATTATTAATTCCTTGTTATTATTTTATTTGTAGCCATTTTTACAGTCAGTTCAGAGAATATTTTTTATCTGTCGCGATATTGTGAGCATTGTGAAGTCTTACCGTTTACGAAAAAAATATTAGCTGTCAAACTAATTTCAGTTGAGTGGGAAACTCAACTGAAATTAGTTTGACAGCTAATATTTTAAAAAAGTCAGATTTTGTAAAGTCAGATTGAGTTCTAAATTTAAACTTAGGTACTTCAAACTTCCAAATCTGTCAGCCCGTTCTTAGAAACATTAGTCTTCTATGGAAAGAACGTACAGGAAAGGCCCAAGAATGCTCTTTTCATAATTAAAAATTATTGTGTTTATTTCCTATATTTACTATGCCTCTATAATAGTACCTATAATAGTCCTAATAGTACCTTAGATTCAGCAATGAATGATGTAACCATTTTTTGAAATCTTTTGATTTTAACAGACTTTTCATGGAGTTTCTTGCTCGTTCTTCTCCATGGGACCTGCTGTTTAGAACGAGGAACTAGCTTAAATTTTCTAACAGACTGACACCTTGACAATTCGAAAGTACCTGAAATTGGTTTATTTGAATAAAATAGTTTTGAGTTTGAGTTTTAAAAAAACTTTTGCAAGTTTCGTCATCATCATCACAGGCCAGTTGAGTCTTTTACACGAAAAACCAAGATGATAAACATGGAAAAACCAACGAACAATTCGTAGGCTAAGAAAATACCGTTAATGTCGTTCTCACATAATATTTACATTTCGTAAAATAAATGTATGTGTACTGACTGGGCATATCGCATTTTAACGTTACTCCAAAAGCCGTGGACTTTCAGTGCATCCATGTTTAAAATGAAACCGTTAAAGTAATCTGCGAAAGCTTTATTCTGCGTAAATATAAATTGGGTTCAGTCAGTAGAGGATGTAGGTACCTAGATTACATTATTTTAATGTTTTCAACTTAAATTATGTTTAATTCTGTGAATGTTATCGCAGGAAATGGCTTAAGTAACTGTTATGCTACAACTATAAGTGCTACTTAGTTTGATGATTGTTAGGGTTTGTGAATTTTAATTTTATTAAGCGATTTATTTAGTCGATATTTAAATTAATATAGTTATAATCTTAATATTTTACGGTGGCAACTTTACCCTTTTTAGTTTATGTGTGATCACTCTGTGATTGGTTGACGCAGTGGCGGGAACCAATCAGAGAGAAGTCGTTTCTTCCCGCTCAAAAATGGAGGGGTTAAGATAGGCCTTCGGATCGCTTGGCCGGTTGCGCGCTCTCTTGTCTTTTGGACCTCAACGCGATAGGTGGTTTAGTAGTTATTTAAACTGTATAATCTATAATCTCGTAGTTATAAGAAAAGTACTTAGTGTTAAATAAGTGTCGTCTATTATAATTAAAGTATTAATTGCGAAAATATAAGACAGTTGCTTATAATCTTTGCATAGTTATTTTACTATACCCCGTTCCTGCTGGAGACCTGACATTTCAGAAAGTGGGATAGCAACGTAAGTACACGCCAATTAACTTGTATTTATAAAATTTTTCGCGTCAATATCCACTGCTTGGTAACATGTTTTTTTTATGTAGTTTTTTTTTAATATATATATATTAAGTTGTGAATAGACCTTCAAAGTCAGTCTGTTTAAAAACTACATAACAGTGATAAAAAAATGTAACGGTTTTATAATAAATTCTCATGATCATGGTTGTGCATCTACCCACATCAACTTCCCGTGATACCGTTTTGTTACCAAGTAAAAGCATTTTAATTTTATGATGTTTTACATTGTTTTCCTGGCATTCATCTTGGTTTAAGTAGTGAGAATATTATTGCGAAACTTGCTTTAGCTTGTTTTGGTAAGGCTGCTTGCTATATTAGCTCAAGTGCCGTAGCTTATTGATAGCAATATTAGATGTCTATCATGAATATTCGAAATAGTTCTGTTCATGTTCCAGTTTATTATTACTTTATCTTCTAGAAACAATAAGACTTGATTTGCACATGTTAAGTACGTTCCGACATGTTACGAAAGATGGCGACACATGACCAATCTGTTTTCATTACGTGTGCAATTATGATTTAGTAATAGTCCTGCGCTTCTCAATTGGCAGCTTTTCGTATACCGAGTCCAAAGTTCACCGTAAAGAGTTTATTGCTAAGATCAAAGTTTAAATGAAATTTTTATTTTTATTTTCGAGATTTCGCATCATGGATGGAACACCTAGACGGCCAAGCATGGAGTCCAGTCATCGACGACTTGAGACACCCCTTGCGATGGAGCATCGAAGTAGGAGCCGAGTGAGAGACCACAGCCGTAGCCGGTTGCGAAGTCGCAGCCCCCGACGCAACCGGGATCAAGAACTAAGTTCGAGCCATGAACGAGTCAAGCTTCTGGAGAGGCAGCTGCTAATGGAACGGGAGCGCCTTCTACGTGCGGAGACCCTCAACCGAAGTCGCAGCCGAGGCAGCGAGCGGCGCACATCTTCACGGCACGCCACCCAGCGTAGCGAGTGCAGTCGCAGTCAACGCGGTGGGACATCTAATCAGCGAGCAGAGGCCAACCGTCACGACCGTGGCGACCCACAGGCTGAGCATCATGACGTCGCGGGATATTTTAAAAGGTCACGTAGCCCATCTGTATCTAAAAAATATATTGTTGATGCTTTCAAATGTCTGAAAGATAGTTTGACATCTCAACCCGTTCGAGAAGCACACTCTTTTCAAAAAATTGATCACATGAACATATTGCCTAATTTTGATCCATCAACAAAAAATCAACGAATTGACATATGGCTTAAAAAGGTTAATGAATGTGCCAGTGTGTACGGGTGGGATGACAAAACCGTCGTTCACTTTGCAATGCAGAAACTCCAAGGCCTCGCCAAAACCTGGTATGAAAGTTTAAGTTCCATATTGTTCACTTGGCAGGAATGGCAAGATAAACTAATGAACGCCTTCCCCTGCGAACAGAATTATGGTCAAGCCTTGGAGGATATGCTTAAAAGAAGGAGCAGGTATAGTGAAGCTATCGAAGTTTATTTTTATGAAAAATTGGCTTTGCTAAACCAATGTGATATTGTTGGAAAACGTGCGGTTGACTGTATAATTCATGGGATCAGTGATAGGACACTAAAATCAGGTGCTCTAGCTTTACGGTCCTCTCACCCTGATCAACTCTTGCAATTTTTGATGAGCAGTAGAGATTCATATCAGCGTTTCGATCGGAACCAAAACAAGAACAAAACTGAACACTCTTATACTCCCAATAGTCAGCCCAGTCACCGGTCAGGTGTTAGGTCCGGTTCATTCCCTGGCTGCTACAATTGTAAGGAAAGAGGTCACAGCTTTCTACATTGTCCTAAGCCGCTTCTAAAATGCACAAAATGCAACAAAATAGGGCATACAGTTGATAGCTGCGACGTGCAGCCACAAAACAATACAGTAAAGTCCAGTGGCAATATTCCAAAAGCCATGTGTATTGATGTGACCAGTCAAGCTCGCGACCTGCACTCTAACTCGAAGTTTATAAAGGATGTCAAAATTAACGGTACGTTACAGCAAGCATTTGTAGATTTTGGTAGCGAAGTCACGCTTATAAAGGAATCTGTGGTCAATGAGTTAGGCTTGATCCACGATCATAGACCAACATTGTTGAAAGGATTTGGAAACGGTATAATAGAGTCACCGGGAGGATTGTCGCTTAATTTCGAGGTTGATGGCGTCAATGCTCAGGTTTCGTGCAAGGTTGTTGTTGATGATTTATTAGAGAAACCCGTACTTATAGGCCAGTCGTTCACTGAACAACCTCACATCATAGTTTATAAGGATGTAACTAGGTTACAATTTATTGATATTGGCAGTGAAATGCCACAACCAGATCCCGATGTTACAAAGTCCACTATAAAGATTAGGGCAAAAGGATTGGTAGAACTCTTCGGTGCAGCATCAGTGAAGGCATGGATTGAACCGTCCACGTGTGACACCATTCTCTTGCAAAATGTCGTCGCAGGGAAGCCAAATAAACAATACTTCGTTTGTGGAGGTCTCTATCGCTCTGAGTATAGTTCGATTTATGTAATCGTGTTCCCATGTTCAAACTCTTGCTGGATCGCTAATAATTCAGTTTTATGTCGTGCAAAACGAGTAGAGCTTGTTAGTAGGGTAGTCGTTGAACCACCAGAAATCCCTACGGCGATCGAGGGAGACTTCGATGAGAATTTTGTTCGTGTTGATGATAAAGTACCAGAAAATGTGAAACAAAGGTTGTTAGAGTTGCTCAGAAAATATCGTCGATGCTTCGCGTCTTCCCTTAAGGACCTAGGTTGTACCAATGCGACCGAAATGAAAATAGAGTTAAACAGCGAACGCCCTATTGTTTACCGCCCATACAGGCTATCGCATTATGAACGGGAAAAGGTACGAGCAATGGTGAAGGAGATGCTGGATGCAGGGATAGTAAGGGAGTCTACCTCAGGGTACGCTAGTCCAATTCTACTCGTTCGCAAAAAGGATGGATCATTTCGAATGTGTGTCGATTACCGTATGCTTAATTCAATCACTGTGAAGGAGCGCTATCCTATGCCCATCATTGAAGACGAGATAGCACGCCTTACTGGCCAGGCTTGTTTTATTTCACTCGACCTTACATCAGGTTATTACCAGGTGCCGATATCAGAACAGAGCAGGCATCTTACTTCGTTCGTCACGCCAGACGGCCAGTACGAGTTTAACCGCATGCCGTTTGGTTTGGCGAATGCACCGGCTGTATTCCAACGTATGATGAATTCGATATTAGGGTCGTCTCGTTTTAACAAGGCAACAGCTTATCTAGATGACGTCCTTATTTTTGGTAGGAACTACAGTGAATGTCTGGGACGGTTAGAGGATGTATTGCAAGTTTTAGAGAAAGCAAATCTCACGTTGAACCTTACCAAATGCGACTTCTTACGAGACAAAATTGATTACCTGGGCTACGAAATTAGTGCGGCGGGGGTTAGGCCAGGTGATAAGAAAATTAGTAGTGTCATGAATTTTCCACGACCTGAGAATGTTCATAATGTACGCCAGTTCTTGGGTCTGGCTAGTTATTTCCGCAAATTTGTCCAAGATTTTGCCCGAATTGCCCTGCCTCTCAGTATGCTACTAAAAAAGGATTCCTCGTGGACATGGGGGGATAGTCAAGAAAAGGCTTTTGAAGTCTTGAAATCCAAACTGGTTGATAGGCCCATTCTTGCGATTTACGATCCTGCCGCAGAGACAGAGCTTCACACCGACGCAAGTAAGATAGGTCTTGGAGGAATACTATTGCAACGCTCCGAAGGAAGCGATGCTTTCCATCCAGTAGCTTACTACAGTCGACAGACTTCTCCTGAGGAGAAGAATTTCCATTCATATGAGCTCGAAACTCTAGCAGTAATCTGCTCTTTGCGAAAGTTTAGGGTATACCTGCTAGGGAAAACATTCAAGATCATTACAGATTGTAGTGCGCTACGATCTACGTTCTCAAAAAGAGACCTGATCCCGAGGATAGCGCGCTGGTGGCTACTACTGCAAGAATTCGATTGTTTAGTTGAATACCGAGCAGGCGTAAAAATGGGTCATGTAGACGCGCTATCCCGTAATCCAACCGATAGTTCAGAGGAGAACCCCATCAATCAATCTTCTGTTATGTCAATCACTAGTGAGGATTGGTTACATACGCTTCAGCTTGGCGATACCGAGCTATGTAGAATTAAAAATATTTTAAATAATAGTCCCAATGAGAAGGAACTTAGATACATAAAAGATAACTTTGTGGTCAAGGATAACAAATTATTTCGCTGTATAGGTTATGACAAAAATAACGTTCGTTGGGTAGTGCCCAAAGGTGCGAGGTGGCAAGTCTGTCGGATGAACCATGACGATATTGGCCATTTCGGAGTGGAGAAGACCCTTGAAAGAATAAAAAGGCATTATTGGTTTAGCAAAATGTCTAAGTTTGTCAAAAAATACGTTAGTTCTTGCATTGAATGTGCATATGCGAAGAACAAGGCTAATACACACGAAGGTCTCCTCCACCCCATCACAAAAATAGAGGTACCATTTCATACGGTACATGTGGATCACCTCGGGCCTTTCGTTAAGTCAAGGAGAGGCTATACTTACTTACTGGTAGTGGTAGAAGCTTTCACTAAATTCTGTTTTATTAAACCCGTCAGAAATACTAATAGTTTGAATGCAATCAGAGTCCTTGAAGATATATTCTTTACATTTAGAGTCCCTGATCGTCTTGTTAGCGATCGTGGTTCTTGCTTCACGTCTCATGCTTTTAATCGTTTCTGTCTAGATAAAGGAATTAAGCATATTCTAAATACAGTAGCCAGTCCGAGGTCGAACGGCCAGGTTGAACGCTATAACCGTACCATTCTCGACTCCTTAAAAGCGATGACTGTTAAATACGGAGAAAAAGATTGGGATAGTCATATAGGAAAAATTCAGTGGGGTCTAAACAATACTTTTCAGAAAACCACAGGTAGAACTCCGTCAGAGGTATTATTTGGAACTAATATGAGTAGTGAAATAAGTCCCATTCTTAATGAAATTACCAAAGACTCGCGTCAAAACTGTGAAACCACTGCTATTCGAGAGGAAGTCAAGAAAAGGATTGTTAACGAACAAATTAAGCAAAAGGAGACTTATGATAGAAATAGGGTACCAGCCAGAATCTACGTCGAAGGCGAACTTGTCAAAATCACTAAGACTTGTTACAATAATGACGGACAAAGCAAAAAGCTCATGCCCTCGTTTGTAGGGCCCTATCGCGTTACTGCAGTCTTAGGTAGGGATAGATATAAAGTAGCCCCGGTTCCAGGGTTGACGAGTATGCAAAATAAACGACCTACCACCGTGGCAGCAGATCGTATGAAGCCATGGATACACACTGCGGCCTTAGAGGTGAATAATTCTGATACCAGTGGCACTGACGACGAAGACCCTGTAGAATCATAATTTGACCATTTTATAGAATTATTTGAAGATCTCAGGAGTAGGTATCTCATTATTCTCATTAAGTTTTAGAAACTCTTAACTACAGATGCGTGTCGTTCATTGTTTCAGATCAGGCACGAGAATCGATCGGATCGTGACTTGATTCAACAGCTAAGTCCTACTGACTGCCACAAGTAAATCGATCGTCTTGTAGGCAACAGTTAGGCCCCGAAAAATCGATCGTTCGGGTTAGTAGTGCTATGATGGGTAAACCGATTAATCGATCGTTCGGACCCTAAAGCAAATTTTGATTGAAAATGATAGAAAACATATATCGATCGCTGTTTTCTTATCAAATTGTTGAGAGCGAAATTAAATATTATACGATATTACTGATCCGATGTATGCAGCGACTAGACTTAAATATTGTAACAAGAATTTATAAAATTAAGTGATTTATACTTTACATTTTTCGATAGTTATATCAGATTATGGATTAATGAGTATTTATATCAGATATTTTCCTATTTGAGTGAAATATATGTTAGCTATTGTATTTACATACTAGTTATTAAACCTGTACATAATTTAAAAATGAAATGTTTATATTAATTAAAGAGTTGTCATTAATTTGTGAAATCGTATACGTGTCGTTTTAGCCATAATTTCTGGCAAATTGTACTCTAATCAGTTTAAGATAGATGGTTGTTACTGTTGTAATATATAATTCTTTTAAGATTTTCTTTTGCGTACAAATTAAACAGAAGCTACTGTAATTTGATAGTCAAATAATAAACAATTATGTTAAAACAAAACTAAGCAACCTGTCAGCGGTCCGTTTGTTAGGGTTCCACTTGGTGACGTGTTCGGGGACGCACACGTTGTCAGGACGGTCGATTGTTAGGGTTTGTGAATTTTAATTTTATTAAGCGATTTATTTAGTCGATATTTAAATTAATATAGTTATAATCTTAATATTTTACGGTGGCAACTTTACCCTTTTTAGTTTATGTGTGATCACTCTGTGATTGGTTGACGCAGTGGCGGGAACCAATCAGAGAGAAGTCGTTTCTTCCCGCTCAAAAATGGAGGGGTTAAGATAGGCCTTCGGATCGCTTGGCCGGTTGCGCGCTCTCTTGTCTTTTGGACCTCAACGCGATAGGTGGTTTAGTAGTTATTTAAACTGTATAATCTATAATCTCGTAGTTATAAGAAAAGTACTTAGTGTTAAATAAGTGTCGTCTATTATAATTAAAGTATTAATTGCGAAAATATAAGACAGTTGCTTATAATCTTTGCATAGTTATTTTACTATACCCCGTTCCTGCTGGAGACCTGACATGATGGTGTGAACTAAACGTCGGAATCCGTTTAGTTAAACAGAGGATGGATTCGGTTTTTGTCACACTCTCTTTTTGAAAAGTGGAAATTTATAGATCATCTTGCCTTTTATTATCCTTTTCGTCTGTTCGTATCAATGACCTACTTCGTACTCATTTAAATTAACACAGAGAAAAAAGAAAATATTCTTAAGCCCTTTTTTTTTGGTGAGTGTGAAATCATCAAATTACTGCTCCCGTCCTGGGTGCGGCGGGAGGGCGTGTCAGATTCTTACTGACTAAAACCCACCCATGTTCCTTCGATTGCCCTTTATGTTCCAGGGTCACGGTAACTATTATAAACATTCCGCAACCCCGGCAGGCGTTGGCCCTGTTGGACCCCTTCTTGTTTCTTAAGCCCTAATTGCGTTTTCATTATATATTAAGTAGAAGGTTAAACATCGTTCAATAACCATGTTCTTTTGTTTGGCTTCTTAGTTAGTCTGCCCTCCACTTACTATAGTTATAGATCAGAAAATCATGGCCAAATAACGTGGTAAATTATCTTCTAAGAATGAAGTATAGGTAGTAATTTAATAAATTACAAGCATACTTCGATATTAAACTGAACTCGCCCTTATCTTAGAAAATATTCTCAGAAAACTGCAACTATCTAACTTATATTCACGGAAAATATACGTTACTCCTAAGAAATACGTCTCACCTACTTAACAGCATAACAAGATGAGTCTACGTTTAATATTTATAACGAAGACAAGCGCCGCGTAACTGCGTTAACCTTTTATTGCCCTCCAGTGTAAGTCAGCCATTAATTCAATGCTGGGGTGGGTTGATTTATTGGCGGGAAGTGTACCGTCTTGTGAGTATGTAATTTGCGAGAAAACTACTAGTGCCGGTTGTGTACTTGTGGTTGACAATTGGTGATTGTCGAGATTGGTTCTCTTTGAGACTTGATTGGTTAATATACCATTACCTATGGCATATTTTAGAGTTATTGTGTCATATCCTTATCTCTCTATTTATTACTAGTGCAAACCCACAGAACCTCATACACCCACAGAACTTCTCTTTCCCTGGTATACACGATAACCCATATAACGACTTAACAGATTTCATTCGAATTTGATTTTATGTTATTAGCTGTCCCCCGCAGTTATATCAGCATTATATCAGATCTTCGGTTACTGCTCTGCTCTCGTAGGTCATAGAACTCGATGTTACGTAGCCTATTTGTTATTCTGACGTATAAGCTATAAATAAAATATATTTATTTATGACATTTATTATAATAGTGGGAAAAGCAAATAGATTTTACCACAGCTATAGATTGTCAATCCGTTAAATTTGATAGAACTCACTAAAGAGTTTTCATATCTTCAAACTTATATTTTAATCTGGCCGTTACATAAAAAAAACGGGTTACGGCCATTATTTGTTGAGAAAAATAAGAAATAAAAAAGAAACACAAATGGCATTTCTGTTTTTTTTCCATGAAAGAAGGCCAGCAAAATCAAAGAAGATCCAATGAGGTTATATTCAAAGTAGTATTAAAACTAAAAAAAGTCCACATACTTTCAACCCCTATTATAGTACACATATCAGTCGATTTTTGAAAAACCCTGACATACATTCAATTGTTATTTTAATTTTAGGGCTTGAACTTTGGAAAACCGTTAAACCGTGCGTTTGATTATTTCAGTTTTAGTATATATTTACTAATTTTATACGACTCAAAATAAAAATCTTTTTTCAATCCATTTAGGGGTAAAATTTTCACTTTTGAATTCGCGGTTGAAGTTGAAACCCCGGGGGCCGCTAGGTCGTAATAGTCACTCACAGGGGTGTAAGTAAATCTTTAAAATTCTTAGCTTTTCATCAGAAAAGCCATAGCCAATGCATGCAAATTCTAGAAAAATAGAATGTGTATGTATGTCTATTGATAAAAACCGTCTCAAACTGTTACACGCAGAGATTCAAAACATCGAAGCGTACTACAGACAGGAAAGCAGAGCCTATTTATATAAAGAAGATAATTATAGCATTTTTTTTTTTTGGTGTGTGGGAATTCATCAAATGACTGCTCCCGTCCTGGGTGCGGCGGGAGGGCGTGTCAGAGTTTTACTGACTAAAACCCACTCATGTTCGTTCGATTGCCCTTTATGTTCCAGGGTCACGGTAACTATTATAAACATTCCGCAACCCCGCGGAAGAAAATAACAGCATTAAACCTAAAGGTCAGCAGATTTATATCCTATCCTTTGATATCAGATAACAAATGACGACGGGCACAGGACACCGACATACGGGCTAATCACCTTGAACCTCGCCCGTCACTCGTGTGGACCGAACGTTATGTCGGCCATTTTCCTCGTTCTATGTCTATGGTTAGCCCGTATGTTTGTCTATGGTGGCCATGATCTTTGTGAAAGTGATAGTTTTTTGTTTATGTGGTTGCAACTCGGAATGGGGCATTAGGGTAGATAGTCTTCCATTGAAGTGTTTTTAAAGCTTTTGTTATTGTAGTAAGTATCGGTTAAGTGTATCTAGTAGTCGTGTATTTGACGCAGTAATATCTCCTGCAATACAGTACTACCAATAACTGATTAATCTTTACTTGCTATTACAAATACGAAAGTCTTCGTCTGTATGTGTTACGCTTTCACGGCTAAACTATTGATCTCGATGGAAGTAGTAAGCTTGAAACTCAAGATTAGCATAGGATACTCTTGGATCTGTGACTTCGTATGCATGCCTGCATTGCATTCATATTAGTAAAAAATATTTATACTCATACTCATAAATAACTTTAAAGATGTAGATAACTTCCTGAAAGATAAAAAAAGATGTTGCAGACCTTCTATAACCTCCTGAAAGATGAAAAACTTTTGTTTTATTCGCCTGTAAGTCGTACAATCTGGAAAACAAGTCCTTATCGTCCGCTCAGACGTTATTTTTATCATTCTAAAGATCAAGACCAGTTAACACTAACAAAGTATTACACAACACACTCTTTATCCATATAAATATCCAGTTATTCCGCAACGACTATCTTTCGTCGACTTTCGACCATTAATTTTGCAAACATTCTCCATTAGCGCTCCTGCACACGATGCCGCCACCGCGCCGTCGCCGCGCCGACGCCGCACAACTACACTGTACACACGAGTCGCGCGAAGACCGCCACCGCGCCGCCGCCGCGCCGCCACCGCGCGCGGTCCTCGTCTCGCCACCACGCATCTATTTGATTCATTCCATTACCGGCCGCATGTTCATACGCGGCCGGCAATGGAATGAATCAGGATAATGAAATAACTGGGAACGCGCGCGGTGGCGGCGCGGCGGCGGCGCGGTGGCGGTCTTCGCGCGACTCGTGTGTACAGTGTAGTTGTGCGGCGTCGGCGCGGCGACGGCGCGGTGGCGGCATCGTGTGCAGGAGCGCTGACACTTAACATTTCTATTTCATAAATTGTTTATATTCACATCATTGTTCTACATGCGCTAGAAATGCTTATCACTGCAATTTATCAATAAGTTATGAGCTTAAAACTAGCTGTTGATTGTCTGATGATTCTGTAATAAAATGTCTTAAGTGGCTGGTCTAGCTAGAATAAAAGTAACTACCGTCGTTTCTATTCTTATTACGTAGGCAATATAATGAGAATTTGCATACAGAAGAAATGTGAAATGTCTAATCCACTAATACACATTCAACTAAAATACGTAATAATTAAAATAAGGTTTTAAGGGTTATTAATTAACAGCCTTAAACTCTATTTAACTTCCTGCAGTATTTCCAGTTCCACATTTCGGCATTTTCCCAAGTCATTCAACAAACTATTAGATCAACAAAACATTCTAAAGAACGTGAGAATCAACAGAAGCCTACACAACTTTTTCTAATATTCCCATATCAATACAAACATATACATATAACTAAGTACATATTACGTACTTTAAATATTCATTACCTTCCTCTCCCTATACGCCAATACGCAATTTTTTTGCTAGCTTGCGTATTGTAGCGAATCGTGGAGCAAGGGCAATTAGCCTAAAGCCTGGAACACATCGTGGTGTGTTGTGTATGAACGTGTTGCGTGAAATCCTTGCACTTGACGTGATGCCTTTGAGGCTTTGACACAACTCACGAGTATAACGTGTATCTGCCAATAACAGTGTGTACTGTGTACATAGATTAGACACGCCAGATATGACGCTGTAACGAACCACAATTCATCACATCACATGCATGCCATGCCACATGATATCGTGATGAGAATTAGAATTGATGCAAATAAATCAGCTAAACTAGTAAATTACTTGAACCAAAACTTCAACGCTGCTGGGGTGAGTGACGAATTAGTTCATGGTCTTAGATACCCCAACGTTGAAATCTTCACACAATCCATAGTGAAAAACATCACAATGTTCCTTCAATATCATATAATGTGCATCTAGCTTGTTGAGTGTTTGAGGTACTAGCCTCCTTAATATCTTAATTGATAGCCCGTCTAGATCGAAGATAGCCTAGTCTCCACTAGGTGCACGTGGCTGTACACAGATTTAGGAAACTAATTAAGTAATTACCGCCCGCGTAACCGGTCAGCACCGGTGAGCGCCAGTTTAAACTAGATAGAACCGGTTTACCGACGCCATTACACTGATTAGTACTTGAAATATTGTTCAAGATGGAAGGTAAAAGAAAGGTATTATTTTTTTAGATAAATTAGGCGTAACGGGGTACTTCGAAGTAGGTAAATAGGTCAGGAAATGATATTGAAGACACGGTACGGTCAGTAACGAGAAAAAACATGAGTTACGTACGTTACGCATAAAAAGATCTTGAAATACATCATCGAAGGAAATGTAAGGGACAAATGGGTAAATATCCTAGAAGTGAATTACCTACATCAAACTTTTATACCCGGTCTATATCCGGTATTTTTTCACAGTCTATTTTCGTGGTAAAATGAATGCCTAATAAATTTTGTATTAAAAAAAATACTGATTTTTTAGTTAAAATAATTTAGTTCAACAACAATTTATGCAATAAATATTTATTATTACTATACTGCTTATTTTTCTATGATAAATATTTGTCACAAGCCCTAGAAAACCCTCAAAAAACGCTAATGCCTCTTCTTTACCCCAATGCACTCTAGCTCTTAAATGCCTACCACTCTCCCATGAATTTTAAGTAACAACTGACAAATCGTTCCAAAAGTCTACACGAAAATTTCACCGAGTTCACTGCCCTGACATAAGGAAAGAACTGGACCAAAGTTCTCTGTGTCAAGAATGCAACCATTAAAACCAGTTACATCTGTGAAGCTGTCTCTTCCTTTGCCGTAACGTTTCAGCGCTGAAAATCTTTTCAAAGACCCTTTTTATATGCGTTTCACCTAAAACGTGCACTTCAATGTACTGGGAGAGCTTTAAGCTGCGTCTGTTTCAGGAGTCATTTTTAAATTACGACTGAAATATTTTAAAAGGATTACGTTGAGTTGAACGGGTTGAATGAAAAGCTGTATTGATTTTTCACGTACTAAGTAAAAATATATTTTTTCGTATGAAGTTCCTATCGAGGAACGTTAGTATTATAAATAAATTATAAGCCACTGGCGTAAAGTCTAAGGGCGTCGCCAGTGGGGCTATTGTGGAGCTTTTTACATCGATTTTTTAGAGGTAGAGGAAGACCAGCACTGCAAATGTAAAACTTCATCCGCCTTATTACAAAACAAGGTTTTTCTCTAAACCAGGTTTAAACCATTGAGCCAGGTTTTGTAATTTGAATCTTATTCTTATACAATCAAGGATAATAAGGCGGCATATGTTTTTGGCCTCATATTGCCCGCATTTCATTTATATTTTTTCTAATTTTCCGCATAGTATCAGTTCGCCCCCCCTACTTGAACCATCGTCTGGTGACTACCTTGGTAGAGTTCCATAGTTAGTGTTAACGATAGTAGTAGTTTGTATCTAAACATAGCTTTCTTCATTAGCTTTCCTCTCTAACAAAATCTAATTTAAAAGACTCTCGAAACATCACAAATTTCCTGCACCGTCTTTCTATTTGCCACTCTGTTATCAACCAATAGACAAACCTCCTTGATTTGCACTATGGAACACTTGGCACAATATACTCTGTGTTTCTAGACGCATTGAGGCGTGCTACAAGACTTGTTTATGGTAATTCTGCTCACAGTCGGTTACACAACAGGTACGATTGTATGGTAACGTTTATTTGTGAATATGAAGTGTCTTTGGTACAGGTAGGTCGGAAAAAGACATCTTGGATTGGCCTTTTAGCGATAAGGATCCCTGTTCCCGCAAAAAAGTGCTGCAACTGCTTTGATTTATGTACTAACTATATGCTTACTATTATCCTGACTGTTTAAATCGTGTCGTTTGTGTCCGTCGTGATTGCCCAGTGCGACGCCAGTAAAGCGACGCCTTTCATGTAGGATGCAGGTTGGTTTGCCAACCGTATATAATACGCTATATTTCAGGTCGGTACTATGTTCAAATAGTGAAAACAACTGCTAAGCAACATTTTATACAAAATAATGTGGTTTTTTGTTAGGTTAAGACGTAGCTTATCCATTTGTGACGCTTGCAATTTAGAAATGCTATTTTTTGTATTTACTATGCACTTGAATTACTTAAAGCTGAGTTTGTGCACTAAACATTTCGAAATTACAAACACAAAATCGTATCACAAAACCGTCCCAAAAGACCAGTAACTGCATCATCCCTGCTAAATCCTATTAACCATAGATAAAGCTTGAATCGCCACGTTTTTCGCCCCTCTTTGGCGCCAATCTGTGTATATCCGAAAAACATTCCCGCTTCCTAACCACAGCTTCGCTCCAATCGACCATCGTTCGCTCCGGAAAAAGCGGCACCTTTGGGACACAGCGAAATCTTAATTTTACGTGAACGAAGCGAGAAAAAACCTTAGGGAACGTTATTTAGCTTGCAAATAGTCCTGTAACGATGTATCGATTTACTTTTAGCGTTTGATTAAATTCGCTGTGGTTGAATAACTAGCGAAGATAGGTACATTAGGTAGGATTCTGTTTTATATAGAACGCATCTTTGCTTGGTTTACAGTACGGTCCGAAAATGTTGATCCGATTATAGAAAAATGTTGACTGGTAAAAAGCTACACTATAACCAAGTGTCACAGTTTTTAAGTTGAATTAGATTGTTCAAGAATTATGAGCCTTTTTAGAACAAAAATGATAAATTGATGATCAGTGCTCATGCTTACTCTCTATAACAAGAGCCTTTACCTTCTAATTGACCAATAAAAACAGGTATTTTCCAATCTTTATCAAAATTATACATCTCGATTAAACCTTTGCCCTGTTACATAAAACTTTTGGTCGTTAGAGTCCAATTTAACACCTAGTGCCCGCTACATGACATGCCGAAATTGGTAATCTTGTAGGGCAAACTACTTAATTTCGAAACACGCACCGCAAGCTATCGTAATTAAGTACAACACGTGACTAGCCACCGGTTATCGGCCTATCTAGATCGTCCTAGGTGTTAGATTAGAACTACGTATAATAAAATTGTAACTAAATAAGTAAATTGTGTTTTATGTTGTAATTTTGAATATTACCTAATGGTCAGTCAATAGATTAGCACGCAATATTTGTGTTAAGTTTGTTAGGTAAATCTGTAAAAAGATTCTCATTATATCATATAAAACTGAATATTAAATATGTTATACACAGCCAATGACAAATTATTTTTAGTATAGCTATTCCTAAAACATAAACTTTAATTTAAAACACCAATCTAGTAAATTGCACTGAAATTTTTGTGCAACTTTGAATCTTCCTTATAAATCGTTCTGTATAAAATAGAACCGAATGAAAATCGGTTCGGTAGGTTTATGCATATCTGTAACAACCTTTATTTTATAAATTAAAAGGATTAATCAGCACGAAACAACTAATAACAACAATAACTTGAGAAACTAAGAAAAAATAAAGCGACGCTCACTGAACTTAACTCAATTAGCTGGTCCACAGACCACAGTATTGTCTACTCTTACAAACTCACAAATTATTTATTTATACAGTGTTCGTATGTTGTCCTGTTAACCTAGTATAACGGTTATATATTGATAGCAATAGATATTCAGGTATAGTACGTAGGTACATGTAAACGTGTATGTAGGTGAATGACGTGTGCGTTGCAACTATAGTACTATTATTTATTAAAACCGCCTCACTAACATTAATCTTTAAGTATGACGACATGGCTTTAATTACCAAGTGTACAGCGAGCAAAGTAAATTAATATTCAGCTAGGTTATAATAAAAAAATCTCAATAATCGAAATGAATAGATTTTTGACATGAATTGCAATTAACGCAGAAAACAATTAGTTTACTTATTAATCCATTGGTGTTTAGGAAACTTAAATTGTCTCCTTTGCTCACTGTGCATAATTGGAAGTATTTTGAATAACGGCTAAAAATAAAAAGCAGCTAAGAATAAATATTTAAAACTACTTACTGTATACTTATCTATTTTGCTGACTACATCAGATTCGTTCGATTATTACGTTGTGCGCATTGATATCTATCCAAAAAAATAATATCTATGGATGTGCCGTATAAAAAAAGGATTTGTCATTTGAACTAGTTGACCTCTTAGAAGGACACTGGTTGACCTTCGTGACCACGTCCTTGCTAAAGGTCATCGCATTAGTGTGGAGCAAACAGCTGTTATGTAAATAATAATCTTGATATTAAATGTTATTAACATAAAGAGTTGGCTTGTTGTTTTACGAGCTAGTCTTTGAAACTGCTGGTCCGGTTCCATGGGCGTAGCCAGCCTTGGGTTCAGGGTGGGGCAGAAGTCAACCTATCCCCCCCCCCTTTCACGGTATTTTTTTTTGGGAAATAATAATGGTTCCGACAAACAAATTAATTTCCAGCGATCTGTGGCCGACTATTATTCTAATTAACCAGCGTTATAATGAATTACCGACAAAAAATCCTAATTTCCGAATAGAATACTAAATCTCCGACAGAATTACTAAGTTACCGACAACAGAGGTTTCGTCAAAATGATCAATTTTTTACAACTTGCATGAACTGTTTTAATTTCTATTGTTGGTTATCAAATTTATTTTTTAACTCTCATTATTGATGAAAACTGGTTGCAATCTAGACTTTAGGGCACCCCGACTCTTTTTTCGAACTTTTTTTATAAGCCACCCAAAAGTAGGAGCCTCGCGAAGCGGGCCTCCGTTGACCCAGCCCACCCTCGATTATGCCCGCGGCTTCGCTCGCGTTAGAAAAAGACAAAAAGTAGCCTATGTTACTCTCCATCCCTTCAACTCTCTCCACTTAAAAAATCACGTCAATCCGTCGCTCCGTTTTGCCGTGAAACAAGGACCGACAGACAGACAGACAGACACACTTTCCCATTTATAATATTAGTATGGATTTTAAGGTTTAGTAAGATTAGAACTGGTAAATTAATAGTTGGCAAGTAAAGGTAAAAATTACAAAGCATAGTTTTCAGTTGAACGTAATTTATGCTGGTAAAAAAGTATTAAAGAAATAAACGTTCATGTTTATTTTTCGAAGATTTCAGTATCTCATTCGGTCGTTTCGTCATTTTAATTCGGAAAAAAGTAGTCGGAAAGTTAGTATTTTAGGCAGTAAACTTATTATTTTGAGTAAGTACAATTCTTCTTTTTTTGTCGGAGCTTTTATTACTACCCTTTTTTTTGTAACTTGTCCGTTTGGGCTCTGGCCAAATTGTTAATTTGTAAATTGAGAAGTTTATATTTTCAGGTACAGAAAATAAACAATTACACAAAGCTGAATAGATATTGGTGCCGATTCTCTTGTTCACAAACTAACGTAAAGGAGATGTCCGCTTTTTGTATGGACGTTGGTTTTTTATTCCGAGAAAAATCCAACCAGCATCAAAGTCCACTCTAATAAATACGACAAAAATATGGAACTTAGAACTAATTCAATAATATTTTTAAACACCCCCATTTAAGCAAAAAATCATAAAATAATAATTTAATTAAATAATGATTTCCATTGATTAATTGATTTCAGAACGCACCCCTAATCGGCTCAACCAAGAATTTTAAATAAAGCTGGATACTGAACGTAGAATGAATTGAAGTGTGAGCGAGATAAAAACATTTTTTTCGTATGTTTTTATATCTCGCTCACACTTATATCATAATTTAAGTGTGAGCGAGATAAAAAACATACGAGGGGTAAATAAACTTGGCTTCAATTATTTCTTATAGGTGCAGTATCCAGCTTTATTTAAAATTCTTGGGCTCAACACATCGTTATCTGTCACTGTCAGTCAGATAACTGATTTACACTGACAGTTCTCCAGTGTCAATTTTGATAAGTTTACTTTTTTTGGATGCGTTCACTTTATTTACTTAGAGAATTTAAAAAAAGTTTGTTCGTTTTAGAAGTAAATTCTCACTAAAATAAAAAAAAGATTGGGGGTCTTTAAAAATGTATGATATAGTCAAAAGTACTAGGTTCTGAGATGTCTATCCAAATATATTTAACTTATCCTGGTTAGAATTATTAAATAATAAAAAACCATTTTTGGACATGTCCTTTAAGTTAAGTACATCTTTCTCTTTCCTTCCTCTTATCAAAAGGACAGAAGATAAAATATTAGTTAAGTCCAGTGTCCAGTCAAATTTAGACAGTCCATAGATAATTTAGACGCGTTTTAAAAACATGGCGTCTAAAGGTGAACGCAGACTTGGCCGCACCGCACGCGCCGCAGTCCCCGCAGTCATCGCATTTTGTTAATGGCCTCGCACATCTATCCGCACCGCAGTCACTGCAGTCGTTCCCGTCGCCGCACGCATAGGGATGAAAACGATACATCGACTGTTTTAAAATATCGATATATCGCTCATAAATATCGATGTAAACATCGATGTTTTTATGAACGATATATCGCCGATGTATCAACGACATTAGTAAAAAATATCGATATCGCTCTTTAGTTGTTTGAGGAACACACAGCTGTCAACACGTTTGGTCGCCGTCACGCGCTTACGTATTGAGCATTACCCAAGAAAGAAATAGACTTCTAGGTACAAGGCTATCTAAGCTTCTTTTTCTTAATTCTATCTCTAGATTTTTTAATTAAAAAAAGTAAACCTTTTCTTAAATAACAATATGTGTTTAAATTTTAATTTTTAAAACAATAGTTTAGTGCTAAATAGACTAGACTGTAGACTGTTTCTAGTAGACCTATTTTTATTAAATTGGCCAAACTTAATATTTCTTTTTAAATATTGTCAGGAATATCGACGTATCGGTCTTGGGACCGATATTTTTTTAACATCGATATCCCTCGTGTAAATATCGATATTTTTCAGAGCGATATTGCATCCCTACGCACGCATCCGGGTTCGGCTCGCGTTACGCTCGCGCCGGAGCGGGGATGCGAATGACGTCATCCGCGCCGCGCTAGCCGCAGCGTCCGCTGCGTGCGGGTGACGTCATCAGCTGCGGTTTGGGGATTTCGGTCGTTTCAGGGTCTGCGGCAACTGCGACGCGGGTAGGTGTGCGAGGTGGCATAGAACTTCATACAAAGAATTCGAATGCGGAGACTGCGGCGCGTGCGGTGCGGCCAAGTCCGCGTTCACCTTAAATATACGTCAATTTTCTTCCGCGGCGCTGTCTAATTTGACAGGATTAAACTAAATTGTATCTTCTGTCCTTTTCTTTAAGAAATGGAAAGAGAAAGATGCATTTAACTTAAAATTAGTCTAGTTTGTGACCAAGGGAATCGGCACCATTATAGTTTTATTTATGAATAGTCGGTGTTATGAATTACGCGTTTTAATAAAATGTAATATTTAGTTTATTGAAATCTTTATAAAAGTATTGGCCATGCCCATGTTTTGTATTTTGTAATGTTATTGCCAAGAGTGTGAGTGAGTGTGTGAGCGGTGCTAGAGAAAGAGCAGAGTGGACGCGCCAGAACGCTCTGGACCAGAGATATAGAATAATAAAATCGGGTACCAGCGCTAAGGAGAGGCAATCGAGGAAGAAGATTACAATGGGCACACGAAAACTGGAACCATTCTCAATGGTCACTTGTGCCTTTTCACTGATGAATCCAGGTTTGGATTTCATCCTGATTCGCGAAGAGTACGCGTTTGGGGTGAACCTGGACGTTGAAATCTTCTGCAGCATCCACAACAAGTTCATGCATATCAAGGTGGCACGATTATGGTTTGGGCAGGAATTCGTCTCGGTGGTAGAACGGACCTCGTTTGGAATTTGGATACAAGGCAATATGACTGCTCCAAAATACCGAGATTAGGTGCTATCTTGCCCCACAGATAGCAAATCGGACAAAGTTTCCAGCTAATGCACAACAATGCCCATTCACATACGGCGCGTATCGTTACAAGTTGGTTACAACAGCATCCAAGCTTTAGACTGGCCTGCACAATCCTCTGACTTAAATCCTATTGTGCATGCCTGGGATATGCTTCAGAGAAGAGCTCTTAGGAATTTCCCTGAAGATATTTTGCATCAAAACCAGCATTTCTTGCATCTTAGCAGGACTTGGGGCAGTATTCCACAACAGGATATTGACACCCTTGTTTTGAGTATGCAGAACCGCTGCAGATGTGTCAGGAGAGTCTTAGGTGGATCCACGGATTATTAATTTTAAGTTTACAACATTTTTTATAATAAAAAATAGTTGTTTTGTTTAGGTTTTGATGTTTGAAAAATAAAGTTAAGATTGAAATTTTGTCTGAGTTTTTCCTCTTCTTCTAAGTTTTTTTTTAAATTTAACTTTATCTAAAAGTTCATTATCAGATTAGATAGGCTATTAAACCAGGTTTATTTTTATGTGTAGATGTCTTAACAAAAAGTTAATAGAATTTTAGTTATTTAGGTTTAATTGAAATTTCCCAAGACCATGTTGATGTGTGTTTTTATCTACGGTAATACCGCTCGGTTTCAAAAGACCGCTGCGATGCGCGCGTTCGGTCAATCGTGCGCGCTTTTTGTTTTGATCGCACTTTATTTCATGTCGACAATTTTTTTGTGTAATTGTTTTTTTTTTAGTTAGGTACCTTATAGATCAGCCAGGGTGGGGCAAGCGCCCCAGCTTGCCCCAGTGTGGCTACGCCCATGTCCGGTTCTGAAGAGACATTATTTCGTACCGTTGTGCGTAAAGTATTAATAAATAAATAAATAAATAAATTTTGCTAATAGGTACCTACGTACAACATTATTCCTAAGCGTCACGTCATAGGCAATATTTTGTTATTCAAACAAAAATTGTTGAGTATGGAAAACCTTTTTTAATTAAGCAGTCAAAGTCGTGAACGAAAGCAAGTATTCATAAAGATTATGAAACCCATTAAACCAATGGGACTTTGCAGACATTACCTTGTCTCTAGTTCTCTATCTAGAGTCTATTCCTTCTGGAAGAGCAAGTGAGTACGACATGTATTACTTTGCATAACATAATCAAGTTTTATGCTAATTAAGCTGCAAACAATCTCTTCCCAGATGAGACCCACACAGCACACTGTCAAACGACCCACGCTATAATCATAAATCTTAGCAGTAGCTTATTATTGCTCATTTCTAATAATTATAACAACTTCTTATGTTAAGATCTTGATTTTTATTTAAATGATGACTAGACGTGTCTAGTACCACTTTCTGTAACGTGTGTGACTCGAAAATCTCAATGTAAATGGACTAGAAATTCTTGCTACGTGTCAGGATATCAATGGGAAAACTGACGACTAATTTGATGAATATGGTGTACGAAGAGTACAAAAGATAGAGATAGCAGAGATAAAATACCTCGTCGATTAAAACTTGTCCCAATCTACCCTGCAGTGGATTTTTATTTGTTACTTTCCTTCCAGTGTGGCATGGTACTAACGCGAACATAATGCTACTGCAACTGCAATATGTTTGCAACCGCAAATTATCCGCACCAGTGTAACCGCGCCTTTTCTCGCCTTACACGGCCATAACATTTATAAAACTCAAAGCCGAATTACCCAATTGTTTCCAGATTTGTCCAAACCGAAATAGTCCCTCGAATTACGATTGCGCGTAACAAGTGGCCAGTTAGACCAGCTATGGAAGTAGTAAGTTACGGGGTTACGGCGGTTTCTATCTGTGTTGCTAGAGACGTATCGGCGCACGCTTCTGTTTGCTCATCGATTTACTGCCGATAAGTATTAATTACATTGTAATTTGTGTTATAAATTACGTTTAAAATTTACCAAGAATGTGCTAATTAAAAAATATACGAAATTATATTTATGGGCTGAAGCCGTATTAAGTAATAATAAGTACTCAATCGGTCAAACTATTGAAAAATACTAGTAATCCACATAATCCTCACACTCGCAATTAAATCTTATCTTATAATATAAAATTCTCGTGTCACAATGTTCGTTACCTTCTCCTCTGAAACGGCTTTACCGATTTTTAACAAAATATGCTTATTCGGTAGGTCTGTGAATCGGCTACTATCTATTTTTCATACCCCTAAGTGGTAAAATTTTTAACGCGGATGAATCCGCGGGGGGTAGCTAGTATTATAGAAAATAATATAAAGCAGCACAGCACACATCAATATTTATTATTAATCTTTTAATGTCAATGAGAATAAGATTTATACATAAACGTAAATATTGGTCCTTGAATATAATTGAATCAGCCCAATTCCAAGAGAGAAAAGCTTTTTGGCATAACTTGTGTTCGTTTTACATTAGATACTAATTTAGATCTAGTAGCTAGTTGTGTGGAACTTTTTGGGATAGAAAGTACTTAATATAATAAAGCTGATGTAAAAGTACCTATAGTTCTTCAATCTTGTTTAGGCAGATCTAACTCCAATCGTGTTGTGATAAGTTTTGCTTTATTAAAATCTGTAGATATTTATTTATCTTCTAAATATAATTAATTAGCGAAATATTTGAATGATCTATATATGGCAATGTGGTTTTGGACTTTTGAGACTGACGCATGCCGCCAATTTAAAAAAAATACCAACCACTCTCTAGACTTTGTACTCATGGTTGGTATTTTTTGCCTTTAGTTTAGGTTCTAGGAACTATTTAACATTGATAAAAATTGTCCTGCTTGAATGAGTGAATATGAAGAACACTAAAGAAATGTAAGTAGGTCAGTTCTGAAGGCATAATAAATTAAGCCCTCAGGGAGACGACGTTTATTTGCACTTTCCGTCTATTCTTAAGTATCTGCAATTTCATATCCTGCTCTATTGTAAGTTTGTAACCACTAGAGATAATATTATGTAGGTGTATTTCAAATTTGTGTAACTGAGTGAGTCGAAGTTCCAAGGATCACAGAAATCTTTAGGGAGCTCGTATTGACACAAGTCCGCGACCACGGAAATGTAAATTATTATCTCTGTAGATTCATGAAACATCTAACATTAATGGTCTTCTGAGATTGAACAGAATAGAGCGGATATGAATAGAATCTCTAAGGAATCTATTGTGAATTTGTGACTCACATCTATTAAAATAATAAGTAGATAAAGGAAACGCATCTTTGTAATTAATTCTGCACGTGAATTGTAAATGCGATTCTTAGTAAAAAAACGTAACGAGTTGTAGAATTAACATAAACGTATAACAAGTTCGGATGAGTCATCTTTAGAATAGTGGATTAAGTCGTGGGCGATGCGTTAATATTGATCTGACTCCATTTATTATAAACCAAATTTAACGAACTGATAGCGCTTAGTAGATAGTAATAAGAACTTACTGAAATGGCCATTTTTCTTCAAGACACTAGATTGCGCAACTTGGTCATGCCAGCAACAAAATGTAGGTAGGTACTTGTCACCCCAGTAAAAATAAATAAAAGGTTTTTTTTGACACATTTCATACATGTAACAATTTAGCCATTGTAAAATAGCACAATTTGATTACCACAAATCTGTTTCTAACCCACAAAATCGGCCTGGATCTGTTTTTTGGGGGTCAGTAATTGACCAGTGAACTTCGCAACCCGGTGATCAATTGAGATATATGGCCCTAAGGATCTAAACCACTGGTCATCAAACTTCTGCCTCATATAGAACATGTTTTTCGGTTTTAGATAGACTCCCCCTTGACGTTTCACAAACATTTGAATTTCAAAAGCTTTAACTGCGTACGTAGTTTTATAATTTACGTCTAATGAATCTTCAATTTGCTTTATGGCTGACATGGACCCCGAGCCAGCCGTCGGCTTCTAGAGGTCGTTTACTGACTTTGAGAAACAATGCTGCAAACAGCTGATTTATTTTGAACTACACTTCGAAAAAGTGCAGTTTGTATGTGGATGAAGTAACTGCACTTTTCCGCGCTTGTGTGGGAAAAAATATGCAAATATTCACCTAGCCTGTAGGTATTTTAAAAAGCCTATATTCAAAGCTATAAGCAGAGTTAATAACCACCTAATACATCAATCTTGGTAGTGATTGCCAACGCTAACTTATACCCATGTTTGGTATAGGCGCCATTTTGACTAAATTCGATTCAGGCGTAATTACGGCCAGTAGTGGTCAGAGCTCCTAATCGAGCTTTACAATGAACGCTTGAAGTTATATATGGCCGTCATGAATGCCCTTTGCCGTTTGGCTTAAGTCCTATTGCATAGTATTCAATTTAAGTATAATTGCATGGTGTTATTTACCTGTCTCCGTTTTTGAGACCATACAATCAATCTACCCTAGACAAGTGGCATTGTAGAAAAGATAGCGAAAACGAATAGATTGGCAAATGTATGGAGATGTCAAATTGTTTAGCAAAAGCTTATGTCAATTCCATACATTGGACAATCTATTCGTTTTCGTTATCTATTCTACAATGCCACTTGTCTAGGCCCTCTGGCCAGCCCCCCTAGACAAGTGGCATTGTAGAATAGATAGCGAAAACGAATAGATTGGCAAATGTATGGAGATGTCAAATTGTTTAGCGAAAGTTTATGTCAATTCCATACATTGGACAATGTATTCGTTTTCGTTATCTATTCTACAATGCCACTTGTCTAGGCCCTCTGGCCAGTTCTTGTCTCAAAACTTGAGAACGTGATATTTGATTCAGTTCGATTTGAATAGAAAAAAAAACCGGCCAAGAGCGTGTCGGGCCACGCTCAATGTAGGGTTCCGTAGTTTCCCGTCCGTCACAATAAGTGTACCTACTTATAAGTTTAAAAAAAGGCTATTTGTTACGTTGACATACTAAGTACGCAAAAATTATTTTGTACAACCTTTTTGTCTTTTTTGTACAAAAACTGTTCTTTCTATCAAGTTCAAAATAATTTTCCTAGAAAGTCCTTATAAAGTTCAACTTTCCAGATTTTTTTCATATTTTTTAAACCTACGGGTCAAAAGTTAGAGGGGGGGGGACGCTTTGATTTTTCCTTTTGGAGCGATTATTTCCGAAATTATTGACATTATCAAAAAATGATTTTAGTAAACCCCTATTCATTTTTAAATACCTATCCAACAATATATCACACGTCAGGGTTGTAATTAAAAAAAAAACCACTTCCCTATTTACATATAGGGGGGCTACCCTAATAAAACGATTTTTTCCAATTTTTATTTTTGCACTTTGTCGGCGTGATTGATATACATTATTGGTACCAAATTTCAGCTTTCTAGTGCTAACGGTTACAGAGATTAAGCGAGGACGGACGGACAGACATGGCGAAACTATAAGGGTTCCTAGTTGACTACGGAACCCTAACAAGTGAAAATCTCATCTCTGTGACATTCGTTCATTATTGTAATCAAATTAGAGGTAGGTATTTTTAATTATAAATTAAAATGCGAACGTTGTTAGGCGTTCGCAGTCCCTTTCTTGTCCAAACATTACTTTTATTTCAGTAAATTAGGTCAATCAGAAAACATTTGTTGGGCTTCCAAATATTTCCGCTCAGCGTCCGTCACCCACATAGGTAGGATGATTTCCAAGAAAGAGACAATATGTTGAGTACCCTTCCACCCACAGAATTTTCACGGAAATCCATTTTTTAAATTCTTGACTAATGAAAACAGCCGTTTCGGAAATCAAAGAATTCCTGATAGTCAGTTGACTGCACGCAATGCTTGTTTCGGAATTCAATCCAAAATAGATGAAGTGCAGATGGAAATGGAAACATGCAGTGTATCCGATAATACGGCTCGGATGTGGAACAACACACGGAGGGCTAATCCCCCATGTACGATTAACAAGAAAGGGAGCGAGGCAATCAAAACACTTAAAGATGTAACGAATCGAAAGCTGTAATTTAATATTTCATCGAGTACTGAAACGTTTCAAAGAGATTATCTTAATTCAAGGCAATTCCACGAGGATTAGCTTCGATGTAAGTGTACCTGTTACTTACTTTCTCAACAACATTTTTTTTCTATATGAGCTAAGTTCTAAATATGGAAGTGACGGAAACAAATGCTAATACTACAAGCCTTTCGTGTTCCACACCCGGAAATGAGAGCGTGAAGATATGTTCTCCACTTGAAAACCAGTTGAGCGCAAAACAACATTAGTTACTGAACCGAAAAAAACAAAACTCGAAACAACAATACCGTAATTAAATGTACACAAAAGAAATCAGCAACGGATACTTTCAATTGGCGTTACAAGTAGAAAATTACTTCCAACCCATAATAAGCAAGGAGAAATTTATTAGACACATGATTTGAATGAGACATTAACATTTTATTATATTTATAATTGCTCATAGCAGCATAATGTTGAACATTAAAAATATTACACGTATGTCGAGCGCGTACGGTCGCTGCTCCTATGGCGTTGGGCCTTACGTTTAAGGCAAAGAAACACGCATAAGGAATAAATATTGCGAAAGTCCAGTTACTGGCGACTCGCTACGCTCGGATACTAGCCAATTGAGACGTCCAATTCACCTTGTTTTAACTAAAACACAGGAATACAACCGACCAATCGTAGAAAGCGTAAATAACCAAAATAGAACTAAGATTTTTAAAGAAAAACGTACCTCATGAGGCGTCCTTCCTCATAATCGGGTTTATAAATCCATTCACAATACGAAACAAAAACCACTCGAGCACTTTGCGAACACAAAAATAATACGAAACTTAGGGCCTGTTACGTAGTAACATATGGCGGAACGTAAAACACACACATCCTTTTACGTACGTTTTTGTGGAAACAATAAAAAAAAACTTGCACAATATTTGAACAGATGGGATATTTATTTTGGTTTGACGCGCGACGTAAGATCGCGTGGAGTGATACCACGCCGTACCGCCGGCCGCGAGGAGGGAATCTCGCCACTGACTCGAACTCCGCGTTTGTTTGCTTCACACTTCGCCTTCCCTTTCTAATAAGTATTTAACGGCAGCTCCACCTAGCGGATACTGCTTGAACTAGTACAGGTACCAGGCTCGCTCGCTCGCTGCTGCTGAATACGTGCGGGTCTAGTTGGAGTACGTATTGTCCCACAGATGTCAGCACAACTGGTGTTGTACTTCTCCTATGTTAGGTACCTAAGGGCTTTTCTCAGGATGTCTACGTGTAAAAGCTATCGCGATGGAGTTCATATTACAGCTGCATCATCCACATCTCTCTAGCCTTTTCGCAACCACGTCGGGATCGGCTTCCAGTCTAGCAGGATGCAGCGTTATACATAGCTGCTGCCTAGACTACCCAAAATGTCTTGTGTGTAACAACCTACAACCGGGTCCAACTGCTTTTCGTGATATAGAAATCACTCCAATAATTTCTTTTGCTTCATGCTGAACTGAGATATCTAATGGAAACATTTGTGAAACTAATATTATCAACCGGGATCAATACTCACTCAGCTTACCCACCAGATTTTTACACCAAATCTACCTGATATTGATTTGGAGAACTGAGTGTCTAACAGGAACCTAAGGAGGATCATTATACAGGGACACTTTTCAATCACCATCCAAATTTTAAAATCGAGGACTTTTAATTAAATTATTTTCATATGTGAAACAATATAATCAAATAATAACAAAAACAAATAAAAACATTCAAAAGAAAATATCCGAAAGCGGGGTGCAACGTGTGAGGGAGGGGTGGGCGTAGTGCGTGCTTTTGTGTGCGTTGCGTTTCCGAATTTTAAAGGTAAGCGCGTGTGCAGTCAAGTTCAACAACCTAGTTGAATTGTATTTATTCCACACGTTTGGATTTTAGTAGCGGACAATAGTGAAAATCATGTAATTTTTTTTATTTTTTTTTTATTTCATTAATTGATAAGGTTATCGATTCTAAATCATTTCTGAAAATTTGGATGGTGGTTGCAAAATGACCCTGTATTTTTACATTTCTACTTTTTGATTATTGCCATTCTTATTTCGAATACTTTTGAATGACAATAAGGAGAATCCGGACAAAAACAAAAGCCGAAACTCAAACAACAGGCAAATTACGCTTTGGGTAATTACCCAGAAATTAACACAAAAACTCGCACACACGAGTGTTTTAGTAAGCTCACAGGCTCATGGGAGAAGCCTCCCAAACTTTCCTCCATACGTTGTCGTTACTTGCAAAGCTTTTGACACAGGTTTATAATTTTTTTTGAAAGCTTGTTAGAATCTGAATTAAACCTCACTATAAAAAGTATTCTTTTTTCCGGCAGCCCTCGTCCAGTTCTATCAAAATAAATTGATCTTGTGCGAAAACAGAGCAAATGGGCATTTTTGCGAAAAAGTGTACCAATAATGGAAATAAGCTTTCATTTTCAAAGTGTGTAATTTATTGGGGTTTTTAACTATTTTTGCTTCCATATGTATTAAATTTTAAGGAAAATACAATAGAATAAGTTTGTAATTTATTTTAATAGCATTTCAATCTAGTTTTGTGAGAATTAAACTCAAATTTCTGTCAGTTACATTACACAAACGTTACAGAGTTTTATTAAGTTTATTATGTAGAATAAAACAAATTATACCTCAAAATCGCATTTATTCAGTAAAAAACTACGTAAATACAAAAAATACTCAAAAGAAACATATTATTTTATAACTAACTATGCAAAATAGTGCGTATTTTAGCGCATTTTGTTACGTTAGGAGCTAATCAGTCTGTTAATTTTTCGAGTAACTTTTATAGTTTTTGTCTAACTTAAACAAAATTTAGCATTAAAAAAGTAATTAATATTTGTAACCAAATTATATACTATAAAACAACATAAAAATCAATAGTTAAAAAAAAACAGCAATATTCCTAAAGAAAATCTGGGACAATTGAACGCCTGATAGATTTGTAACTTAGACCCGGCGCTGATTGCAATTTTTTGTCACCGTGACTTATTGTTACTGTCACCTGCTGTCACCCACGATGCGCTCACTGAAACTGTTCTTGGGTGACAAATCGCGTTCATTTTTGTGATGGACTTCAACGAGGTTGCCGTGATTTGTGCTCTTGAAATACGAAGAAGAAAAATGAAACGGAAAAAAACTCTACAAAAAAATCCTACACCATATATTCTGAACTAGCTATTGCCCGCGACTTCGTCCGCGTGGAATAATACTTGGTTCCCGTTCCCGGGGGATTTCCGGGATGAAAACTATCCTATGTCTTTTCTCGGGTTCCAGACTATATCTGTACCAAATTTCATTCAAGGTTCACTGGTTTAGGCGAGATGAAAAGACAGACAGACAGACAGAGTTACTTCCGCATTTATAATATTAGTACGTAAGTACGTATTACGTCAGTATCCACCAAAGCTATCTTCGTATGTCTATAAACTATTTGGATGTGTTGCAGGCTTTGGTAGGTCCTGTGATTACATTTCAAGATACAACGTTTCGCAAAGCTATTCCAGCAGAAGCAAGGAAGAATATTTTTTGCACCTTTTCTCTACCTTCTCTATTAACAACTTATTGTCAATGTCTTCCTCCAACAAAAAAAACGACATCTTTAAAAATAAAAACAAGACACAGCCACACTTTTTATTAGCATACGGATACGTCTACTCCGAACGCACAGTGCCGGCCGAGTGACAAATAGTCACCAGTGAGCGGACTCCCATAGTAATGTACAGGGCGAGCGACAGTCACGTCACTCAGGTGTTGCCTGCCGCTAGAACTTTTTGTCACCGTAGTATCACGTCACCATAATGAGCGCACTCAGTATAGTTTTCATAGCACTCGACGTAGTGACAAAAAGTCACGGTGACAAAAAGTTGCAGTCAGCGGCGGGCCTTAACTGACACAGTAAGGTTGAGATCACACTCAGTCTAATATTACTCTAAATCACTTTTGGAGGGAACGTAATGTTTGAGCCACATTTTCCTCTTCACTCATTTCATTAATTTTTTTCTTCCGAGACTTAACTCTCTCCAAGTTCTTTTTCCGGTGTTCTTCGTACTTTTCTGGATTGTTTTTCAAGCGTTCCCTGTACTTTTTCATCCGTTCCGCAGCTGTTTGCGGCATTCTAGTAGAAAAAATAAATGAATTACTTTTAAACTATCTACTATAATAAAAAGTAGGTAGGTATATTTTTCCAACACTATAAAAACCTTAGTGTGTCACTAACTTTTAGCCGTCAGTTACGTTACATTCTTTGTCAGCCGTATGGAGTCATCTCGTGTTCTTGGTTATAAGAACACGTGTATGATCTCCACACTATAATTTAATAACCGTACAATTGTCACTATTTTTTAATATTATTTTCAAACTGGACATTGGCAGAAATCACCGAAAATTCGGTGGATTGCCATAATTTATAAAAGTTGAAGTTGAAGTTGAAGTCAGCCGTATATGTTACACTGCATATCGTAACGTAACTGACGTAACAACATGGCACTACACAACTCAAAAAATAATTTTAGACCTTTAATTTAACATTTAGCACTCAAATTTATACATACCTGTATTCTACTATAGGTGTACCAGGAACTGATGACAAAAATGGTAAATAAAATATGATGACAGCAACACTGGGGAAAATGGATTAAAACGTTTTGATACTTGTATTTTTCCCTTAAAAATTTATTACACCTACTTATTGTTTATGACTATAGTAATATTATAAAGAAAAAAATTGTATGTATTTTTGTTTGTTACTCTTTCGCGTCGCGCAAAAGTACTAAACGGATTTTGATTAACTTTACAGAAATATTGCGATATTTTTTTCAGTTTATTCAACAGTGATGCTTGATTAGTTGTATTTTTCTATGAGCTATTAAAACTATTGCGACCTGCTTGCTTGTGACCCACTCTGGCTGGCCACCATGAGTGACCAAAATAAAGATATTTGTTTAAAAAGAGTGAGACATATACATATAGCGAGATGTATAATTATCTGGTTAATCCATTCTAATATTATAAATGCGAAAATAACTCTGTCTGTCTGTCTCTTATTAACGCCTAAGCCACTGAACCGATTTGAATATTTGGTACAGATATAGTCTGGGACCCGAGAAAGAACTTAGGATAGTTTTCATTCCAGAAATCCCCCGGGAACGGGAACGAAGTCGCGGTAAAAGCTAGTATAAAATAAATTAAGATAAACCCTGTCACTAAAATATACTTTATTTACACAACAAAGATGAAAGAAATGGTTTTTCGCTTTGTGATTGGTGTCCCAGCTTGGTTAGGGCATTGCAAGTTTAATTCGAACTGATTGCCCGTTAAAGAAAAATGATTTTGTTTTTTGTCAAGGTTACTGACTATGGTAGTGATCGTCTCATAATGCAAGTCAAACACCTTTAGGTGGCTCATGTTAATCTGACACAAGACTTCTGCCTTCTTCATCTGCCTTTTGCAATAATTCGTCATATAGTACTAGTACACGCCCCTGTAATAAGCCAAAGTTATATGTTACGTAATATATCTACATATGTTGAACTCATACAAATGGATTTGAAACTAAGTATCAACTTTGGCAAGTCATACTAACCAGTCAACGCAAGCACGCGGTATAAAATCGAAAATTGCGTGTAATCTACACCTTCTTCTTTATAGATTTATCGGTACACGTTATAAACAGTGCTTCTGGATTGTGACCGCGGTGGTTTCTTAGTCATTCTTTCACTTTTTACTAAAGATTTCTTGAAATTAACAAATGTAAACAAACAAACGTAATGTCACTTGACAGATGACATGACAACATTACCATATAAAAATCATTATTTGTTTTACTTTTTTTTTGTCATGAGTTACTGGTACACCTATAAGTCTCGACTAAATGTCTGAAGAAAGGCAACACCGAAGCACTTATAAATTTTATAATACAGCGTAAAAAACCCTGACATTCAATTTGGCTAAAAACCGTTACAACGTCCGTCTCGAAAATTTTATTCGTTACACTGTTAGATCTGACAGCAGAATGACTTCGTATTTGCTTGTTTATGGTCAAAATGTTGCCAATTTTATGAATTGTTAAAAAATATGGGGTAAAATGTTTAACTTTCTCGTAAATATCGTAACATACCCTGACCTGTTAGGCGCCATTAATATGTATTGAAAATTTCAATTTAATTTAAAAATTAGTAGTTCAAACTATTCTTGTTGCGGAATGTTTATAATAGTTACCGTGACCCTGGACCATAAAGGGCAATCGAAGGAACATGAGTGGGTTTTAGTCAGTAAGAGTCTGACACGCCCTCCCGTCGCACCCAGGACGGGAGCAGTCATTGGATGATTTCCCACTCACCAAAAAAAAAAAAAAACTATTCTTGATATATTTTGTATTATTTAGAAAGACATTACGTCATTTTATCCTACAAAAATGGAAACAGCTATAGGTCTCATGCGAAAAAATCAAACAATAGCCTCATAAAGGAGGTGTAAGGTTTTGGGACAGTATGAAAACAAAAATGTTTCTATTTTGAAATTTGATTTCAAGCTATAATTATTTATTATTTCTCTATAATTTTGGTTACAAATACGTGACACATAATTAAAGTTTACGTTCGTAACTTAGTTGTAACCTTATGGGTACAGATTCGGTTATTAAAAATAAATATGCTCTGGGACATTTAAATTTTTTCTAGGTACACTTTTTCGCAAAAATGCCCAAATTTTGAAACTATCGAGAGGGGTGCCACAGGGAAGTGTCCTAGGGCCTATGTAATTGGTTCACTCTTGTTTGGCAGAACAACGTTTTGTCGAAAATCACTCCGGCTAATTTTAGTTAGAATGAAAATATGCTTAATAAAAATGGTAAATTTTTATTAAGCATATTTATTTCTTTAAAATAATATCATTTTACCGAATTTTCAAATGCACAAATTTTATTTAAACTAATGTTTTATTAGACTAACTTTGGTAAAAAATGCGTTTAACTGATTAGCATCGACAGTCCAAAATTAGAGCGCCCCGACTCGGACAGGTTAGGTTAGAAGGAGGTGGCGGGGTCGTTCGTAGAAAGCGAGCGAAGCGAGCGAAGCGAGCGAACAGACCCTGCCACCTCCTTCGTGGTTATTTTTATTTAAACCACCCAGAAGTAGGAGCCCCGGGAAGCGGAGCTCCGGCGACTATCCTGTTTAGATATTAGAATACAAATCGATGGAAATTTTGTTTTAACCTAACACAACCGCACAACTTTAACATTGGATTTCTCCGTAACAATGGAGTTCCGCGGGATAGGGACGGTATTTAATATTCAACAAAATAAATGTTATACCACCTGAACATTATATCAAATGAATATTAATTTAACCTTTTGATCAATCGCGCAAAGATTGTTAATCGATTTTATACAAAGTGATTATTTTCTTAAACGATGTTCGAATTAGTAATATTATATCAAAAGTTGTTCTGTGAAACAAGGGTAAACCTCTGTAATTTTCTTAGTAAACGGAAATAGAATCCCACAAGAACCCAATTCAACAAAATACTTTCCATTCAAATATAGAAGGGATTTCACAAGGACGTAGTTAGGTCCACCTTCTTAACGAATCATCCAAGAAAAAAGTGGAGAGTCAGTCATACCTGCACCCCTTTTAAATGTAAATACAGACAAAATCAGTAACTAAAAGGACATCCTGCCTGAGTCATAGGGAAGCGTACCTTACGAGTTACGACACGAAACAGGTAGTTATAAAGTAGGTAGGTATAACCTTTCCATAAAAACAACCACCAACAGGAAAAATTCCAAGTTTATTAAAAAAAAAGAATATATCCGTGATTTACACTTATTATCCTATCATAACTTTACACGACAATTGCGTCTCAGTTTGTTCGGCTACCACTTTTATGAGGTTGCTATTGGCTAACACATTTCTGGGCTGGTAACCCGCCGTGATCCACGAGTCCAGTATTTCAGTACTTGGCAACATCGTTCTTAACGTGTTCCTAATATATATGTACGCTTGCGGCGAGTACTTGTAAATGCTTAGCGCGAAATTCTTCAAGTCTTCCGTCTGTCTCATTGGCATAGCCAGGACCAGTCCTGTCGCATCCTCCTTTATCTTATCCTGCAACGACAGAAGGATCCTGCATTTTTTCTTACGTTTCTGATTCAAAACCTTTTTCTTCATCTCTATTATTTCTTTTATTCTCTTTAGAAATCTATTTTGTCTGTTGTGTACTTTCATGTTGTATTTCAGCTTGTCTTTTAGTCCGACGGCCTGTCTCTGTAGTCTTTGCACTTGAGAGAACAGTTTGAGCAGTTCGATACTATCTAGTTCTTTCTGAGGTATGTTGAGGTCTAAGGGGGGTTGTTCATTGTTGGCGGTTTTCTCTTCGTCTTCGTCGGTGGTCATGTAATCTTCGTCCTCTTCGTTGTCCAGAGTTTCCTCGTCTATGTATTCGACCTGGTACAATAATAAATCATAAGTTTTTTGATAGTTAAGGTATATTATCAGTATTTGAAAGATACTGAAATACTAGACATTATAAAAAAACGTGGAACTAAATCAATGTTAATTAAAGAAACAGATTTTTATATTTCGTACTTTATGCTTTATACTTTGAGTATACAAAAACGGACACATACCTTAGCCGACCAGTCAACCAAGGGTGGTCAAGACAACATAGAACATCTATTGTTAGATGCAAATTAAACATCATGCAAATATTGAGTAAATCGAAACAAAAATATAGGTATTCAATGATTTCAATGATAAAACAGGAGTCAGAAACTAAGAAATAGCAAGAAAATCACCCACCTCTAAAACATGTCTCGGTAACTTGAGTGAAGGTACTGCCTTGTCCACGAGGACCATTTGATCGTCCTCGTCACATTTGAAGCAGTCGATGGAGAAGTGTTGCATGCAGATGTAGGAGAAATCAGTCGGGGTCCAGTTGTTGCGGCCCGTCAGGTCTGTCCATATCTGTCGGAGGCTCAGGTCTTCTGGAAACCTAGACGCCGACCAAGTAGATCATATATTTAATTTTATGTATAGGGTTTCTCAACAAGGACGGGTCGATGTTGAAATTAAATAAAACAATATGTGAGATATTACAGAAATTATTGTTCTATTTGATGCCATTGCATTACATACAAATTTGCCCATATGCGATTTTTTGTGAAATATGATATCGTTTAAATGTCCACCGCGGCTTCAAATGGTGGTACGGTCCCTAGAAGTCCAATTTTCAATTACTCTACTGCATAGAATCAGGAGAAAACGACTACCTCGGAGTCTCCTGCACACTGCTGACGATCTGGCGTTCCTTTGACGTAAGGGTGTTAGTTAGATGTTTACTGAACCAGTCGTCTCAGTTTTGGTCACCAAAAGTTCTTTGAACATTTGGAGAGTCGACTTTACGCGGTGTCCTGCGTGAGCGACGAACGCGACGCGACGCAACACTACGCGACGTAATGCGACGCGATGCTATACACGACAAATGTTCTGCGTGATTTTGGTAATTACTTCTCGAATCATGGAGAATCACGCACTGCGGCGATCAACGCTCTGAATCAACCATTGCGTAACCAGTAACTGAAGAAATAACAACGCATTTGACAAATCCCGGCAAAACAACATGACCGCCACAAACTGTCCACATCGACCCGTCCTGGTTGATCGACCCGTCCTGGTTGAAAGACCCTTTATATTATTATTAAAATTAATCTCTATTTCCCTTGGTCAACCAGTGAAAGACTTAAAAATATAATATGCTGTACTGCACTGGTGGTACCACCAAGTGAGTCACTTATACATTTTGTTGGTGAAACGACGCAAGTTGCACAACCTCAGTCGTAATGAGATAAGGCCGGCCCAAAAAGCAGATTTCATTTAACTTTTTGAATGTTTTCTATAAGGGATAGACATAGAAAGGTTTTTAAGATCGCGAACTTATTCGGCTCGTAATCGGTGACACAAATGAATGTATTACGATGTCGTCCACAGCTATGAATTAATGGTCGCAGTTCGCACACAAGTTTTCAAACTGGATGGATAGCTGACGAACTTGTGCGTCGGTATTTATGATCGCGTAGTTACGGTAACACACGGGTGAAAAAGGCTGCCGAGCCTCACTCGCCCATCCATGTGTCACCACTTTTATACTTATTATTATTTCACAAAAACATTTGGACAGTCTCTTAAGACTTCTATGGTATAGCTGCAATAGTTAAGGAAGTTTCCCTGCTAAAAGTTTCTATTCTGTTCAGCCTATTGCATAAAGGACTCAGTGCTCTTCAAATTCTCTATTGAAATATTGATGAAAAAATAAGGAATGGCAGTTTGTATGAAGCTACAAACTGCCATCCCTTATTTTTTCATTTAAAATTATTTGAAACTATTGTGCAAACAGTGTACTTTTGGCAGTACCTGATTACTGCCAATATGCTTGCCTGTATTCATACATATAACAATTTTTTATCATAGTGAAGTTTACAATTACCTGAAAAAGGACTCGGCATCTAAATTCTTGAAGTCTTCACATCCCAACACTGCACAAGTTTTTGTGATTTCCGTGTCTATATCAGCATACTGTTTTAATTCTGGTGCCACCATAGCTGTCAAGAAATACCATTATTAACTCAATGTCACCAAAGGATGTCATTCATTTACATTCTATAGATTTTTGGTCCAAATTTGAAATAAATACCATATTGTATTAGAACTTGTTCTTGTAAACATTTCTTACTATGGCACCAAAACTATGGAACCATCCTTGATTTTTTTTTAGTTCAAATTAGCATATTTTGTAAAATAGATTGCCAAAACAATAGATTTAGGTTTTTAAAGGTATGAGGAACATAATGTAAAGCTTCTCAAGGATCCTTCGACCAGATGTAAGTGTCTGGTGTGTTACTAATCAGCATTTTTAAATTTGAACCAAAATGAGTGATGTCCTTTTTATTTGCTAACATTTAATTCATTCATATATTTTATGATTGGTATTGTAGAGTGGCGAGTTCTATCATAATACATGTGTACATATACAGAATTTAGGAAACCACTATTGGACAGTTGCTGCAAATTAGCTGAGGAGTTTTCTATCTCTACTGTGAAGAAAGTTACAGCAAACCTATAGCATCTTAGCAAGTATTTTTTCTATACAATAAATGATTTTTTATGTTACAATTTTACTCTTGGTGGACGGCTGCAGTCTAGCGTGCATAACACCTATCTGATCCAAGGATCCTTCCTTTTCAGTTATGAACGATGAACTTTGTTCCTCTTACCGCTAAACATTAGCAGCAAAAATATCATAGGAAAGAGTTTGTATTAGGATCGAGTGGTCATATGTTTGTGACAATTTATTACCATACATTTGAAGCACAGAAAAAAACTTGCTAACATAATTGAATTTAATGTCAATCAATTCATTATTTATAGTGCCTCTATGCTACAGGTTTGTTGTAACTTTCTCCACAGCAGAGATGGTAAACTCTTCATCTGGTTTGGAACAGGGAAAGCAAATTTTAAGTAAGTTCAAAGATGTTTATAACTCTAACAACATATTCCCAGTTTGTTTAATATTATTCAGTTACTGTTCACTAGTATTTAAATCAAAAATACATGTAGCAGGTTAACACTTGCACTAAATATGGCAAACACTTCTATCCAGAATAGAATGTTATTTCATAGGTAAACAAACTTGACGCCATACGACACTAATTTTATTTATATCATACGCACCAATAGGTGTGGACTTCGCTTTACTATCTCCGTGCTCCGTTATATTCTCCTTCATTTTATAATTCTGGCTAGTATTCATCCTTGGCCAAGCTGAAAAATATGTCAAAAAGTATTTCATTTTAAGTAGAGTTTAGTTCCCCAAATAAGACATCAAAAAGATTGGTTATGTTTAAATTAAGCAATTAAAAACGAGGGAAATTCCTAAAAGCAGGCCACTGTGTACACACATGAAAACTTACGTTATTACTTTGCCCAACTATCTGAGCTGGAATGGCCGGCAGCGCAAACCATATGAAACGCCACTAATTCATTTGCACTGTGTTATTATTCGATTGATACAACCTGTAAATTATTGAAATCACTGCAATTACCGCTTTTTACAACACACTTCGAGTTTACAGCCACACATAAGCGCGTAATGAAATTTTAAATACACTCTCCCATTGAAAAATTGTGGCATGAATGATTGATTGATTGAAATTTGAATTGAACATTGTATTTTGAATGAATGACATAAACAATGAAATTCTTCCAAATCAGACGTAAATTCATTCATTAGTGACCGATTTTTGTATTACGGAAATGAATAGGTATGTTCTTGCTTAGTTGCTTCAGATAGTTCCGGTTTTTTGGCACAGTGAACTTACTATTGTCTATTAGGTGCTAGTGCTATTAATTCCTTCCTATTTATTTATTACATTGCATTGCGATTATTGTAATTGCGAAAACCTCTTCTTTTTAATTCTTTTTTGAAATTCAGGAATTAATCGAGGAAGTTTCACCATAAACAAGCTAGATAAGTCAGTAGTGCGTGCAATGATTACACTATGATATTATGATATGACTTGAGTGATGTTTCTTGTTTGTCTTGTCACTTTTTCTAAAATACCTACGTAATTTTTGACTAGACCTTTGTTGCTATCAATTGATGTTATTGAAAGTGCACCTAAAAAATGGTTGATCCAATATTCGATTACCAATTTAGGCTTATCCTAATTGGTGATAGTACCGTGGGCAAGAGTTCTCTCTTGAAATATTTTACAGATGGGAAATTCGCTGAGGTAAGTACATAGGTACAATCACCTTTGTTTTGATGTTATTTATATGAATAGTGATGTAAATTGCGCGTTAATTTTTAGCTGTCGGACCCTACGGTGGGTGTGGATTTCTTCGCGAGGATTATAGAGGTGCAAGATGGCACAAGAATTAAACTTCAGTTGTGGGATACAGCTGGCCAAGAGAGGTTTAGATCTATAACGAAATCGTACTACAGGAATTCAGTTGGTGCGCTACTAGTATACGATGTGTGTAATAGATCTAGTTTTGAGCATATACCTCTGTGGATGATGGAAGCAAAGAGACACATAGAGCCTCACCGGCCAGTGTTTGCTTTGGTGGGTTGCAAGGTGGACCTAGTGGGCACAGATAATAAAAATGGAGCCAGGCGGGAAGTGACATGTGAAGAAGCTCGGATGTTTGCAGAAGAGAATGGTGAGTTACTCAACTATTGCATTATCTTAAAAATAGTTTGACGCCAGTGTGTTATCATCACTGGTTTTAGATGTAGGTCAATAGTACATATTATTATTATGCTAATTTGTCTGGATGTTTTGTATTGTGCATACTGTGTTGCATTCCTTTTTTGATTAAAGTTTTTTTAACATAGGACCTTTTTGTGGGACCCCTACTATTATGTGAACAAATGTTATTAAGTTATTTTAATTACTAAAGTACATAATAGAAACAAGTGTAATTTCAAGGACTAGAAATAATTTGTAAGGCATTTATGATAGCACAGAGATATAAAACTTAGTAAATTCTTCATTAAATTGGGATCATTTAACTGTTAACTTGATAAGAATTTATAGACAGATCTCATGCATAAAACATTGTTGTAGTTGACACAATCTCAAGATCTTTTATTTGCTATGAAAGGTCAACAGGAAATATTCATTTATGTTCATTTACCATATATGAAGTCACAATAGACACACAAATGTGATAATAAGGATATAATAAAGTACACATTATGATGGCTATATAAATTTGCTTTATCTAAGAGATTGATAACAAATCACTGTAATCATTAAAACATTCACAAATAATTATTTATAACACCTTTCCTTCTTTAGGTTTACATCATGTAGAAACATCAGCAAAAACAGGTTTGAACGTAGAAGAAGCGTTTGTGCTAGTTGCTCAAGAAGTTTACAACCGTATACAAACCGGTGAATATAAGGTAGAGGATGGATGGGATGGAATCAAGACTGGATTCAACCGTCCAAACGGTATGGACTTTAACCTTCTTGAAGCTGAGACGGTCCAGTCTACATGTTGCTAGGGGACTAAGAATTAAGTGTGTATATATTTGACTCACAATAGTTTATATACAATGTGTAAGCATAATTTTATATATATTGTGTAGATAAGGTGTGGCGACTGCTGCAAAAAAGGTTTTATTCGGTTTATAGTTGAACTTTACTTATAAACATTTATTTTTGTTTGTTTGCTGGTCATAGGATAACATTAATTGGGAAAACAAAACTAAGAATGCATCCAAATATTAAAGTACAATATTGTTGGTTGGAAATATTTTTTTAAATATTTCCTTGTCATTAAAATAGTGTCTTCTCCTGTTAGTCAAACTTTTTTCAGTTTAAAATTTCAGTGACCATTGACTATTAGTCCTGAAATAAGAACTACTTAACTGTAGATTAATACTAACATAAATAAATGGCAACTTTTAGCAACAGCTATTAAAAAATAGGATATTTTTAGACCTCATTAGTAATCGAAAAGTGAGTTAAATTTCTAATAAATTAATTAATTAATTTGGGTTAATGCTACTACTGTGTCTACAATATTTCTATAAATTATTTATTTTATTAGTAGGTACATATGTGCATATATTTTGTAAACACAGTTAGAGCATAGACAAGTATAACTTGCTATCAGGCCTCAAACAGATCTTTTCATAGACTTCAAAAGCAAAAAAAAAATAGTTGTAAAAATCAGTTTTAGTCTCTAATGTTTATAAGCAAATGACCTTCAATCTACATTCAACAAAAAAAAAACGATTTTATTATATTTTGCTCAAAGGAAATGATAACCAATGCTAAATATAACATTGAATCAGAAAAAATATCATTTGCATTGCAAATATAACATTAACATCAGTATGAGCAGGTTTCATTTATGGTAATAAAAGAATAATGTGTGTTCTTACTCTGTGAGCACATATTTCTTGTCATGTAAAAAAAATGCTATTTAGAACTATTTGTAAAAGTTAAAGTATTGTCGAATTTTTTATACTATGCTCGGAAGATGCTCGGCCTTTGAAGACCTCCATTAACTTTGTAATATTGCAATGCAGATTAATTCATTTTTCTCTAAAAACACAATTGCAAAAATCCTTTTTATTTACGTAAAGATAAATTGTAGCTCTCGCTATAAAAGACTCGTTTACGAGACAATGTAAATATTGTAAAAAAATATGCCCATAAAGTATATTTATGATCCAAATGCCACATTTCTATAAAGTTCGGAACCCATCCTTTGTGTAAAAATATGGAAAGTCAAATGGGATGAATTCAGAGGAAATTGACCTTTATTCCCGTTGTCCCCGTACGCCGTGTTCCCGTCCTACGGGGACCGAGGTACATTTAAAAATATTTCCCATTGTCCCCATGCACTGTCCCAGTTAATAGTAGAATTGGGATTAAGGTAGTGCTGAAGTAAAACATTGATTGTAGTTCAGAAAAAAACATTAGAGCCAGTTTTTTACAAAAATAATTTTCAAAGTTAAAATCCCTTTTTATATTTCGTCCCGATTTATCCTTACCTATTCACAGAATAAATTTAGAAACCTAAGTAAAAAAATACTACTCCTGGCAGGTAAGTAATACGTAAACTTACTTCATATTGCATCAGCAAAGGATGTGTTCATACGAATTTGAAAATTGCTAGCACCAGGCTAAACGACTAAAAACTAAACAACTATCTTTTTGGTCAAGAAACATTTTTATGTGTCCAGTATTTTGGACGGTGGTCGGAGTAACGGATGCGGATGGACTAAACAGAATGCCATTTTTTATGTAGTCGTCATTCCTATTGCAGCTACAGTGGCATTTGGACCGCCTTATACATTACGCGTAATATGAACCAAAGAATTCGAAAATGATCCCTACGATTTTGTTTCTTTCAACTGTATATTATTCTCTTGTTTCATTAGCCTTTATTAACTTTAAGTTAAAAATATTGTACCTGCGACACCATGTGTAATCGTTAGTTAAACATTTGTAATTTTTTAAGACTAACCATTTAGATTGGAACTATGTATGCAACATCTTGTACCATTAGAACTTACTCTATAAATGTAAAGTTAAAATGGATTAAGATGAAACCATTGAAAGGAATACTTATCCATTGCGTTTAACAATGAAACCATAAAGTGTAATTTACAATAGCCACTTAAAAATACTAAGTACATTAGGCCCTAAAATCTTGATGACAAAAAAGCTTTCAAAGTTTTTCCAAGATTATTCTAAAGCTAAAATAATTAAACCGTCCATTAGCACTGGACTTGTTTCAAACATCCAAACTAGAATTTGTTTTAGGATGCGTAATACATTAAAATATGCGCGTTGAACTGTTGACCCACAAGTACACGATGTCGATAATGTGTTTTGTCTGGAGGGACAGAAAGTGCGGCTGGGCACGCATTTTCACGAATGCATGCGTGCACTCTCTGTATCTCAAATCTCAACGAAGTGTTCATAAGGTGCATTTTCACATAATTATATGTATGTACTCTAGGTTCGTCGTAAAGTACTTACATTCACTACATTTCTAATGTGTACCTACGCACCCTAACATCCTAAATTATTAGCAAGAGTTTTACGCCCTTTGTACGCACCCAGTCCTATATTTGTCTTTTAAAAGTGATGGTAATTAAGTTCTGAATTATTAATTATGACTAAATGTTAATTATAGTCTTAATATGCCTAGATTTATTCAAGTAATGAAATAGTATGCGAAATATATTTGTTTTACAACCCTGACAATTTTTCGCGGCACAAATACTTTCCTCACATAATTATGTTTTGTTTGTAGTAAAAATCGGGTTTACCAAGTCAATTTATTTTTCTTTGACATTGGAAATTGGGCACTGTATGCCCAATACGGTTTAAGGTAGGTATGGTAAGTACCTAAATGTTGTAATACGTTTGAACACGAGTTAATGTAATTTAAATAATTTTAAGGTCACCGCATAAGACTAAAAGATAACAAGAACAAAAAAATGTAGTCGATTGACAATATTTAGGATTGTCGTAACGAAAAATGTAACTTTTGGACGATTGATTTAAAATGTTATTTTTTAATCTTATGTTAACAGTTTGTTCTATTGGAGTAGCTTATAATATGCTGTTACAATAATGCTTTATATGAAGTAAAGTTTTTTTTTGTTAATCACTTATCGTTTCATTTAAATATTGCGCGTTGGCCATTGAGGTCAGACTACGCTCTGGGTCAAGTGAACGACCTAATTTCTATTAAGTATAATAATTAGGTCTTATTTAGTGACTAGCTGACCCGACAGACGTTGTCCTGTCAACTATGAATATTGAATTCGAATTGACATACTACCTACCTACTACCTACCTACTGCCTACCTACTGCCGATCGATCGTTTTCTATTTACCACTTCACGTTACTGCGCGCCTAGTACTTTGGATTGATTAAGGTGATCTTGTGAGAAAATTAAGAATACAGTGAATTTTAAATTTTCGTACATGACTACTTCACGTTACTGCGCGCCTAGTACTTTGGATTGATTAAGGTGATCTTGTGAGAAAATTAAGAATACAGTGAATTTTAAATTTTCGTACATGACTACTTCACGTTACTGCGCGCCTAGTACTTTGGATTGATTAAGGTGATCTTGTGAGAAAATTAAGAATACAGTGAATTTTAAATTTTCGTACATGACTACTTCACGTTACTGCGCGCCTAGTACTTTTGTTATCTTAAGTTTTCATTCATTAATACCCGTTTTTTTTTAAAATGATTCATCTTTTATAATTATGTTCTCGTCGATTTTTCATTATTTTTAAGATGTATTCTGCTATTCGGGGCGGGGACAAATCCAACGAACCAAAAACCATGAAAATTGGTCTAGCCGATCTCGAGTTATAAGTGTTGATACAAACCCGACTTTGTTTTATATATGTCACCGGAAAATAACAAGATCCGTAAGTTTATCAATCTACTAGGAAGTTTATAAACTTTCGTAAGATTCTAAACGGGAGATAAATTGTAATATTTTACGTCCATATTTTCGTAAATTTATCAATTTCCGACGTCATACGGTAAATTTATAAACTAACGGATATCTATTCGTAAGATTTTAAATGGTTCGACCAATCACAGAAAGTCTTTTAAATATACGCATCTTTGAAATACGTAAAATAACACACTGCTCTCTGATTGGTCAATGTTCATAGTGGTGGCAATGCTTGTGTCCAAAGACTGGTATAATCAGACTTGATTATTTATAAATTGGAAGCAACAATGCCTGGTTCCTTTCTGGCACGGATGTAGTGAGTTGAGTTTTCTTTGAATTGCAACACAGTTCAACATTGAAAACTAATAAAAACGCACAAGCAAACTGGTTCATTTATGTTCCGTGGCGAACAATGGCGGCCGCGAGGAAGGAGAAGTAACACGTGACAGTCAACCAATCAGATCGCGCGTAGCGTTTGGTTACTGCTTACTTATTATTTTACGAGTAAGTTCAGTAAGTTTATCAATTTACGAAAATATGGACGTAAAATATTACAATTTATCTCCAGTTTAGAATCTTACGAAAGTTTATAAACTTCCTAGTAGATTGATAAACTTACGGATCTTGTTATTTTCCGGTGACATATATATAGATTAATAATCAACCTCGGACACCTATAATTCATAATAGGCGAGATGACAAAAAAAAAGTAATTAGTCCGTCAGTTAGATAATCAAAAAATTTGGGACACGTATTTTTTCTTTTTTCTCGTAAACAGAAAATGACGACAATACAGTGCGTTGAAGTTTCGTGAAACGTCACGCCTTTGTATAATTTTTACTCAGAAGTGACGTCACAAGCCCCCTCTCCGGAACTTTGATGCTCTTTATCTTTGTATTTTGTTATTAATTTGATCAAGCAAAAAATATGTGTCCAGTATTTTTGGACTGTCTAACAGACGGACTAAACAGAATGTCATTCTTTTGATGCAGTCATCATCCCTATTAAGCAGATAATTACACAGCACTATACAACAACGTAACTGCATGTTCTAGCTTATCGTTTTGTTTGCATAGTTGAGCTAATAGGTGTATGTAGGTATATTGGTACCTACACAATTGCTTATAGGTAGTAAGTAACGGAACCTATTAATAGCAAATTTTACTCAAGGCCGGGAACCGGTTTTAATCGAACGAAACGGTAAGGTTTTCTACAAGTACAAGTATTGTAGCTGAGCTCGTCCTGGGAAATACTACAACTCGACGACCTTACGGTCCTTACCTATAGAGGTCTCAGCACACTTATGGGATCGTAACCGTATCGCCTTTCGCCTCGCTGTCAACGAAGTGTAAACCTAACGTAAGCGTATCCAGCAGCGCCTGTACGTCAACTCGCCGCCCGCTGCCCGACTTGGTTTGCACCAGCTTGGGTACGGAGAGACGTAAGCGAGTAGAGGGCGCGCCGTAAGCGCGGTGACGCCTAGCTGTAAGCGCGGAATTGCAAGTTCGGAGCCTGGTTCCGAGGCGAGGTGATTACGTTACGTTTCCGATTACTATGCGTTGTAGGCGTTGTATTAGGGAGTTATACAAAGCATTCTGAACGGTTCGAGGCGATACGGTTACGATCTTACGATTCCTTTCCGATTCCATACGTGTGCGGAGACCTTAAACCTATTTATTCCGAAAGGCATTGTTGCCATGTTCTGGTGTACCTAAGTACCTACATACTACGACTCATCACTCACTCACCAGCACTTAATTCAAGTGCTGCAAGTGCTGTTAGCACTTACCTCGATCTAGTTTAAAAAATATGACGTGCAAAAGTGATTTAATTTAATGTCCTACTTGCATAATACAATTTATTTATTAGGTTTCATTGAGAAATATCATCTTCGACTCTTTGTCTGGATGGTGGCAAGTGGCAACGCATCTGCGAAGCACATGTCTTCTATAGTATCTCGTGATAGTACCACTGGTGGTGCTGACAACTGACATACCTACATTAGGCATTATTGATAAATTATACCCAGAACGAACAATCATGCTCGTCCATCACAAAGGGTTTGTCCAGGGTGAGAATCGTACCCAGGACCTCCGGCTTAGCAGTCAGGGTCAGTAACCACTAGGCCAACAACCTCATTCATAGAACGATACTAAATTAGAATTTGAGACAAGGTAACCTTGCCTTCCGCTAATTCATTTATCGCTCCGTTCTCCCTGCTTACCCAGCATGACGAAGTTACGTGGTATGATATCACATTACATGATTTAAAAGCAGAATTCATAACAGTAGTAACGGTTTAAATTATGCATTCAATAATATTTAATTACTTACCTAATAGTTAAAGAGAATGTGTGCATCCGTTCCGTAATCCGGTGAGCATTTTGTAATTAATACCTAGGTATGAGATATACCTGCCTACTCTCTAACTCTCAAGCTGTAAGTAGAGCAGAGAAGCATGGCATACCAAGAGTGATGTTTTATTTGCCAGATTTATATTTTCAATCTCTGAGTATAATAATAATTAAAAAACACAAACACATCAGACTGCTGGGAACTGCTAACTGGGATATACAGCTCACGCTTAACATAATGATTTCGTTGAGAAAGAAGTGCAGAATATACTACTGGTTGAAGAATTGAAGATTATTAGAAATACGAAAATAAATGTGAGCAATTAGTAAAACGACAACGTCAAAGGCTCGTGCCAATTTCGTTGGACGGGACTTTCCCTCAATGATAACCTATTAATATGTATGCTTACAACTCATAATAAAAAAAAATACAGTCGAATTGAGAACCTCCTCCTTTTATTGAAGTCGGTTGAAAATAAACATGTTCCCAATTTAGACTTATTTTCTTCGTTTTTTTTTCGTTTATCTCTCATCAGACAATGGGCCACACCTTACATTCCGATGATTCAAAGTTATTCCAGGATATTTTTTTATTTTAAATCTTGACAAACGAATAGCGTCCAAGGTCCAAGGTTGACAAGTAAACACTAGACTTTCAACGGCGAGTCGAACTTACAACACTGAGGTCATGCATAGACACTGTAAAAAGTGGATGGATGATTAAAGAAAATATCTGCAAGTAGGCAGAGCTGTGGATGATGAAAGAGCAAAAAGCTCAGTACCTAGTTAAAAAAAATATAGTCACAGTGACAGATGACAGTTGATAAGTTGACAGTTAGTGACAGTAAACGTGCGTGACGTTCGAGACAAAGGTTTCACTGTTTCACTGACTGGATTAGTTTATTTTAAGCTTCGCGTCAATTATAAGGAGTAAATTAGACCAGTTATGCTACGGGTGTAAGAGAAACAGCAATACATGGAAGTTCAAAATCTTGTTATTTTGTTAGGCCGGTTATGTTTACTGTCGAGTGTCGAATTGACATTTCAGTAAAACAAGTTATTTCTTTGGGTGGTTCTGGTTACTTTTTCAGGTGAAATTAAAAGTAAATAAAGTGAAATAGTGTTAAAGAGTTTAGTAAGTTTGTTAAAACGTGAAAACCATGTCTTCCAGTCGATCGAAGTCGTCGATTCTTGACAAACCTCTTAGCAAAGGCAAGGGGGAGGTTTCATTAGCGTTTTATGCACTTTTATTTTCAGAAATAGTCCAATATTGTCAGAATCGTTCACATTCTATTCACGAACTCCAAACCAAGTAAGTTATAATCCATAGTTCATAAAAATAAAAGTGGCAAACATTTTATTGATGTTCATTCGAATTTTCCTATTTTCCAGATTATCAGACATTGGTCATGATGTAGGAACTAGGCTTCTGGATTTATACTTTGTACGAGAAAGGAATAGTAAGAGAGAAATTAAGCTACTGAACATGCTTCTATTTGTAAAATCTACATTATGGAAGGTAAGGCGACCCTTACAGACTAATATTTTTTAAATCATGCTAGTGATTGATTACTGGTCTATTTTTTTAGTTTGTATTTGCTGCAGCCAAGTACTTTTGATTTTCACTGAAAATACTGATATCACATTGTATTTCACAAAATGATTGGACCCCAAATTATAGCTAACACCTCTTAGTTGTATGATGTGTACTGCTATGTGCTATCTACATGTTTCACTTGGGCAGAGTATGTTTATGAAGTAGGGTACACATTAAAACATATCAAAATAACTATTATAGTTTCCTATTGGTGAAACAAACAAAATTGTGATAGTACTTCCAGAGAAAACTTTATTTACTCAATTTATCACTGGTTTAAATAATATAATGGCAACTTCATGTACATTCTAGGTCCTGTTTGGCAAGGAAGCTGATAAGCTGGAGCATGCCAACGATGATGAGAGAACTTACTACATCATAGAGAAGGATGCACTTGTAAGAAAAAAATCATGTCTCTCTTTCTATTATATTGCAATAATAATTTTTTTTAATAATTCCAAAAGGTGCTACTTCCACCTAGAAAGCCAGACAATTTCAATAAAACTTCAGTAATGTTTTTATTTTCGTAGAAATTAATAATTATTAATGAACAAACTATAATATAATTAAAAAAAATCTATATTTACAAATTGGTGATTGCAGATCAACAAATTCATAAGTGTGCCAAAGGACAAGGGCTCCCTCAACTGTGCCACATTCAATGCTGGGATCATAGAAGCAGTACTCACTAAAAGTGGATTTGTAAGTATTCTATAATATTTATTTATCAATAATAGAGGGGAGCATAAATTGAATTATTTTATATCAGTCTAACCAGAGATTCAAAAGGCTCAATGTGCACTGCATTTATAATCTGTGCTTCAAATGTCAGCATTTAACGCTAAAGGCATTATGAACTCAATTTTTCGCAAGTGTAAATTTGGTTTTTTAGTTCCTCAAATTAATATCTTAACCGTTCCTGTTTCAGCCTGCTAAAGTAACAGCCCACTGGCACAAGGGAACTACTTACATGGTCAAGTTTGATGACGCTGTCATAGCCCGGGACAAGTCTCTGGATGACCGCTAATTATGCTGCACTTAATACCTACTAGTATTTAATTGTAACCCACGCTAAGATTGAATTTCAAATTAACTCTGCTATGTTGTATGAAGTCTTTCTACATATTAATAAGTAAATAATAGGACTTTTAAGTTAAATAATGTTTTATTTGCAAACATGGTTATATACTTTTAATCACAAATACAAAGATGTTCAACACTAAACTCAAATTAATTATACCTACTTATCGCGTTTCCATCATTTTATGGAAATGGCGCAACAGAAAAATTCAAGTAGGTAGAATAATATAATTATGTAAAAGCTACCCACTCCGTAGTATATTGATGTCCGTAAGGATTGAGGAGCCACATCAGATTTTTAAAATCTGATCTCACCATTATTTAGCAGCAATGAAGCTTATTTTGCAGCACGAATTCTAGATTTAGCAGCAAAATATTTCACTAGTTATTTTAATGCAAAAGTGGCTCCTCAATCTAAACGTCTGAATTGAGGAGCCACCTGGAACTCGTAAAGTAATAGATGAATATTTATGAAAACTTTGTATCATTTAGTAGCAATTTTGCATATTACCATCTAAAAATTTAGCTTCTGTAGCGCTAAAATGAAAGAAAATACAATACTTTTAATATGGCTCCTCAATCTAAACTCAAGAGGTGAATTTCTATTGGATGTGAGCGATCAATTAATATATTCGACATATTGATCATTTAGCAGGTGTTGTGTTTGTTTTTGCAGTATAGGAATAAAATAGTAAAACAGAGTAAATTTTGTATATGAACGCATTTTCTTTGGCTCCTCAATCCTGACGTTCTAATTATATATGTTTGACTGTAGCCACCTGAGATCTCAACGGAATCTAAAGCCAGAGATACTAACATTTAGCAGAAATGTCTGCTAAATGTATCTGCACAGTTCAACAATGTATATATTTTAGATTCTGAAAAAACAATACTTAACTATTTTCTTGTAAATTCAGTGTGTAGGGTGACCACATTTTGGGGGTACCTACAAATTAATATTTCACTTACGTACCCACAATAATATTTATTTAGTACCAAAACATTCATCAGCGGTGAAGTATTCTCGTTTGTACATGAATATGTTCATGTACGAAATAAATAATTAACTTGGATTTCTTATATTATAAATTTAATCATCATGTTAGTGTCATCATAATTAAATTGTGGGGATATTAATATGTGCAATATCGTGCAGTGACTGATAATTAAGTGCAGTTTGATATCCTGTTATCAATGTAAGTACATTTGTGCCGACTATTGTTATTTTTTTTATATTTATTTATTTAATATGCAGTATGTTCGGGTTCGAAGTTTACAAATTAAAATACATACTACGGTCGATTCTTAAAAATAGACAAAATTGAAGCACTTTAATGTTCTAAAATATTTGTTAATATTTAGTTATGAAAAAATTCAACGACCAGTCGGGATTTGAACCTGCGACCTTCGGCGTGCCGTGCCATGCTATAAAAATTACTAGAACTCATTTTGTTCAACGCAATATTGTTGTTTCAGAACCATTATGCCGAAAGGCCGCCAATCGATAGTAGATCTTGAGGATCAACAAAAAGTATTTTATAAACATGCTGGGATACTACAAAATCCTAACATTAAAAGTACTGACCCTATTTTCTTAACCATTTCCAAAGAACTAGATTTTAAAATGACCCCGATAGCCTTGTATACATCATTGAAACGTAAACGTCATATATTTTTTGAAAACGATGGATCACTTCTTGAGCAACAAACAACTGGCGAAATACATACTATAAAAAGTGCAAGTTGTAGTAGTAGTGACACAGATACGTCATTAAAAAGCAAAGATTTTGATTTAGTAACATTTTCATATCAAATGGACTTGTATGACTGGAAAAAAATTCAGCCTATATACGCATATCAAAAACGAACAGGCACTTCCACCTATAAGAAATACAGAACCATGCCCAAGTTTAAATGGAGTAATCTATTAAAAGTAAACATTTATAAATATACTAAACTACCTTGTACTTGGACTTTAAAGCGCGAAAAAGTGGTAAAAAACAAAATCTTTGTGAAAGGCAATTGTTCGCAATGTACTGCATATGCTAAAATAGAAAGTTATGAAACTACTGATAAAATCCACACAATCTACTGTAAAATAACGAATATAGACCGAACTGTCAAACACAATCCAACAAGGAAATTCAAGTTAACGCCCCACAAAAGACAACAATTAGCAAAAATATTAAGGTACAAGCCTGCAATAGTAGTTCATAATGAAATGGCTTCAGAGATCCTAAGTATTAAGAAAGATGAAAAAGAGGTTGTAAATACACCAGCGTTGCCTTCTCTTTCTTGTTTGCGACAAATAAAATCTGAGGCCAGGAGAGAATAGTGGCTTGATCCCAATCCAATTATATCTCTAGTGGTTATGGCCAAAAGTACACATAAAAATGTAATCCGTTCTTTAAGTGTACACCCTAATTTCTTTGTACATTATTGGGACGAGAACCAAATTGATTATTACAATCTGTACCTACGGAAATTTGGAAGGGTAACTATTACAATAGATGCTACTGGCTCATTCTTTGAAACAATGCGGCTCCCTGATGGTACAAAGATGACCAAAAGATTATTTTTATATGCAGGTCTGATAACAGCAAATCTTATATTAAAATCTGTACCAGTATTACAGATGGTTACCGATGCACATGACAAGAAATCTATATTACATTGGCTAAATCAATGGAAAAAATCTGTTGATAGATCACCTCATGAGATTATTTCAGACGATTCTTCTGCACTGATCGCAGCTAATACTGAAGCTTTTACAGAATTCAGTAGTACAAAAGAATACATAAAAAACATGTTTTCAATTTTAGAAGAACAGACATCAATCCTTCAAGAACAAAAGCCCTCTACTTTTATCAGACTTGACACAAGTCATTTTGTAAAAACTTTGCACAACTTAAAATGTTTTAATGATGTAGAACCAAACATAAAATATTTTTATATTCGCTGCATTTTGTTCTTAAAAGAGTGTGAAAATTTTGAAACTGCGAAAGAAGTCATCGGTGATATGATTCAGACTTGTCTTAGTCACTACAAAGATGATTCAAGTCCTGCAAGTTTCAATTGCCAAGGTGCCTTAAACCGACTTGCCTTACGAATGAAAAATATTAAATTAGATCATACGGCAGAATTCAGCTTTGTGGATGACGACAAACGGAACGACAACGAAGGTTTCGGAACTGAAGAACATCACACCGCAAATATTGATTTTTTTATTTGGTTGGATGATAAAGTAGCCCCATTTCAGAAACAATTAATGAAAATTCATAAAACTAATAAAAAAATATATTTTTTACCAACATTTATATCAGAATTCAGGAGGATTCTTGGAAAACTTCCATTATGGTCAAATTTATTGTGTTCTTTTTTTAAAGCTGATAATACTGTTCCATCATCATCTGGAATTGAGAGCTACTTCAAAACTTTGAAAAAATTGCTCTTTAAAACAAAGTTACAAAAGTACCGAATTGATGAATTCATAAAAATACATTCCCAATATTTAAACGGAGAAATAACACTTGCGATAAATGATTTATTAGTGACTTACAGAATAAAGAAACTAAACGCTCTCGAAAAAGGAAGTTTTCATTCACAAAATCTCAAACCCAGATGGAAAAATCTCAAAAACGAGTAAAAACATCTCAAACGCAAGTGAAAAAAAGAAAATTAACAAAGTCTGTGAGAGTTAAGAAGATTAATCGGTCATTTGGTGCCGAATCAATTTTTTCTGATCAACCTTCTTTTATTGAGAATTGGAGGGGTGAAGCCGATACTGATTCATTAACAAAAATAAAAGTAAAGTTTGTAAAAAATGGCAACCTATGCGATGCTGTATCCATCGGTGAAAATTCTATTAAAGTAGATTTGAAAAACACATGTTGCTTTGATTCGGTCATTTATTTGTTGAGCATGGCTTTTAATCAAAGCAGACGTTTTCAAGAAATATTAAACACATACTCAGAAGATTTAATCTCACGATATATTAAACTTCTATCAGATTCTGCTTCTACTGACGGTGATATACACAAAATGAGAACCCAAATTGGCGTGCTGTATTTTGATACTACAGTAAATAGTAGCCACTGTGAATTTGCTTGTAACGTGTCTTACATTTTTGAACACGTAGCATTGAAGTATTGCTTTAGTGCCATTTTTACAAAAAAATGTACTAATGATTCGTGCCATTTTATCCCAGTATCCAGGCAGATCGCATTTTTGCCTTTGAATTTGAACATAATTTCTGTTTTTGGCATCCAAGGTTTAGAAGATGCTACTTTAATCGCTGAAGAAAAAACCGACTGTACGTTGTGTAACAACCAAACTGTGTGTATATATACTCTATCAAACACAGTTTCATATGAACTGAATGGTTGTGAAAAGTTTAGAGTGAGAGAAATACCAGAATTTGTAATGTTTTCGAATAAATCATATAAATTAGTAGGTGCTATAGAATTTATTCCTGCAATTATCGAAACTGGCATAGGCCACTACAAATGTCACTATCTTACACCGAAAGATGAGATGTTCTGTTACGATGATTACGATTCTAAAATTCGTATAAGTACTAATCAGCCAATATTCATTCATTCTATAACTTATAGCGAAATTGATTGTCAAATAACCAAATCGTATTTACGATAGATATAATCTGTTATGAAAATATAAATTTAATAAATTACTTATCCTGGTTTTATTAATACGAGTATAATATGGTCACCCTACACACTGAATTTACAAGAAAATAGTTAAGTATTGTTTTTTCAGAATCCAAAATATATACATTGTTGAACTGTGCAGATACATTTAGCAGACATTTCTGCTAAATGTTAGTATCTCTGGCTTTAGATTCCGTTGAGATCTCAGGTGGCTACAGTCAAACATATATAATTAGAACGTCAGGATTGAGGAGCCAAAGAAAATGCGTTCATATACAAAATTTACTCTGTTTTACTATTTTATTTCTATACTGCAAAAACAAACACAACACCTGCTAAATGATCAATATGTCGAATATATTAATTGATCGCTCACATCCAATAGAAATTCACCTCTTGAGTTTAGATTGAGGAGCCATATTAAAAGTATTGTATTTTCTTTCATTTTAGCGCTACAGAAGCTAAATTTTTAGATGGTAATATGCAAAATTGCTACTAAATGATACAAAGTTTTCATAAATATTCATCTATTACTTTACGAGTTTCAGGTGGCTCCTCAATTCAGACGTTTAGATTGAGGAGCCACTTTTGCATTAAAATAACTAGTGAAATACTTTGCTGCTAAATCTAGAATTCGTGCTGCAAAATAAGCTGCATTGCTGCTAAATAATGGTGAGTTCAGATTTTAAAAATCTGATGTGGCTCCTCAATCCTTACGGACATGTATATTGTGGTCACCCGTAAATACAATCGTAGACAAAATTTTACACGTGAAGTGACTCCTTTCAGACCTCCACCAGCCAGTTACTGGGCGACACTATACCTGTGAGACCTTCCTTGACTTGGAGGCTTGAACTTCTCATAATATATGACTAAGCTAGTTATTATCTAGTTATCAATCAATCAAGCTAACTGTAGCTTGATTGATTGATAAACTAGCGTAGCGTTTTAAACTAGCGTAGCGTTTTAAACTAGCGTAGCGTTTTAAACTAGCGTAGCTAATCAATTAATCAATCATTAATTGATTAGCTACGCTAGTTTAAAACTGCGATCCCTAGGCTTTATTTTCCCGCAGCGAATATCGCGCTCTCGTTCAGTTCGTACTTTCCACAACGCATAGCCTAGCGCACTCATCGGCAGCACAATGCTGAACAATCCGAAGGTGATTGTCCTCATATTACATGGAAAGTACTCGAGGGTAGTCCCCTTCATTGATAAGAAGTGCTGGATACCCTTGTCGAACTGAAATGTTGAACAAGAATTTCATTATTTACGAGGGACGAGAGAAGACTAAAGGATTTCATTGCTTACTTAAAATTGCATGTAAATTTTTTGTAGGCGCTTAGTATTTAAATATCAATAAATACAATCACCTACAAAATGCAGGTGCTTCAGGAACTATGCACAATCATTTAGTAAGCTTATATGTCCATAGAAAACAGCGATTTTATACGAAAACTGAACATTACAGACGCGAAAACGCTGAACTGACGCGTACGAGTCTTCATGCAAAATCGAAAATTGTTTATTTTTGTCTTTTGACATATCCTGAATAAAGCTGAATAATTATGCGTTATTATTAACTGTAGCACCCCAAGCAAGCATTGGCGCCCATACTCATAATTTTTCTGGCCTTTTTCCCAACTACTTTGGGGTTGGCTTACAGTCTAATCGAATGCAGCTAAACCGCTAGATTTAACACAGCGCGACTGCCTATCAGAACTTTACAGCACTTTCTGGCTTTTATGGCAAACCAGAAGCAATGGTTGTACATCCTTTCCAGGGCACGGGATATCAGCAATGAAAAGATAAACTTCTAATTATAAAAGGATACCTTTTAGAGAAGTAAAATTGATTAAGAACAAATAATCCATGTTTCTGACTGAACTACTTACAACATAACCAGATTCACAAGAATGTTTACAAGGATCTGTCCTGAGTTTCAAAAACTCTTTTCTATACTTTGCCCGTCTCTCAATTTGGTCCAACATAATTTTGCACTCCAGATCAGAAAATCCGTATTTATCAGCCATATTGAAATAATATTTTATTATTGTGGTAATGCAAATTATATTTCAACTTCAACTCTTAAATGAATTGCCTTTGTCATACCCTCAAGCTTAGATAATATAGCCCTCAAGATTGAAATTCCTAATCAGAAGATCAGAAATGCAGAACAACATTGACATAATTGTTTAATTTTTTTTTCAATTGGAAAAAATATCTGCCAGTAACATTTGTTAAAGTAAAACCTCTCACAAAAAATTTTAAAAATAAAAACATAGGTACAACCATATTTATTTTCCTTTAGTTAAAAAATTAAATAAAGACCAATAACAATAAATAAAAGCAAATTAACAGATAAATTTGATTTTATTACTTTCTACACATTCCTTCTTTTATATTACACTGAATTCAACTATTACTGCAATTTGAAATTTCTTTCTCTGTAGCGAAGTTCTCCTTTCCTTATTTTTTCTTCACGGTCCGTCCTGTGTTTCCAGAGGCAATAACCGTAGGTAAACATGGGGATGATAATAGCGCAGATTCCAAACAAACTTGTTCGTGTATTAGCTTGGAAGTACTCCAACTGGGTTACTTTCATTGACAGAAACTTCTGAATAGCTGGATCAAACTGAAAATTAAAAGTATATATAATTACTGATCTAATCATTAGTTCAGTACTGTTTGTTTATACTGGAACTCTCATCAATACAAAAAATTACGTAATTTAACACTCACGACATATCCAGCTTCGGAGGCATGTTTGAACGGGTTAGTTTTCTGTTTTAAGAACTCCTTCCTGAGTACAGCACGCCTTTCGGCTTGGTGCTTGATAAGGTTGAACTGGGCATCAGAAACACCGTAGGGGTTTGTCATTTTTGCGACCAAATGTTTCCAATTTGCAGGATTTGATTGACTTTTGATTTGGTTTCTCAGACAGAAGGTGGAAAATCTTAAATCAAACTGTCATTTTGACACTGTCACTCACAAGTAGCTGTCATTTGATTTTGACACTAACGACAAATTCTGAACTTGCTAAATTTTTTGAGTGAAAACAAGCACACCTAATCATAGACAATTTAGTATCTTTACCGGTTTTTTAACAGCAACAGCACTAGTGAGCTAAGAACGATCATAAAGTAACATGAACGAAAATTGAATGATTAACCGCTTTCCGGCAACCATCTTTTCGATTTCCCTTGTTGTCGTTGTCAGTTCGGCGATTTTTAATAAAAGCCGCAGCCATGGGTCGTATGCACGCACCTGGGTAATTTTATGTGTAATTGATAGTGAAATTCATGTTACTATTGATGCAGCATAGATTTTTCATTGTTTAAAGTTTTTGTGACAGTAACATAACCTACCGATTGAGTGGTCACCACATGGCTTTACAGCGAAGTGTGAATTTTATGTTTTCAGTAAGGGTATCTCCCAATCGGCGCTGCCATACCGGCGCAGTGTCCCAACCTGGTTAAAACTGACTGCTGATGATGTTAAGGAACAGATTTTCAAACTGGGCAAAAAAGGCCTCACTCCCTCCCAAATCGGTAAGTGGCAAGTTTTATCATAATTACAATAAATGTGACTAGAGTTCTAGTTGGCTGCTTAATTTCAATAGTTCTAAGTGTTTTTCAACCGTAATTATTAGCAAATGTAGCATTGCACCTCAGAGATGATATTCTCTGTTGAAGTTATTAGAATGCGAAAAACCCGGGCTATGTGCTTCGGTTTTGACCTTTCTGCTGCATATACACTCCAATTGTATTGTGTCTGTGTATTGCAATTTAGAATTAGCATAATCAAACCTACATACTTCTGTACAGCAAGCACTTCCTGGGTTACAGTGAGCACCAATAGTATCCTGATGTGCTTTTAATCATAATCGAAGTGTCATCTACCATCTTCCTTTCAGAAATAGTCTAACATAACTAATATCTCAAATGTAAAATCATTTATAAAGGAATGTTAGTCAGTTTTACTTTTGACCTAGTGGAAACTCACACCAAACATTATGTTGGGTGTTTGTCACCATGTGCAGTTGCAAATGTTAACAGAGCTATGCGCTGGGTTGTTAATGCTGTTGGTAACTCAAAATTGAAAAATTATGTGACTTACTCTGCTTATGCTGAGATTGGCAGGGTTGATAACTAAAATATTTCAAGACTTCTGACTTTTGTTGGTAGCATATTCGCAACTAAAGCTGTGAAACCTAAAGGTTTTTTTAAATGTTGGCTTTTCCATTGAATATTTCTCGGCAACTGCCCAGGGCTAGGAAGCATTTTGGCCTTGGAAAGCTAATGTAGCTGAAAGTCCTGCCCCTGATCTCACCTTGGCCTTGACAAATCCAGCTGATTGTAAGAGAAGAGGGGTAGTTTGGGCAAGGTTACCAAAACTTAGGTTAATAATAATGTGAAACTATCTGTATTAGGGAATTCAAACAAAACCCTTAGGCCTCTTTGGATACTAGGTATCAGTTGTGAAGTCATGTAACTCGAATAATTTCTACCTGAAGAGAGTTTAAAGTTAGTCTTGAAAGAAAACCCATGTGTGTTGGAAGTTGGGAAGTAGTTTTAAAAACAATTTTTTTTTTGTAAACAAGGTTTTAAAAGAAAAATATGCTTCTGATTTTGCAACTGGTTTTCAAAGTGGCAAAGGAAAATAAAAACTTTACAAAACTGATAGGTGATAATAATTGATTGTTATTTGGAGTGCAAAATTATGTAGTGTCTATTGCAAACTAGATTTTTCTATATCTTCTTATTCCATACAAGTCGAAGTGAACCACTAAACTAATAAAACCTTTTTCTTCTATTCCAGGTGTTATGCTCAGGGATTCCCATGGAGTCGCACAAGTCAGATTCGTCACTGGCAAAAAGATCCTCCGTATCATGAAAGCTATGGGACTCGCTCCTGACCTACCCGAGGATCTGTACTACTTGATCAAGAAAGCCGTTGCCATGAGGAAGCATTTGGAACGCAACAGGAAGGACAAGGACAGCAAATTCAGGCTGATTCTTGTCGAGTCCAGGATTCACAGGCTAGCGCGCTACTACAAGACAAAGAGCGTGCTCCCACCCAACTGGAAGTATGAGTCAAGCACCGCTTCAGCTCTGGTGGCTTAAGTTATAATAAACTAAATAATTTCCAACTATTCTTTTATTTACATTCAGTAGACACCTACATAATGTGTAAATACACCTACATTGATGAGTCATTTTAGTGTAGCACCAGCAACACTAGTGGCAGACACTAAATGACATCAAAATTATCTAGGTAAATGAGAAATCTAAATGATATCACATTCTTCTGTAGTGAAACTGTGAAACTATGGGACAGAAGTTTCCTGATACAAACTAAGCTTAAATGGGAAGTGTCCAGTGATTTTCTTTGATAAATGAAAATCAATTAATCTAAACATAAAGTAGAAAAAAAAACAAATTATTAGTGAAACTGTTTTATTTACATGTTCATATAACCTACTATTTACAAATTAACAAAATATCACAAACAAACGTTTCTTATAACAGCTTATTAAATTTTAATATTTAGTGTTTCTAGAATACATAATAATATTCTTATTATATTACTTGAACAAAAATTAGTTTCAGTATTTATTATGATGCAGTTGCAATTTTGTATTTGCTAATACTAGTCTTGTAAAGTGTTAACATATTGCTGCTGACCTTATCAAGGAAAAAATTGCTCACAAAGAATGTTTACCTGTAACATTTGGATCTTAGGTTACCCATACCAGTGAAGGCAGCAAACAGAGCAAGCACTACAATAAAGATACAATTTATAAGATCACATTCAAGTAGGATCTGTGAAACAATTTATAACATAATTCTAATGTTCATTTTGTGTTATAAATTGTTTTAAGGGAATGCTGAGTCAGTTGTTAATGTAACATACAATTACTAGTAAGTTTATAAAAAATATATTACAGGAAATCAGTCACATGAGACTGCAGTGATTCAGATAAACCTCAACATTTCAATTAAAAATTAAAGTAAAAAAAATAAACAACACAAATTACCCCATTAAGTAACTAGGTTCCATGATTGTGATTGTATTTTCAAATCTTTACAAATAAACTTCAAGTCTAAACATAAGGATTCCAGTTGCTTCCATCCTCTGGATGCAAGCTGTTGGTTATAAGCAACACTACATCAACTATCCACCATATACCTAGACCTCCTAACGTGAGGAGCTTTCCTACTGCTGTCCCAGTTTGTCCTAGGCAAAAACGGTCCATACCCAAGAAACCTAGTAAAATACTATAGATTAACGTGGTTGTGAAGTAATGGCCGGAGTACCTCACGCAAGGAAAACCGTCTCTTAGGAAACTCCTGTTGCCATAACACTCAATGCCATCCAAAGCTTTGCACTGCACTCTTGTTTTCTCCACTTGATCATATCTAACGCCTCCAAACTTGACGCAGCCATGACCAGTCGCTTCTCTGGCAGTGTGGTTCCCTTTATGGTCGATTGGTTCGTCACAATCCAAGAATTCTAGAGGTAAAAAGTTGCATTTCACCAGCGGACCGAGAGGTCGATATGGCTCTTTCGAATATGGGTCGCTTTCTGATAATATCGTTGGTATGACTACAAAGAAAATTGATACTAAGATTATGGAACGATTTGGCCACATTTTATGTAAGTTTTCTTTCTTACATGAAACTTAATTATTGTGATTCATTCACAACAACAAATCGTATTCGTCAACATTTCCGATTTCGTACTATTGCATTATTGCGATGATGAGTGACATTGACACTTTGACAGGCAGGCAATGACCACAGAGTACTATTGTATATACAATGACAGGCATGATAAACGTGAGTTTTTGACGTTTACGTGATTTCATCGAGTCGTTTAGAAAAATGCCTAAAATTTTGACACAAAAAAAATAAAATCAAATGATTACTTTTACGTGTCTTGGTTTATTTTTTCAGCAGAAGCTTAGTTAAAACATAGTGATTAGAATATTGTTTTTTATAGTAAATATATATTTTTGATATAGAAAAACTCGTAGGATAGGAGAACAAACTATGAACCAATAACACGTGAAACGTCTTGATATAATTTGTTCTCAATTTGTTATTGAGGGTGCGTTCCTAAAAGGGTAAGAATTACACGGAGTAGTGCGAAAGTTACTCTAGAGCGTTCCGAATTGAGCCGAGTGAAACCGAGGGTAACCGAACAATTACTCGACAGCTACCCGAGCAGTATTTCGGAACGCTTTCGGTAGAGTAATTTTCGCACTGACAAGTGCGATTTCTCACCCTTGGCTGAGCGTTGTTAAAAATTACCTGACATAATATGTCAAAATCATATATGCGCCAATGTTGAAGTTTGATGTTGAAGAATGGATTTACTAAAGTAGAAACGAACAGGTAGTACTTATTTATTTGCAAAATATGCTTAAAAACACAATTTTCCTTCTTTGCAATAGAGATAAAAGGTTATGTTGACAGTGTCATCATACGTACGATCCTAACCATCATGACCCTAACCCGTTCCAAAACAGTAAATCGCTCTGTAACGTTCAAAAACAGTATAGCCGTTCTCTTTCTTTAGTTGTTTCTATCTCTTTTTAATTTCCGAGTGAATTATTCGCACGTTTTGGAACGCACCCTGAATAGTTTACATTTTGTGACTTATTTCCAACTAACTTTTTATTTACAATGCGACACAAGCGAGTGCACCGGTGCGGTTATAGCGAAAACGATTTCCGAACTAAAACCAATTTGTCAAACTGACGTTTTCTGTCCGTACATTTTTGTCTGTCCCCGTCTGGCTCCACTCCGTAATGATTTTTATTTTTGCAATACAATAAAAAAAAAGTTAAAAGTGTTACTCAAGCATGGAGGTGTTTAACAAGTTCTATTCGTCGGTCAGCAACACAGTTTCCCATCTATCTGGTGTTCTACCTGGAAATCCCGTGACGAGAGAGTTCGAGGCAACACAGTTCATTGCAAGCGCTGGCCCAGGTAAAAAAACAGATTGATATATCTATGATTTGCATTCTGATACTGGAATATCTATTGTGCACCTTATTTGCTCTGACACTGAATGCTTAAATTACTCCGTTCAGTGATGTAGCAAAGACTGGGAGTGGTATGAATACACTTGCAATTAGTTTTGTGTACATTTATGGACTATAGTATATTTTATGCATTATCGATTTTAAGGAGTGATGAGATTTTACACAAGATATAGTTTACAAAAAAAAGGGGTTTCTTCAGGAATATCAACAATTAATTTACATAGGGAATTTAAATATCTTGCATGTATTTTAGATGGGCCTAGTACATTCTGTAATGATAAACAATAAAAGTATAGTTACAGGAAATGCTTATCAGCTTAACTATTATTTATTACTAGTAATTAGCTACTAGATAATGAAATTAAATTAATTATTTCAACAATAACCATAGTAATAATAAATAAATAAACAATCATACTTAGTTTTTTCTATTTATTGTGTTATTAAGTTCTCTTATGAAGAAAGATACCATCATCTGTAGATCATCATATTATCATCATTTGCTAGAGATATGAGAAACAAAAATCACATTGTTTTGTTTTTGTGTTATGATTAGGTACTTACATACCCGTTATTCTTCATCAATAATGTTTAAAGATAAAAATGTTAGGTACTTAAAAAGTAACGAATCTTTATACGAGTATATTTGGGAAAGTCTGTTAGTTATCCATTTTTCCATTTCCCAAAGTTGGAATTATTAAACAAAATATAAAATTGCTAAAGTTGTTTTGTAAATATAATTTTACCTTAAATTATTCCTATATAGGAAACAAAATATTAAGTGAATACTGTAATAGTTGTGTGCCATCCATCATTACAATCCTCCAAAAAACCTTTCTTTGCCGTATCTGTTTTTTATCTTAATAAGATTATCAATGGAAAAGATACAATTTTATATCAAATAATAATAAAAAAAATTTTTTGGTCTGGTCTTGTTTAGGTTCTAATAATACACAACATTATTGTTTCATAGGTCTACTATGGAAAATTTACAAAGGCTACAAGAAGTCAACAAAACAAGAGGCATCAATATTTGTCTTCGAAAAGAAACATTTAGATAGATGGCCTAAATCAGACAGAGAAATTATGCTAGACACACTCAAACGTGGCATCATACAGTTGACGAAGTTGAGGCATCCACAGATACTCACAGTACAACACAGTCTCGAAGAAAGCAGGGAGAGTATTGCATTTGCAACAGAACCGGTCTTCGCCAGCTTAGCAAATATATTAGGCAATATGGAAAACATGCCACAGCCACCAAGTCACTTAGTCAAGTATAAGTTGTATGAGCTCGAAATTAAATATGGTCTGATGCAGATAGCTGAAGGACTCACATTCCTACACAATGACGTAAAGCTTCTCCATCACAATATATGTCCAGAGTCCATTATAGTGAACCAACAAGGTGCCTGGAAGATATTTGGGTTCGACTTCTGTATTGCCAATCAGGGAGGGACAGGGTCTGCTCCGTATTGGCCATTTCAGGAGTTCTGTCCTGCTATGCATGAGTACACACAACCATTGCTTGATTACTTAGCTCCAGAATACATACTGTCGGCCACTCACTCTCCTGCCAGTGACCTATACTCTTTAGGGATGGTGATATATGCTTTACATAGTACAGGACATCAGACTTTGGGTAATGTTGGCAATGATTACACAAAGTACAAAAGATTTGTGAATGAGATAAGAAACCTGCCACAAAAGAAGTTGTTGTGCGTCGCCGATGGCTTGAGAGAGTATGTGAAGCTTATGTTGAATGCTACGCCGGAATTGAGGCCTGACTCACATCAGTTTTTGAAGGTAAGAGAACCAATTATTTCAGAGATAACCATTATTAACTAAATAGGCCAAAATTTTGTATGGTAACTGTTACCATGCCACTAAACAGTCTAAACCCATTTTGTAACCTTTTTTTTCACAGATACCATATTTCGAGGACGTTGGCGTTAAAACACTGAACTACCTAGACTCTTTATTCCAATGGGACAACCTACAAAAATCACAGTTCTACAAAGGGTTGCCACAAATCCTTCAGAAAATGCCACATCGGATCTGTATCTACCGGATTGTTCCGTGCCTAACAAAAGAATTCATCAACCCACCCATGGTTCCTTTCGTACTACCAAATGTGTTGCTTATAGCTGAAAACTGTACTAAAGAAGAATATGTTAAATACATACTCCCTGCCCTGAAACCAATAATGATGATACAAGACCCTATACAAATCTTGCTGATATTTATGCAGAAAATGGAACTGTTACTTAAATTGACCCCAGGAGATGAAGTGAAATCTGATATTTTACCAATGTTGTACAGGGCCTTAGAATCAGATGCTCAACAAATCCAGGAGCTCTGCTTGTCCGTGCTACCAACCTTCGCCTCTTTGATAGACTATCCTGCGATGAAGAACGCACTTCTGCCGCGAATAAAAAAGTTGTGTTTAAGTACAAATTACATATCAGTGCGAGTGAACTGTTTGTTGTGTTTGGGCAAACTGTTGGAGCATTTGGACAAATGGTTGGTGTTGGACGAAATTATACCGTTCTTGCCTCAGATACCGTCGAGGGAACCGGCTGTGCTGATGGGGATTTTAGGTCAGTATTTTTTTTTTAACTAAGATTGGTCAGGTTTTATTGGCCAATTACCCTGGGAACAAACAGGGTTCCGGGTGTTAAGTCTATAGTATAAAAATAAAGCTTACTAGGCGTTTCGACGGCTGAATTTCGCCCGGTCCGGTCGAAACATATAATAAAACTAGCTGGCCTGTGCCTGTGAATCTAAACCATCCAGGGCGCCACTCAAACGCATACAGAAAAATTCATTTAAATCGGTCAAGCCGTTTAGGAGGGGTTCAATGACATACAAGCACAGCTGTATATATATAAAGATTACTGTTTCACCAAAACTGGGCGAAATTCAGTTTGCTGAATTTTATTTTATATATCTTTTTATATTTTATTTTATAAAAGATCGAATTTGTAAGTCAGGATTTATATCGCGCTATACCCATAGATCCAACCTTTACTTAGCAGCCTTTCAATAGAGCTACCGGCGTCATTACAATTTTCGTATTCAGACTCATTAAAAATGACCAAACATCTTTAGTCTCTCTCTCATCTCCCGTTTCCAGGCATATACAAACTAGCTCTAAGCCACACGAAGCTCGGCATCACCAAGGAGGTGATGGCCACCAAGGTGCTCCCGTTCCTCATTCCTCTCTGCGTGGAGAACGGCCTCACCCTGAACCAGTTCAACGCACTTATCAGCCTGGTCAAGCAGATGATATCGAAGATGGAGACGGAACATAGGGCTAAATTGGAGCAGCTGAATTCTATTAATAATGAATCTAAGTAAGTGAATTGTTCCTTTTTTTCTTTCCTTGCAGCTTATTCGTGGGTGTTCCTTTTCTTTATGGACCTCCCTCTGGGAGGCTTGGTTTCCGCACCTAGTCCATGAAATTTATTTAATTCATTGTAACCACAGATTACTAAATAGTTACTACGTAACAGATACATCACTCCAATACAAAAACGAAAATACCTACGCTATAATAGCCTACAAAATCATAATAATAATACCAGCTGTTTGCAGCGAGGAGAAATGTACCTTACGTACGCACAAAGAGAGTTGAGATTCTTTTGCCCGCCGCGCGACCAACGTGCGACCGCGAATGTGCTAGCACAGTTTTACGATCCATACAGTTGGAAAACGCCTTTGATGTCGGACGACACCGCCGCCGCCGCCCGTGTAGGTATTTACACTACCGCGTGCAAATGTGCAAGGGTTGTCAAAAAAGACAAACTTTATTTTTTTCATAATTGAATATTACCTACATGTGAAGAATTACGCGGCTGGCGGTTTTATAAAGGGGGGCAAATTTTTCATTATTTTGCGATAGGACACACCGTTTTCGAGATACAAGCTTTAGAAGAAAAAAAGACAGGTCACAGCGGCATGCGACTACGGTCATAACCTGGAAACAGACTATTAGGTACCTTTGCTTATTGTTTTATCCGGGTTTTTTCGTAGTCAGGTTTTAGTTTTTTTTACTTTTGTATAAATAAATAACCTAACAGAACTGTCCAAGTGCCTGAGATAGCCCGTTCGCAAAGCGTATAAGTATACCTACAATACGAAATATAAATGATGCCGATTGAAATGTTTTTCCGATTGTAATAATATAATGTATACGAATACGTGTATAACTTAACTTTACTCGTACCTACTATAATTATATACGTAACTATAAACACGACGGGTATTATTAGTTTATACAAAATAAATATTAGTAGGTACCCACCTGTTTAATACGAATTTATAAGAATAAACTTATCTCGCGTCACGGGGAAATCTATGAAATCTTAAATCCTTATTGTGTCTCGTTGTCGAGGTACATCCGTACACAGAACAAGAAGTGTGCACCATTATAATTAGTATATTCAATGATTCTTGAAAACTCGCTCGCGATTTACACGGATGCGTTAGCCCCAGAGTTTGGCCCGCCAACTACGCGCACTCGCGGGCAGCGATCCGCGCCGCCCACTTCCCCTCGAGATCCCCGCCGTTGCTCTATGCAAGTACATTCGTTTTACAACTGTATGGATCGTTAAACTGTGGTGCTAGGGTTATACGTATTATGATAATGGTAATAAAATGAATGTTTTAGAAAAACAATTATTTTTTTATTTGTTGATTAAATATGTTTTAGTTTAATAAAATGATTGATGCATTTTTTTCGGTACCTGAATTCCCGATTATTAAATTTTAGTGTCGATAAATTATCCGAAACCGCGTAATTAATTTTAATAAATAATCAAAAGGGAAACAGGGCAATTGCACAATAATTACGTGGTTTCGGCATTTTGCTAGTCAGCGCGGTAACCGTGACGTGCGAGCAATCAGGCAGGCGCGCGACAGCCCGCTGTTCGTTGTACCGCCGGCGGTACGCGAAGCGGCAGGCATAAAACGCGTGGCCTAGAGCGAGTGACGGACACCTGTTGTAACAGTGCATTATTGTCACAAGCGTTCATCAGTATGATGCAAAACTGATTGACGATTATAAAATTGTATTGTGTTTTACGTTCAGTTTTCCTTACGATGTGTTCCTTATAGTTCTTTCACAATGGCGTGCCTAGGAGTCAAACTTAGAACAAGTCCGACAGATTTAAAAAAGAGAAAAGAAAAAGCCAGCAGTCTTTAAAGGCTCTATTTCATGAAAATGCCGAAGTTTAACGGAGAAGTCAACTTGGTTTTCCCATCAAGTTGGTTATGCGGGCGGGTGGCGCCACTATGGTGTTCTAACGAAATTAGAGCCTTTAGGCGCTCCTCCAATTATCTATTAATTTTGGTATTTTTTTTACATCTGTTTACAGATCTATACGCTAATGTCTCTTATAAGTGCAGCTGGGCTTTTCGGCTTATATGGCAGGCACGCCATTGCTTTGCAGATGTCTTTCATGTCCAAGATAATATGCAAATTCATATCCTAGATGAAACGCTGGGATGCCTTTACTACTGGACCATGACAATATGCTGTTAGTTTTTAGAATTCTGGAACTAAAGTATCCTAGCACCATAGAGAAGTATAGAATAGGAGAGGTTTAGTGCCTGTACGTGTTCGCAAGTGTTTTATTATTGTGTTTTCTCATGCATTGTTTGGATGGTAAACAAGGTGACGCCGACGCCGAAAGTCAGCTAGTAAGCTAGCTAGCTGTCGACCGCGGTTTTACAAGCGTTATATCAGATTTTTGGTTACTTAATAAAGAAGATAAAAAGTATTCTATGTCCGTCCCCTGGTCCTAAGCTACCTCCCCACCAGTTTTCAGCCAAATCGGTTCTGCCGTTTAAAATGTGTAACTAACACGAATTTCTTTTATTTATTTTAGTGGTGTCTTTCATTAATAGAATAGAATATCATTTATTTGCGTGAAATATGGTAGACAAAAGATGTTATAAAATAATAAGTACGTGACATATTCCACTCTCTTCAAGGGTATGCAAATAATATTAGAGACCATTCTGCATTTATAATCATACCAGCGTTTTTCTCGCTATCGTCATCGAATGAGATATGCTGCTTTAGCCTGCTACGAATTTTGTCAAAATCTGCTCAGATGTCTTGATTTAAAGCTTAATCAAAACATCTGACTCTCTCTCACAAAAAATGATTATCATTTTTTACCCTTCCATTCTTCTCTTCTTTCCAGAATAATGGAGATCACAGCACCCAGTGAGAATCTGGTGAACGCACCCCCGCCTCCCTCAGACCTGGACAAAATGTTCACTGGCCTCGGGATAGACCCGTTTGCTTTCAACCAGCCGAAGGAACAGCAACCCGCCATACCGGCTGTCAGCGATAATGGGAGACAACTTACTATGGAGGATAAACAGAGGTATGGTATATTTAGGATTGATGTATTAGATAAATATTGGAACGTTCTGTGTAGCAGTAAGGGCTTTTTAGCTATACATGGTCTTAGAAAATTATTTATATGGGGACCCTTTATAGTCTTCTAAGATCATGTTTGACCACAAACAATTTTTATTATGGGAACAAAGCCAAAACCGCGAACAAAATATCAGCTGTTCAGTACCCATAGTAATAGTTGTTGGTTATCATGAGCACAATCACGTGTTTAAGTATCGTACACTAATTACCAGTCACCCTATGTATTTTGTTGTGAAATTATAAATCCACATGATTCACAGATTTACACATAAACCTTTATTGCCCCATGGAAAGTTTCCAAGTTTTCGTCCTTGTATAAAAATTTCATATAACAATCACAGCACCTTATGACGAAAACTTTTACCAGCGATTTAGTACATAACTTCTAGCTTTTTAAAAAATGCAGCATCCCTGCACCACAGTTTAAAAAATATAGTTCCGTTAAATATTGACTCTGCAGTAAAGTTTCCGCCACGAAGCCCCCTTCCAAGCTTTCAATTTTCTTGCTCAATAGTTGGATCGTTTTGCAGGGTCAAAAAGAAACAAGGAAAAAAATCCACTAATTTTTATCAAGAATTTCGGTAACTATACCTAAATTAATTTACAAAGAAGTACTTAGTTACAAAATTAAAATAGTACACCTTGTAACACATTTCCTTTTTACTTTCTTAACTTTCTGAAAATGTTCCAAAGTAGCTTTTAGTTAATTATTTGGATAGTTGAAACAACTGATTGATTCATATTTAGATTAAAAAGAGTCGTACGTCTTATTATAAATAGTTTTTCTATGGCAATACTTACCTGTGACGTCGTAAGTTACAAAACACAACACTCGACTATTTATTGATTTCAAAGCCACAAAAAAAATATTTCGCATTCATTGAACATTGAAACCGTATTTTCAAGAATCAAATAACATAAGTTGAAGTAGTATATTTTAAAATGTTTTTTTTAACGAATGCAGTCAACAACCCAATTTAAATAAAAAGACAAATCTTCACCGTACATTTTAATTTTTCCAGGTTAGCCCATCAACAAGAAGTAGTCCGAAAATTCACAAGCCAACCGCAACATCCACAAGCGATTCCCCCTCCCCGGCTCACACCTAAAGCAATGGACCTGACCTCCTCCTTACTGCAATCCAATCTGAACCAGCTATCGAAGCTCCCGCCATCAGCATCCAACCCCTCCTGTTACCCACCATCAATTACCCCCAATTCAACCAACAGTACCCCCTCCATGGCCTCTAATTTCTCCTACCAGTCCACATTCTCTGGCTTCGACAACATATCGACCACATCAACAGCTGGTAACTTCAACAACAAATGGGCGAACAATCATAACCAAAATAAAACGAAACAGGACTGGTCAGCATTCGAATCTCTACTCCCCACCACAAATAACAACCCTCCTTCTAATACTGACGTCAAGAAACTAACAGATAATGAAATGATGGATTTGTTGAGCTAAGTAACAGTGGAAGTATTCTTTAACTAGTATTCGGGACTGGAGAAAAAATGTTCTAAAATAAAATTGTGGATTGTGATGAAGTACTAGTTACGTCACTCGACCGAATTAAAAAAATTGCAAAGCTAAAATTTTAGTTACACGTCTTGCATTTAATTTCAATTGCTTATATCTTTAATCAAAGTATTTTTTAATTACTTAATAAAATACTACATTCCTATAATTTATGTATTAAATTGAAATTTATTTTATTTAGGTGCAATCAAGTGAGGGTATTACGCATTATGTTAATTAAAATTACATTATTTGTATTAAAATTATTATTTATTCGACATATAAATAACAATGGTAAAAATAGAATAGTTTTTAAAATTATTTACTTTATATAAACATATCATAAGTATTTATTTACCGAATTTATTATTGTCGGCCTGTAAGTGAGTCTAAATTTAATATGAATTGGTCTCAACTGCGTAAATATAAACATAATTTAAACGTCATTTTCTTAACTACCAAATTGATATTAATTATATATTTTAGCCTGAAAAGTACTTACTAAGTCATATATTATTATGATGTAAATATGTCTATACTCTAAACCCATTTGGAAGCTATGCGTAAGTCCAAGGTTTTTAAGACCAAAGTATTTAAAAAATGATTAAGTATTTAATCTAATTTCTTATCTCAGTCATGTGATGAGACTGTCAGACATACATACATACTTTTAATTAAAAAGAAACCACTTACAAGTCACAATAATAGGCTTAGCAAAGATTCAATTTTGGAATTTTCAATTGCTTGCGTGAAATGTATAAATTGTGTAGAATAGAAATGGGTTGACAGGTGAATTTTTAAGGGGAGCGTGGTGTTTTTAAAAATTTTGGAACGCCCTTTCATCAGCTACTCTAATATAACCACATTAGTCCTGTATTCTGACATACAACTTATCTTTAGGTCTTTGGTACCGCATTTTTAGTCAACCGATTAAGAATCGTGTCCCTTTTTATTAGAATTCATATTTGATGTTATTCTTATATTGGTGAGCAGAATTTATCGCACATTTTCTTTTTATGCATTGGAAAGTCAGCATTATGTTTATATAAAATCGTATATTAATGTATAAATTCCTTTCACATGATATTCTGTAGAAAGAGGTACCTACTAGATAACGCATTAGGCAGAAGTTATAGAGGCATAGTGTCTATGGTTTTCGCAGTTATTCTGCCTAGTGCGTGATGTACCATAGATGTGATACATTTACATATTTTATTTACAGACTGCAACAGGTGTGATCTCTTAAAAATAAACAACTTATAAATATGTTATGGTTTTAATAATTTATTACTATTTTATGAAGTTGTGTTATTAATTAACAATGGCAAGATATACGTATTATTTACATAAAAATAGCATTAAGACTAGTTTTAAAAACAAACTTCAAGTTTATTAATACTTAGATTACTTAATTAGATATTACAAAAACAATGGTGCCGATTCTCTTGTGCACAAACTATCGTAAATTTAAGTTAAGTGCATCTTTCTCTTTCCATTTCTTAAAGAAAAGGACAGAAGATACATTTTAGTTTAATCCTGTCAAATTAGACAGCGCCTGATGAAAATTGACGTATATTTAGACGCCATGTTTTTAAATTGCGTCTAAATTATCTATGGAGTGTCTAAATTTGACAGGACTTAACTAATATTTGATCTTCTGTCCTTTTCTTAATTAAAAGGAAAGAGAAAGATGCACTTAACTTAAATTTACGATAGTTTGTGCACAAGAGAATCGGCACCATTATCTTTTAAAATGTAACTTATAAAAATATGGTAACTGTGTTTAAGTTTAGTTTACTTATTTACTCATAAATTTAGTAAAATGGCAAACGTAAGAGAAAATTTAATTTTCGAACGTTTGCAACTCGAAATCGGGTCATAAAAAACCTAAGCAACACAATCATGATTCTATTTACACAAAATTATTACAATCATCAAGTTACTATATCTATCACATATGCACAACGGAAAGGTATAAAGATATAAGTATAAATTGTGTAAATACATACATGAGTATGTATTTACCACTAATATTTTATATATTATATAATACAACCCAAAGCTTTAAGCTACGAAGTACAAAAAAACCTAAAATCTTTAATTTTCTCGGGCTATCGTGGCATTTTCACACTAAGGCCTGTTTCAGCGTCTCTGAAACACGTCGATAGGTTTTACACGTCAACAGACATTTTATGATCTATGAAAACATAATTCTTTCGATTTCTCATTTAGAATTTGTTTGATAATAGCGTCGCCAGTCATTTGTCAATTATTACTATTACTATAATACCAACTGCTATTGACTATTTTATTGATTCGAAACAATAAAAAGTCTACAGTCATTTGTAAATTAATCGTCTCTACAAGGCTAAAAAACGGTGTCTTATAATTATTGTATAATCCTAACACCATTTTCAACAAAAAAACTTTTTTCTAATTTATCAGTAACGGTGAAACAGGCAACTAAAACAAAATTACCGCCTCCTCCTAAAAGACAGAGCGAAGAACATGCAAGCAGTCACAGTTTGCAAAACACTGGCTGTCAAGAAGCAAGTCCTGTAATCATAGTTGCAGGCCAAAGACCACGCCATGATGAAGACGGCGACGATCGTGTTAGAAGCTGTCATGGTGGCTGTGGTGTCAAATTCGTTGAGTGTACTGTTGTATAGCGGTTGTTGCAGGATGCTGGAAGCGGCAGTTGCAAAGCTTGCTAGCATGCACCACACGACTAGCAGGCTTTTGTTGCTTGATAGGGTTATTCCTGCGGAAAAGGTCAAAATCAGCTTACATGAGGTGCGGTTTTACATGTGACGGTTACTGGGGACTATGTATCATAATAAAATTTATCGCCTATTGCGTTATGACGAATCACTAGTATTTCACGTCTTAGCTTTGTTGGTGACATTTTCGTAATCGTGGAGTATCCGCCTGGAGACCACCGCCTTCCAAAAGCAGAAAAGACCTCCCTATCTGTCCAAGGCATACTCATTAAGATAGTGGAATCAATTATCCTGAGTGAGATCAATTTACCTCAGTATTGAATCGACCTTTATTCTATCGACAATCCTAAAGAAAGCTGGTTATCAAGTCTTAAAAGGAGACCAGTCACTCACCATAGAAGCCCATCGCCCCAGCGACGCAGAAAGCGGCGCATAGTCTTGCCTTCTCGTTGATAGACTTCGGTAGCACCACGCACAGCATTATGAAGCATAACGCCGAACCGTGAGCCACTGCTATTAGCGTTGCTACCTGTAAGATGGAATTAATTAATTGTTCAGTAAGATGTTCAATTATTCAGAATTGTGAATAAATAAAAGAAATTTCTCTCAAAAACTGATGAGGTACTGGTAGATAACTAAATTGATCCTACGTTATGAAGGGGAAGAATCTGCAACCTGTTTGTATGCTCTTCTTGATGTAACTGACTCCCGGAATTGATCAGACTGGGGGTTTGGAGCATTTAGCAATTTTTAGACAGCGTATAAAAGGTGAATTTTCGAAGGTAATCACCTCACCTCAGACCCTTGGAAGAATGAAGGAGAAAAAACTCACCGACCAAATGTTGATTGTTGGATTCTGCTCCCAAATCAAAGGCGGAAAGACCACACCCAGCACCAGAATGGAGAAAGTTGTACAGAGATGCAACAGCGCGTACAGGTAGAAGTTGATATCCATCAGCATGTTTGTAATCGTGATGAAATTCTTCTTCATAGAAGCGGTTCTTCTAGCTGTGCCAGGAGATACTTCGGCTGCGAAGACGACACTGTTCGTTGGAGCGTTCACCGTTGTCTCCCTGTACAAAGGCTGTGGAACCTGTCTGTCAATATTCTCTAATTCCTGATACCCATTGACTCGAGAATAGCTGGTAATGTCCAGAGTTCCGAAATCTGATGAAAACCTACTTGGAGCGGCATCATACATTGAACTAAAGTCTGACGAAAATCTAGACTCTCGAGCTGAAACTGATCTAGCCTCTCTATACTGTATAGCAGGGTCCAGAATCTCTTTGGCATTCTTCTTAGAATTGAACACCACTACATCAGTACTGTCTTCTTCCTGAGCCGTGTTTTGAGAAGGTTCTTCTTGAGTGTTAGCTGTTGATGCGTTTTTGTTTTCATGTTGCCGAGCTTGATTCGAGAATATGACTTCATCTTCGTCCTCGACAGCATCTCGGAGCATATTGTAAGTGTGACGAATAACTTTTTCGATGTAGATGGGGCGTGTGTAGGAAGCTAGGAAGAAGCAGTTCTGCATGATGATGGCTCCGTATATCATGACAACCACGTCTCCAGTGTATCTGGTGCATAGGTACCCAACGAGGATGGGGATGAGGCAGTTCCCGACAGAGGGAGCCATGCGCACGATTCTTTGGGCCATGGTCAGCTTCTCTCTGAAGTAGTGGGTTATGATCACTTCTGTCTGCTGCCCCGTTAAAGCGCATCCGATACCTGGAAAATAACATACAAACATATTTTTAACGACGTTATGTAAGTTCCTAATTTATTTTGCGACTCAGTCGAAATTCTTTGGAGGTAAATATATTTTTTATTTTGTGTATTTAACCGGATCAGTAAACCACACGTTTATTTAGCGAAACCGCGATAGTGTAATTAAAATACTTTCTTCAACAATGTTATCTGCAATTTTAAAAATGTAGCTGTTTCTACACATAATCTCTATTTGTATGAAAGTGTTTTAGGAACTGCGAAAATAACCGCATATTGATTGTCCATTTCTTCGGGCTCTTCTCTTCAATATTTAAGGACTATCCCGCAGACAAACAAAAATTAAGATGTTGGTTCTTCAGCCTCAGTAATTAGGTCACACTTGATACGGAACCATATATTACATTACTCTATGCACGGAACCCTGATTAATATTGAAGCTTTAGTACGTATTCTATTTTTAGTACTTAAATAAATATAAAAGATAATACGAGTTACAAACAAATAGATAAAAAGCTCCTTTATCTATATGTACCAATGTCAACGATTACTTTTATATCTATTAAATTATTGCAATATACACCGTACCGTGACTGGTGAGACAAAGGGGGTATATTAAAGCTAGGCTTTAGAGGAGGATCAGTATTCGATTCTCATTCAAAATATAAGTAGTATAATAAAAACTATACCCTAAATTTTTGACTTGCCTCGTAAAATATCGGATTGTTCGAAAGTTATAGGCGGGCCTAACTGAAAGTCGTGGGTTTGATAGGAATCACAGGATACACAGGACAAACTGCGATCACGCAGTATTTTTTCTATAATATGTATGTATTTATAAATTATATAAGTAGGTATGTTTATCAGTTGTCTGGTTACCAGTGCAAGTTTGACTTAGTTTGGGATCAGATGACCGTGTACCGCCACAAGTTCCACAGAACCATGAACCCAACTACTGGGTAAGGGTCTACCTACCCACATTTATCGACGCGGATTCGGCTAACATCGGTCAAAAAAGCCAGAAGATCAATCTAACCGACGTGGTGGTTATCCTGTTAGAGTTAACACGATAACCGTCCGTCGGTTAGATTGATTGTCAAACTTTCTGGCTTTTGACTATCCGTAAGGACTGTCAAAGACCAACGGCTGTACCTACGTGCTTTCCGAAGCATGGGATGTCAGTGATGTGATGAGATATCCAGGTGATGAGCGATAAATTGTAACGTATACCTATTCTGTTTTGATAAATTATAACATCTCGATTTCGTGACTGCATCATTTATCCTAATCATTTTGACGATTCGTACGTACCTACTTACTTAGTTACTTATAGGTATATGTCGTGTACAGTGATTTTGTACAGTGAATTAGTGTTGGTAATATGTTATTGAGTTATGGGAAAGAACCTGCTCATTGTTCATTGTTTACTTGAGAATTATTATTGAGATGAATCATAAGTTATTTACTTCTCCAACATGTTTTTTATTGTTGCGCTTCGGAGATTGCTTCGTAAACTATACTGGACATCTAAAGCTTGCTTGTATGTGTACTACAGGCTGTACTACGTAACTTTCATAGATCGGTTCAGTGGTTCCTTAATACGGTTTTTGGATAGTTAGAGCACAGAATAATTCTTAATTTTATTAAAGTTTGTATACCTACGTTCCTCCACAACCCAATTCTTTAACAACTAAACATTTCTATTTATATTCGTTACAAAATTCATTTAATTTACCTAGGATTTTAAAGTATCACATATCATAGACAAACCTGGTAATTTAAAAATACATTAAGTTAATGGATCCTCCTCGTTATGATTTTATCAATTAAGTGTGATAACTACAATCAGAATGTGACTCATGACCGGCATGACCCGCATTGTACTTAAGTTATAGGTAATCCATCGAGGTGGCACCTTAGTTTATTTAAAGATTATTGTTAAAAGATTAACTTTCAAACGTAATATTCTCAAAAAGTGACATTTCTTATTTCGTAGTTTTAGTGAATAATTAATTATTTCCGGTACTACTCATAGCTACCATATCTAGCGTCTTATTACAAACTGGGTTCTCCACATGATATTTATTTAATTTTAGTGTTTTTATGTGTGGTTTCCTACCAAAATTTTGTAATGAACAATATGTTTGAGTATTCTTATAAATACCTACACTAATGCCAAAGAAGTCTCGTTAAAATTGGTCCAGTCGTTTCAGAGATAACGCAGAACAAATAAACAGCAAAAAATATGTGAAAAGCTGTTATTCGGACATTTATTTAGAACATTGCAGTAGATCAAGGTTTCTCTTTAGGGCTAACATTAACCCCGAAAATTTTAGCATACGCCCTTGGACAAGATCCTAAACCAGCGAGTCTGCTTTTGTAATGAGAACATTGTTGAAGAAGAATAAGGCTCGAAATACAAAATTAGCTGGTTTATCTTTGTCATAGACCTCCTTTTGTAGTGAAACGGCAAGTTTTCATTGTAATACGATAAGTTGATGACCACGGAATTTGATGACTAATAAAACTGTTGACGACTTTTTGGATTAGTATCCTCTTGACTACCCACTTATAACTACTATTTCCCGCGAATTGACCAACGATAAGATCAAGAAATTCATTCAATGTTTCCAAGAATGATTGGACGTATATTATCTATACTCATAACCACGTTCTGACCGTTAAGCATGCACTAAACGATATAAAAACATTTTTATTATCTATTCTCTTGATAATCTTGATTCAACGATGACCTTGAGTGTGAAGCATAAAATTGAGAGCAATTACCTGTAAGTATTCCGGAGAAAATGTTCACGATATGATCATTACTCGAAGCCTGGGTCGAGTAGCTGGACAGCAAGACTCCGGCTACCGTCAGACACAGACCTGATAATGCCATGAACCTCGGCATGTGGAAGATCTTCACCATCGCTCTACACCATGACTCTAGTAACAGTCTTATCACCACAGCTATAACTGGCACCAACGCTATATCCACGTCCCAAATCCTCAGAGCTTCATCTTCCTCGTGACCTTCCTCCCGTATCGCCTTCAGGATGATGAGCCCGTACATCGACAGCAACGCTGGCACAGTGATGTGGTATATCACTGCGGACACAACAATCAGCCAGCCATATCCGCCGTCTGGTGGCGTAGGTCCAATCTCCGGCTGTGAGGCCACTACCCTGTCCAAATGCAGGTCGTCCATCCTGCTATCACCCCTTTCCAATCGATTCACCGTCGGAATTGGCTGAACCTCCATTATTCTCTTCACAAAAACAATAACTTCATGTTAAAAATACGTGTAGCTAGTAAGTTATCTATATGGAATGGGTGTGTTATCTTATCATTATCATTTCGTGTAATCACTTGCACTATATTTTTAAAATCAGCGCCAATTTAAATCCAACACAGAACACAACCGTAACACATTCTTACATTTTTGCTACTAATTGGTCCAAGCTACAAAATTATGTTGTAAATAAAACAACTGGTTTATTTATCGAAGAAGTAATTTAGAAAAATCCATTAAAGATTATGTCTTACACAATCATTCGTTTCTGAACGTAAGCAAAAGTAATAAAATATAACACTACAAAATTAGGAACGTCCCACCACAGTAAAAGATTGAGATAGATAGAAAATAACAGTTACGAGATAGAAAGAGATATCCGAGGTTTGATTACTGTGCAATGTAGTTTAAAAAAGTTCGGTTTTAACAAAATGAATGAATCCGTTTGATCGACATTCGTGAAAGACGCTCTAATAAGAATTTTCCCGTTTTTTTCGATAATGCAAAGGTATATTCAATGAAAACTTAGTTAAAACCGACGATATTAAGTTGACCACGATGTGTTGTTGGTGCAGTGAATCGTTTTCTGTGTGACAACTGGTTTTACATCGTGTTCATACTCCGTGAAGCATTTTAATTGCTTGTAATTTTGGTGGCTTCATTGTTGTGTGTTGGTGCAGGTGTTTCTGGTGCAGTGCTGATGGGTAGGGTCCAGGAGTGGCGCCTGTACCATGGAAACGGAGTCGGTGAGGTCTGAGCTGAGCGGCCGGTCGCGACGGAGCTCTAGGCACCGGCAGCACACGCATCGCAGCACCCGGTATGATAGGCCTGCGGGCTTGATTGTGAAGTCTTTAGATGCTAAGATATAAATACTCGACACAGTTCAATGTTCTCCCCATAGAACTGAGAGTTTGTTACAATTTCTATGGGAATTTCCCCTAAGTTAATTACAGTTTGATATGATCAAATAATTACATGTCTTCGCCCAAATTACTGTTACTATGTTGTCAGCTTGTAGAAACATGGCCAGTGCCCCCGGGCTGTGCCAGATTAACCTGAAAGTGGCCTAAGTACAAATTGATCCTCATTAATATTCTCAAGTTGTTTGGGAATCATGGTGAGACATAAAGTATGCAAGTCAGGTGTATGTAAATGTTAACTTATCTCTACATACTCCTGTTTCATGGATGTTAGCTAAAGAAACAGGATGTTTTTGTGTTGTAACAGAGTCTGGAATCTGTAATGAATATATAATATAAATAGATAGAGTTTTTGAGATTGTGGGACATTTCTAACAACTACACCAAGTTAATATTTTATTCCTTATGGAATTGGAATGGGCCACTAGAATCACTTTTGTAAATAACGTTTCAAAGTGCCTTTTTTGGTCTAATGAAAATAAACGATTTGACTATATTGACTATTGACTATGACAGTGAAATCTGCCTTACTAATGCACATGTATATGCTTTATGAAATTAGTAAACAAAAAAGTATGATGGCAACTCCTTAATAACTATAATACCCAATTAGTTGCTATCTGCAACAATGGGCTAATAAAGTTGTTCTTATTCTCAGCAAATTATTCATTGTATAGTACTGCAAAAATATAAACCCTATGAAAGAGATTTCTGTGTCAATTGGCACACAAACCTTCATCTTCTCTATACTAAGTAATTATTTTTGTCAAAAGTTGGTCTAATTCTGTTATCTACTTGTGTAATGATTATTTAATACAGTATCCATTGGAAAAACAAATATGTAGCCTTAAACATTTTTTAATTGTATTCAATTTCAGGAGCAACAAGTCACAGAGAAAGGAATCTTCAGATAACACAATGGCACCATTCCAAACCAGTGTAAATATCAACCCTGAGATGGGTAGAGATGGCCAGGAGGTCATTGAGGTCCAAATCTTGCCACAAGATGAAAACTGGGGAGAGAATACTACTGCAGTCACAGGAAACACGTCTGAAGGCTCACAGTCCATGGAGGATGTGAGCAACTGGCCAATAGAGTCAGATAACGGCATAGGTTTTGTCTGCACAAGATATTTTGGCACAACTATAGCTCTTGGGCTATCTTTTGTGTCCTTCGTCAGTCCACTAGCAATGGTAGTGCTGCCAAAGATTGGATTCTTTCCAGGCTTGTCAGACAACATAGCAATACAACCAAGTCAAAGGATACAGTTGCTTTCGTGCACAGCTGAATGTAAAGGCATACTCCTTTCTTTAGCCTTCAAACTGGTTCTACTTGCCATAGGAGTTTGGGCTGTATTCCTGAGACCAAGAAATGCAATTCTACCAAGGATATTTGTGTTCAGAGCTATGACACTCGTCATCCTAGCCGTCTGTATATTTTCATACTGGTTGTTCTACATTGTACAGATAACAGAGGCAACAAAAGCCCTCGCAGTTGGTGAAGAAGCAATGGACTACAATGCTTTAGTTTCTTATGTATCCAGTTTTGCGGATACTTTACTGTTTATACATTATATAGCTGTTATTTTAATGGAGATAAGGCATTTAGAGCCTGTGTATTATGTAAAGATTGTTCGGAGTCCTGATGGGGAAAGCAGGTCATATGCTATTGGACAGTTAAGCATACAGAGAGCAGCGGTGTGGGTTCTACAGAAGTATTATACAGAGTTTCCTATATACAACCCGTATTTGGAGAAGATACCAATATCTAAATCTCAGAGGAAAGCCCAGTCTAGTATAAAGTTCTATGAAGTTGATGGCTCTACTAATGTGCAGCCAGGACAAGCCAGGTGAGTGTTATAGTTTAATAAGGCTAGTAGCATATTTTCTATGTTTCCTATGTAGGGTAATGATTTTCAGTGGAGGTATCTTACCAGTCTCTTATTTGGGGTCAGACCTCCATAATTCTATACCATTGGTACCCCTTGGTAAAACTAAAAGTAATGAGTTATAAGAAAAGTGTATTAATTAGCAGTTTCTGGTGTACTCAACCTATTTTCGACCTGAAGTTTTTGTTGCACCTCTCTAGTTATTATTAGTAGATCTAGTATTAGTGAATAATAATAATAATACCAGCCTATAACTGTCCCACTGCAGGGCAAAGGCCTCTTCTCATACAGAGAAGGTAAAGAGAAGGATTAGTGAATAGGCATATTATATTATTATCATCTCTAAACCACTGAGGTTACACAGACTGCACATTGTTCAAAATAAAACAGTTAGGAAGTCAATATTAATTGGTACCCAGTCAAGGCATAATGGATTCGCCACGGCTTTGCCTAGTCAAAAGAACTGCGTCGAATCGAATTTTAAAGAGCGCGACTGATTGCCGAATTTCGGTGGGTAGGTAGATAAATTGTAATGCTTCTGCCACGGTGCCGACTTCCGAGTAATTACGAGTTCACTCTGTCCGTCAAGGTTTTTAAAATGGGTACGAAAACTTTTTGTGGTCCTGGGTTTTTGTTTTTCTCTGAGGATGGGATAGTCAGGATTGGGAAAGCTAATCAAATGACGTACTTTTTAATTATTCATTTTCACTATAAGGGCCTGCGCACATATGACGGAGCGCAGCGCAGAGCACTTTTCACTGTCAAACTATTATAGACATTACCCTCATTGAAATAATATGAAAGATCAATTAACGGTAAGGTCTAGCGCATATTCGCGCATCCGCGCGCAGCCTCAGGTATACATTCTCCCAATATATGACGCGTTTAGAAAACTTTACGGGCATCCTTTGCGCTTTGCCAAATGTGAATGTAAAACCAACAAACTGTTTATTGGTTAAAAAGTTTAAATATTTTTTTAATTAACTTGTGTTTAGGAGAGTGAATGGTGTCAACAGTGGCAACTCAAGTACTAAATTGGCTGGATAAATATCAGGCCTCTGACCTACAACAAAGTTTTCTGAGCATAATTTTTATGTTACAGATCAACAACAGGCTCGTGTGGCGGCGGCAGCACACGTCGTCGAGACTCGGGCTCCGCTCACAACGAGCGATACTACGAGGAGGCCGAGCGCGAGCGCCGCGTGCGCAAGAGACGCGCGCGTCTGCTCAGCGCCGCCGAGGACGCCTTCGCGCATGTGCGGCGCGTCAGAGTGTCTACTAACGGTGAGTGTGTGTGTGAGCGCATGTGCGGCGCGTCAGAGTGTCTACTAACGGTGAGTGTGTGTGTGAGCGCATGTGCGGCGCGTCAGAGTGTCTACTAACGGTGAGTGTGTGTGTGAGCGCATGTGCGGCGCGTCAGAGTGTCTACTAACGGTGAGTGTGCGTGTGTGTGAGCGCATGTGCGGCGCGTCAGAGTGTCTACTAACGGTGAGTGTGCGTGTGTGTGAGCGCATGTGCGGCGCGTCAGAGTGTCTACTAACGGTGAGTGTGTGTGTGAGCGCATGTGCGGCGCGTCAGAGTGTCTACTAACGGTGAGTGTGTGTGTGAGCGCATGTGCGGCGCGTCAGAGTGTCTACTAACGGTGAGTGTGTGTGTGAGCGCATGTGCGGCGCGTCAGAGTGTCTACTAACGGTGAGTGTGCGTGTGTGTGAGCGCATGTGCGGCGCGTCAGAGTGTCTACTAACGGTGAGTGTGCGTGTGTGTGAGCGCATGTGCGGCGCGTCAGTGTCTACTAACGGTGAGTGTGTGTGTGTGTGAGCGCATGTGCGGCGCGTCAGAGTGTCTACTAACGGTGAGTGTGCGTGTGTGTGAGCGCATGTGCGGCGCGTCAGAGTGTCTACTAACGGTGAGTGTGCGTGTGTGTGAGCGCATGTGCGGCGCGTCAGTGTCTACTAACGGTGAGTGTGTATGAGCGACGTGTGAAGTTTTGATAATAAACACGTGTAAGGTAGTTATTATATAATTTGGGTTTCTCCTCTCATCTTAAACTACATTTACTTGAGTTGTCTAAGAGTGAGAAAAAACTGAATTTGACCTGCAAAGTAATGGTACAGCTAAAGGTAATTCTAGCTCACCCTTTGTTGTGTTTTCTTACAATTCTTAGAAAAGGTAAAATAAAATGCCATCTAGGCTCTTTGAATTATGATTGTACATATTTACTTAGAAACTACACCTGTTAAAACTCAATACTCAATACTCAATATCTTTATTGCAACCATATGTTAGGTACATCAAGTTGGTAGATGATAAACAATTTGTTTCAATATGGACCCTGTAGGGCACAGCAATAATTAAAAGATGAAGAGGGCTGCTTAATTGACTAACTTATACAATTAAATACTATTACTACTTACTCATCTCTACATAAACAATTTCAATATTACTTATACATATATCTCTTAGTGCAAGGTTATTGTGTGTGTGCGTATGTGTAGGTATGTATGTGTGATGCGTGTGTGTGTGTTTATGTTGTTTTATTTATGATATTGTTTTGTCGTCCATATATTCTTTTATTGTGTAATAGCATTTAGAATTTAGAAAGATTCTCAATTTGTTTAAAAATATTGTAGTTTTAGGTTCGTCTTTTATAATTTTTGGTAATTTATTGTAAATTTTTATAGAGCTAACTAACGGACCGGAAGAGTGTATTTTTAGTCGAGATGTAGGTAAATTCAATCTGTTTTTGTGTCGAAAGCTATATTTATTTTGAATATCTTCGCGGGTGGTATACAATTCTGGGTATTTTCGTACGAATTTGCAAATTTCTAGAATGTACAAACAGGGTAATGTAAGTATGTTGTGTTTTTGAAATTGTGGTTTACAACTGTCTGTTTGGTCAATATTGGTTATTATACGGATCAGTTTCTTTTGTAGAGTAAATATGGTGTGTGAGTCGGTGCTGTTCCCCCATAATATGATGCCGTAGCTCAGCCACGCTTGGGCATATGCATAATAGGTGACGAGAGCCGTTTGTAAGGTGGTGGTTTTTTTAATTTCGCGTAAGGCGTAGGAGAATTTTGATAATTTTGCCCTAATTTTTTGGATGTGAGATTTCCAGTTGACGTGTCTATCTATTGACAATCCTAAGAGAGTGAAATCGTTAACCTGTTCTAATTTCGTGTTATTGTAACTGTAGCTAATATTTATTGGGACTTTTTGATATGGGTGAAAGGTGATTATTTTGGTTTTAGTAAAATTTATTTCCAGATTATGGTTATCCATCCAATTGATCGCTGTTGAAAGGAGGTGATCGAGTTTTTCATTTATATTTTCATTAATTTGGCAAGAGGTGAGTATAGAGACGTCGTCTGCGAATAGCACACACGGTCCGTTTATTGTTTTAGGAAGGTCGTTTATATAAATGAGGAACAAGAGGCACCCAATGACGCTCCCTTGAGGGATTGACGCATTTATACCTTTTCTATTGGATCTTATCTGTAATATTTCTTTGGTTTTTGAATTGAAATATTCTATCTCTACAATCTGTTCTCTATCTTTAAGGTATGATTCAAACCATTTATAAGCGTTTCCCCGAATTCCGATCCCATGTAATTTATTTAAAAGAATTCCAAATTGCACCTTATCATAGGCTTTGGTCATATCCAATAGTACACCTATAGCGTAGTTTTTATTATTTATAATATTTAAGGCTTTTTTTTTTTTTTTTTTTTGGTGAGTGGGAAATCATCCAATGACTTCTCCCGTCCTGGGTGCGACGGGAGGGCGTGTCAGACTCTTACTGACTAAAACCCACTCATGTTCCTTCGATTGCCCTTTATGTTCCAGGGTCACGGTAACTATTATAAACATTCCGCAACCCCGGCAGGCGTTGGCCCTGTTGGGCCCCTTCCTGTGCTGACTCCTTCTCTTTGAGGCGCGCGTGGAACAAAACGCGCCGTCTACGCGGTCCTGGTCCTAGCCGGGCGGCGAGCTACCCATCGCTCGCCATCCGCAGAACCGCGCCTAAATATTCTTGTATATATTTATACACTGCTAAAATTGTGGATCTATTTCTGCGGAAACCATTTTGACAGTCGTCTAATATTTTGAATTTTTCACAAAAGGAGTATACACGGTTGCACATCGCCTTCTCAAATATTTTAGACGCCGTTGGTAGTAACGCAATGGGGCGGTAGTTACTGGGGTCTGTTTTTGCACTTTTCTTATGGATAGGTTTTATTAGAGCTATTTTAAGTTGTTTAGGGAATGTTCCTTCTTCAAATGACTGGTTGATCAATAAGTAAAACGGTAATGTAAGTTCATCTGCACAATATTTAAGGAGGAATGGAGGCAGTTCGTCAATGCCAAAACTTTTTTTGTTTCGCAAGTTTTTAATTATACGGTTTACTTCATATCCGTCGACTGGGCTGAGAAACATGCTATTTTCTGTTAAATGGACCACAGGAGCTCCCTTTGGTTCGGTACCAGTAACAGTAGTTTTTTCTCCGATAGAGGCAAAATAGTCATTAAAAATGTTTGCTATGTGCTTTGGTTCAGTAACTACAGTAGCTGGCCAAATTATTAGGGACAGTGTCATGATTTTTGTATTATGAAGTTGGATTGATTTTTTCAGAAAAGTGATTGGTTGTAGACTTCAGTGGTATTTTTTATTCAAAAACCTTATTATTTAGGATTATAGAAATAAGAAATATGAATGTGAAATTAAACCTGGTAATTTTTTTAAAAAAATAACGCATTAATAAGTTGAAAGTAAATATTTTGTGTATAACTTAATATTTTGCGACGCCACCTAATGCTGTAATAACAGCTCGTATAAGACGTTTTATACGTTCTATACATTATATAACAGGTTGTTTAGGCTTGTCTCATGATAAAACTCATTTCTTTGAACTGCAATGAGCTGGCGTTTAGTGGTTACGAAGTGCTTAGCGATAGCCCTCTTGATGAGCTTCTGCATGTTCACAATAGAGTTCGTATCTGGTGAATTATCTAGTTAGTGCAAAAAATATTTATTTATTTTTCAGACAGGAATGCTTTAACACTCTTGGCCTTGAAACACGATATAGAATCGTGCATAAAATTTAACTCTCCGGCTACTTGGCACCCATTCTTCGACTTGCGGCCAAAATTCAGTTTCCAGTACTAACTTGTACAGATCTTGCCTTGTAGTAACTTTCACGAAATATAGGCACCCCATGCTTTTAGCTGAGATGTTAAATCACACAATGATGCTACCTGGTTGTTAAACTTTCCCTAAAAAGCAAACTGCATGGAGCTGTTCTCGAACAATTCCACGATGTGTACGACTGCAAAGAAGCTCTTATCGACCTCCACTTGAAAAAAATATTCGTCGGAGAGGCATACACAGAAAATAATGCAATAATTACTGAATAGTGTATTTCAGACGTATGGGAATATTAAAAGTAATATTATTAACCGATTCCAGTTTGCCACTGTCATACTTCGGTGTTGACAGGCCCACTGCAGTCGTTTCTACTTCATGGTCTCGGTGAGGCGCGATTTTTTGATCGGCCGGCGATTTATCCAATTCTTCTCGGCCAACCTCCGTCAAACTGCCCGATCGAATACTTCTATTTTCTTGTCATATCCCTCGTTTATAATCGTAGTCAGGGAATCAATACACTTTTTACCATGTTTTAGGCAGATATCTCTGTTTTTAAGGTCAGAACAAAGAGTGGTGATCCGTTTTTTGTCTCATTTTTTCACACTCTGTGTTTTCAGAAGTTTGTTCTGATCAGATTTTACATTAATACTGTTTACTTCAGACTTTTAGACACCTGTAATAGCTGTGAAATCTTTCAGAGAATGTGTAAAATACAGAAACAACGTTTTTATTTTTATAAACTTTCGTAGAGACGTGTCTACAGCTTTTTCCATTATAAAAAAGCGAAATTTTAAACATATCACGTAATATGGTTCTCAAAACTTAATATTTTGTATTCAATTTAAGAAAAATAGGACATCATCAGAAACATTATCTGCGGTTTGATTAGTTTTAACAGAAACCTCTTATAAAATTAAATCCATAAATAGTTTTTTCCATCAATGAAACAAAAGTAATTTTCAACTGAAGTTAACAAAATTGCTACATATTATAAGCTATACCACTTTTTTTGAAAATGACTTGATCACATGGTGGTATCACATATCAAAATTAATAATAATAATACCAGGAGTAAAACCAAACCAGAAAAACCTATATAACATTATTTATTTTCTTGAAAAAGGTGTTTGAACAAAAAAATTTTGCTCAATGAATACTGTCCCTAATAATTTGGCCACCTATGGTATATCATTATTTACATTTAATTTCAAATTATATTTTTCTCTTTTTACAATTTTGTTTGTTCTTTCATTTATTATGCTCCACATTGTTTTTACTTTATTTGATGATTTGTTTATTTTGTTTATATATTGTAATTTTTTTGCTGTATTTACTGATTTTTTGAGAATTTTTTCGTAAAACCCACCAGCCACTTTGGAAATCAGGCCAAAAATGGTTGTGGTGTAGAAAAATGGTTCTGATTTCGCAACTATTTTCCAACACCTGGTTTCCAAAATGGTCGAAAGGCTTAAGTTTTGTTAGAACATATCTCCTTATTGATTGTTATCCCGGTGTGCGCAGGCGGAGCGCTGGGCCCGCGCGAGGCGGCGCAGGCGGTGTTCCCGTCGCTGGCGCGCGCGCTGCAGAAGTACCTGCGCGCCACCCGCCAGCAGCCGCGACACTCCGCAGACTCGGTAGTGTGCACGAGCTTATTTATTTAATACCTTTAACCTTATGACCATCATACCCCCAATACTCAAACTTTAACTTGTCTTCCTTTCAGGTAAGATCTTATTAGCCCGAGAGATGTTTCCCTAAGCCCATAGCACCTTACTAATAAACGCTGCATAAAGTTATGACAGGTTTATACGTCAAAAAATGTATGGTTACACAGGCTTTATTCATTGCATAACTTTACACAGTGATTATTAGTAAGGGCAATAGTGTTCCAGCTTCAACAAAAGTGTTTCTTTTAAGACATTCTCAAATATGTTGCTGTCTTATGTCTTATGCTCAAATATGTCTTACTTTATCCCCGTAGAGTGACAGAGATAGCAACAGATTTGAGCGCGTCTTATATTTGAGTGACGTTTGAGTATAGTCATGTGTAATGGAAAACTAAAATGTGCCTAGCACGCCACGGTCACGATCCCGTGACAATTTCTATACATTTTTAAAAAGCTTGGCATCTACTGTTTTATTGTGGAGGTCAAAAGGTTAACCAAGGGGTATCGTATCGCCCAGTAACTGGGTTGTGAAGGTTTGACAGGCAGTCGCTTCACGTAAAACATTAGTATCCAGCTGAAACCGGTTAGGCTGGAAGCCGACCCCAACATAATTGGGAAAAGGTTAGGGAAATGATGATTATCTTTAACACAAAATGAAATGCCAAACTGTACCATCATTTATTTTTTGGAGTTAAGAGAAGCAGGAAATTGGTTTTTGAGCACTGTTCGAGCTTCATTGCCTCTGCCTTTTTTTTATTCTATTTGCCACTGTTAATTCTGGCGTTCTAAAGTAGTACTAGTTGAATAGTGTGGAGTGCTTGTCTTATAAAAAAATGTGATTAAACGAAACAAGGCCAACATATTTAACTTCTAATAGTTGGAGTGATTCCAATTTCCAACTTAATTGATTGGATGAATCCCTCTGTTTCTTTGCGGGATTCAACCACAAAATATGAGATCCACAGATGGTCAAATGTTACCGACATAGAGAAAAGCATATCTAATTTCTGTACTAGTAAGTTGGGCGCATCAAATAAAGAGATTATGGGCTATCAGGCAGGCTAAAGTCTCTATAGTGGCAGCAAATACCCGAACGATTTGCCAGGCCATTTGCAAAGTGGATCAGTAACTTAGTGAAAGACAGACGATGAACATACATACATTATTCAACACCTTGTGTGAGACTTGACACTCACCCCTAAAACTAAAACAACCTCTCCATTTCAGGTCCTCGCTCACTTAGCGCGCTGCCTCTCCCAAGACGCGTCTCCTCGCGCCTTTCTCGAACCATTCCTCGTAGAAGGGCCAGTCCTGGCCGCTGACCAGGAGACCAGGCCTATACAGAGATGGTCCTTGATCTCCGATGAGCTTCTAGCCCGGCCATTGGCTGACAACGTAGAATTCCAGCTGAGACAAGGTGATATCTCACTTATTTGTACAATAAAGCAGCTGCCCAAATTCTCGTTGAGTGAAGAGGTGGTGGACCCTAAGAGCAACAGGTTCATTCTTCGGCTGAACTCGGAGACGTCCGTTTGACAGGAGGAGTATTGCAGCAGAGATGATTTCAGACTCGTATGACATACGGAGTTCTTTTAGGGTAGGTAATGGACAGAATGTTTAGTTTTCGACGACTTGCGAGGTCGAATTTTGCAAAATATAGTATAGTTGTTGCAAATTGCGAGCGTGTTGTGTTCTTTATCAACAAATTCTTGAGAAGCGCTCGTGAAATGCAATAACTATAACAGAACTTAGAAATTCAGTGTTTTAAGTATTTTATTACAGCTCTTTTTGGTCAGAGTAAAATTATGTAAATAGAGCATTTTCAAAATAATCTAAGAATGTTTGTCAACGCTTGTGTTCAATTTGGTGCGAAGTTAAGCTTCTGTTCATTGTCTATTGTTAAAAGACAGCTCGTTTTGCGACCGATAAGGTCTTAGAGCTTTTGCAAAATTTATAATTTAATAAAAAATATCCTGAACGGCTTTTGTGTTATGCTGTGCATAACAAGGTATTAAAAGGAAGAATAAAAAAAACACATTGAACATTAATTTAAAAAGACTTAGATTCGAATATTAGGGCTAAGGTTTTGATAGACAATTTTGTTATAGAATGATACTACTATAAGCCCAATGTGAGCTTAAAAATGTACAACTGAAAATATTCTCATTAACAGCTTTTTATCACACTAGTGACTTTAAAATACTCCATTTTCTGATTGATATTATAAAAATTGAAAGGAATCTCAATTTAAGTGAATCTCAAGTATTTTTAGTACCTATTTAGTAGCCATTTTGTTAAATTTTAAAAGACTAGACTGCATTTAATGTTTTATGTTTAGGTAATAGTTATAATTTGTACATTGTGTCATATTTTAACAAATGTATTAAGCACAATTTTCGTAGTTAGTAAGACAAATAAACAAATATTATAATAAAATTGGGATGGATCTACACGATTCGGTATTTTGAACGCAATACTATATTATAAACGGCACAAATTCAAAGAAGAAAACGAGTGCGCAAGAATGTTACGTAAATTCGATCAATTTTTAAATTGGCATATCCGTTTTGCAGTCTTAATTGCAATTTGTCTTTCTATCAGGGACAAAAAAACACGCTCACAACAGTGATTTGCCACAATCTACACACAAAAATAATTTGTCAAATAAATCTCACACTCATTTCCATGTTTCAATCAAAAGTGTAGGGAAATATGAAAACGACGCACCACTGTAAAAAAATATGCGCTGCGCCGGCACCCAAAGAGTGTAAATCTATTCATTTCGTAACATAGGTTTGTGTCCAAAATACACATTGTGTACATTCACCTTTAGCCCAGTGGATCTGAATGAATCTCGATTATGTATTGTACATTATTATACTAACAAATATACTTCGTCTATTAAATCTAATTATACCATATCATAGGTTTATATTATATTTATTGTGTAATTAAATAAATAATAAGGCAGCTATTTAATGTAGCTTTAATATTAAGTGGTGTATTTTGAAATGTTTATAGCTTTATTTATATGAAAGTATATGGTCTTGATAGATTGTGCTTATTTATCAAGAAGATTTACATCGTTTCTTTTTTAAAAACGACGATCATAGTCGTTTAAATCTATAAATAAACATTTTAAAATATATTAAAAGACAGTTGCAAGACTGGTTTTATCAAGTTTTTGAACTCTTTACATAATGCAAGTGAATGCGGTTGTGTTTAGGACAATTATTAATGTTTATGTATGGGTGTGGCTGAATTGACCAAAGAGCGCTTGGAATTTGTAGCTAATTGTAACATATCGTAAGGTTTACAATCATTTGGCACGTGGTCGTGGCAGCTTTTAATGTGCTAAGAGGTAAATTGCTGCTAAAAGTTTAGAATATAGATTTCGTAAGACTTATATTTTGAAGAAATGTTAGGATTTCTTGCCAACACACATTTCTGTTTTACTGATGTTTTTGGCATATTAATGTGACTAACAATTCTATATAATCTTAAAAATATTCCAGGAAAGAAAATCACACTTTCAAGACTTGAAAGTCCGCCTCCATTATTCTGTTCATTGCAATGGAACAGTTTGTTTGCACTCAGGGACATTACTTAAATATATCAATCATTAACTTAATTAACTAGTCTAAATTGGAATGCCATTAGTAAGAAAACATTTCAATTTTATGGTAGTAAAAATAATGAATTTACAAATACCATTTTCATACGAAAAAAATGAACGAAAACCAACACTAAATTATCATGTGCGTAAGCCGATGTGTTTGGTAATCTGGTTGTCCAAAATTCAGTTTATTCAACCACGCATTTGACAATATGCCATATTCATTCTTCGGTAGAGAAACAGGTGTCAATTTTTTTTATTCCAATGACAACTGACTGACATACTTGGACAGACTCCTAAAACTACTATCAATTTTTTTTATTCCAATGACAACTGACTGACATACTTGGACAGACTCCTAAAACTACTATCTTAAGAAAATAATCCCCCCACGATTTCTTTCTATCCGACATAAATTCTTCCATTCCTAGACTGTATTTTTGAGATTAGGTCTCCAAAGGCCACGCAGCCTCCGCTGTAGGCTGAATGCTCAAATAGCAGCCTTCTGTAATATGCTTGTGCCTGCCTAGATATAAGTACTGTAGCCAATGTGAAGTTATTCCATTAAATATATTAGTGTAATAGGACATTTTTGAAATGATTTTATTGTTTGTATATTTTTTATTGGAAGGAAAAACTGAATGAATTGTTAGACCAGTGTTTGTAATGCTGATAACACGAAAATGATTTTTTTAATAGTAAAAATCTCAAAATTGTATTATTTTTTTAATATCAGCGTTATAGATGCATCATAGCCATTTATAAAAATATTGTTTTTATATTTCAACAAAAGACTAATTTTCTAGATTTTTAATACAAAGACTCAATACATGCACAAAGTATTTGCCTATAGATGTAATAATATGCACAAGATCCTAATCGTTGTAAAACAATTTGTACACTTTTGTATTTTTTAAATAATATAAAGTGAATTTTGTATTTCTTGTTTTTATTTTTGAAGTCATTATTTATGTGAAAATGGGACAAACTTACACAATCTATATTTCTATCCCTTTTTGGCAAGAATGTTTGCCGCCGTAGTTTATTGTTTGTTAAAGTTATAGATTTCTTCATACTGATAACTGCTTCCGTCATTGGATTTGTCATCGAGATTTGTGATATCTATACCTACTTTTCGAAAAACAGTAACTACTGCTTTGTTATGGATTGGCTGAACAAAGGTACGGATTAGACATTCAGGAATTTTATGTAGCTAAGTCAACAGTCGTAAGAACCTTTATATTTCTCAGAATGTTGATAAAAAAATACGATTAAACCTAAGAAACAGTGTACACGCTAGAATAAAGAAAACACGCCAAAGTATATACCAAAGTAACAAATTCATTTATTAACATCAACACAACAACACAGACTCGAGCATTTCTTCAGCTAGCCAGCCTTGACTCTTATTTCCACCAACACAAGGTTCAAATTCAATCGATACACATTTAAGGTCCAGTAAACGGGACCAAAAACTTACTACCTTAAATTATCGTTTGGCAGACTCGCAGCCATAGGAAGCATGGTGTAGGCAGCTGTAGGAGTGTACATGTTTTTGATGAAGTTGCATCTCGATTGCTGCCTAGGTAGGCAGATGAACATCCACATGGCGATTAGGGCGAGCATTGTACATAGTGTGACCACTGCAATTGTAATCCCGATGTGCTGTTTTTGCGATGAGCAGGTCAAGTATTTTGCCTTCAAGTCGAATATGCGCGCGTTGAATAAGTTTGATGGAGTTGCGCACCTGAAAAATAAAGGTTTTGTGTACCTTTAAATGCTGCCTAGATTAGGTAAAAAAAAAGGATTAATGTAACTATAATGTTTGACAAGAAAATTGAGGATTTGTAGGATGCCTTTAGAAAACTATAAGGACTGTTTTTTATTGCTTCAAAAAAAGTGACGTCGAATTCATCATCATTATCCAATCATTAAACAAAACCCATTGCTAGGCTATTTTGTTTATCAATTTTCACTCTTCTGCAAGTACGATCTGTATTTATTTCAATGTTTTTAGCCTTTGTTTATGACGATTCTTGGCTTAGTTGAAGATTTGCGATCTTAACAAGAAAATATGTAAGTCGATGATGACGAAATGACAAAGTAGGTAGATAATCCTATATTAGCATTTAGCTATCCTCCGGAAAAGGCTAATTTTCGAGAAAAGCATCTAATCGAGGTGCAAATAGGTTTTCGACATATTTTTTGACGTTTTAGACGTATGGTAAATTATTGTCAAATAAAGATTAGGATTCGGATCCAACCGCTCTTAAATATCCGAGAATTGTCCTCCAAAAGTTCAATCACCGCAACCACGTGTTACAAACAAAAACATCTGACTAGTAAATATTGATTTTTCACATTTTTCTCCTCTGAAATACAGTAATTTACATCTGATAAGGTCGGCCAACACTCGGCCATGACTAAGAGTACCGTAAACAATTTAATCTATCATTAAATGCATTATGGCGGTTGGTACAAGGTCAGCGCATAACTTACGTGCCAAGTGCCTTGTGGAATGACAACGTCGCTATTTTTAGTCTTTTGTCTCAGAAAGTAACAACGGAGATAGATTTATTACCTACTTATAATGTTCTGAAGTTTGTTTTTTTGTTTGTAAAAGGTGATCTGTAGAAATGGAAATATTGCAGTGCTGTAGTTATTTTTGTTGTGATGCACTTGACTTCTACGCGGACGTTATCTCAGGCAGATGTTGTGGTTTTGTTACTATATTTGTTAACTTTATATTTAGCTGTGGTTCATTCTGGCAATGAAAAAATATGACGATATAAGCAGCTAAAAATACTTACATTTTTAATTAGATTTAATTACTTTGTTCAATGAATTAGGTCATGGCTAATAGTGAGATAGTTCTAAGAGTAAAGTTATTATGTTAGGAATCCAGCAAACTTACCTCAAATGATCGTAATGGTCCTCAGGTATCTGTAGCTGCTTCACCCACACGATCTTACAATCACATGTCCAAGGATTGCCTTGCAAATTCAACTCCATCAAAACACCAAGTGGCGTTGCTAGACCTTCATCTAACGTGGATAATCTTGATCCTTTCAGGGACAATTTCTCTAGAGAAAAATTATCAGCATCAGATAGTACTTCTCGTCCAAATGCCATTTTACTGAAAGTAGTCAGATTTCTATTTCTTTCCAGTTCCAAAGTCTTTAACGCTGGTAGATGCTGGAATGTAGATTCAGGAATTGAATTTATTCCCAAATTGTTCAGTTTTAACACCTTAAGTGCTACTAGATCGTTCAAATCTTCGCTGTATATGTCCGTTATAGGATTGTCAGACAGATCCAGGTACTCCAACGTGTATGGTATTTCAAACATCTCCTTAATGCCGTTGTTCGATATTATTAGTTTTCGTAGATCGTAAGCGTCAACGAAAAAGTTATCGGGAACTGTGTTCAGGTTTATTCCACTGATGCTTAACCTTTTTATCTTGTTTGTGAGACCAAAACCACTTCTGTCAAACAAATTCGCGGTTTTCAAAGCGGGTCCTAAGTTGTTATTGTCTAGAATAATCTCATTGAGATTGCTCAAGCGATGGAACATTAATTTTGTGAATGAGGTGAATCTGTTATTTGATAGATTCAAATACTCCAAATTCTTGACTCCTCGAAATGTCTCTTTGTCTATAAATTCTAAAAGATTATTGCTTAAATCCAGTCTCTTTAATTGCGGTAACTGAAAGCTGTCAACATCAATGTTTACAATAGCATTGTTATTTAATATCAATTCTGTTAAAGTGTTTGATTTGAGTAACGTTGAGGAATGCACCACAGATATATTAATAAATGATAAGTCTAATGAGTGCACTATATCGGGCAGTGAGTAATTACTTTGTAGAATATCCCAGTCCTTGTGCGAGCACACAATTTGTTCTCCTTCAAACTCTTCATTTTGGTTACTTTGGTATCTTTTGCACAAGCACACATCACTGTCACATATAGAAGAACACTTCACTTGGAAAACAAGAGCGAGAATTAACAGTTTTACGAGCATTTTCTTCGTCTGTAGCTGAGGTACTGCGGTAAGTATGAAAACTTATCGTGCCTAGATAACTTATCGATATTTATTTGGTCATTTCACTCGCGACGTGTACAATGAAAAGTTATCAGCTGATAGACATGTAGGACATTCGTTTAAACACTGCGCGTTTGTGGGGAAACACTGTTGTTGTACTAATTTACTACTATCAATATTAGCTTTTGTCCGCAAGTTTGTCTGTCTGAATGTCGGTTGTCGCAGAGGCAAACGATTAAAAAGTAGGCCATGCTTTACTTGGGGTTCCAATTTTATCACAATTGATTCTGTATTTTAATTATGACAGCGTGTTGGACAGACAGACATACACTGTTGGTTTTCGATTTAATATTAGTACATTTAGTGCAGATAATAATAGCAATCTGACTGTAGTATGAAACCTTGGGGTCGATTGTGGGGCGTTTCATATATTAGGTATTATTCCTGCAGTGTAGTCATCGTGTTGTTGTGAACGGTTATTGGTTTAACCTCCTTTGTCTTTTACGCATAAATAAAAATGATATCAGTATGAATGTTAATAACAAAAACGAATGTTGTTATTCTCTATTTTAATACTATAAGTACTTAGTATAAACATACCAAATTGTTAGATAAGTTTTGTTGTTTTGCGGGTAAAATACATTGCATTACATTTTCCTTTACCAGATCGAAGTAAACCAAACATCAGAGTTCAATGAAATGCCTTTACATATTACTAATGCTACATATTAATACAAAATATAGTAAATTCGAGATGTACCTAAAACCTTCCGCGTGTCGCTTGCACGCTACCCTTTGTGTTGGGGTCCTCATGTGCCTGAAACAAACGATTTCAATGTATACTCTGGCGTAACGTAGACTAGAGACTAGACTTTTTTGCCATTGATATGTTTTTGTCCATGTTCATTTGGTGTAAGTTAGTATTAAATAGATGATTTTGCTAAATATTGGTGCCGATTCTCTTGTTTACAAACTAACGTAAATTTAAGTTAAGTGCATCTTTCTCTTTCCATTTAATTAAGAAAAGGACAGAAGATAAAATATTAGTTAAGTCCTGTCAAATTTAGACACACCATAGATAATTTAGACGCGTTTTAAAAACATGGCGTCTAAATATACGTCAATTTTCTTCCGGCGCTGTCTAATTTGGCAGGATTAAACTAAATTGTATCTTCTGTCCTTTTCTTTAAGAAATGGAAAGAGGAAGATGCATTTAACTTAAAATTTGTCTAGTTTGTTACCAAGGGAATCGGCACCATTGTTAGCTTTCTAATTAGTATGATTTGTCTATGAGTTAATCAGCTCCCGTATATGGCAAATCGAGACATACCGGTAATAAAGGGCAGTAACACAATCGAATCTTTCAAAATTGCCACTAAGTACAAAATCAAATCTACTTTTTAATAGGCGAGAAACCCCTTTAGTAAGCTCAAAACATGAAAATTCGCCACGGCCACCGTGTATAAACACTGAGTGCTCACAAACCCTCACCTTAATAACAATAGCAGTCCTCGGTCCAGTGTTCCACAGCTGTGCCGCGTGGTCCACGAAGGCGGCCTCCACGGCCACGGTGTAGAGGCCCGGAGTGCTGACGGACACCAGCTGTTGTGCCGAGAAGAAGTCTCGCACCGGCGTCACTGTCTGCACCGCCGTCAGTACTGGCGGGATGTTTGTTAGTTCCACCGTCTGGGAAAGTGCGGATTCATATGTATTTTTAAATAGTTTCACGGTAAAAAATGTCATCTCCGTCAATTGTTAACGGATTTTGATGGTTCTTTTTTTGTTTGATAAGTCATGATTCAGGCGTGGTCCCATATAAATTTTGTGGCGATCGGTTCAGTGCTTCTGGAAAATTTCACCAAAAACAAAAAAAAATTGATGAAATATTCATAGACGATGTGTGCTTTCTCTTCAAGTTTCTATTTTCGTTTTATAAGATTGTAAGCAGTTTTATTTTGAAAGTAAATTACTTTCAAAGATACTATACACAGTCAAACATTGGGAGTCGACACTAAAAAGTAATAAATAAACAAACTAAAAACCCAAAAATAACTAAAATTTCGGAAGTCGGTGGCTTCTCTTCTGCCATTCAATTTGTGTTGCCACCGACTTCCGAAATTTTAGTTATTTTTGGGTTTTTAGTTTTTGAAGGCGGTTATTATTTTTTTTGAAAAAAGTTTTTTATTCATTAAAAGGCGGATTAACAATTTTTATGCACGACATTGGAACCGAACTGAAGTTTCGTCAGTTAATAAAAAAAACATGCATTCTTTTACTTAATTGGTTTTGATGTCATAATAAGCATATTAAGGGCTCTTTCATCGTCATGCGGTTTCGGGCCAGACGGCCATTTTTGTTGCGAGACGTATGCAGTGCGTTTTATTTTCGGGCGGCACGCATGCGTGTGCAACTAAGACGGTCGCCTGGCCCGCACCCGCACCAACATTACAATAAATAGGACGTAATAAAAATATTATCGAAGGAAATAATTTATTTTTGTAGCACTTATGTACATTTGGTATCGATTCCCAATACCTTTGAAAAGTTTCACCAGTCTACTCAAAGACCTAACTAACTACACGACTTTTAGATAATCAAATGAACCCTAGATGAAGAAGTTAGTATGATGATGATAAACGCTGAAAAAGGGTAATCACTTTCTTTATTAGGTACTTACTTTCTCGTTGGTGCGAGGATGTGGCGTGGCTGTCACTGTGATCTGCACGCCTTTCACTTGACGCACCTTTTGGTGTTTACTGTTGATATAAATACAAATATTAGAAAAAGGTATTTCTATTTGGTTGAATTAATCTCTTTCAACGACAGCCCAACATGTCAAAGTCAAGTCAAAGTCAAATCATTTATTTCCATTAGACCAAAAAAGGCACTTTGAAACGTCATACTTATAAAACAAAAGTGAATCTACCGCCCATTCGGAAATGTTGTTACGTATGGAGAAGAATGGGCAAGAAACTCCATACTTACTCTTTTAAAATAATGTTGTTACAATATTATTAATTGTACATTGTTAAATGTGAAGAGAAGAATGTATATAATGTCAAAACCATTTCCGTCAAAAGAGTATATAAACATAATAAAAATTAAAATTAATTAGGAAATGGAAGCTAATCAAGTTCACGAACATTTAGTGTAACTTTACAAATAAATTACCTTCCTCAAAAAATGAAAAATAATGTGTGAGCCAGCGCTTCCAACTATTAGAAAAAAGAATTGTGTCTAATTTATAATTGTAAAAGTAAAAGTAGTTAATCATTATCAGTTTTAATTAGCCACCAGTTTGGTGTTGTCTACACTGTGGATTAAATATCCTATGGAGCTGGACCAGCATGCTTCCAAGCATTTTTATCTTGAATGTAATCTTCCAATTTATAATATGCTTGTTGACATAATTTATTCTTAATATATGTTTTAAATTTTCCTTTCGTTTAGTTTTAATATATCACAAGGAATTTTGTTGTAACATTTAACACAGTACCCCATGAAAGATGTATTTACTTTGGACAGTCTAAAATATGGTTGAGCTAGTTTATCTTTATTTCTGGTATTAAAATTATGTCTATCACCTACTTTACTAAAGATATGTTGGTTTTTTCTTACATACATGATGTTCGCATAAATAAATTGGCAAGGTACCGTCATTATATTTATCGTTTTAAACAGTTCTCTACATGTTCTGAACGAACCTGAGATCAATTAGTTTTGTTTTGGGGAAACCTTCACGGTTTTTTTGCAATTTGCCGGTCATGGCCAGGCTGGACATTGAACAAATATGACTCGCGCTGCGCGTAGCGTATCGGTTATCAGTCTTGTTTGTCGTGAGGACGGAAGACATGGTCAGATGCGTGTGTATAACAAGGGTCTGAAGGAGTTTATTAGGCATTCTTTAATATTGGCTAGGTGTTTTTTCGTCAGCTTACCCTTCAAAGGTAAGGTTTGAGTATACTGATTTCTAGAGCTGATCTAAGTGGCGGCGTGGTCGGCGTGGAGTCACGAGTACATGACACAGTGACACTGGACTGACCTGAGCGGCAGCGGCGGCAGCACGACGCCCTCCAGTTTGAGCGCGAGGCGGTGCGAGAGCGGCAGCGTGGCGGCGTGGTCGGCGTGGAGTCACGAGTACATGACACAGTGACACTGGACTGACCTGAGCGGCAGCGGCGGCAGCACGACGCCCTCCAGTTTGAGCGCGAGGCGGTGCGAGAGCGGCAGCGTGGCGGCGTGGTCGGCGTGGAGTCACGAGTACATGACACAGTGACACTGGACTGACCTGAGCGGCAGCGGCGGCAGCACGACGCCCTCCAGTTTGAGCGCGAGGCGGTGCGAGAGCGGCAGCGTGGCGGCGTGGTCGGCGTGGAGTCACGAGTACATGACACAGTGACACTGGACTGACCTGAGCGGCAGCGGCGGCAGCACGACGCCCTCCAGTTTGAGCGCGAGGCGGTGCGAGAGCGGCAGCGTGGCGGCGTGGTCGGCGTGGAGTCATGAGTACATGACACAGTGACACTGGACTGACCTGAGCGGCAGCGGCGGCAGCACGACGCCCTCCAGTTTGAGCGCGAGGCGGTGCGAGAGCGGCAGCGTGGCGGCGTGGTCGGCGTGGAGTCACGAGTACATGACACAGTGACACTGGACTGACCTGAGCGGCAGCGGCGGCAGCACGACGCCCTCCAGTTTGAGCGCGAGGCGGTGCGAGAGCGGCAGCGTGGCGGCGTGGTCGGCGTGGAGTCACGAGTACATGACACAGTGACACTGGACTGACCTGAGCGGCAGCGGCGGCAGCACGACGCCCTCCAGTTTGAGCGCGAGGCGGTGCGAGAGCGGCAGCGTGGCGGCGTGGTCGGCGTGGAGTCACGAGTACATGACACAGTGACACTGGACTGACCTGAGCGGCAGCGGCGGCAGCACGACGCCCTCCAGTTTGAGCGCGAGGCGGTGCGAGAGCGGCAGCGTGGCGGCGTGGTCGGCGTGGAGTCACGAGTACATGACACAGTGACACTGGACTGACCTGAGCGGCAGCGGCGGCAGCACGACGCCCTCCAGTTTGAGCGCGAGGCGGTGCGAGAGCGGCAGCGTGGCGGCGTGGTCGGCGGGCGTGGAGCCGGACGCCACGCGCCAGGCCGGGGACAGCGACACGCGGCACAGCGCGCCGCCCGAGCGGCCCGCGCACGCCCCGCGCGGCCACACCGAGCCGCCCGCGCACGCGCGCACCGCGGCTAGCACGGCCTCCATGTGCTGGACAATCATGGGATTGCAATTACGTGACAATTTAACGAACAAGGGACAATTCATTAATAATAATAAATTTTATTTGCTGTAAAATGTGGTAAATACATTTGATGGTAAACATTTTGTTATAGACCAACACATCATTATCAAATAATACTCCAAATGTATCACCCAAACCTAGAGCAGTGGTCGGCAACCTTTTGACTACTAGGTGTATTTTTGGTCTTGCTCAACCTGCTAGGAGATGATTCTACCCACGAAAACAAACAACTTTTATTATGGAACCAACTCTGAAATCGCGAAAAAAATATCAGCTGTTCTAACAAAAGTTCAATGCCCTCCCGACCATAATGTATTAAACAGCTGATATTTTTTGCGAGATTTCAGAGTTGGTTCCATAATAAAAGTTGTTTGTGTTCATGGGTAGAATCATCTCCTAGCGGGTTGTGCAGGACCAAAAATACACCTAGTATATTGGTAAGTATTTTAGGACATGACATGTTAGTATGTATTTAATTTTTATCAATAGGTATAACAATAATAAAGAAACGAGGCAAAAATTATAATAAACTGTAACCGCTGCATAGGCAAAAAAAATAAAAATTGTGCGCAGATTTTTCACGTGGTTATAATGCTGGTAAAGTTGGTAAAACTGTACTTCTGTGGGTTGGGATTTTTGGGTTTTTTTGGGTTGGGAGGGTAAAGGGGGTTCCCTGGACCCCCCCAAACCCCTTTCCAAACAAAGCAAACGCTTACTTTTAGAGTTATAATGATAAATATGTACGATACCGGATTGCCAATTTTAACGCTTGTGAAGGTCTGTGGGGCTTAAGAAAGTTGAGCCCATACATAACAAACTCCAAGAACTGCAAGATCCATAGTTTAGACACATGGACACACAGTTTCCAGAAAAAACTTATTTATTCGTAATTTTTTGCAAAACACTGACCAAACTTTCACTGGCACAACTATTATGACTATGACCACAGATAAACACATAAGTTTTGGCGCCTAAAATGCCACACTCACACACAATCTAAACCTATTATAATGTCGGGTGCATAAATAATAATATCTAATAAAGAAGTTTGAAAAATTTTTGTACCTATTAAGCACACTCACACACAAACTAAACCTATTATAATGTCGGATGCATAAATAATAATTACTAATAAAGAAGTTTGAAATTTGTTTGTACCTATTAAGACTGAAGCACTCTTTTGACATCCGACGCCACGTATTTTTATTGTACAGAGTAAAGAAACCAAAATGTTTACTTTACAAAAGAGGGAATCTGGCGTTGTGTGGTCACAGTTCTAACGCGTTGTGTGGTCACAGTTCTAACCTAACCTAACCAACCATTTCGATATGGGCTAACTCTTGCCTATATAAATATTGTCTAATGTCATTAATTTTTAATTCAAAAATTAACCTAATCTACTAGGGGTTGGTGTTAAAAAAAAGAACTTTTTTTTAAATTTAGCATTTTACGCGCGATATATTATTTATTGTCTGTGGTCATACAAACAGACGATTATGTGAAAGTTGCGAAAAATAACGAAAAGTTATTTTTTCTTTAGAAAATTATACATGTGCGTGTGTCTAAACTTTGTATCTTGAAGTTTCTGCAGTGCCTGAAGCGTAACACCGCCACACGCAGCGCCGGAGACCCTCACGAGCCTTTAATTTGCCAATCCGGTATCGTACATATTTATCATTATATCTCTAAAAGTAAGCGTTTGCTTTGTTTCGAAAGGCGTTTGGGGGTGTTTGGGGAGCCCCCTTTACCTCTCCCAACTCAAAAAAAACCAACAATCCCAACCCACAAAAATAAAGTTTGACTATTAGAGCTATGCCGCGCCTTAGGAATTTGTGCGGCTGGACCCGGTTGCAGCCGGATCGGTTGACTGTCTCTGCCCCTCCGGCAGAGACAGTCAACCGATCTATCTGTCAGTCTGCCGTCAACTATATGGTGGCAGCTAGCCCTGTCACCGGACGGTTAAAGCCAGACGCACACGAGATAAATTTTCCAGCGACGTACAGTCTCGTGAAGTCGCGATGTTGAGACTGTAATTTTTACATTTTTTTTTGTTTATGTCTTTGAATTACAAATTATTTACATTAGTTATATACAAAGCTATAATTCCGTAAGTTTAAAATTTGGTATACTGATGTCAGGTGAACCCTTACTCTTTCTTTTCCTTCCCCCTCCCCGCCGCGCTTTCCAAACTATAATTGGATACATATACTTTACAAGCCACGTTACGAGCAAGTTTGATGTCTTACTTTTTGTGCTTTTCTTTACAAATATATTTGTCTCCATCTCACACTACAACTTTTTTCAACGATTTTCTTTTAGCCAACTTACTTTGCAAACCATTTTTCGTATAAAACTTGTCACGTCTCATTCCATTGCTAAGAATATTTTGTAACTAAGAACAATTCACAATACAAAAAGACATACAACAGAAACCAAATTTAAAACTCACCCTATGCGTAATCCCCGGATTAGTAGTAGGATTATCAAACAGCTTGCTAGATATATCTGCGAGTGCATTACTAGCGGACAATGCTATGACCTCCTCCAACGTGGCTGGCTTCAGATCCGCGTGGTCTATCTCTTGCGGACGCTCCTGAGAGCTCGACGTGATGCGGTCCAGGAACTGGGCTAGTTGGCTGTATGTGTGCTGAGAACTGGGGGGTGGTTAAGGAGTTTTGGATACTATTTGGTGGGGGTTAGAGGTGATATTGTAAAGTGAAAATCATAACAGTCGGAAATTGCAAGAGAACATCGATAGTTTAATTAGTAAACTGCAAAAAATAAGACTTGAACGCGATACTCTCCGGCAGTGGCGGCTGGTGGGTCATAAAAGTGGTGGTGCACTTTACCAGCTTTTCACAGATTTTTTTATTATTCATACACTCCCACAACACAGTAAGTCAATCCTTGCAAAATGTAAACAAACAAATACACGCGCGTCCGCGATAAAGGGTTGCCAACCATACTTTAGATTAACGTAAATATCTTACTTTATAGGTAAATATAATTTATACTTTTACATAAAAATAAAGTATCTATTCTATTTTAAATCTCTGCACTATAATGCATAAAATAAAACACTTATTATGAATAATTGCAGAATTATATATCGATGCTACTACCTTGAAACACGAATACGTTTAAAAAAATGTAAGTATACGTAATAGAAAATGATTTAGTGTCATTCACAAACACATTAAAATTGTCTTAAAGAGGAGCGACAATTCAATAAATAAAACTTTGAACAATACTTTTTCTTTCAAATACTATTTTACCTACTAAAAATTTGATACGTTATTTTCCTTCAAAAATAGTTGACAACTCTACCGCGATAAGAGAGAGCGAGACGGCCGGCTCGGGCGAGCGAGTTTCGTCAAACTTCGCGCGCTCTCGGTAAACCTCGGCTCGCTCGAGCGGCGCACGAGAGCGACCATATTTTGCATACATTTTGTACTAAACTAGCTCTGTCTCACGCGCCAGGCGTTTTAGTTCGTATTTCATAGAAGTTGTACGGGCATTCGCCGTGCGCTTTGGCCTAGCGCACGAGAATTATTGTTCTTTACCTACTACAATTGTAAGGCTAGACTTTAATAGAGTTGAAATTAATATAAGTGAAAAATTTTGCTTATAGAATAATAAACTGAAAGTTTATCAATTAGGTAGTGAGTACTTACATTAAGTATTTTATGTTTTTTCTAAACCTATTAAGATCTGGTGGTTCGGCGCACGAGTGCACTTAAGGTACAGCCGCCCCTGCTCTCCGAAATTATTGATCCGATTTTGAAATGTTTCTCTAATAGGAAACTGTTCTGAGTATAACTGGCCAACCAGATAAAAACATGGGTAGAGGCCATCTTTGCTATAAAATCTGATGTCTCTGATTTATTTATTCTTCAACAAGGATGATAAATAATATAAAAAGTATAAAGTTTTTGATATAAATGGCTGAAAACTCAAATGTCATTTAATTTTAAGACACTCTCAAATCTGTTGCTGTCCTTACTTTTTTATATACTACTAACTTACGTATACAACATAATTTCATTTATGTCTACAAAAAGAGTTATACCAAATATGAAAAAGGATACATATTAAGATGCCTGAGCGTAGAGTCGTCAGCATGGAAGGCGGTGCGAGCAATGGCAGCGTACTTCTGAGACACAGCGCTGACCGCGCGCGCAGCCTTGCGTAATGCGGCAGCGAAAGCACCTGCTTTTAGCGCTGGGTCACGTGTACTCTGCGGGACACACAAGTAGGAATAGAATTTGGTGTACAGGATTCGAAGAACACGGGCAAAGTGCTAAGTTTCATCAAATCATGAAGATTTGATGAAACTTAGCACCATTTTCACTGTTGAATTCTTGTAACACAAATGATTCGACGAATTTTAAGACTATTTCTAGTCCACATTACATACATTGAACAAAAATGTTTAAAGGGTAATTTTAAAACATGTTATGATATAAAAAAAACCACGGTTTTAAAAAATGATTGTTCAACTACAGACGCAGGCGTGGAATTATTGAAGAACATATTTGAGCATTGGGAATCGCAATTATGATTTAATATTTCCTTTTTCTATCTTGTTTAAGGCCTTCGATTTTGTACATTATGATACAAATATTAGGAAATTGTACTACAATAGTATAATATGGTCCAATTAAAGTCCTAATCTCTCCAACTTCTATCTGAATAATAGATTTCAGAGAGTATTGATATCCATGATAAAAAATCTGCGTTTACTACGGGGGTTCCACAGGGTTCAATTCTGGGTCTTTTGTTGTTCTAATTTTATATTTTACTAGCTCTTCCACGCGGTTTCACCCGCGTTACGTTAGGTTTTTGGTTACTGCTTCGCTCCCGTGGGACATAGCGTGATATTATATAGCCAATGTTACTCGTTGACAACGTAGCATTCGAATGGTGAAAGAATTTTTAAAATCGGTCCAGTAGTTTTTGAGCCTATTCATTACAATCAAACAAAAAAGTTTTTCTCTTTATAATATTAGTGTAGATTAATTAAATGCTCAAACCCACATAGATTAGAGACGTCGTTGGAATTAAGTACCTATGTGTAATTATAAACGTGATAGCAAAAAAAGAACAGCTTGACACTAGTTAAAACTTGATACTTAAACCTTGTTGTAAATACACTTTACCGTTACCTTTTCACTAAGTTCATAATTACGTTACCTGCGAGTAAGTATGCGCGATGGCAGGCGGGGGCTGCGTACACAAGGTCCGCGCCGCATGGGCCGTGCGCGCCAGAGCGCTGAGTGCGAGTGCACGCGCGCGCATCCAAGCGGGCGGCAGCGGAGCACACGCGCCGCAGCCCGGGCACCCCCCGCCACACCCGCCCGTGCCCGCGCCCCCCGCGCCCCCGGCGCCGCCCCACCCGCTAGACACCTCCCAGCCTGAGCTAGCCTCTTCTAGCCCGGATATACCTGAATGATTTTGTTTTCTGGATTTTTTTTTATTGGAATCTCCAACAGAGACATTACATGCACAATAATAACAAAAATACAAAATTATAAATCGTGTGCTTCTCCAGTTATAGGAGACCACATCATTCCAAAATGTAATAGCATTGAAACATTACTTATTTTTTAAGTAAAAATTCAATCCATACTAATATTATAAATTGGAAAGTGTGTATGTCTGTCTGTATGTTTGTCTTTCTTTCACGGCAAAACGGAGCGACGAATTGACGTGACTTTTTAAGTGGAGATATAGTTGAAGGAATGGAGAATAACATAGGCTACTTTTTGTCTCTTTCTGACGCGAGCGAAGCCGCGGGCAGAAGAATAAAACAAAATAGAATAAAATTAACACGTGAACTACAACTGACATTCTACATCGCGATGTAAAAGTTTTCGGCGATATTAGTACATGTTCAAAATCCCGACTAGAACCGTCGGGCAGTAGCCCACCAAACACGACAGTCGTCTGGTCGGAGGATCTTCCCCTTTTAATGGTGGACTTACACTCCATTCCCCATACCTTCAAAAAAAAAAAATTGGGCGCTGAAGCAGCTGGACCGGGAGCTTCTCCTGGAAGCCTCGATAGTGCAGGCCTGGGTGTCATCACCGGACAGGCCTGCCGACATCAATGCCGAGGCTGGGTGGTTCCAGGAGGCCATGTCCGAGATATGTGACATGGCAATGCCCCGGGTTCAGCCTGGAAGGGGTCAGCGCCAGGTGTACTGGTGGTCGCCGCAAATCACGTCACTACGTGAGGCGTGCGTGGCTGCGCGACGCCCGTACACTAGACACCGCAGGCTCCGTATCCGCCCTGTGGATGCGGATGCCATTGAGGCGGAGCTGTACGAGAGGTACAGAGCGGCGAAGGAAGCCCTCCGACTGGAGATTATGCGGGCCAAAGCTTCGGCCCGCCAAGAGACGCTGGGGACTCTGGACAGAGATCCGTGGGGGCGCCCCTACTTGGCGGTGCGGGGCAAGCTCCGTACCGCGGGCCCCCCGCTGACGCAGAGTCTCCGGCCCCAGGTCGTAGAGGGCGTTGTGAGCGCTCTGTTCCCTTCGCGGGGGGAGTTTTCTCCCCCGCTCATGGCTCCGCCACCTGCGGTGTCCGAGGCGGACCGCGACGGCGACGACGACGACGTTCCAGAGGTGACCGAGGTAGAACTGGGAGTGGCGGTGCTAAGGCTTAGGGCCAAGAACACCGCCCCAGGACCCGACGGCCTACCAGGGAAGGCCTGGGTCCTGGCCTTAGGGGCTCTCGGGCCTCGACTAAGGGGGCTCTTTAGCGCATGCTTGGAGGAGGGAGTTCCCACTTCGTTGGAAGACCGGGAAGCTGGTCCTCATACCGAAGCCGGGGCGTCCTGCGGACTCTCCGTCCGCGTACCGGCCCATCGTTTTGCTCGACGAGGCGGCAAAGCTCTTGGAGAGAGTGATTGCGAGCCGCCTCGTCGAGCGGCTGATGCGGGTGGGGCCGGATCTGGCGGACGGTCAGTACGGCTTCCGCAGAGGACGCTCCACGGTGGACGCCATCATGCGCGTACGGGCCCTCACGACAGGGGATGCGGTGGCACAAGGCAGGGTCGTCTTGGCGGTGTCTCTCGACATGGCCAACGCCTTCAATACCCTGCCTTGGGGGTGCATAGGGGCGGCACTCCGGTATCACCGGATGCCTGCCTACCTCTGTCGTGTGGTCGAGGCCTATCTGACGGACAGGGCCGTCATCTACCCCGGTCACGAGGGAGTGTGGAGTCGACGAGGGATGTAGTGCGGTGTTCCACAGGGATCGGTCTTGGGGCCGCTTCTGTGGGACATCGGGTACGACTGGGTGCTGCGCGCCGACCTTCCCGAAGGCGTCAGCGTAGTGTGCTACGCTGACGACACGCTAGTCCTAGCGCAGGGAGGGTCGTTCCAGGCGGCGGCCGACTTGATGTCGAGTGGTGTTGCGACAGTTGTGGATAGGATCCGGCAACTGGGACTTGAGGTGGCCCTGCACAAGTCCGAGGCCATGTGTTTTCATGGCCCTCGGCACCGGCCACCTCCGGGGTCTCAGATAACGGTAGGAGGGGTTCACATCGGTGTCGAGTCGACGATAAAGTACCTGGGACTTGTCCTCGACAACCGATGGAACTTTACGGAGCACTTCCGACGTTTGGGCCCCAAACTGGCGAAGGCCGGAGCTGCCCTCAAGCGGCTCCTGCCCAATCTCGGTGGCCCAAACGCCTCCTGCCGGAGGCTCTACACGGGGATCGTGCGGTCCATGGCCCTCTACGGCGCTCCGGTGTGGGCGCCCAATCTAGCCGCGGCTCCGGCCCGACTTCTGAGGGCGTCCCAGAGGGTCATGGCCATTCGCATGGTGCGGGGATACCGCACGGTCTCCTGTGAGGCGGCATGCCTCCTTGCCGGCGTCCCGCCGTGGGATCTGGAGGCAACAGTCCTTGCACACACGTACGAGTGGCGCGTGGAAGTGCAACGCCGGGGTGAAGTCCCGATGCCGCGGTTTATCGCGGCACGGCTCACGGAGCTCCGGCGAGATCTCATGGCGGAATGGAGACAACGACTGTCGCAACCTAGTGCTGGGCACGCCGTTATAGCGGCGGTAAGACCCCTCTTTGAGGAGTGGCTGGAGAGGCGTCATGGCACTCTCACGTTTCGCTTGACACAGGTCCTCACCGGACATGGTCAGTTCGGGAGGTTCCTGTGTCGGATTCGGGCGGAAGCGACGCCTGGGTGTCACCACTGCAGTAACGGTCGCCTGGAGGACACGGTCGAGCACACGGTGGAGGTGTGCCGCGCATGGGCGGACCATCGACGTGTCCTCGTAGAGGCGATCGGCGGCGGTGACCTCTCGCGCCCGGCGCTGGTTCAGGCCATGCTTCGGGGCGAGACGGAATGGGATGCCGTCGCCTCCTTCTGCGAAGCAGTTATGCTAGTGAAGGAAGCGGCGGCGCGCGAGAGGCAACGACGAGCCTCTCGCCCCGGACTAAGACCCAGGCGAAGACGTCGAGAGTCGCAAGACGACTACCGGCCACCGTAGGCGCGGTTCTGCGGATGGCGAGCGATGGGTAGCTCGCCGCCCGGCTAGGACCAGGACCGCGTCGACGGCGCGTTTTGTTCCACGCGCGCCTCAAAGAGAAGGAGTCAGCACAGGGAGGGGCCCAACAGGGCCAACGCCTGCCGGGGTTGCGGAATGTTTATAATAGTTACCGTGACCCTGGAACATAAAGGGCAATCGAAGGAACATGAGTGGGTTTTAGTCAGTAAGAGTCTGACACGCCCTCCCGTCGCACACAGGACGGGAGAAGTCATTGGATGATTTCCCACTCACCAAAAAAAAAAAAAAAAATACCTTCAAAAATGTTTTTGGACTAAAACTGACGAGAGGGTACTACTACAAAGAAATGATGGTTACAACATCAACACATCTCTAAATTCCTAATCTAGCTTAAAAACGTCAAATAAAAAAAAATGCGATTGAAATATTAATTTAAAATTGTGCAACAATTCTAATTTTTTTTTAAATAAAAAAAATACAGCGTTTAATGAAAACATGATCTTCCTTTCGAGTCCTGCAGCAAGTTTGGCAAGTTTGGCAATAAATATATCCTTATCCTTATCCTAAATTGCCATCTTAAATAATCTCAAAGTAATTAGTAATGAAAACCCAGTCTCCCTTCCAAGCATTTTACCTTCCTCAATAAGTTTAGCATCGGCAGCGGCGGCGCGGTACATAGCGGTGAGCCAGCGTTGCGCCGCCTCGCTGGGCGCGTCTTGTGAGAGCCGCTTCAGTATCGTGGCCGCCAGGGTTTGGTGGCCGTAGCTATGTGAACGATCTTGCGTTACTTTTATGATTAAAATTTGTGGGAATATATTGTAACCTTCGACAATTTCTTGACACTGATGATTTATCTTTAAAAAATGTACATTTTTTTGGGCCCGTAGTCATAATTTTCGCTGCTTCGGAGACTTTTTCCAGATTGGCAAGAGAGTAGGCGAAAGGAGCAGTTGGGACACTCCAGCATATGATTATAGTGACATCAGGGACTTCTCAATCGCACTAATAATTAGACCAAACTAGTCAGTGCTCCATTTTGTGTTTGCATCCTTTTTGGGTATTAATGCTCCATTTTGTGTTTGCATCCTTTTTGGGTATTAAGTCGATTCAAAGTTTATTAAATAAGCCACCTTGTTCATGAACGAGAGGCAAATATTTTTTTTAAAAGAACACACAAAATCATTTAAAACCACCACCACATGACTAGACTATAACGATTAAAATAATTGCTTCAAATATTAAAAAGATGACATAATATGAAAAAAAAAAGCAATAAACAATGTACAACTCACCGCAGCGCCGCCCTAGCAACTCTATACCGCACCCATCCGTCCGACTTGTCGATGGCAGCGAGTATGGTGTCCTGCCAACGAGTGCCGATGTCACGCGACAGAGCGGCCCCGGCGCGCTCCTGGAACAACACCGTGCATAGCAGCACCAGCGCTGTGCCTGCGTCGCTAGAGCCCTCTGACGTGCTATCGCTGCAGAGAAATTCGAAATTGAAGGCATTTGTTTCAATTAGACAATTTACAGGCAATGGTGCTGATTCTCTTGTTTACAAACTTAACTTAATTTTAAGTTAAATGCATCTTTCTCTTTCCATTTCTTAAAGAAAAGGACAGAAGATACATTTTGTGGCACAGAAGATACACGGCGGGTGAGGTGTGCGGGCGCGTACGGGGCCCGCAGTGTGTAGTGTGACATACGTACCGGTGCAGGTGACGTAGTGTGTGGTGCAGCGCCCGCACGGCGGGAGCGAGGTGTGCGGGCGCGTGCGGGGCACCGCCCAGTGCGCCGAGCGCCTCAAGCAGCGCGGTGGTGCGGGGCCCGCCTGTACTACCGCATGCTTGTAGCTGTGTGGCTACGACGGTGGCGGTGCGGGAAGCGTAAACTGACGCCTCAGCGCGGCTGAGTTGAATCTACACAAAATGCATCTGTATGTGTAAAGAAAAAGCTGCCGCAGCATAAACTGTTGTAATTTGAAACATGTTTGCACAGTTGTTTAGTTTATTGATATAGGGGAAAATTAAAGTCCTACGTGGCTAAAACAGAGGACGAAAGGTTGTGTAAAAATGAGCTGGCGAAACGGCAATACCAGACAAACTGAATTACATAAACTTATAAAGTAAAGAACCAAGTGTAATTTTTTGCGAACTTTCAAAAGCGTTTGATTGAGTCAACCATGAATAACTTTTATTAAAATTAGAGCAGTGCGGAATTAAGAAAACATTTCTAGGGTTATCAACATATTACCTAAAAGATAGACAGGTTTAAGTTCAGATTGACGGCGTAAACTCTCTGGGGTCTGAAATGACTGAGCGTACTTCAAGGTTCAATACTGGGTCCATTTCTATTACAAAATCAACGAAGAATGGCATAAGAGACGATAATGGAAATAAATACTTTTACTATGGCTTTGACTTTGAAGGTACTGACCAAGCAACGGAGCGCGACTCGAAGTGGCCTGATGCTGTTTTGGTTGTTGTTGTCACCCGTAGCTATGACCAATGTTTCTAGAGCTAGCATTAAGTCCCCGCCCTCCACTGAAAGGCATTCTTCATAGCTGAAACAAAAGTAGATCAGTAAAAAAAGGTGTTAATGCCGACTTAGATATCGTGTGAGCAAGGGATGGAGATATAAATCTTGTACTGATCCTGGCTCTTACATTAGAAAAGTGCCCATATCACTTTTCCAATGTATGGCCCGACTCTCGTAACGCTCAGATGCAGTGCCGTTGCAGACAAGCGTAACACGAAGCGTAATTAAGCGGCAGTGTCTACACATCATAACATAGTACGTACCAGTGTACCACCAGCCGAGTGAGCACCTCGGCGGCAGTGGCAGCTCGCGTGAGGTCCACAGACAGCGTGGCCTCGCTGTAGTGTCTACACATAACATAGTACGTACCAGTGTACCACCAGCCGCGTGAGCACCTCGGCGGCAGTGGCAGCTCGCGTGAGGTCCACAGACAGCGTGGCCTCGCTGTAGTGTCTACACATAACATAGTACGTACCAGTGTACCACCAGCCGCGTGAGCACCTCGGCGGCAGTGGCAGCTCGCGTGAGGTCCACAGACAGCGTGGCCTCGCTGTAGTGTCTACACATAACATAGTACGTACCAGTGTACCACCAGCCGCGTGAGCACCTCGGCGGCAGTGGCAGCTCGCGTGAGGTCCACAGACAGCGTGGCCTCGCTGTAGTGTCTACACATAACATAGTACGTACCAGTGTACCACCAGCCGCGTGAGCACCTCGGCGGCAGTGGCAGCTCGCGTGAGGTCCACAGACAGCGTGGCCTCGCTGTAGTGTCTACACATAACATAGTACGTACCAGTGTACCACCAGCCGCGTGAGCACCTCGGCGGCAGTGGCAGCTCGCGTGAGGTCCACAGACAGCGTGGCCTCGCTGTAGTGTCTACACATAACATAGTACGTACCAGTGTACCACCAGCCGCGTGAGCACCTCGGCGGCAGTGGCAGCTCGCGTGAGGTCCACAGACAGCGTGGCCTCGCTGTAGTGTCTACACATAACATAGTACGTACCAGTGTACCACCAGCCGCGTGAGCACCTCGGCGGCAGTGGCAGCTCGCGTGAGGTCCACAGACAGCGTGGCCTCGCTGTAGTGTCTACACATAACATAGTACGTACCAGTGTACCACCAGCCGCGTGAGCACCTCGGCGGCAGTGGCAGCTCGCGTGAGGTCCACAGACAGCGTGGCCTCGCTGTAGTGTCTACACATAACATAGTACGTACCAGTGTACCACCAGCCGCGTGAGCACCTCGGCGGCAGTGGCAGCTCGCGTGAGGTCCACAGACAGCGTGGCCTCGCTGTAGTGTCTACACATAACATAGTACGTACCAGTGTACCAGTGGCGTGCATAGGGTTTTATGACAGGGTAGGCAGCTTTTTTTCGAAAAAATAAAAAAGTTTTTCGCTATTGCCGAGATAGTAAAAAAACTCACCAGATGATTAAAAGTATTTATAGTTTAAATAAGAAAACTAAATACCTACCTACCTACCTACTGGTTTGGTTTTGTTACAATTGAAATAATTAAGTAAACAAACTCATTTATAAATTAAATCTACACGCCTAACCGTTTTTAAATACGATTTTTTGACGTTATTAACTATTCAACCTTCGAAAACAAGTGATTCAAGACACAATAGAAAGACAATAGCAACGCGACAGCCGGCTGTCGCTTGGTCGCGAAAGGTTAAATAACAGACACGTAAAGCAAAATAATTTCATTGTGTGTACACAAACACGCAGCGAGTAAAAAATTTATTTCGTAATTCTTACATTCACTTATTAAATTTAGGGGTTATAGCTATTACCTTTTTTCTGGGTTAATTCTCGTAATTCAGGTACACATCTCGAATAATCTCGATACACTTTCGATACCTACCACCTAGCTACTTGTTATTTGAAGTTTTCAATAATTTCGTAATTCGTAAACCTAACATCATAACTTGTAACAAACTCACATTGTCAACACAAACCTCACAATCGAACAACATTTCACAATATTTTATAAACAAAACAAACAAAACTTGTAAAAACGTTTAAATAAACTAGTAATCGAATTTAGCAACAAATCGACCTAAATATTTGCGTTTCAAAACAAATAAACAACATGGACCCTTTTACATTATGCAATATTCTAAATTTTGATGGATAAAATGTTGACAAATAAAGTTGCATCAATTTCAACCGACATTGTACTTAGCAAATGACTTTTTCAACTTAGCGTATAATCTCTCGGTGGCAGCCAACAGGCGAAATATTTGAAATGTGTCAACCAATAGAGTGGTTGTCGTTGTAGTCCACGTCACGAAGTGGCTCGTGATTGGCTGTTAGGCACGGCCTAGCTGGGGAACTACTTGTAATGTACGCGCGTTGATGTGTGCATTTCACAGACACGAAATGTACCACTACATGTGCACATTTATGAATGAAATTTAGGCAGAATCTAACTCTGCCTACAGCCGTTCAACGAGACGCGGCGCTGGCGCGCCTGTTACGAACGCGGCGCGAAATTTGAACACTATGATTTATTGCTATTCCTTTATCTTAGAGACTTTTACAATTTTTTTATTTGTTTCATACTTTTTAGTTTTAAAATATTAGGATTTACATCTACTGAGTCTGGGTGAATTGGTCTAGGGTCGGCAGTGCCTTTCTGCCTATAAGGACCGCACGTCCCTGCAGTGTACCACCAGCCGCGTGAGCACCTCGGCGGCAGTGGCAGCTCGCGTGAGGTCCACAGACAGCGTGGCCTCGCTGTAGTGTCTACACATAACAGAGTACGTACCAGTGTACCACCAGCCGCGTGAGCACCTCGGCGGCAGTGGCAGCTCGCGTGAGGTCCACAGACAGCGTGGCCTCGCTGTAGTGTCTACACATAACATAGTACGTACCAGTGTACCACCAGCCGCGTGAGCACCTCGGCGGCAGTGGCAGCTCGCGTGAGGTCCACAGACAGCGTGGCCTCGCTGTAGTGTCTACACATAACATAGTACGTACCAGTGTACCACCAGCCGCGTGAGCACCTCGGCGGCAGTGGCAGCTCGCGTGAGGTCCACAGACAGCGTGGCCTCGCTGTAGTGTCTACACATAACATAGTACGTACCAGTGTACCACCAGCCGCGTGAGCACCTCGGCGGCAGTGGCAGCTCGCGTGAGGTCCACAGACAGCGTGGCCTCGCTGTAGTGTCTACACATAACATAGTACGTACCAGTGTACCACCAGCCGCGTGAGCACCTCGGCGGCAGTGGCAGCTCGCGTGAGGTCCACAGACAGCGTGGCCTCGCTGTAGTGTCTACACACAACATAGTACGTACCAGTGTACCACCAGCCGCGTGAGCACCTCGGCGGCAGTGGCAGCTCGCGTGAGGTCCACAGACAGCGTGGCCTCGCTGTAGTGTCTACACATAACATAGTACGTACCAGTGTACCACCAGCCGCGTGAGCACCTCGGCGGCAGTGGCAGCTCGCGTGAGGTCCACAGACAGCGTGGCCTCGCTGTAGTGTCTACACATAACATAGTACGTACCAGTGTACCACCAGCCGCGTGAGCACCTCGGCGGCAGTGGCAGCTCGCGTGAGGTCCACAGACAGCGTGGCCTCGCTGTAGTGTCTACACATAACATAGTACGTACCAGTGTACCACCAGCCGCGTGAGCACCTCGGCGGCAGTGGCAGCTCGCGTGAGGTCCACAGACAGCGTGGCCTCGCTGTAGTGTCTACACATAACATAGTACGTACCAGTGTACCACCAGCCGCGTGAGCACCTCGGCGGCAGTGGCAGCTCGCGTGAGGTCCACAGACAGCGTGGCCTCGCTGTAGTGTCTACACATAACATAGTACGTACCAGTGTACCACCAGCCGCGTGAGCACCTCGGCGGCAGTGGCAGCTCGCGTGAGGTCCACAGACAGCGTGGCCTCGCTGTAGTGTCTACACATAACATAGTACGTACCAGTGTACCACCAGCCGCGTGAGCACCTCGGCGGCAGTGGCAGCTCGCGTGAGGTCCACAGACAGCGTGGCCTCGCTGCAGTAGCGGCGCAGAGCCGCACAGCCACCCGTGGGTGACGCGGCCGCTGCGCAAACAGCCGGACAGGATACCAGTTTCTGTACATAACAGGAATTTGCAGTAGTGTCTAAAGACGAAGTTCCAGAAACTGTTTGACCTATAATGCTCAAATTGGGCACTGTATTGTGTAAGACAATTTGTTAGCGGGATTCAATTGTTAGAGTTTACTAAACTGTACAAAAGTAACTTGTAGCTCAAAATATTATTACGCTTTCAACACGCAATTAGTGGCTGTAATATTTGTAGTAAAAAAAAGACGGGTTGCACTCCGGGAGTGCCGGCAGAAGTGAAAACTTGATTATAGCTGTCTACTATCCATCCGTCCTACGCTTTTTCGATCAGGTCACGTGTCCTGACGCGAGTTTAAGATTTTATACCCATTACAGAAAAAGTGCTCAACGCCGCTAAAGAAGTTTTCACTTCAAAAATTAAAAGGAGATTCCTCTTCACACATTTTTATACCATTAAATGGGTGACTAGATGCAAGTTAATTTACTTGTAAATGCAGACAAAAGTATTGGACAGTAACAAACTTTTCAGAAGCTTGCAACAAATGTATATTGCAACTTGCAACACTGCATTCATGCTTGCAACCACAAACTACAATTTCTTACCTGCATAACTTGCAAGCACAGCATAGTATGCTCTGTCTCCTGGGCGTCAGTGGCAGCCCTAACCAGCTTCTCCACACAGTCCGCCGGCCATAGGGCTGCGTGTTCAGCTAGTTTGCGGAGCCCTAACAGTGCGGCGCGACGGACGGAGGAACGGGCATCGTTCATTGATATGCTTAGGAGCAGTTCCACCTTGAATAGAATTTGAATATCAAGGAGAAAATTTGAAGCATTTGACATTGACAATTACCTGTGATGGTCATGGAGACTGAGATGCTCGTGAATGTGTGTTATCATTTTATTTGGAAACAGTAGGCTGATTTTTAAACAATTTTTGCTCTGTTTAAGTTCTTTCTCCTTCAAGAGCATGTTTAGGTATTAATGTTACAGAACGCTAGGGGAATCTAAGGTATACATACACACACTTTACCAATAATTACCTAGATTTTTATTTTTTTGTACTGTCTCACTTTAGAATGATCCCTGTTCATAAATTTAAGGAAGGCCTTTACTTGTGAATCTAGTGGTAATGTTGTTGAGTGGCCAGTTATACCAATGATAATAAAAGTAAAAAGGTGTAGATAGGTTATAGGCAGTCACCATGTGGCACTTTAAACCTCCAAACACATGTGATTCGAGACAATAGAAAGGCAATAGCAGCGCGACAACCTGTTGTCGCTTGGTTGTTGAAAGGTTAAATCCATGTACTTACTTGGTCGGGCACATGCACCACAGTATCCGCGGCGATATGCGTAAGTGCAGTGATAGCGGCGCGCACGGAGCTGGATGATGGGAACCTCTCCAGTAAGGAACGGAGAAGCTTCAGCACACCTTGAGCTCTGACAGCTAGGTGATTACAAAGAGTTTTGTTACAAATTCATATATGTCTTAATTTTATAAAGCTGAAGCTTTGTTTGGTTGAACATGCAAATCTCAAGAGGTACTGGCCCAAATTGAAAAATTATATTTATAGTTGTTACAGTAGCAGAACAGTAACTAAAGGAACAGCTAGTGTTTATTAAAACAGGAAATTATGAAGGTGCAATTTTTTTTTTGAGAATTTCATATCAACATCATAACTTTTGCATCTTACAGGCAATTCTGCAATATAGTTCATCAATAATCCCCTAAGATTTTTAAATACTACAGTTTTATCATTGTTCAACTGATCATCATCTCCCTAGCCTTTTTCAACTTATGAAGTAGTAAAATAATTTTAATTTCAAGTAGTATTCAGTAATAACTCACCTCCGCCATGCACAGTCCTGAGAGCCCTCACAAGCTTAGCTCTGCGCTCAGCGGCCGTGCTCTCACAGTCTACCATGTCCCACAGCTTATTGCACATGGCTACGGCAAATGCGCTGCAAATAAACACATTATTTTGAAATAATAAGGGAACAGGAACAACTAATATTTAATATTTGAGAACATAATAGGTTCTCAAATATTAAACAGTAATTAAAAATGGAGGAAAAGTTAAATACTGATTCTTTTTATTCTACAATAAAAATATATTTAGAAATGTAGGTTGTAATTGAGATAAATCAGGTGATAAATATCAATTTGTTCTTATTTATATTAGAAAAAAACCAACACTCACTTGGAATGTTCAGCAAATCTAGTAGTAGCATAAATAGCAGCATCAACCTCCACATTGTCGTGACTGTCCAGTCCTCTACGTATGGCATGGTGCACATTCTGCCTCTCAGGGATGATCCCAGCCACCGCACCAAGGGTCCGCAGAGCTAAAGCTCTAGCAACTGGATCATTGGAGTGTAGCACACTGAAAACTCTCCGTAAAAACTCGTCGACGTTCAATATCTTGTCCAAATGCTTCTCACTCTGTTGGCACACGCGGAGCACCCACAAACGAAGAAAATTGTTGCCCATACGAAACACATCAGCAAGTTTTAGAAATGAAGAGTTGATAAGTATGGGAAATGGGTATTTTTCGAATAAACGCGGGAACCGGACGATCGCTTCGCATTGTTCACCCACTTTGCCCGACCTCAGCCCTAAAACGAACGGTATGTTTTGTTATAATATCAAGAAATAGTGTAATAAGCATCTGAAGTAAGGTTAAGTTGTACCTTTGTCTAATTCAGTTAATGCGGAGTTAGCATCCTGTTCTGGTTCACCAGAGGAGTCATTGAAAGTATTCAATCGCACACCGATCATTGTGTATTTGTTATTTCGTTTATTTTATTAGTAAAAGATAAGATGTTTAGGTACTGCATACAACTACAACTTCCATAGATAATTGACAGACAACTTCTCTATGTTTGACAGATGAAATAATGACATGACACTGATGACAGTGACACTAGGCTGACAGTGTGTGAGTGTGCTGCCATGACAAAAGAATAAAATTATTGTGTTAATTGTTTAATTTTTTTATTGTTTTTATAATGTTTTATTTGAAAATTATTAATTTAATATTTACGCTGGGTTACGCGTAAAATTCATTCAATACAATATTTTTTACTGCAGTTGTTTTTGTTATTATAAAATGAAATACACTGCCATCTGTTGTTGAGCATTGACAACACAAAATTCACGTTTGCGACTAGCTTAACAGAGAGGGCGCTACTAGCTTTTGTACGCTCGCATCCGAGTGAAAATAAAATCAAATCGCTATTTTTTTATTTTTGGATCTATAAAAGTACTTATAATAGCAATGGGTTTAATTAAACAAGTGTCTAGCTTGAGGGTCATAATGAAAAGACTAAGAAGAATAAGAAATATCCAGTACGTCTCTTGAATAATCCTCCAATGGTGCCGATTCTGTTGTACACCAAACTAAACTTAACTATCTCTAATATTTCCTAATTTTATACTATAAATGATTTAATGCCTATAATATTTTTGTGTTTCTCATAATGTTTCTTATTTAGTGTAAGCCAGCTTTATTTCACCTTGTATGAGAAACACGCCATTGGATAAAACATTCCAATCATTTGGGCTAATTTCTACAGATGTAAATGCTTTAGGTATAGTTATTAACTAGTTTATCGCATTAGCTTTTGAAGTGGTAAATTGTTTCCTTTCTTAATTATCAGCCTAACTAAATTTCATGAAGCCGAGAAGAACTGGCCTGTAATTAATAATCACTAGTGCGATGATCGAAGAAACTATAACTAATCGTGGCTGAAATTAGTCTGAAAACTGTACTCTTATTGGTAATGAATAATGATCTTTTATTTATATTGTGGTTAATAGACCAAGAAATATTATTACAACACACCTATACTTCTATGGGGTGACTGGTAATTAGTGTACGATACTTAAACACATGATTATGCTCAAATAATAAACAATTTTTATTATGGGAGCAAAGCCGAAATCGCGAAAAAAATATCAGCTGTTCAGTACATTACGCAAACATAAATGTAGGTTACTGAACAGCTGATTTTTTTTCGCGATTTTAGGTTTGTTCTCATAGTAAAAGTTGTTGGTTATCATGAGCATAATCATGTGCTTAAGTATCGTACACTAATTACCAGTCACCCTTATATACTATTATTATAAAGAGGAAAGATTTGTATGTATTTTTGTTTGTTACGAATAAACTCAAAAACTACTGGACGGATTCCGATAATTTTTTCACCATTAGAATGCTACATTATCCCTGAGTAACATAGGCTATACAACATCACGCTATGACCAAAAGGTGCGGAGCAGTTGACCCAAAACCTGTCAACACGCGCAAATTACTTGCAAAATTTTCAAAACAGGTACATAAATAGGTATAAGTTAGTCGGTACAGCCTCTGAACTCGACACCTAACACCCCTATTAAAAGTAAAACTAACCTTTGGATAACTATCGGCAAAGCGGTGTTTCCCGGCAATGCTCGGCTCAGCTCTCAAAGGGCGGTAATTACTCTCTCTGTAACGGGAGTGCATGACGCCATTACTGTGAAAATGGCGCGAAAGGTAGCACTCACTAATCATGGCGGATCGCTCGACAAAATGACGGAGTTTTGTTACATGAGTTCGTTAGACGTAATTTGTTATTTAAATGGAGCTTGGGTTAGCTCGGGTTTGCACGTATTATCCAAATTGCTGGCTAATCATGTTGATTCGTGTTTCAAATGGGGACATATGATTTATTGACGAGGTACGCTAGGGGCAAGTCGGTGATAGTTGCCAAGGAACCCGATGCTGACTGCCTCGTTGTTCAGGAAGTCGCGAGCAGTGTTTAGAGGGCACGGGATCAAATCCCAGGTAGGGTAAATCATTATAGGGTCGTCGTGTGTACTTGGCTAATCTCCATTGAGTCACCACAGTTACACTGTGTCCGAAATCGAATCATAGAAACTATAAGTAATTGCTTTGAATAAAATACAACTCGTACCGAGCGAGTCGTAAATAAGCAACATATTAAAAGGAATTCACTGTCACTTTCGTCGAAAAATGTCTTATAGTTAGTACAATATGTCAAAGCATAACGAAAACTGTTTGAAATGCAAGACATGTGCTCTCGTTTCCTAGTCAGTGATCCAGTGTCACCAACCTAATAAGAAGTAGAGTAAGGTTAGCCCTTGGTCCAATACCTTTCCGTCCTATGTCACTCTGCAAGGTTGCGCGTGATTACTGTACGCAATGCGCAGACAGACACAGGATATTTGGGAACTTTATCCCGTTCCATCCGTATAATAAGCACGTCTGTATTTACATAATTGATGATATATAATGAACGGTCTGGTGTTTTGTCAATCATTACACATCAGTTCTTGTGGACTTATCGTCTCTTACATCTGTGTGACTGTTAAGAAAAACCAACCAGTTATCAAGATGTTCAAATTCGTAAGTAGTTTTTTTTTCTTCTGTGGCTTCTGCTGTGAATTGTGTTTTTGTTTTTAGATATAAGTCTATTTTAATTGCATATTTGTTTTATATAAGTACTTTCAATCACGCTGTTTTAACTTTTCAGTAAAGATCACGATAGGTACAGAATAACTGTGATTGATACTTACCTCTTAATATCTATTAGTACAGTAAATATTGTACTTCTATGATATACTTTTAAAAATGAATGGTACTAAAAGAAATGGCATTTCTAAATGAAATACGTACCGTGATATGGTTTTAAGTAATTTAAATTTACATTACTACTACTTAACTGATTCGATTCCCTGTTAAATTAATTATTTATTTCGAGCCTGCTTGTGTATTTATGTGAATTAAAGTGTAAATATTATGTGTGTAAACGCACTTACAATACAGGAGAAATTAATAGTGTGGGACAATGAATAGAAGAGTTATTTAAACCAACTAAAACATCTATCTTCTTTCAGCTCATCCTCGCTGCTCTCCTAGCTTTCGCCTCAGCGAAGCCAAAGCCTCTAGTCTTCGAATACGAGTACCCCGTAGCCTACAGTGCCCCACTGACCGCCTACTCTTCTCATGTCGACTACTACGATGCCTACGACTACCATCATCCCTACGCCGCCTACGCCTACGCTCCACATTACTACGACTACTATAAACGTTGATACTAGGAATCGATAGAAATGACCTACGGCTGTATAATTATGAACCGACGAACTTAACTTATTTATTTTATTCGAAGCAATTATTGGAATAAATGTTCGATACGAATTTAACTTTTTTATTTAATTATCCCAAAAACTTATTACAGTAATTGACTTTAGATAAGTTTTTTGCAGTTGAGAGCCAGTAAATAATAAGTACTTATAGAAATTTTGTTTTTACTTTTATTTCTTTGAAAGATTATAAATTCCTTCAGAGACAATTTCTGAAATTGCTGCTCCAAACTAAGCCACTATAATACAGTATTAATAAGTAAGTTTGATTAATTATATTATCAGGCAGCTGTCTACTTTACAAGTAAAATAAAAATAAGGTTATGTTCGAACAATATTATGTAGTTATTATTGTTTTATCACAATATGTTATTATTACTATTACTAGTGATAACGACACACAAATCACAGATAACACCATCCAAGCTTAAACAATAACAGGAATTTCTAAAACAAAAGCTAAGCCGAAACAAACAAAAAAGGGTCACTCATTCTTCGAAAGTTGCATGGCCCTTATCACTTACTTATCAAACGATTAACGTTATGCAAAAACGACTAATAATGGTCAATTAAAAACGCTATCTAAATATTTCTTAAGCTTTAATCCTTCCGGATTTAACAAAGCATTATTTTGACATATTCTTTATAACAATGGAGGATTATTCATTGTGTTGCGTACACGCTAGTAATCGATGCCGGACGTTGTAAGGATTACGCCAGGACAGTAACCCACTGGGAAGAATTCTTGGAAAGTCCAGAATTTCTGGCCGTGCATATTTCCCTTTGTAAGGAGTAAACAGGATTTTTTACTAGTTATAGACCATTATCCCTAGGCTAGCTGACACATCAGGTTTAGCGAGTTTTGAGCTCAACAACAAAGTACCTATTGTCGTCTGACGTATTGTGCAACCTTAGAATGTGCAACATTTCAAATCATTAGGACATTCATTAAAAGTGATGGATAGAATTCTATGTGCGGTGGTTTCGGATAGATATTAAGTATTATCTGTTTTGCTGTCATGTGAAAATGATGCGTGTCCAGCCCCCTTATCATGACGTTTAAAGTAAGATTGTTTTATTCCTGTTCAGGAGTGTGCAACGTTGTCTAGCGTCGTCTCTTTTCCACTAAAAGTAATATTAAAGTAATACTGCTATAAGGACTTGTGGTACGCCCCCTGATGGCACGTGTAACCGTCAATATTATCTGTGTGTTACCTGTAAGGAAGCAGGCTGTAAGGAGTTGGTTGAAACTCTGTTGGATCTTTTAACTTAAATGTTTGTAGTGTATTACTTACTGTAGCCCAATTCACGTAATCAAAACCGTAGCGATATCGTAGCGACTAAGTCGTTAAGACCATTTTCGTATTCACATCTGTCAATCGAGATAGAACGACGCCGATTTTAAAGTCGCTCGATCGAATTGTCGTTGATGCGTATTCAGAGCGAATTTAAAATCGGTGAATTATTGAATTATATAATGATTACGTGAATTTTGCTACTGATTAATGACCTATGAATAGTGGAAGTACGATAAGAATTCATTTTTTTTTTAATTATTTAAGCTTCCTGTGCTTCATCTCAAAGTTTTATTATATATGTATTTGGGGGCACCAAATTTCAATCTGCAAAACTCCTTAGGCCGGTTTTAGTGCTCGACCGACCGTCGGTGCGTACATCGGTCGCGCTTCTCATTTGTATGAAAATTCACAAGTCGTCACAGTGCTCGACCGATCGTACGCACGCGTATAAATGTCAATTTTCATACAAATGAGAAGCGCGACCGATGTACGCACCGACGGTCGGTCGAGCACTAAAACCGGCCTTAACCGTTGTAAATGAAATTTGGTACAGAGATAGTCCATAGCTTGAGAAAGGACATAAGATAGTTTTTATCCCAAAATTCGACGGTAACGCGGTCACGCGGGGAAAACCGCGGGGAACAGTAAGTTTAGTACATTATACACGTCAATGCTCACACAGGGAATATTTGCCATATTGCCCCGTAACTGCAGTAAACTCCACAATCTCACCTCATTTCGTCTTCCTGTCCTGTTTTCACTTAAACGAATTGTTGAGAGGATTATCCACTATTATCGCCTTCTTTCGTTGAAGGATTACCTTTTAATGATAAGATTTAGGGTAGCATAGTGGCGGCCATTGTTGGGAACGCATGACTTTTGCATAGTTCTTTGTAAAAGCTGGTCTTAGCTACTGTTTGGGCAAAGCTTTGTCTTGATTTTTCTCTCACGATGGAGATTTTGGCGTTTTACGATTGTTGATGAGTTATGATTTAGGTTGAGATTTTATTACTGTGAAGATGGTAAATGAGTCTGTGACGAAAGTCAGTTTTTCAATCATGGCGGTGTAGAAATATGAAATCAGAAAATGTAGCTAAGAAAATGCTGAACAAAAAACGTAATTCCTATAGTAGGCTAGGAAGTATTATATTCTTTTGATTCCTGAGGCCGTGTCTACTTAGTAAGACAATAATTTTGAATGGAAATGTTCCAGACCCTTATGTGGAGTCACACTGTTCCCAACCACTGCAACTTCTGAAATCCAGAATCAAAAGTGGAGTCCCAGAGAAACGATTTAAATGTCTCGAATCACGGAACGAATTTCCCTATGTGTGAAAGCTATTGCAATTACACAATGTAGCTAAGTCTCTACGCAGAAGCTCAATATAAATTCCCTTAATTGTTGAATGTACTTTTTACTTATTATGGAAATTGCGTCCGTCGTTAAAATTCATACCAACGACCCGCCTCAAAATCTGCCAAAAGCCGGCTCATGTTCAGCCACACCTTTACGAAGCGTCACTTAAAGCTCTACTTACTCCAAAAAACTGTTATTCACATGTTAAATCTTATCGCTTGTCCCTGTTCCAGTCTTAAATCTCAAAGTAGCCAAAATACCATACACGATGCCTCAAAGATCTCAAATAATCTTCTCAGAAGTGTTGAGTCGTTAAAACATTACGCTCCGTCAATTTCCACAAAGTTAACCACCTAGAACCCTATGGACTTTATTTCTATAGCTGTATGGTGTAAGATACTGTTTTCTAAACGTAAAGTTCAGTTTGTAATGTGTGATATCACGCGTTCGGGTTCTGGAGCAATCAAAACATCGTGAAGTAATCCTCCTTTGTGTTGGTCGCGTACAAATGGCGATGTTTGGCACCACTGATCGGACAAGATCGATATCTTCGGAGTAATCCTGCGTCTTAGTGACACCTTTTGCTTTGGATTTTTAGGACTTTTCTAAGGATATTTAAGTTAGGTATTGCGACTCTACTTACATTAAATAGTACAAGAATGCAATATAGGTATTAGATGCTTCATAGCTTGGTTAACTCAGATTTTAGACTTGTAATTTATTTTAAATCTTTAATTTACTCGTACCTATAAAAATGTTATCTTATGATTATCGCTCTTTAGATATTTCTAATTAAACAATGCAAATTAAGTCAAAATTACCGCATTCATGACTCGATAAAATACAAATACTCAATATAAATGCTAAACACAAACCTTTAAAAATAAATTATCGTTATCCTGTTATAACCTTCTTATTTGGTGACACTAACTCACGAGGCGTCAATTCTGACACCAACGGCTGCGTTCACGAATAAAAAAACACTATTTATTATCTGTATATTATTCACTGTAAATAAATACAGTACGAGAGTGTAGGGATGAATGGCTTTGTCCCTTCACCATTGTCATCATTGTATGGGGTTTGCGATAATGTTTTTATGGTGTCAGTCGCGTCGGCTCGGATTAGGAACAAATCGGCTCGATGATGGCTGACGACAAATATTTGCGGGACACTTGGTGTTGCTATCATGTCGGGATGCTCGCGATCGCACCTATTATGCGTTTGTGTCAATATGTGGATTGAGGGAAGGCCAGTGACTTGTGAATTTAGTGGTAATGGGTGCTGTAGTGGCCAGTTATACCGACAACATTTCACAATATTTTTTTTTGACGTCTAATGCCAAAGAAGTAGCGCCACAGACATGCCATTTAATGAGTTCTTAACTAATCAATATGGAGCCTTTTCACAAAGGCCATTCATTAAGAGTTGAAGTTGAAGTTGAACTAATCAATAAAATAAAAATATTGTTTACGTTAGGAAAGCACTGACAGAGGTTAAAGTTCTAACGTAGAGTTCCTTAACATCTATTTAGTGGTTTATCTAAAGTATCCTAGTAAGACTAAATCGTTTTGTTATCTTAATAGTGGTGGCGTTTATTGAGCTTCTGTCAGATAACACAAGTAGTAGTTTTACTATTAGCTCAAGATACTATTTTTGATGAAAAGAGCTGTTTTTTACTAGTTTTTTTTTGGTTAAATAGTTGATTGAACTTTCATAAAAAATACCAAACAAGTTTAATGGTGTCCATTTAGCTCAGCGAAAAATGAATGGGGTTTATTCGGAACTAGCTGCTGCCCGCGACGTCGGCGTCGTATGCGTGAAGGCTTCAGCTCCGCCGCCGTAGGTGATAGCGTGATAATATGTAGCCTATGTTTTGACCCGACCTCTTAGTAATATCCCTGCAAAATTTGAACTAAATCCATGCAGTACTTTTTGAGTTTATCCCGGACATACATATTTTTGGCTTCGGTATCGATTATAGATCACGCTCCAAGTATTCTTTAAAAAAAATATTCAATGTACAGTTTCGACTTTCCTACGATTTTATTATATGTATAGATTATACAGAAAACATTTTATTATAGGTAACCTTATATATTGATTTTGTGATACTTATTAAAAGAAGCAAGCACGCTGTTAAAACTTGTCTAATTTAAACTGCTGTTCTTATTTTTAATTAAGTACCTTGTACCTTAAGAATTTTAACAAGTTACAGATTAAAAATGTACATACGTTGATTAAAAATCTAGAAATAAATTAAGAGTGTGATTAAGAGCTTGGTAATCCGAGACCGGTTTAAGAAAAAAAACCGCGAATGCTCAACAATTTTTCACGCAAGATATAAATCTTGTAGGAACGTTATCAGATGGTTAAAACAATATGAAATACTCTAAAATTCTATTACTTGATAACTGGCACTCGACAGTGTTATAATACTTTATATTTTATCAGATTGTAAAGTTTTAATTAACAAAATGTAAGTACAATGCTACATGAAGTAAAAAAGCAAATGGAACGGTCGTTTCGGTTCCCAGAGCGCAATTATATTATATGAAATAATTTGTTTCACTGTTATACCTTATACCTAAGTACTCGGGAAATGTATCTAGGCATGATATAGCAGACAAAAGATTTTTGTTTCAAATATAGTAAAGATAGATAATAAATCGTCACATTGATTCTTCTAAAATACTATTATTATTGTACCCACTTACGTATTTAGTGTCAATAGGGCTAAGGCTATGATGATTTTGCGAGTCGATTATTAAAGTTTCTAATTAGTAAGTAATTATTACAATAGCATTGGCTAATAGATGAATTTTTACGTTTCCCGTCGAATACCTATACAGAAATGCTCATCATTAAAAGTTAAGTTTTCCTTTATATTAGAAAAAAGTTTAATTATTAGTTTATTTAAAAAATATGCGCAAAGGTTCAGTATGTTGACACAGTTAATTGACCCTCATTTATTGACCAAACTATTTTGTATTTGAGTTCTGGAAAAAGTTATATTTAACTAGCTTCTGCCCGCGGCTACGCTCGCGTTAGAAAGAGACAAAAAGTAGCCTATGTTACTCTCCATCCCTTCAACTAACTCCACTTACAAAATCACGTCAATCCGTCGCTCCGTTTTGCCGTGAAAGAAAGACAAACAGACAGACAGACAGACACACTTTCCCATTTATAATATTAGTATGGATTCAAGGGAACCTAGAAGATCTATCTTTCACAACATAGTTTCCCGTGGTCTGTTTGTTCTTTATAAACTAAAAAAATCTAAACGGATTTTTTATGCCGTTTTCACCAATAGATATATTAAATAGGAAGGTTCAATTAATATATTACATTCTTTGATTACCAATATAATGGTGCCGATTCTCTTGTGCACAAACTAACGTAAATTTAAGTTAAGTGCATCTTTCTCTTTCCATTTAATTAAGAAAAGGACAGAAGATAAAATATTAGTTAAGTCCTGTCAAATTAGACACTCCATAAATAACTTAGACGCGTTTTAAAAACATGGCGTCTAAATATACGTCAATTTTCTTCCGGCGCTGTCTAATTTGACAGGATTAAACTAAATTGTACCTTCTGTCCTTTTCTTTAAGAAATGGAAAGAGAAAGATGCGTTTAACTTAAAATTAGTCTAGTTTCTGACCAAGGGAATCGGCACCAATGTCAAGTTTATACATGCATATTATACTTACTAGAGAAAATATGAGGATTTCAATAATAGCGATGCGGTTTTTTTTAAATAGAAAGAGTGATTCAAGATAAAGGTTTTTAAGTATAATTCATTCTTATTATAGTAGAGAAAAGCCGGGATTTTTAAAGATTTGTAACACCCGTGCGAAGCTGGGGCGGGTCGCTAGTATTATATTGTACAAAGATACCTAATATATTCAAAGCATTTTATAGTTCATTTTATTGTCACTCAACCACAATATTAAAATATTCATTTCTGTCCAAATATAACAGTCGATTAACGCGCATTTACGCGTATAAATATGCGCATAAATTTCGCGGGGAGGAAATGGTTGTGGGTCGCATCGCAGCCGCAGCTCGCCACCGCATATTAGAATAATAATCTTTAATTTATAATCCAAATATGAGTAACGTAAGTAACAAAATACACAAATGTCTGTGTTATGAACTATGGACTCATAAAAATAAACTTGTCTCCTGTTCACTGAAAAACTTAAGGCAATGCAATCTTTCAGCATTCCAAGTGGACTAAATTCGTAAATTTTAAATTTAAACACAATTTTTGTGTCTAGTAAATATATCATCATTAGTCATTACATCAATTATTTATCAAATGTGTTATTTATTTACCATTTGATAAATAAATGGGCATGATCATTATTTTACTTTTACGTCTCTACTTATTTTATAAATGCCAAACTAACATACACTTGGAGTTATTGAATCAGTAACTCCAAGCACAGTAACATAGTTTCAACAACTTATTAATTTGCGATTAACCCAAATATCAAAAGAAGTCGCGGATATAAACTAGTAGCATTAAAAAACTAAGAAGCAAAAAAAAGCGATGACTTTTTCTATTTCACAATGACCACAGAGAACACAAAAAGTCTGACGTTTAGCAGATGTATCCGAACGATTACGAGTGTTAAAAGCAGTGGATACACTGCACCTAATGGTTTCATTCCGTCATGGCCGATGGTTTACGAGGGCGACGCGGTCTTATGTCCGGAGATTAGAGTATAATTATGATTCTTGTATGTACGTATTGCTTTTACATATTTTAATTTGTGTAAATACGGTTTGTTTTAATACCTATCTACTATCTGAATCTTTCAACGACCAACCGACAGCCGGCTGTCGGGCTGCTATTGTCTTTCTATTGTGTTCGAAGGTTTAAAGGATATAGAAACACAATTAAAATATATCTGTTGTAGGGGTGCTATGTAATTTGTTGTAGATTTTTTTCAAAAGATTTACCGCAGCCGTGGAACGCAATTGGAAGAACACAAAGCACGGATGGGTTTAAGTTCCGCTCCATCCAGAGCGGAAGGAGTCCTCTTATGATTCCTAATTTCTCATTAAATGCCTAAAACAGATAGATGACATGAACGTATTAGAGAGCTCACTTTGGACAATAACGAGGCTTTATTGTGGCGAAATTACCAACAAGGAAATCTCTTTCAAATGCTGAATTTAGTGAAACTTTACTTTAGTATTGTCAGCAACGGATATCGCTGTAGAGTAAGAAGAAATAAGTAAAAATATACAAAATCCATTACAAAAATATACATGGGTATATCAGTTTTTCACATCTTGAAATACCCGGATGTAATTTACCGATCACGTTGAGCCCCTGTAGGCTGATGAGAGCATTTGTAATGATACATAATGTAATGCGCAATGTGAACCGCTGGACAACATTGTGTGGGGCAATTATTTAAAATACCTATGTATGAAGGCTGATTACAACTTGGATGTACGAAACTGGTGTGGCATATTGGATGTCGTTCTTTATGAGGAATTTAGAATAGATAGATGTAGATGTTTAAAATTATGTTGTTAGAAACTTATATTTAAGTTCTGTACACTATATCACTGATTATAATATTTTAAATAGTTATAGTGCTTTACAGCTATTTTAAGTTTCAATATAATCATCTTCAAAGCCTTTTCCCAACTTGATTAGGGTCGGCTGCTGCGGAATGTTTATAATAGTTACCGTGACCCTGGAACATAAAGGGCAATCGAAAGAACATGAGTGGGTTTTAGTCAGTAAAAGTCTGACACGCCCTCCCGCCGCACCCAGGACGGGAGCAGTCATTTGATGATTTCCCACTCACCAAAAAAAATGTTTAAATCGCTTTACTAGTTAGTAAGTTGAATTGAATTCAGTTCATTAATTTCTTGAGTCTGTTTGAGATTCTGTGTGAAGTAAAAACTCTAAACTTCTTACTTTTTCGTACATAGAAAAGTTAGTGCTAATAATTACAAACAAGTTTGTAGACCTACTCAGATGACCTGATCTTGGCAGATACTTCACGCTATAGGGGCAGATCACGTGTCGGTCATCATTAGGTCAACGTGGAGTTACTGATCAATCTTCAGCAATTGATAATGGAATGATGAAACAGCAAAATCATCGAGCTAATTGCAATGTTAATTTAAACCGTAGTAGTAGCTGAACCGTACAAAAAAAATAACCTTCAATGCAATAATGTTCTAATTAATTATATACTTCATCTGAATTATCTAGTTGCATATCTTTAAAACTTATCGCCGAAAGTCATCTTTGCTTTATTATTCCGTTCCTTAAGAAGAAAAAAAAAAGACGAAATATCTCTAAACTTTTATCAGATTTCTAAAATTCTGTAATTCCTCTAGACATATTCTATTGTGAACGAATCAAGAGCACCCGGTAGTGTCTGGTTACTCGGTAATACGACACATCTAAAATTTGAGGATCTGTACAAAAATGTTCAATTATCTGTGGCCATGCGCGGCCGCATGGTGTATGGTTTCATTGCTTTGTTGGCTTTAAAAAGTTTTAATTTGACGTTTAGATGTTTTTTTTTTAGTATGTTATGTAGGTATAATTTGAGTTTGGAATGCTGATTGTATTTTTTTTTTATCTGAGGGTATATTATGTTGAACTGTTTAGGATTATTTGCGCTTGACTATGGTATAGGTTACTTTGGGTAAACGTTCCTATAATTTTTTTTGCTGACGGCATCGGTAACATTCGTATTGAGAGGCTGCTGAAATTTAAAAAAATATAATTGCTTACTAACAATTACTAGTTATGGGACATATAATAAGCATTTAGTTACTTATTATAGTTCAAAAAATTAATTGGTAATTGCGGCTTGTAACAATTTCCGGTAAAAACGGAAAAACATGAATAGAGATTTCTAAAGAAAAGTCAACAGTTTTCTAAGAATGAGGACCATTCTCAATCACAATAGTTGTTGAAAGTACAGTAAGTTAGGCCAAAATTTAAAGGAAAATAATTATTTTACAAGTCTACATACATTTTATCAAACTACTCTATGTAACATTTGGCGGGAAACTCCTCGAAGTTTAGCAACAATGGCGCCTCAGCGGGCATAGAGCGAAGTGTTCGTGTACGAGGCCTCATGGGGATAATAAATAATTGATTAATTAAATTATTATTATGGTCGTTACGTTATGGCCGCGCGTGGCAGATGTCTATGTATCGTGGGGATTAGATATATTTGTGAAAAATTATGTAGGGCAGTTAGACACTTTTTAGTTCAGTAGATATACGTCTTACAAATTTTTTAGAAAATAGTTGTAATTGGGAAATTTTTGGAATTCTACGTTTTAAAATTATTTCAAAATAGACAGTTTGAGAAGATGTGTAAGAAGTAGTCTCTTTTACGGTTTTTAGAAAACCTGCAGCTCGCATAAATATACTTATTAATATAAATTTATTAACCTAAGATATAATTTTAGGCTAAACTTAACCAGATTATATCTACTTTGGTCGGGACGAAGTTGCGAGCTAACTCTCGTACCTAATTGTATAATAGCCTTATTTAACAACGTTCGATATTTTTTTTATGCAGACTCAGTAATAAAATTACACAAATTCATATTCTTAATCACTACTTTCCACTAAAAGTAGGACAAGAGAAGCAGCCATCATATCTAATCAATTGAAAATATCACACACATTCGCCATATTTACTTTTGAACCAACACCCGGACCCCAAAGCGGACGACATCTCAATACCTCCATTGTGCTGGCCCATTGTGTGAACACGTAATTATGTAGCCATGTACCATAGACAAGGAGGGGCGGCAGCCATATTGTACCCGATGGGGTGTGAAAGTTACTTGTTAAATATGATTTTTGTAATGCGATTCGAGGTGCTATTATTATTTTATAGAGTCGGTTTTGCTACTGGCGTTATGTTTTTGAGAGGGATTGAATTTGTCATGTTGCGATGATTTAACGAAGTTGGAGGAACTGTTTTTTAGGGTTCTGTACCCAAAGGGTAAAAGGGGACCTTATTACTAAGACTCCGCTGGCGGTCTGTAGTGATAGTTAGACAGTTGAAATATTCACTGATGATGTATTTTTGTTGCCGCAATAACATCCAAAACTGAAAAAAAAATGGTTGCCTGTAAAGTCGGTTTTACGGGCGAAGATTTTACGTGACAACGTCTTTTACCGATCATAGTTGAGTGGGAGAGAGACGCAAGGCATTCGGCGGGCCTCTCTCTCGTTCGGTGACTCATCGTAACGTTACCGAGCGTTACACTTTTTCATAAGTGACTCCCAGCCGCAACCTAATTTAAGACGTTGTCACGTCAATAGAAATTTACGTATAATAAACGCGATATTTTTTGCCATTTTTGTCGATTGTGGTACGGAGCCATTCTTGCGATTGTTCAAGGCCCCATATCCAGTAAAGCGGAGAGGAGACGAGAGGTGTCATACAATCAGCTTGCGTCATTTTTACAGCTTTACGCTTAGCTTCAGCACATACAATATTCTATTGGTTGATTAAGATACATCTCCTCTTAGGCCAACTAAGTTATTTGTTTCCACGCCCTTAAAAAAAAAAAATTAAACGTACAAATAGTACTTAAATTAAATTAGGCATTGTTTACTACCATTGTTTCGTTGTTACTCGTTAAAACAGTCCACCCACATGTTAATTCATGATTGTAAATCGACGCTCTATGGTTAGCTAAACAAGGCTTGTCTCTGGTTACAGTTTAACGTGGTTATTCCGCCCAATTGCCCTCTATTACTGGATAATTCCGGTACGAACCGGTACAGGCTCTCCGGTTACCAGTCGCTGGTTTGAAATACTGGCTGTTTTGATATGGCTGATGGCTTTTGTAAGTAAATAGGATGAAACTTTTAAACGAGTAGCAATGTTTAATTTTTTTGATTTTGTTTTACAAATTAAATTAGATCTGTTTTATTTCAAGGCACATTTAAGATAAGATAAGATAATTTTTATTTGTGCAAACATGAGTGTACATACACAAAGTACACTCATGTTTGCACAAACTTTGTTTAGTAAAAGTAAACAACTGTTTTTATTCAAATTAAAAAAAAAAACAAAAAATTAACCGTTAAACCACCTCTAACGTACGTAAAATAAAGAAAAAGACAAAATAATATCATTAATTGTAAAATATTTATTGTGTTTTCCAAAAAGGATAAAGAAAACATAAAAAAAGAAAAATATCATGTTGAGATATTCACGCACAAGTTATTTTATGAACACTCAAGTCTATTTCACAATGGTTACAACGAGCGCCATTTCCGATTGTCGTATGAATTTGTATACCCCATACAACATTTACGATGTGCTCAGGAAAATACAATTGTATATTTGTATATTTTATTATAAACTAGCTGGCCCGACGGACGTTGTCCGATGACGTTCAGAGGTCTCTAGTTAAAAATAACAAAATAGGGAAAACCGGTACGCCATTTACATTCAGTTTTTCACGATTTTAAAATTGTTCTGTTTTTACTTTGAAAGCAAAGCTACAGCATACACTGATCGCCAGAAATAAAATGCCATGGTGATGCAAAAATAAAATTAATGATAATAAATAGTCTAGGTTCAATTTTATATATAATCGCAAATAACGTCTAAACTTTTTTTGCCAAAAAGAAAGCATGACTTACATATTATTCAAACCTCTTTGTATCAATACTGAGCCGGTTTAGGCGATTATTATTCAGCCTAGAACATTTTAGCACTAACACTGAAAGCGTTAAATGCGAAATACACAATATTAATACGTTACCAGGTGCGCCATAGCGAATATAATATTGATATTAATATGGTCCGACACTCAGATTAGTAAACAGAAGGCAGATAGATAGCGCGGAACACCGCGAGTGAGGTCAACGAAGCAAATACAAAACCAAAAGCGAATACAATCTCGAGTCAGTACGGCACGAAGCGTCGCGCCGTAAACATGTCACAGAAAATATTCATATTTTCGAGAATGATGCCGTCTTTTGTTTTTAAACATTGCAAAAATTGTTCCCTAAATCAAAAGAAAGAAGATGGAGTACCTTTTTATAGATTAATATGGTTATTTTTGCCTTTTTGGATGTTATTTTATTTGGAACACAAAACCTCAACAGAAATCTGTCGGTGTTGCTATTTTATTGTGAAAAAATTTACCCCTAAGTTGGGAAATATGTATTGGACACAGGATTATCGATCTACAAGAATATTTATTTCGAGTGTTTTTTTCTTTTTGGTTGGTATGTTTGTATCATGTGTGTGTACTTATCTTGTATGTGTCAAAAGCCTTCGTTAATAAAACTAGTGAATGTTTTGTCTCTAACTAAAATTATGTACACCAGTCGATTCGCCAACATAAAGTAAATATAGGAAAAAACAGTGAACAGAAAAAGATGACTTAACTAATATTTTATATTCTGTCCTTTTCTTTGAGAAATGGAAAGAGACAGATGCATTTAACTTAAATTTAGTAGTTTGTGAATAAGAGAATAAATTAGCGCGTTCAAGTTTCAAACAAACAAACTTTTTAGCTTTATATAATTGTTATACATCTAAGCACTTTATTATTTATATCCCTAAGTTGTTCCATAATTTTAAACACAATAAATCAATTATTATTTTGTACTATCTGCCCGCTTCCAGCTTAGCCAGGGTGCATTTTTTTTTAATCACTGTTGTCATACCAACATTGTCCTGACAAAATATTACGGGTAATTTTTCAACATCCTGGCAACTGGAACGCACACATAGACGACGTGTTCTTACAGCGCAGTCACGTGGCAGTCACGCACACATGTCTCGACATTCGCCGCACTCGTAATGTTCCGCACTGTCTATCTGCCTACTGTTTTATAATCTGAGGTCCGACAATAGAGTCGTCGCGTCGGGCAGTCAGATAATGGACAACAGACAGGCTTATGCGGATAATGTCCGCACCCACGCATCGGAGGGTTAAGCTACTGACATTTTGTACATATTGTAGTAATTTTAAATAACAAGCAGACGTTGGAAAGGGCTGGAAAAAGCCATTGGTACTATGGGGGCAGCGTACGTGCTGTGAAAAATAAATAACAATGATTTATGTCATCAATATCTTTGATGAGGAAACGAAGACATTGTTATATTTTGTTTTAATCTGCTACAGAAAATATGTCAACAAATGATTATTTAAATGCTTATGTATGTTAATACCGAAAAACAAGCCATATTTTATCATAACCTTATTTTTCCATTGCATCCATGCTTTAAATTCGACTGCTATTCAATCAAGAACAGACAGCTTAATCAAATCCAAAAACACTCTAAGCATCTTTGACATTTTCTCACAAAATCCTTATTAAATACATCCACTTATGTTTCCTCCACATGCCTTGCTAGATATTTTATCTATCACCATCATGGTACAGCGCGTATTCTCCTAAACATCTCAATAATCCCACATAATGCGACGCGGACACAGCGCCATTGTGCCCGACACAGATACCTGCGATGTTTGACACATTGCAGCGGATTATCCGCATTTAAGTTTATCCGCGAATACGCATTGTTGATAAACGCATTTTAGCATAAAGGAATTGAGAAGAAATGTGTAAGAGTTTTTGGAAGCTGATAATAATTGTGTGTTTTTTTGGTTTCAGCGCTTAAAATGATTTGTTTAGGTTTTGGTGTGAATTTGAATCTCGTTATGATCTAGTTAAAACAAACAGAATCAGGATTATAAAATGAAGTCGGTTAAAAAAGGAAAAGTATTGAATTCTCCAATTTGCGCCTTCAATTATTTTTTTGCAGCTTTAAAATTTCCTATAGCTGGGAAATGGCTAAAGATCTTTGCCCAGTTGCCTTTCTCCTTGCAATCAGCATGCAAATTAATTTTTCAAACTCAATGAAAACTAAAAAAAATAATTAAGAAAAGTCAGAATATTAACAGCGTGTGGTTTTAACACACCTACTTATTGCAACCAGAAAATATTAATGAATAATTAATATTTTCTGGTTGCAATATGTAGGTGTGTTAAAAACGTTCACATATTTTATTTACGGCTGTTTTAATTTAACACAATCTATTAGTAAAGTTTACCAAAATGGATTTGCCTGAGCCGTGCTAGGGGAGCTTTCATGGGGTTGTATGTGAATCGTACGTCCATGGTCTTAATGGCGACCCTATGGCAAATATAAGCTTAGAGTAAACATAAACATTATTTTAGTAACCCGATGAGCTTAGTAAAGTCCCACAACCGATTAGCTACCACCCCGTGTTTTAATTCTGGGGAAAAATTACATTATACCCTTACGTTCACACTGTTTTGACCAATGTGAACTTTATCTTTATGGAAATAAAGGTGCTCTGAATTATTGGGTATCGTTAAAGTTTGTTTTCATTGAATCGATGGTACGATGAGACTTGTCAGTATTGCAATGGAATTAAGTTTAAATTAGTCCGTTTTTAGTAATCTGTGAAATGTTGTCGTGATGCTGAAAAATCAATCTTAGTTTTAACAAATTAAAGTTTAAATTGAAGACCATCATGAAGGCAGTATATGCTTAACACTAGATAAGCCACCCTCGTGTGGAAATGCATTACAATCACTTTATTAGTTTGTAAAAACTAGTGGAGATTAGTAAATCGATTGTTAACAATACCCTCTATTATTATTTTGTGACTACACTGGGTATATTTATTTCGGAATTTCCATATAAGTATATTAACAATCCGTTAATCCGTAATCCGAGTGTGTGAAAGTAAAGGGAGTTATTGAATAAACTACGGTGACAGGAAGAAAATAATGTGTAGAGCTGATTCTGAAATAACACAGGAGGAGATAATGATTGCCATAACCTACAAGAACAGGATGGACTATAACATTCCCTGCAAACTTGGCTAGATTCTATGATCTGTGGCTAGCATGCACAGTCAGCAAAGCAGATAAGTATACAGGGCCGTCAGATACAGTTTAAGTTTTCTCAAAAACCCACGCGTATTATCTAATAAAAATTTAAACTATAGTAGAAAATAACTAGTTCTCCAATTAGGTTAAATTTCATTTGAATACAGTCATTAGTATTCAAGAAAACCTCAATTGTAGATAACGGCCCTGTTTACCTATCTACTTTGCTGACCGTATCTTCGTGATATATTTTTAAGAATTCAACAATTTGTGAGAGTAGATCGCTTTTACATAGTAAATTATATTTATTTAAATAATCCCATCTTACATGTATCATCACTGGTTTTTTTGTATCCCAAGCTGCAGTGTACTCAGGTATCTAATTATTTGTTTCTAAACTTATCACCAAAATTTTATTAAACTCCGTAACAGACAAACAACGCTTTATTAGTGAATTCATAAAGAGAACAACAGAATAGGTCCGATATTTGTGTGGTAGAGATATTTTTAAAGCAAAAAGGATTAAACACAAACGCAAAACATTTTGTTTTGTTCTATTATTTTAGTGCTGTATAGTAATTACACAGTGACATCACCAGAAAATTGTCAGTAGCGCGTTACTGCGACAGTGAAAGTAATTGTGTGCCCGACATACAAAGAAAGTCTGCAAAACGTAACGACAAACTACTATTGTGATATGCTTATGGGGAGGAGTAAGGTATAAGAGCCAGCGGGGAGTGAGAAGCGGAAAGTTAAATCTGAAAGGCTGACTAACTAAATTACATAATCTTAGTCCCGAAATCATCATAGCGTTCAAAAGTTATCGATGTTTGTTTCTTATTTCTTTAGATTCGATGATAAAATATTCATTTTATATTACATCCAACAGCTCTGCGGAAGTAGAGCAGTTTGATATGTCTTATGAAGAGGAATCAAGTTTTTGATTTAGGCAGCAGTACAAACGAAGTACTTATACTTCAAATTCTCTACAAATTCTCTAAAGTATTATTTGGAAAATGATATTTAAGAAAAAAAATTCAAGTTGTCAGGAAGTTGGTGGAAGATTGCAGCTAGCCAAACATGAAGAACAAGTAACTGCTGCAAAAACATTATTTTAAAACCCAACTGGAATAAGTTTTCCAATCTCGCTATCCCGTCCTAACTCGTACCACACAAGAAGGTGGAGTACAAATCCGCTTACTGGTATGACTGACAGCTGACAGCGGTGGGGCGACTGTGCCTACGGGCACACCGCATTATGTTGTGGGTTAGTATTACTTGTGTATGTCGCGAATTGAGGATAATATAGGAAGTAGAAGATTTCTTATTTAAAGACCATTAGAAGTAGCAGACAGTAAAATTAATCTTAATTGTCTAAACGAAACTTTACAATTGAAATAGTCTACATTTACAATACTAGTCTCTACTCTATATTAGTCTTTAAGACTTTATCTTAAAAATAGCAGGATAGTAGAAATCGCCGTAAACATAGCAAAAATTGGTCACTTTTGTGGCGAAATTATTAAAGCATTTTGTAATATAGTAGAAGGAAAATGGACATCGTAGTGTTAAGCAAACGCTCGATAAAGGCGATGTTTACACAGAGACAGTGTATTTGTATCACTATTTTCATGTTAATTTTTGACTTTACAGTACCCACAGTAACGTAATTTTATTGTGAACTCAATACACAGTTATGTACAGATTTCAAAGCAACTAAAATAGTTTGTGGTTATTCAAAGAATATCCAGGTTTTCAGAATAAAAAGCCGTGTTGGAATAGTTGGTTAATTTTATCTTCCCTCTCTTCACCCTTTCGTGGAACATTGACAGCTGTTCCTTACCTCCTTCACCACATCCCCAAGATATTCGGCATCAGAGTTAATTCGGTGCTGTTGATGTTATGTTCAAATCCTCACTGTGTTGGTAGAAGGCATTATGGCTTATTGAATGTTAATGCGAACGGGGCTCGGATCTGCGCGGGAAAATTATTGCAGGGGTACGTTTGCGTTGTTAGCTACGCTACGGCAATGCTTTAGAAGTGGTGAAGTACCTGTATCAATATTTTTTCAGTACCATACCATTTTTGAATAACATACCATGTACTAAAGTAATATAGTGGTGAAACAGTTTTTCTCCAACCTACACAGTCCCATTGCTGGCTAAAAGCTTCCTCCAAGTCTTCCACACTTCCTTCAGCCACTTAAGCTAGCTCTTATTACGTCCTTATCAATTCATGTCTCTTTCTGTTAAGCTCCACTTGGAGTTTCGCCATCTCAATTAATTTTGCTGTGCCAAATAAAAACCATATTACCTTGATATTTCGTCTATGTATGCGTAAGAAATGTAATACAATTGAGTATTGAGTACAACAGTAACCTGACTAATGACTAACATATGAAGCTTAACCTTATGCGCCATTTTTACAAGCTTTTCCCGTATCGTACCGCATGACAGTGAGCCTACGCTCCCGGGATTAACCGAGCGAACGCCAGGCCGTATGTGCGTTGGTTTATTTTTCGCATGCTAATGCACTTAGCTAATGCGATCACCCACAAGAATACTAGATGTAATCACTGTTCTAATGCTTGTGTAGCCTGGGAGTGGTGTTGGATGGTTATGTGAACTGGCTCTGTTGAGTTGAATGTAAGTGATGTAAGTTTAATAGTGGATTGCTACAGGTGGATAATGTCGATTTTTGATTGCGATTTTTTGATACAGGAGAAAGGGGGTCGTTGTTCTTCATGAAATATGTACATTTTTAATTATTTATATATTACAGAACTTTATCAGTTGTCTCGGTGGTATCAGCAGAGTTGTCTCAAAATGTACAAATGTGGCACTAACAAATAAACACTCATTTCAATTGCAACATAATGCTGATAAGCGAACATCTTGGTATTTGAGACCTAAGAGAAGCTTACCAAAAGGTAAAAAATATTCAGACATTAGTTATTAATAATAGTGTACAAGTACAATAAGTGGAAGATAATCTTAAGGTATAAGCCTATGGTCCTATAGCCCTTTCATCATCTCATGTCATCCGACCGATTTCGGCCATGGCGACCGCTTCAACTCCTATTCTTTATTTTGGCGCTCATGCGCCCAAAGATGGCTAATGTACCCTATCTTTGCTAAGAAAGACCGAGCACATTGAGGGCAGGTGAGTTTGCCGTCTTGAAAATGGTAGAGAATAGCAGCAGGTGGACGTGCCTTTACCCGATCGCGTTTTGCGTCAAGGTCAACTTTACGTTGATCCGCGAAATCGCGTACATGGTTGTTAACCACTCTGCGCCATTGTGTCTGCTGTGCTGCCAAATTCTCCCACTGTGAAGGCTCTATGTTGCATCTCTTCATATGTCATAAGTATATAGTATGTATATAAGTATAGCCTTATACAGGATTATACATAGCATACAGGATTTCTTTGAAACCTTCAACAATGCCAGTGACTTCAGAGCCCATAGAGTCTCGCGAGAGTGACCGCAAAGTCTGTCTGATCTCCACCACAGAGTTAGCGAATGATTCATGCTCACTCAATGGCATCTTGTGATGTTTGAAAAGACTAGGGTTGGCGGATTTTGACGTGGAGGGGGTATGAGAATAGCTATTGTCGCACTTTCGTTCGCGTGAATCGGTTCAAATATCGCAGAAGAATATCCTCCTCCTTCCAAGTTTACACCAAATTTTAAGGCAATTATTGAAAATACAGATTGACAGATGAACAGATTACACATTTATTAAATGTTCTAATTGAATCTTGCAAATGCAACTCGGACTTTTTATATAGACTTTTATTTTACTCTATATTCAAAAAAATAGTGTGAAATTGAACGGTTCATTATATTTTCTGTGTTCTGACCACTGTTTTAATACACGTTTTTACTTACGTGGCATGTTCCATCGAAAATTAAAAAGCACTTGTACTCATTTAATATCATTTTTTCACATTTTTGATTTTACTTGATAGGTAATTATTTTTATATTAATTTGATAACTCCAAGTTAGTTAAAGCCCTACCCGTAACACAGTAGAGTGCGACCCTCATCTCACCATCACTTAAACCCGACAATACTTCAAGACTTTTTCTTTAAACACGTAATAACTCCCAAACCGCAACTCTTGCGCACAGTTCACGTCACATAAACTAATCACGCGCTGATATACGAGACGCTTCTCTAATAGCTGCGGCGGCGCAACTAAATCACCCTTTGTTCGAGAACGGGTGATCGCATAAATACCCATCATTAGTGGCCGACTGACATCCAAATCTTTGAGACTGATTAGTGAAGGGTAGTTTTTTTATTATTTTAGATTGATGTCGAAGGTGACCATAAAGATGGGGGATGCAACGTTGAAGTTGCTAATTTTATATTATAAATGGGAAAGTGTGTGTGTGTTTGTACCAATGTGACTTTTTCAATTCATATGTACTTCTAAAGTTTATCTTGGATATCACTGACATCCCGTGCCTCGGAAAGCACGTAAATCGTTACGGTTAGTCAGAAGGCCACAAGTTTGACCAGTCTTGTGTCTCCCAGTAACTGGGTTGTGGAAGACTAACAGGCAGTCGCTTCACGTAAAATCCAGGTATCCAGCTGAATCCGGTTAGGTTGAAATTCGACCGGAAAATAGTTGGGAAAAGGCTAGGGAGATGATGATGGTGTGTGTTCGTTGGTCCATCTATCACGGCAAACGAATTGAAATAAAATAAAGTCTTGCTTTACACACACAAAGTCAAAACAACATACGTTCAAAGTCCATCTAAACCTCGAGTATCAAAGTTGACTTCATGAAAAAGCGATCCTCTTCTAGGTGTCCTACCTCGGTGTGACGCCAGGTATTCACATCTCGTGTGTTGTTGCTGGTTGCGCATAAAACACGAAATTGCTTTCGCTAAACTGCAGCTTGAACAAAGGACGCTTGCGGAATGTATGGGGTTGAGCGCTGGTGCAGTGGTCAGGAGGCAGCGGGTGAAAATATAGGTAAGTAATGGTGAAGAAAATATTTATGTTGAGAAAATTTTACCGTGGGGCCAACCCCGTGGCGAACCAACAGCTGCTCTCAGTAATCGACAAATTTTAGATAGCTAAGCATCATAATGTGTTGTAAAATTGTAATCGTATTATGGTTTTCGGGAGCTAATAGCCCAACGGAAAAACATTTAGGTACGCAGAACTTGAATGTACGGACCAGCTGACTTTTTTTGTTAAATTGTTCAAAATAATTAGACTTTTTAGGTGTTCCTATCACAATCTTAATTTGTTTATTATAATCTTAATTTAATGACGTTTCAAAAACACCCTGTAAAAATCCTTACTCATTCGTGCCTCTTCCTTTAGTCCTGTTTCACACAAATCAAGATCTTTGATTATTCCAATGATGTTCTCCTGTTTCTAGTCCGCCTGATCAGCCACATTGGACCAAAGGCCAGCCGATAACAAAACAGTGCGTAACGACGGAAGGCTGGTCGCCATCGGCCGAATGTCCCTTTGTGGGTGTTCCGCCACTACTCATCGTATTTCTATTCGCGAAGCCTTACATTGTCATGGTAATAAATATGCTGTGGACGTCTATCATGTTCCCTCTGTCTTTGAACTTGGAGAATTCAATAGGTTAGTTCGATTTGAGAGGAGACTATTTGGAAACTCCATCTTTATGTCTGTTAATGATAGTTAAAGCTTTCCTTAAATGTACAATTATTTTTAACAGTCTTAAGAATATGACTGTAGAAACAAAAATAGCCTTCTAATTCAAATTCTAGTATTATACTGGTGGTAAATGTCTGCGAAGAATTTTTGACAGGTTTTACATACATAAAAACAATCAACGTCATTTAGGTTATCACACGTCATTTAGCCATAAAAATGCGGTAGGTTCCAAAAAATCGTGGATGAAACTATAAATAATATGATAGTTATCAGAACTGTAACACCAAGTTAGTAGCGTCGAAAGACCAGAGCAAAAATGCGTGGTGGTCAAAAAACCTCGTAATTATTATAGTGTATCACGCTAAAAAAAGGATAGAAAACATCCACTATTTCAAAATTGCAAGTGACTCTTCAAAACAACAACATTCCTCCACACTCATATATCCTTTAAAAACTAATCAAAAACTCTATTACAATCATAACTCCATCTTTGATGTGGATTGCATCGCATTTATCTGCACTCCGGGTGATTTCATGTACCATTACACTTAACCCTGCGCTCGCCTAACTAACCGTGGGCAAGGGTTGCTCTCTGTGATCACACTAGTTTCATTTTTGGTATTCTTGTTATGCGGCGATGCGGTGCGGCTATTCCGCAGATTGTAGGGGTAGGTTAGTTGACGCGGAAATGCACGCAGACATTGATCTGTGATGGAATTAATGTTGTGGGTTTTTTGTTGCAAATTGAAATGAATGTGTCCTGGCTAGTTGTTTTGCACAGGTGTAGCTATGTTTTATGTTTAAATACAGGAAATGTATACTTCAGTTTATGGCACGATATAAAACAACTTATGTTTAATTGAAATATGTTGTTCTTATAACGACGTTTTTTTTTCTCTTACATTTAAAAGATCATAAAACGCCCAACGTGGTTTCTACAGCTTTTAATGTTCTGTTTTCTGGAATTTCTAGTAAACAGCAATAGGAGCTCTTGGTACACCACGAAGACCGATCACACATATCCAAGGATTTTAACCCTTCACAAATCATTCGCGCTAAGCGATGTGTCAAACCGCTAGCGATACCTCGCGACCGTAAACAGCGCCTCATGACGTATTATGTATTGTCTGACGAACAAAACTACACTTGCGGGTCAACCATACCCACCAGCAGCATTCACACTGTTAACTGTCATCAAATAAGGTTGATTTTCCAATAAAGTTCAGTTTGTTCAAAGAAAACTGTGTCTACTATGTTGCGAGACAGTAGCTCAGAAAGATTTTACTTTCAAATTTACAAATGCAAAATAGCATATTGTGTTCGTGGAGGTAGCTGTTGTATATTTTATTATTTCGTTGCAGCGTTCTGTTAGACGATTGAACTCTTCATTGGGACGTGGGATTTTTGACGCATTACTTTTAGAATAGGGCGTTGTGATGTATGTCGTGTGTCTCGCTCTGTCTGCCGAATGGTGATTGCTTCGGAATATTCGAAACTCTCTATTGTCCTTTCACGTGATTATATAGAATTATCTATTGTCTGTGGTTTATTTCGGGGAAGTAGAATTTGTAGGGTTAAGGAATGTTGGTATACGGTGTCGACAAACAGTAAAAGAGGCTTGTAAATGTGTCTCCTTGTCTGTAATTCTTCTAAACTCTGAAATGTGAAACCGTCTCTACAGGGTCGGTATTTAGGTAACAAATATGTACTTACGTAACATAATTAAACAGTTAGGTAAAGCTTGTTAAGTGGCACATTGCGATGAAAAGTATGTACGAGCATGTCTAAAATAATTTACAAATAAACTCAAGATTTTAAAATTACCTGAAACATTTATCACCTAACCGTCCTGCCCACTCACCTGAATATTACCAATCCTCCACTCAACATATACTACTTCGTAAAAACCATGGATATCGCTACTAGAGGTGCTCCGTTAAGTACATCGTATCACCGTGGTATTGGTATCGAGCTACCGGCTCGGTCGGAGGGGGAGGGGGGGGGAGGGGGTTGTAGATCGATACCGGGCGCGGGCCCCTTTCAGCGCAGCCTTTGTTTGGATCATATAAAATCTTCAGGGGGTGTGGTCTGAAACTACGTGCTCCATGGATTGAGAGATGTTGGAGACAACTGATTTTTCATATTATTTTGTCATAAAACCTACTAACGTCAATTTTCTGAATGAATAGTTTACTTCTTGGCAGTAGTTGATATATAACTTTGACATTTTATGTGCTTGTGACGTTTTGTGTGTGATGTCTAATGAGATACAATATAATGTATAATGGTAAAAGCACAAGGCTGAAACTTTTCACTCCACCAAATGAACTTTCGAACACATGTGATTTCAGACACATACTTAATAGAAAGACAATCTTAGTCGAAAGGTTAAAATGGCTGCTGTAACTTCCAGTTGTAATAATATAACTGAAAGATACAATATTGCTTTAAAAAAAGTTAGTGTATACCTACAGGGTATACACTAATTTTCTACTACTATACAGGGTGTCCCACGGCTATGCCACATGGAGGGAAAGTACCTTAAATGTTGTAATAGAGCATTTTGCTGAAAGAAGACATTATTTGAATTTTGAAAACATTTTTAACTGCATTCATAGATATTTAAATAATTACATAGTTGAACCGGGAATCGAACCTGTTACTAGAGAAAATTAATCAGCCTGTAGTTTTATCCTACCGATCGAAAGGCTTCATCACAAGGATTATTTTTTGCTAAATAACATAGTGTCAGAAATAAAAGGAAGACTATGAATTTTAACATTTTTAATACAAAATTGGGACACCCTGTATACTATAGTCTATTGTAATAGCAGACTCTATACCTATAGTCTGCTATTACAATCGTGTCTCAATGATCGATTTTTGACGTGTAACGTCAAACTTTTGTTGACACATTTCCCATACAAAAACTGACAAAGTTGTCAAATATCCGGCGTATGACTGGTCATTGAGACACGATTGTAATAGCAGACTAGGGCCCCTGGTTTATGCCCATGACATGACTATACTTGTGAGTATTCGTGATTTCTTAAATGGCAAGTTTACAGCCAGAATTAAATGTCTTCTAACTAACTGTGACGAAGTGACAAACGAAGCCAAGTAGGGGAAAGTTTAGCCTAAATAGGCAATAGACCATGTTCGGCACTACAAGGTTTTTGAAGAGAAAGTACTGCCTTCTTTTTGAGACAACTTCAAAGCTTTAAGTAAGAATCTGATTTTAAACACCTATTTTTAAATAACAATAATAATAATAGGACTCTGGGTTAATTAAAATCTTTTATAGGTATAAAGTTGATTTCAATTCTAATTGTGAACGGCTTTAGCCACCTCTGTCTTGAGGTGGCTAAAGCTTTTTTAAGGAAGACATAGGTACGTTCAACAGTGAAAACAAAATGCTGGCATGATGACGGCCATGCATACTTATCTACTTTGTTGACTAAATACTCCATCGGTTAAGGCAATAAATAAATTTAAATGTAAATGATTGATGATGATCTTTAAATAACCGCTCATAAAACAAACCTGCAATGCTATTCTGTAAGATCTCACTTCAGTGCTCACTTCTGATTCCGCGGTGAAAACTGTATTAGGTATTCTATAACCCAAATAAAACTACGCCAGCGCCACTCAATGAGAACGAAGGTGAATTTTTAGTGAAAAGTTGTCTAATTTGACATTGAATACCAAATACTTTTCACTTATATATAATAATACAGGAGAGTTATGAAATGAAATCGGGAATGAGATCGAAATCGTATTTGCAGGCGATTTCTTACGGAATCGCACTGCTGGTCCGGTTTACCGTGTGGTCACCATACGGGACACATCTTGTGATTGTACGTCGTCCATTACTATGATTTATCACTGATTTTATATCTTGGAGGTCTACATAGAGGTTCTAGTATAAGACCTTTCTACCTCCACACCGTTCTACCATTCGACCAGCACTCTGCAAATGAATATTTTTGTATGATGAAATTGAATTGACGGACACGTTAGATATAAGGTAACGCGTATATTGTGGGCTATTTTATATTTATGTGTGTAGGTAAGGGGATTAGATGTGGCTTCGGCGAATAAAATAGCAAATAAAATACATTAGCAGTAGCTGAATTAAATACATTGTCATCAGTTGCTGCAGATAGACTTGGCTGCATATTTTTCTATACTTAGGTAGAATTATTGAATAAAATTTTGCCCGCAGTTTTGTTTAGCATTCAATCACTGAAAAAGTTTTATTTAGACTATCAATTCCAGACATAAACTTTTCCAATCATAAACTTTACCTATATTAATAAAAATAGTTTAATTCTTTTTGTGCGGCTAGTGTGATTCAGTTGACATTATTTTAAATATATAAATACTAACTATCTGTTTAAAATAGGCTTATACCACGTTCCTATATATACTTCAGCCAAATTCGAGAAAGAATGTATAACAACATGCACTAAAGCATGTTACAGACCCACATTTGTTTTATGGCGAGACAATTAGACGTTATTTAGCACGTACTTTGAGCTAGCTATGTTCCGTCTCTATTGTGCACTTCACATTTCATATTTGTGTAACAGTGACAGATCTAATGCTTATTCAAATTACGTGATTACGTCTGTTTATCTAGCCCTTGGTGTTTATTGCTAAATATTCTCACCACTTGTTGCATATTATAAATGCGCTACAATTCACTTTAGCACATGCTAGCAAATTATAAAATACAAAGCAAAAATTAAAGGTTATAAAAACACCACTGTTTTAATCACACCTTTGCTTGTTATTAAATATTCTTCACCGAATTCGTTTCAAGTGTAACTCCTATCTAAAATTTTGAGTGGCAAACTTTTCAATCAAGGGGTGCTTCTGAACTCCATTCCAAGGATTACGAACTACCCTCCGACACCCTCTTACCTAAGTATTAAGATATACACTCTCTTCTCGTGTATAAGTAGCTACACGTAGTAGGGTGATTAACAGAATAGCTGCAGTTGGATGCAGCTGAAAAAACCATTATGTAATCGTAAGAACCGATGGAAAAACATATATAAGGATTTAATTTTTTAGTTTACCATTTTTCTCTTAGGATCATCATGACAAAAAACATGACAAAAATTGTGACAGTAAAGAGATAAATAATGTTTACTAAACTAAAAAATATTGAACCGATTTTAATAATTCTTTCACCAATGTAAAAAGTCATTATCATCGTGGACCAAAGGCTATATAACATTTTTTTTTTGGTGAGTGGGAAATCATCATGACTGGGTGACTCTTTCAACTTGGCTACAGGCCAGGGTTACTTTACTGCAAAGATATTCCTGTTCCATTAATGTAACGATACATTTAACGTCTAATGTTACAAAAACACATTGTAACACGTCCGGGCATCGAACTGTGGACATCAAACGTCGACTGTCCAATATCGCTCACGGCATGACGCAATCACTCGTTAAAAACCGGCTAAGTGTGAATCAGGCCACGTGAAGGGTTCCGTAGTTTCATTTTACTGATTCAAGCCCCACTCTACGTGTATTGGGCACTTGTTTTATTTAATACAAGTCTTTATTTCATTACCTCGTTCCTGAAATTAATATACTTATGGCAGATTAAAGATTGTCTCGTTCTAAGGCCGAAATAAATACATACTTTACTTAACACAGACTTTGGCATACTTAGTAACAACGGTGATAGTAATTGACCTAGCTCACACGCTAAACATACATTTCTCTGGGCAATAAAGGTCTTTGAGCTGAGCCGCAGAAAGACAGACAGGCAGAGATTAGCTATAAGGGTTCCTAATTGACTGCGGACCCTTAAATCGGTTCTGTTTTTGAACACTACATGCGTCGGAGTTGATTGTGTTGTAAATGATTTTTTATGTAGTATAGATATCTTTCTTGGTATTTATACCTATACAAAAATGGTTGAGTATTTTGATTGTGTATTTCTGTGGACGATGAGGTGATAACTGTTCACCTAGTTCAAGTTGCCTAGTTCCATCGAAAGATACTTAATTTTTCTTTCAGTTTAATTTTGTAGTAATAACTTTTTCATAAAAGCGGACAGTTGTGGTTCACACTGGCACAGTATATAGGCAGCATTGGAAGAAAAAATGGGAGGCCCTCGACTTGTGGTGGGACAAACATACATACCTTAAATTAATGATCCAAGTCATTAAGGTTCTTTCTTTTGGGGGGTCGAAGGATCTGGGCCCCTATTACTGAAACTCCGCCGTCGGGTCACTTGTCAGCGGACTGTACCTCATAAACCATAATACGTAGAGACTTTTCATAGAGAGTATTTCTAACAGATAATAATAAAAATAAAGTAAAAACAAAAGTGGGCTCTAAGTAAGATATACTTAGGTGTTTTTTTTACTTGTACGAAATTGGTATACTGTATAGTGTTCGAGCTGTATGCAAGTGACTGTCACTTGACCCGATGATAATGTAAAATGTCATATTTTCTTACATATAAATAAATTTACAGCATGTAAAGATCAAGAAAAGTACTTACTACTAGAGCAGTAATAATTTAAAACAGAAATCCAAATGGGTGTCAATAATTCTACCTGTCATCTAAGTAGATTAGTAAATAATTTAATTTTATTTTATTTTATTAGGACACATTTTGTCCCAGGTCAAACGACTTAACTGAACAAATCGGTTTAATGGATGGTGGATAGACACGAAACTTGGGGGTGTGTTCTTTCTTTGTGAAGAGTAGGTAGTCGCTAAGTAACGATTTTTAGAAATTCGCCTAAAGAGGCTATTTAGTGGTTGAAAGTTAGATTTCCACACAGGCGAAGCCACAGGCCTAAGCTAGTTTATGTATGTATAAAAGGATAACTGACTGATAAATGATGATGATGATGAACACAGCGGCTACAACCTTTAAATAAGACTTTATGATTAAATTACTTTTAGCATCAATATCCGTGGCTCAAAAATTTTGCTACGACTAACATCATCATTTTTTTAGCCTTTTTCCAACTATGTTGGGTCGACATCCGTTACAACCGGCTGCAGCTAAAATACTGGTGGTGTTTTACGTATCGTGATTGCCTATCACACTTGCACAACTCAGTAAGAAAACACGAGAAGATCTTATTAAGGGGTGGATAGACTTGCTTGCTTGATAGATATAAACCAAAAATTAAAAAAAAAAAAAACAATTTCTTCATAACATGTAGATGGATTCAAAGTCTGTGTGGCAATTTAGGCTAATGGCAATTATACCATTTGCAATAGTAGATACGCAGCACAAACGGTCATTACAATAAATGACTGCAAAAAATTGAAAACACAAGTCATTTAGAAAATAAATTAATTTTAACGTTGTCTTTCGTTACGCTTGGCGCTTGTAGGGTCCGGTGTTAGGGCCCTTTGGGTTAGGGCTTGTGTTCCGTAATATTCGGGTACCGTATATATATACGAGACATGTGTATATGTGAAACACCTGTTACCATAATCTGATTTCAAGTTGCTCTATTTGTCTAAAAAGTTTTTTTGCAGAAATAATGGTTTAATTTTTTTTATTGACAATGATAATTGTATACGTTATACGATATTAGGTATCCATGGACAGTGGAGTCCACCAGAAATTATTGGAGTAAACATTCGTTTGTGAACCAAATAAATAAAATAAAAGCGCCGAGCAATGAAACTCGACGAGTCCTAGAGAAACGATTCAACTGTCATTCTGAATAACATTTGCTTGTCTAAAATAAATGCGGATGACAAAAAAAAAATTGATGGACCCATCCGATGTTATGGACACTGCCTTTTCTAGATATTTTATAGATACCGTTTATAGATATAAATAAATAAATAAATATATATTGTAAACTTTAGTTTACCTAATTCCTAAACAAATAAAGAACACATATTCTATTCTGAACTCTTTTTCCAAGACGCGTTAATTAAGATAGCGATACCTGAAATGATAGCTGTAAGATTTTAATATATAAATAAACAAAAAAGATTATCTACAGAATTATTGTCCAATAACACATAGCTGGTACAATAGTGAAGAAACGAAAAACAGCTGATACATTTGCCTTTTCCTTCCGACCAGAGATTAACGAAGCAGATTATAAAAAAATATGGGCACAGATATCGTCGCCGCTGCCATCTGCCGTCTGTGGGACACCGGACTCTGCTAAGTGACCCAAATATCCAGAAATATCTCGCATAGGTAGAAAATAGGACGGTGATAATAATAATATGAGACTGCAATAAGATTTTCTTTTTAAGTGTGGAGTTTCTTATCTATTTTTCTCTAAAATAAAACCAGGTTTTGGTAGTCTTTCGTTTGTTTGGGCAACAAAAAGTAGATACAATTCTTTTTTATTTCCTTGTCTTTTTACGTTAAAAGTGTTTTTTAATCATACTTACTCTTATTATTAGGTACTGTTTGGCTGTTTTTAAAAGATTTTTGCGGTGGAGAAATTGACGTCATTTCTCCACCAAAAGAAAATTAAGTAGGTAAAGTTTTTAAATTAAAAAAATTATAATAAATTCTCCAGAGGACTAATTTTATCATTGCAATTGTATAAAAAGTGTAATCCAATTAACAAAGTTAGTTTATTTTATAATTGGCTTGAGCCCTAATAAATTACAAAACGTTTAAAAGAGTAAAAAAAGGTTTATTGACTACGTAATAATATTATTTTTCCTACACATTTTAATTTTCGTTCAACAGAAGCCGGCTTCCCGAGCCGTAGCCGACGGAACTCGAATTATCTACATACGAGTCGGTATAGCTACGATTCGTAGGAGCTACGAATCAACATTTTTTCTCTAAATAAACCATGGTAACATTGGCAATACAGATTTAATAATCAGTCAGTTTTTCATACATAACTGCTCAATTTAGGTGCTTATTATAGTGTTTGTAGAGCGTCGAAAAAACTTGAGAGGCATAAAAATATCAATTTTCATGATTGAAATTCAATAGACATGTTAATGCCTCGTGCCATGCCTCTAAGTAGGCACTTGAGTCCTACTTCTGCACACGCCTCAAAAATAACAAGCGTGATAAAAGACGCGAAAACAAAACAGAAGAAATCGGAATAATATTAATAGTGGTAGATAAAAAGGCGACACGATGACAATACGTAATGTGCGTGGGCTAGTCCTCCCCAGCACTGGGGGTGGGGGGAGTGGGGGGCACCTGTGTACCGTTACAGTGGGGTGTGGTTTGCCGTTCAATAACTTAATACACTCGGAAGGCTTTCACGCTGAAATCTCGCTCGGCTGAACTGCGACCGACTGATCTTGATACTTGAACGCGAATTTTTATTGGAAAAAAAATGTTGGTGGTTAGAAGGACGTTTAGGGTTGTTAGAATTTTAGTTTTTGTAATATATCTATACCTTTGTATATGACAAAAACCTCCCAGATGAAGGACAGCAAAGAGGAATCAAAACCAATAAAACGACTGTCTAACTGTTCTGAAAATAAAACAGTTTTGCAAGAAAAGAAAAAGGTATAGAATTTGTTATCGTTAGATATTATGCTTGGTACCTATGTCGCATTTTATTGGTAGAAACTATATCTTCCTACTTAAAACTCTGTGATAAATGCCTAACTGTAAGAAAATCGTGAAATAATGGTGCTCGAAGTTATATATCGTTGAAGCACATAGGTAACGGCAGTGATTTATCATCGGTGTCCATACCATGATTTATGGGCAGGTAAGTATGCAAATTACGCGCTAAATTATTATTTTATCGATCAGGCGCGACACACAGGACAAACACTAGCATGTAATCCACCCGGATTGTTGTATGGAGGCTATTAATTGCAGGTTTGCAGGTAATCGATAGAGGTGGCGGGCGAGCGTGGATCACGAGGCGCGGTCCGAGCGCTGGCGGCGCGCCGGTGTGCGTGACGGATCATGGCGGCGCGGGGGGCGCGCGCCCCGCCGCCACAGTTAAACGCGCCCGCCGGATACGCGCCGCGCCGCGGTTGAAAGCTATCCGGCCCCCCGGGCGGGCAGGCGCGCGATTGGCCCGCGCGCCGCCCGAGCCGTAAGCGATAGCCAATCGCCGCGCACGCTCGGCCCGCCCCCTCCGGGCGCGTCTCGGGCTGTACGGCCGCGACGCGCACACTCGCTCCGATGCGCGGCTCGTGGGACGAGGCCGCGACGGCGGCGCTGCACGCGCGCATCCTGGAAGCGCACCGCGGGCCCGCCGCGCCCGAGCGCGCCGCTGAGCCCGCCGCTTGCGCCGAGCCGGCTCCTCAGCAGCTCAGCGTGGAACTGGCTGCACCTACTCCTCTGCTTCCGCTGCCAACGCTTTCCTTCAGCGCCGCGCAAGTTGCTACCGTGTGTGAGACTCTCGAAGAGAGTGGCGACGTGGAGCGACTGGCGAGATTTCTCTGGTCTTTACCGGTGGCCCACCCCAATGTTGCTGAATTGGAACGGTGCGAAGCTGTACTGCGAGCGCGAGCTGTAGTGGCTTTTCACGCTGGAAGACACCGCGAACTTTATTCGATCCTGGAACGACACCGGTTTCAACGTTCGAGCCATGCAAAACTGCAGGCTTTATGGCTTGAAGCCCACTACCAAGAAGCTGAGAGGCTACGCGGGCGACCACTGGGCCCAGTCGACAAATACCGTGTCCGCAAGAAGTTCCCCTTGCCCCGAACCATCTGGGATGGCGAACAGAAGACGCACTGTTTCAAGGAGCGCACGCGATCACTGCTGCGTGAGTGGTACCTGCAGGACCCCTACCCCAATCCGACCAAGAAGCGCGAGCTGGCGGCTGCGACCGGCCTAACGCCAACGCAGGTCGGCAACTGGTTCAAGAACCGGCGGCAGAGAGATCGAGCCGCGGCCGCTAAGAACCGCTCGGCGCTGCTCGGCCAGGGTTTCGCGTCCTCCTCCACGTACGACGAGGACTCCGTCGACTCGGAGATCAACGTGGACGAAGAGTAAAGTTACAGACTATAGTGTGTACGGCGGCGCCGTCGGGCGTGGACGCTCAGTGACTGACGATGCAATATAGACCACAGTTATCTATTATATTAGTTAGATCGCAAAGTCCGTGATGTATGTGATGTTAAGGCATTGTAAACCAGTTTATTAGGTCGTATTTGTATCGTTAAAGTGTAAGCGAGTGCTCAAAGTATCAGCATTGGCGTATCTCAGGTATGTACCAGGGCTCAGGCCTCCGACTAGTAGATGTAACTCGACTGCACTGATAAGTTACTTGTTGTTAAGGTTTAACAGGGTTAATTTTACGCATAATTTCGTGTTTATACTCCCACTCAGAACGTTAGCTAATTTATTTGATACCTTCGCGCGGCTGCGGTTGATATGAATGCGTTTCCGTGAGAAGCATTTACTTACCTAATATTTATATATCCTAACTATTTTTACCAGTAAATATAGATTTTATTTATCATATCAGCTTTTAGTTGTATGTTATAGTAATTATAAAGATGTAGATAAATTACGTTCGTGGTGTAGATATAAAATAACGCTATTATTGAAGGTTTGTACCTGAGCACGATTACTCCGCGACACCCCGTTGTATAGTGATGTTGTTTCATATTATAATTGTAATTAAAAATATCTATCATAAATTATTTATTACGACTAAAGCGGCAATGATTTGTTTATAAGTTAATGGAAATGCTGTAAGAGAGGTTTGTAACGAAATAAACGTGAAAAATACGAAAGAAAGATATAGGCCTAACTAAAGCAGCAATATCTAGCGCTATGGTACTGTACGTCCGTACCTTTGTTGCTAATGAAAGTTAAACCGTAAAATAACATAAACTCGTCAAAATTACAAACAAAATATTTATAAACAATCGATCAATACTTTTTCAAACGCACATTTTTTTTTTGTAGACGATTACTTTGAGTTTTATATTGCCAAGTTTTATGATATACAGTAGGTACCTATATTATTTTATACTAAGTAAATTGTGTGTTATAAAAACATTGCCTACTTATTTATATTTTCGTTTTGGATTTGAATAGAAACAAAAATAAATATTCTAAATGATTAAAAAAAAATACTATCAAAGTATCAAGACAATTAAAAATCACGAGTTAGCCGTGTCATTTAAGAACGTTATAGGTATGCCTTGTTTGTCATTTCAACTATTTTTATTTTCTGAAGTGCTACTGGCTAAAAAGCATTTGTTTTTTCTCGCACATTTGATTTTTCTCGCTTCACTCTTTTATCTTGATTATTAAATTTAATTTTTAATTAGGTATCAAAGGGAGAGATTGATATAAATGCTTATTGCATTTTGACATCTTTAGCAATTTATTTTAAACTCTTTTCTTTCAAAAGATGTTTTAACTTATAGTAGGTACCTACCTAAATTGTTTTAAGATCTTACAGAGCAGTAAAAGATTCCATTATTTAATTTATAAAAGAGTAATCTTTAAGAGAATTTTGATATTTGATATATTTAGACAACATTCCAAGTAATATTTATTGACGACTAACGAAAATATTTAAAATGATAATGATTTGGCGATACCTGAATCTTACATGGATTTTGATACCAAACTTTAGAACATTTAATTTTTCTCATGTGCATCATGTTGATTTTAAGGATTTGGGTAATTTTCTGTTAAAATAAAATATAAACACTATTTTTGTAATGATACCCAGTCCTGATGGGTGAAACTATCTAGGTTGATAGGCAGATAGATTAAATACCTAGTTCACATTTTTTTTTTTAATTTATTCGATAGTAATCCCTTATATTTTGTTTTAGTTTACCCAATCGCATTATTTAACTGTATTGAGATGACAACCATACAATAACACAAGCATCTATCTCTAAACAAAAAAAAAAATATCATCCTTTTGTTTTAGCAATTTCAAATAATCAAGTATCATTTCAACCCGTCGCTCTATATCCGTGGCCCTTAATCCATCATTTGCTGCATTCATACGTCAGTCCGCGTTATAATATCGGTAATAAATCTTTACACGATGATTGATTGTTAGTTACTTGTGAACTATGCTTGGCCGTATATGTAGTTTCATTTAAATATGAAATTTAAAAAAAAAAGATTTTTTTATGATTACAAGGCAGTTGTCATGGAAACCAATGGAATACGGTATTTTACACCATTCTCAATTGACGTACTCTTTATGAGCTGTCAAAACGCAATTCCCCAATAGATTTTGTATGGCAATGGCAACTTATGACGTCACTAAAATAACAACTCAGTTGAAAGCAACTAAAAATCAAATTTTATAGCAAATTGAAAATGAACCGAATTTATTGGGCTGAAATTATAAGAGGTTTTATAGAAGTTGTGTCTTACATTATGGTTAATGGTTTATAAACTACCCAATTAAATTCTAAGGTTATCCTTGCCTTGTTCAATCTTTCAGAAACTTTTTTTTTAATTTCTTACTAAAATAATCTATCTAGTTACTTCAACCATTTTAACTAAATCAAATCAGTCTCTCATTAATTCTATCCTATTATCTGTAAAATATTAGCAGTTTCAAATAGTAAGCAGTGGTTGCGTTATTGATGACTCATTTTCCTTCTTTAATATCCATCAATTCTTGAAAAACAATAAGTCTCTTAATCTTTAGTTCTAAGAACTTCAAGTTAAGTAGGTAGCTTATTTAAAATAAAAATCTGCCTTATGAATCTTTTATCGTTGAAGTGAATGTTGCAATAAATTCGCGCCATAATTGCACTTAGGTATTGCTGAGCTGTCAAATGTCAGTCAACCTTTGTTCTACATCGTATCTATGTTAAACAGGCAAAGGAATGTACCAACACCCACGTTCACTTGTAATCGAATACAGATTGTTTGTGGGCTGGTTTTATAACGAGAAGAAAAGATAAAATAGCTGATATTTATGGTCAATGAGAAATTAAATTATTTTGAATTTAGACCTCTAATTGGATTCAGAAATGAAAATGTGTATGTTCGGGACGGTTAAAACTGATATGATTATAATGGTCAGTGGGCCGTCTTTCCAAAATACTCTACTTAATGTAATAGAACATTTCATTGATTAGTTAACAGTTTAAAATGAATGATTCATGATAACAGCTTCCACTCTCTTCCTTTATCATTTGTAACAGGATTAAAACACTAATCACATTTTTTAATTACGAAATGTCAATTCATAGGCAGCACGCAAAATACAAGCCGATAAACTCGTCATGTGTTTTCGAAGTAAAATATATTGTTTTTTCTAACTCATTTGAATTCCTCAATTAATGCCTGAAAAGCCTTTCTTTTGAATTATTTGCTATTAATAATAATATTAAGCCTATTAAGCCTATAAAGCCTATAACTGTCCCACTGCTGGGCAAAGGCCTCTTCTCATACAGAGAAGGCACGAGCATTGATCACCACGCTTGCTCAAGGCGGGTTGGCGATTTCGGACTTGTATTAACTACAAGTCCAGGTTTCCTCACGATGTTTTCCTTCACCAATGTCTGTGATGTCTAAGATAAACTTTAGAAAGTACATATAAATTGAAAAAGTCACATGTATTAGCTATTATTTTTGTAAATATGGACCTATTGTTCTTGCCTATTTGTCAAGTCTTTATGACACGGCGACTTGCATCAAATAAAATGATGTATTGTATATTATGTAAAAGTAAAAAATAATGAATAACAACACACTAAACAATACTTTTATCAAAACTTTGTAAACAATCATTATCTTTTTCTTAAATATTGTCATACAACTCTCTTACAGCATTTTTATAACTATTTATTACTGATATAACGAAAATAATAAGTACCATTTATTAAAATTTTCAATTGGCAACATTTTTACGGTTGCATATTTTAATTTTCCCGCTCAAATGAAACGCGGGAAGCGATAGGCTAGCTAGCGGTAGACTCAATGAGAGAACTTTGTAAAAATGTATTATATGAATAAACAAAAACGCAAATTGTAAATATGATATCGACTTACATTACAGTCATTAAATTAAAATTGTTAATAAAATTATATTCGTAAACAATTGATTTTTGTATTATTTTTTATCACCATTTAGTACCTACGATTAACCTATATTCAGCAACCATTAAAGACACATTATTAACACAGCTTATACCTGTATGAAATAAAAGGGGTGCTTATAATATCTCCTCGATCGCACATCTTTTAATCATCAGTATTATTTATTTGGTGGGCGCTATTAATGGAAGTAATTAGTGAGTGGCTATAATTTTATTGTAGTAATATGAATGTGTCAATTTCTAGAAATGTTGTCGTGTCTAGTTGATATTTTACCCCGTACTAATTATACGGAATACCAAATAATAGGGCGAAATAATCTGCATTGTCCCATAACGATGACAAAAATAAACGTTTTAGCTGGCAGTTAGGCACTTTTTTCTTACTTCATGGAAAGTAAAGTTTAAAGTTTGACTAAAAAGCTCAATCGTTCAACCGTGTCAAAGTCGTTAATCGAATAATCGCTTAAAATTGCGATATCAATTACAGTTGTACGAATGGGTCATGCACAAAAATAATTTTAACTCTCTAATCCTAATAATTATTACAATCTAACCGAAAATAAATAATTAAATTGTGAAAAAGAACGCATCCAAAAAAAAAACATTTCATACCATAGATTAATGATGTGTAATTTTTAGTAATTCTTTACGATCGACTCAATTTATATAGTTACTAATTAACTTTATATTATAGTGCGCCGCGTATTTTACTGTAATTGAATGTTCTGAAGGACAAAACGCAGGTGCACCCCTACTATTTGTAGACAAGTACGCGCCAGGCATCGCCTTTAATTTTTTTTAATTGTAACCCCTTCTGTTTTAGTTATTATTTACGCGTATAAAATGACACATAGGGACAGATATTAAATATAAATTAGAAAACATATAGATTAAACTTTTTGTGTAAACTTGAAGGTTAGGCAATAATATGAAAAAAAAAATGTACCCATTTTAATTACAATCCGTGCTGGTTTCTGAAAAATTTTTTTTTTTTATTAATTACAAGCCTGTTTAGAATGTTTATTTGCGACAAAATTCTTACAAACAGACAGTCGGTCTCAACTATAGATATTGTTCTCTACATATGGTAAAAACATTTAACCTTTACGCGACACATGTCTTATGACAAACTTCGTTAAGTCCGCTCACTTAGCAGAAAGAACTCGCTTATCTGTAAAATCTTTTAAACGTATTTATTAAGTACTTGAAGGACGCGGAAAATAACACTAGTAGGTAGCTAGTTTTGTGTTATTTTTATAGTATTTTTGAGTAGCTTATTCAGAAAAACAAGCCATAAAAAAAGAGAAGAACAGACATGCCTGCATCGGCAATAACAAATAGTATAGTATTGACAGTACATCATAAACTAAATTATATAATTTGGGAACCATAATCTATTTAGACCGATTTAAATCAGATAGTAATGATAGTTATAGGTTAAACTCTACTTTAAATCAAAGGAACATAAAAAGGGCTCATTGGACTGTTTGCCAGTAATAAAATTGCCGTGCACCAAAACTGACATGAACAATCAGTTTATGTGCAGTAAGATGCAGTTGCATAGAATCGAATGTATTAAATGTTTATGCTGAGGTCCTCCGTATAAGGACGATTGTGCAGTACAAGGAATTTTACTGTCCGAACATCCGATTTTTTACGGTCCGAAGTGTCATGAGAAAAAAAGATGATTGGCTTGTGCACTTGTCCGTCTTTACTCGGATGATACGCCTCAGTTTAGGGTAGCTCTGTCTTTGGAACTACACGCCACGCACGCGAAATTACTCTAAAATAAAAACCGTTCCGGAATGGGGAAAAGTAAAATGTCGGACGGTAAAATTACGTATAGTGCACAAACTAGTATATACATATATATTATATTACATGGCGGGCCATATCGGACCGTAAAAATTCGGACTGCCGGTCAGTGAAATTCCTTGTAGTGCACAATCGCCCTAAGAGTCGTAAAAGAATACAAGAATCAGAGTCAGAAGTTTATTTTGTGAAACTTAGGTATACATTGGCGTTGGCACATTAGTGCGTAATGATTTGTCTTAAGGCATACACATATTTATTACATGCAAAATAAATAATCAAAAAATTAAGTAAGAAATGCAGGTTTGTGGAATTTTGGCATCGCCACATGCAATGAGTTTACTGAAAAATGTGACCAAATACCGCACAAGATCGAATGGAAGGAGATAGAGTCTCTTTGCCCAGCTGTAGGCCACACAATAGACTCATATAAAATAGGTGTTAGTCTAGGACTTGAACTCTTAACCTTTCAACTGCTATTGTCTTTCTATTGTGTCTCGAATCACGCCTGTTCGAAGGTTTAAAGAAAATGCTAGAAGCTAAAGTTTTCCGTCCAGTAACAACAGACCATGAGAAACAAAACCCGCCGTACAATTTTTTCCTGGCTTCCCGATCCGTCTAACGACATTTATGGCAACCCCTCTTTAAGAGTAACTATGCACACAAGCCGCGGGCATTCATTAACCTCGAATTCCTTCCACAATTCATAGACAACGGCTCAATAAATGGCAACACTGAGCGATCAATAATTGCAACGGAATGTTTTAATTACTTAATCAGTGATTACTTTTATGGCAATATAAAATTTCATGAATGACAACACTTGATAGAAATTTAATTAAAGTGCATAAAACGTCCGGGTTTTTCAAATGTCACTTTATTTATGGGAGTTGTATATATGGCGAAATTGAATTATAAATATTTTTTGTTAGCAAGGAACGCTCAGTCGGCAGCTACGCAAATGTACGCAAACGCCGTACAGTTAGCACTTAATTATATGAAATAACGCTAATAGTTACGTAATTAACTGGGACGGCCGTATTAAAAGTGCAAAACATATAAATTATTTGTCGTTAATTAAAAGCTGCTATATTTGCAGCTACATTTGGTCCTGTGCGGCGCCTTTTCATAAATTCACGGAGTTGTGTCAAACGTTTCTTGAGTAAGTAGGTTCAGCTTATTATTTATTGGTGTCTATGGTATCTAAGTGTGTCAGTTGCATACAACTGTGGGTAATTTACATGTAATTTATTAAAGCTAGCTGCAACGGTGCCCGCTATCTGGCACCTAACGATGATTTGAATTTATGAGATAAGAAAATAATCATGAATTGCAAATCAAAAGAAAAAAATATAACGCTTAATTTTACTTAAATGTAAAAGTAAATGAAATAGAGGGGTTTTTATCTATTTTTTTATCTGGGATCTCATTAGGTTGGTTCAAAATTTAACTTCGTATCTAGTGACACCAATATAGAAAAGGAAAGAAGAAACGCACTAACAATATTATGAATGTGCCTATACATATGTGAATTGAGAGACAGGGTAAGACTGAAAAAAGTTAGATGGAGTGTGGGAAGATTGATAAGAAAGAGAATGAAATCGATGATAACATGACGGTTGATAGGACCGTATGGAAGAAGGCGTGTCGTATTGCGCTAGGTCCAAGTTGCTTGGGACAAGGGGAGAAAATAATGACGGCCATACATCCTTACATCGTATGTCGTCGACGGTATCTTTTTTACACAATGGAATTAGCATGACATTATCGAGTTTTTCAATGTCAAATAGGTACAGTGCAGTCTAATGCTCGTTAAATGATATAACATTAAGCAACAGGCTTCATTTCACAACCAGTCATCAGTCGTGATCCATAAACAACAACTTTAAACAGCTCACAACTGATTAATTGTAACATTATCGTAACAATGGATTAAACAGTTTATATTGACGTTGCCCAACCGATTATTGCTTACCGACAAATATAAATTAAGCTCCATTTTACAACTCCTAATTCAAAATTCAACCTTATTACGACGTGATACAGCTAAATAGATTTATGTGTTTGTTTATGGTCAGTTTTTAAAAAGGAATCAGTAAACTGAGGAGCTGTCAAATATGAACGCAGCCGTTAAGTTTTTTTAAATTATTTTTTTTCTAAGGCTTAGTCAACAAAATGTAAAGCCGGGCGTCGACCCGACATGTTAATTGCAACTCAAACAAATTAACGGACATATCGCTGGCTAATGAAACAGTCGAGTAATGTTTAAATAGTTAATGTTAATAAATAATGTTTTAGGAAAGCACATTGTACTAAGAGTCTCGTTTTGTGAGCTCTTGTATATGCAAATATTTCGCCACTTGATTTTTTAAGTGTGGGTTGTAAGTTAGCTATTGCAAATAATGAGGAAACTGTTTTTCTTAATACTGCTTGACATGTCGAAATAAGGAATCAAATGGGTATCAGGTGTTTTGTAGACGCAAATTATTCAAATATTTACAAGAGAGAAAACATCATGGACATACATAAGACAAAGTTTTTTGTCTAAGCAAAAAAAATAAGGCCTTTACTTTTAGACTTTTGTTTTTTTCTTCAGAACATGAGCTTTAAATCGGCTCTTACGAAAGTGTAAACTTAAGTGTTTAAACCAATCAGTCCAGTTAGTAAATAAATAAAACAATCCTTGTAAATGACGTCATTTTTAAGGGAAATGTGTGTTAACTATCATTGTTTTTCATTAGACTTGGACCACAACGTAAAAAAACACACGCACCTGTAAATGTTTGTTTTTCAGCTGCTATTGATATCTTGAACTCAAACCAATCGTTAAAACTCATTAATCATCAAGCAATTAGTAACAAAAAGACGTTTCCTTTCAAATTAAACAACGTTTAGATGAATTGATTTATTTATTTACTGGCTAGGCCTACTGACGTGTCGGCCGGATCGGATTCCCGCCCGGCGCCGGCGGTGTCAAACTGACAGCTCGTAACTTTTTTACTTTTGGCTTTAGACAACCAGACACAACTCTATTCAGCCAAGTTTTATTTTTATTTGGTGACAAAACATTTTAGAGATTTGTATGTTGATTTGGGATTTATTCAGATGTCTGGTGTTAAGTTGTTCTTTCTAATGCCTCGTTGTGGCGTCATTAGGATTTTAAAGGTTGAAAGATGATGAGTGATTAAAAGGTTTGTATTTTCAAAGTTTTATTTATTACAAATAACTAAATAAGTGAGCAGTTTTATTTAATCACACTATGTTCACATAATATAAATAAAAGCAAGTTGCAAAGACTGAAGTCTCTGGAAGTATACATTTTATTGCGTGAACGTTAATCTTTTTATTCACCTTGATAATTATTATCGGTGAAAAGTAAAAGCTTTACAAATTAAAATAAAATTTCTTTAGGAATTTAGAGCGGAAGATACCAGTTCTTACTCACTCTGGACGAAATAAATAGTAAATAGTTAAATCTACTATGGTGTCATTGGTGTGTTCAAACCATGAAATCTAACATGGAGAAAAGAAAAACGGAAAACCTTAATATTTTGTTTAAAGATATTTTCTTCATCTACCATCAAATACAGATTTAAAATTTAAGTGTTGTTTATAAGACAGAGAGAGATCCTCTCAAACTTAAATAACGGAAATGACGAAGGTACCTGAACTATCCGGTACGTAGACAATAGACTATAGTGTTAATAGTACTGTCGCGTTATGCATAAGTAATGGCGCTGACGCGACCATTAATATTAAGATGGCCGACATATACGATGTATTTTATAATATCAATTTTCATTTATTTATATAATACTAGCTTTTCCCCGCGGTTTCACCCGCGTTATATCAGATTTTTGGTTGCTAAAAAAAGAAGATGAAGTCCGTCCCCTGGTCCAGAATTGGTGGGGAGGTAGATATAAGTAGAAAAAGGAGGTTTTTAAAATTTTGAGATGACTGTCATCATCATTTTTTGAGAATTGATACTTACAGCGAAACATGTAGGTATTACTTGAGGGTTCATTAATATTTTAAAAATTTTTAAAGTTTAAACAATGGTCTTAGCCAACTTTATTTAAAGTCTATTTTTAAATATTAAACTCAAAAACTACCTAAGCAGATTTCTGTACAGTTTTCATCAATGGACGGAATGATTCATGAACGCTAACGGGTTGTAATTGCTATTGTGACTGGGATCACGTGTGTTCGAAGGTTTAAACTTAATAGCAATAAACTCACATTAAATTAAATATTTTAAATAACAAATTTATAAAAATAGAGTGATAGCAATCAGCGGTAATACAAAAAACTTCAACGAATGCGTTTCACCCTGTCCATAATTACCCGGGGGCGGTGTTAAGATTAATATGTTGTCCGTCCGTCCGTGACACGCGAATTAGTTGTGCGACACGTGACGAGCATAGAAACGGCATATACGTGTATGTGGTAATTTGTTTTTTATATAATTAAATAATTAACGAGTGAGGTGAAGATCGGGAAGTGTTGCGGTTTTGTGTTGCAGTGGGTGTAATCAAGTGCCTTCGGAAACGGTTGTAATCACTACTTCGTGCTTGGGTTTAGTATTTTGTATTCTGGATGTCTAGATTGAAGCCATACTTCAACAACGGCAGAAATACTCTACCAATAAAATACTGAGTAGTTGTATAATATTGGTGCCGATTCTCTTGTGCACAAACTATCGTAAATTTAAGTTAAATGCATCTTTCTCTTTCCGTTTAATTAAGAAAAGGACAGAAGATCAAATATTAGTTAAGTCCTGTCAAATTTAGACACTCCATAGATAATTTAGAAGCAATTTAAAAACATGGCGTCTAAATATACGTCAATTGTCATCAGGCGCTGTCTAATTTGACAGGATTAAACTAAAATGTATCTTCTGTCCTTTTCTTTAAGAAATGGAAAGAGAAAGATGCACTTAACTTAAATTTACGATAGTTTGTGCACAAGAGAATCGGCACCATCGACGGTTTCAGGGCTAAAGCAGCATAGAAACCAATATCGTTTAGGCCAAGCGACATTTGTTTCGATGTTGTTTTAAATGAGTGTTTGTCTATTACCTATTAATTATACATTTATTACAACAAAATATTGCATTAAAGACAAGTAGCCGAGCTTAGAATCGAATGCCGAATTAACGCTCACCGTCTTCCCCTGACCTTTATTGTATAAAAACCAATCGTCCAATTTAAGAGGGTCTTAAACCTCCAGACACACCTGATTCGAGACTCAATAGAAAGACAATAGCAGCCCGACAGCCGGCTGTCGCTTGGCCGATGAAAGGTTAAGTATAGTCTTTTTCTACATTCAGTTACGGAGATGTTTGTACAGAATACGTAGCCGATCTACATTAAATCATAGTTTGGGCTAAATTGTTCTTTATTTTCTTTGTCATAAAACTTTTCTTGATATCATGTAACGTGGTTATATTTACAACATACTAGCCGTCCGCTGCGGTTTCACCCGCATTTTTCGTTACTGCTTCGCTCCCGTGGGTCGTAGCGTGATGGTATATAGCCTATAGCATTCCTCGATAAATGGACTATCTAACACTAAAAGATTTTTTTAAATCGGACCAGTAGTTCCAGAGATTACCCCCTACATACAAACTTACAAACCTACAAACTTACAAATTTTACCTCTTTATAATATTAGTATAGATGATACAAACTATCAGACTTTAGAACTAATACTTGAAACGTACGTCGTCATACAGATACTAATCCGAGATGAACCAAGTTAGCTGGTCAGTTCAAATATAACAGTAATACTTGTAGTTACGGATTAATAATTTCAATTAGTAACAGATTACACACTGACTTTTTACCCTAATCCATATCCGAATTCGACCCATTAAGAAATGGGTCGCTCAATTTTCCTTAATAGAGCTACTAAACGGACCATATTTTTCCTACAATGCGTGGCCTGGTTTTACTTCAAATACTGCTTAGGTACTCGACTATCTCAGTTTAGGCGCGGACACTCTGTCAAGGCGCTACACCAGATTTTAATTGATCACTTCAAACGCTACATTTATTTATTTAATTCTTTATATGTATATTTTTAGGAGAGCCAACAGCTAAACAAAATGGATAGAAGTAGTGTAAGCAACACAGAGCCAATTACATGTTCCCACTGATAGATATGGATAAAGTAGTAGAAATCAATATTACACTACAAGCACAATAAATAATAAGTACATTTACACAACACTCAGGCCTTTAAGAAAAGCTGTTGGGGAAATCTTACCACTGCAACTCCTGAAAGCCAGAATCAACAGTGGAGTCCGCCAGAAAAGCGCTGAGCAATGAAGCTCGACGAGCCCCGGAGAAACGATTCAACTGTGTGTAAGTGCTTTCAGCTGATTATTACACGTTGTGCTCCGCGGTTTTACTGCTTTGCTCTTGTGCCGGCCAGAAAATCTCATTCGACAGTTTTCCCTATTCTTATGTAGAAAAGATTGTTAGCGTGACTACGCTCTGACCGGGTACTACACAACTATTGAAAAATATGGTATTTATCCCAACCTAGGTTAAAAAACCAGTATGATGTCTCATTAATTCTGGGGATCTTCAAATAATAAGGCATGATCAAGATGGTGTACCACATATTTTTATTTCAATTGTCTATCTTTGTCCACGCGACATTAACACGCTATTTAGCTGGAAGCGTGGCAGGTAATAGCGATTTATACGTGACGTGACCACCGAGGTGGACGTGCGGTCAACATTCAGCCATCTTCTCCGTTTGTGGCTGTTCTCGTCTTACAATAAAAATACAAAAATCTTTGCACTAAAAATCATTATAAACGAGCAATAACTTACTGTGTTTAGTATTGCCCGAGACACGTTAACGATGCTGATAATGTACAGGAATATAATAAATCTATTAATGTTTGTTCTACAAGTGGGATTGTAGATTGCAGCATTGTAGGATTAACCAAAAAGTCTGACCATCTAATCAAGAGGTATCGGTTGTGAATATTGTTAAGCAATTGCTTCACGTAAAACATTGGTATCCAGTGGAATCCAGTTAGGCAAAATGGCGACTCCAACTTAATTGAGAAAATGCTAGGGAGATGATGACAACAAGTAGTGTTGTAAAAAATCTGGTTTAGGATAACCAGATTCCTGTTCTTCTCCCTAGCATTTCCCAACAAAATTACAGTCGGCTTTGAATCTACTAGATCTAGTCCAATACAACAAATTTTTTGTATGAAGCGGCAGCCTACAGATCTCTACATTCCAGTTCTTATATAATGCGATAAGTAACTGGGTAATTCGGTAACATATTAAGTTTTAATTCGCCAACCCCTCCCATTAACAAGGGTATTACATTAAAATGCCCAAATACTCGTCAATTGTTTAGCTAAGCATAAGTCCCCTGAAGAATAACATAGCCGACGGAGGCTACATGTAGAAGTAGCCGCGACGGAGGGCTATTTAGCCGTGGTTGTAAAAGGCTATGGTTGTAGGAGTAATGTTGTTGTTTCTGGCAATACTCGGGAACCCGCCGTGTCCTGGCTGGTTGGTGTAAGAAGCGAGAGAAAGCGGTGATTAAAAAAGTATGAAACATGAAAACCCAAAATCACAGTAAAATGTTCACAGGCTTTTTGAATTGTTAAGAAGTAAGTATGACAAAAACTTAAAGATACTTGCTCGTTCCACTCTATGGACAATCTTTTATAATCAATAAAATACAGTAATTATTATGATTCTGAATGAAAACAAGATACCCAAAGGACCTATGGATTTTTTACCTACTTTTCTGCACTACAAAATATCTTACAACTGTGTCTGTGTTGTGTCAATTTTTAGATGGATGGATGCAATGAAACTCATCGAGACACGGAACAATTCAACATCTTTAGATCCAGCAACATAATTCTCTACCCTTGCAAATAAGTTCTTCGCTTGCACCACCAACAGGGGTCCGTTTTCAATTACCCGCTATTTGTGGAGCCGGCCGAGTGTCAGACACCGACGTTTAGTGTCGACACTCGAGCACCTCGGGGATTTGTGCTGCTTATTGCTTTCTTGTTCTGTGGCATATTTGTGGTCGCCTTTATTGGTTGGGGTTGTTGTCCGTCAATATTGGTAGGTATGGGTTACAAGGCTTTTGTTGGATGTTGATCAAAATTGTGTAGTTTGATTGGTAATAAATGCATTTAAATGAAATTTATTTACAGTTCAATTAATCTTTCGACGACCAAACGACAGCCGGCTGTCGGGCTGCTATTGTCTTTCTATTGTGACTCAATAGAATAGTTATCTTTTAAGTTTATTATGTGTTTGCATTTTTATTATTATGTAAATTTGTACTTTATTAATATTTTCTTTTATAATGCACCTGCCATGTTATCTCTTCGCCACCTTTGGTTGACTGGTAGAGAATGCTTAGTACAGTAAGCCCACCTTTGTACCACTAAGCATATAGTGTAAATAAATAAATATTATCGTCGTGATTGAGATTAGCAACCACTATGTTGTAGTAAGATAATGGGTGTATTATAAAAAATCAAGGTAATTTACGATACTTATATAAGACTTTAGAAAATGCTGAATTACATCACTAATACGGCTAATATGCTGCCATAGATAACAAATGAATTCAGCTAATTAAGCTAATACAACAGAATAGTTCATTAAGACAGAGTACGATAAAATAAACCTTACTGAGAAAGAGGCTTGGCTAAGCAATTGATGTAACTATCATACAACTGTAAATCTACTTTTACAATGGTAAGAAAAAGAAGTAAAATATCTAAGTCAAAGTACATGCTAAGAAATGTTTATTAATCTAGGTCTAAGTGTTATTATGGTGGACGGAATGCCCACTAAAACAATAGACTTTTAAGAAGCAATTCTCTTGAAAATACTTAAGGCGCGGTAAGAGCTATTCGCGGTGGTGCATCGAATTAATAGAAATAAGGTCGAAAATATTTTGGCAAATCCGCAAGAATGTCAGTAATTTTGCAGTTTTAATTGAATATTTAAAAAAAATACAGTTCTGTGTTTTAACATTTTTAGATATGTCTTTAGTTTATAAAATTTTCTTTATTATAGATATAAAAATATGATGGTTGTAGCTGAAAAAATTTAAAATTTCGAGATGAAAACTTTTTTTCGTGGTCTTTTTGAACATTTTTTTTTCGTAGTACTAGACCACATTTGTAAATTGTTTTTGTGTAAGTCTTTTCTTTATATATTAGACTATACACTGTATTTTTTTCTGACTTGTGGTATGTATAGATACGGCTAACTTTGCGACGAAAATCTAGACTTTTACAAGGTGTTCGCTATGGACAGCGCCTGAAGCGGCGAAAAACGATCGTCATATAAAAGAAAACGTAAGAAAACACACATCAAAAACAAAACACCACATTACTTTAAAACTGTCAAATGTTCAAAAAACGCGGTGACCTTACAATAACAATTTGTGTTCCACTCAGTCCCCTGCTCACCCTCATATCGCATTATAGTAAAATGATTTGCAGGGCTGGTCTCCAAACTCAATAAACTTGATTGCTGTCCACCCTCCGACCGACTTGAAGATATGACTGCATCTTTATATTAATGACAATTCAGATTTCTTTGTTTGAAAGTCGAACGGAGAGCGTTTAGTTATTTTGAGTTGTTTTTAGTGTACGTTTGATGGTTGTTATGTGATAAAGGTAAACTTTTTTAGTAAAATAACAAGAAGAAATTAAAGATTTACTTCTTGTTAAAGTTTTGGTTAGAAGGTTCTAGATAAAGGCTTTGGCTTAAAAGTTTATGTTTTTTTAACGGTTATGGTTACCACCAAACTCAGTATGCCAAAGACTAAACAGATTTGGACTTGTTAAAGCGCGAATTCAAGTTAATAAAAGACTGCTTTTCTTCAGTTTGATCTGAGATCTTCATCGCTTGGCATTTGACGGCTACTAGTCTAGCGAATACCGGTCTCAGAAGGAACGACTGCTTGTCAAATCTCCATAATCCAGTAACTGGATAAAATGATACTACTTGGTAATTGCTGTTAGACTTTTAGACGGCTGATTCCACTGAAATAAGTACATACCGTAACGGGAATGGGATGTATTTTTAATTTTTATATCCACCTATCACATAAAATAAAGATTACCTTCAGTTGTCTTATTAATGTTCTCTTCTTTTTCCCCATAAATGATTTCTATAGCATTAAATAGTGCATGTAATATTGTGTTGTTTAAAAAGGAAATAAATTGTTATTTCGACTCATCTTCCTACCACCGACAGTATTCTTTCCCATCACCACAGAACATTTCAATTAGTATTTAAATTACTATTTTTACAACTTAAAAACTAATACCAACATCAACAAAAAACACAGCCTTATTAATTTCAAAAGTATCTAATCATGCTACCTATACGCTGACTGAACCTTTTTGGTACAACTTAATTGATATGGTCTGGTAGGGCAAAAGCAACTTAAGAAGGTAAGATAGAAGGTTGGTTTTCGAAGGGATGGTGTTTCCCCTACTGGCCTAGTCCCGCGAGGCAGGATATTGCGCCAGGCGACACCTCGAGCTCGATCATAATGTATTAATTCGCCATTCTCATTATATTGCGGATATTTGAGTCTGATAGTGTGCTGAAGGCTGTAAATAGTTGGGCGTTTCGTTTGGTAGTTGTTTTGTAAGCATATGCTAAATGTATATGGCTACATGTATATGGTAAAATGATCTGTGTTTTGATTCGTAGTTACTCGTTAAACCTTTGGACACACGTTATCCGAGACACAATAGAAAGACGCTCGACAGCCGACTGTCGTTTGGTCGTCGAAAGGGACTGAACTATGTCATTTGACATGTGGACTTCAGATAAGTTAACACTTATATTTTAAATGCAAAAGTAACACTATCTAACTATCTGTAATGCTTTTAGCGAGGACAGAAAATATACCACCTTTCACTGGACGACATTTCTTCGATTGCGATAACGGCTGACATTAACGTATACGAAGTAATTTATTAATATGATGTAGTGATATTCAATTGATAACAGAAGTGTTTGCGGCGCAGGTTTTCCTAGCATGTAAAAGAGACTTATCTATACTAATATTTTAAAGAGGAAAACTTTGTTTGTTTGATTGTAATGAATATAATAGGCTCAAAAATTACTGAACCGATTTTAGAAATTCACCATTCGAAAGCTACTTTGTCCACGAATAACATAGGCTATATAATATCACGCTAGGTCCCACGGGAGCGAAGCAATAACCAAAACCCATCGTAATGCGGATGAAACCGCGAGGAACAGCTAGTGTAGAGATAAAGCTTTGTGAGCTTAACAACTATCTGGTTGAAGGAAGGTAGGTTACTACAGGAATTAAGAACTTATGTATTCAAAAATTAGTGTTGTAAATAAGCAATGAAAAGAAAATTAGATTAATAAAAAGAAAATTAAAGCACTATACATGTCACTGTTACACAACTGCCAAACGTCAAGTGAACAATAGAGACGGAACATGGCAAGACCAAAGTACGTGCTTTAAAATAACTTCTATTTATCTCGTCATTACAGTGAATTGTATCATAGACTTCTGTAAAACACGATTTCTTAACAGAAAGTTACTATATTTATACGACTAACTATTTTTAGACGAAATTATCTTTATTTTATGCTAAGTGTCACTGACTGATCTCATGACTGTATGTATTGTGACAACATCAAAATCATCAATATTTCAGCCGATGCATCAGCCAGTCATATCACGAGACATGTTAACATCAATGGCGATTCGAATCAACATTCATAACCCCGTAATACTTCTATAATCTATGGCCGAAGAAGTACTTTGTAATACTTGCACGTTAATCATTCGAAAGACGGTCTGTAGATGGGCACTGACGAAATGTCACAACTAATGTCAAACAGAAGGACCATTTTTTTACGCTGTTGTATTAAAATGTTCATTCAAAAACTTCTGCAACTGGAAATAGGATGACAGGGACAGACTATGACGAAATAATTCTTTTGATTTTAGGAGCGTAATGATTTTCTATCATTAAAAAATAATTGTAATCGGAACAGTACTTGCAGTTTTTTTTCATTAGTTAATTGTCACTTAGGCCAGTCAAATTAGGGTTTCACCTCGGAATGAAAGATAATAAGCTGAAAATTGGTATGAGCCTGTGTCTCGTCGTTCTAAATGTTGTCTCAAAAGTCACAATTGTTATCGTGTCCGCGTCTTGAGATATTTGAGGTCAAAGGTCACAAGAATCGGTTTTTCGCAAATATCTCGTTTTCTATTGCTTAATGAAATTTGCACCTTTTACAAAAAATGTGGAGTATAAAATTCTCCACAACTTGTACCTTAACTTTTTTTTCATATGATCAACCGTTTTTGCGGTAGACCGCGAAGAGTGCGCCGCGTACAGTCATGTAGGGCCTAATGCAAGGACAAGCGTGAGTTACGGTTATCAGTTCGTTGAATTAAGTTAGTTATTTACTAAAAAAATATAATTGTTAAACAATGCTCATTTTTGATGTACACGACAGTAAGGGAACATAATTACATACATTTACATAATATATTTATTATACATACAAATATTTATTTCATTTATTGAATTGTATGTTTAAGTATTAAAAAAAATTTGTTGATTTATTTTACTCTTCTTGTTGTCGCTGGAAAATCCTCATCATCGGTCATACTCATCTCCAAACCTTCCAAAATTTCAGGATCGTATGCGCTTTCTTTATCGGGATTATTTGGATGTAGTAAAGAAGCGTTGAGGCAAGCTTGTCCATTGCACTGGCCACAAGCTAATAAACATAGTAGCCCTGCTTTTTTGCATCCACAGCGGGAAGCACAACCGTGTTTGCAATTAATAAATATTATTTTTAGTAGTTCGGCTTGCGCTGGAGGCAATAATGTTTTTATGGACTCCAGGATTTCATTTTAGAGTATCCAGCCCCATTCTTGAGGTTCTATGTTTCGCCAATTGGGGCAAAACATGTTGAAACACCCTTTATTTTTCACTTTCTTACCTACATTTGCATTTATATGTATAATGTTACATTACACAAATAAATATATCTTATCTCAAGTCCTTCCCTAACCACGTTTGAATTTGGTAGTAGACTCGATTTATGTGTTGTTGAGCTGCTGCATTTGTTGGTTGAAGTATTTATAACTGTACTGGTTTATATAATTTAATTAATTATATGAATTGCGTGTAGCGTAAATGATCAATGTCGTCTTCAGGTTTTGGAGCATTGCAATGCCAACAAGATACGCACTCCATTTTCATATAATGTTTGTATGGGGAAGTTTTCTTGTTGTAATGCTTCCACCAATTTATCCAATTGGGATTTTTCTTTGACAATGAATTGAACATTTTCCAGCGACAACAAGAAGACAACGAAGAAGATGAAGATAACTTCCATTTACAATTTTATTTGTAATTAAAATCAACAAAAAATCTTTTAACTTTTCAACGACCAACCGACAGCCGGCTGTCGGGCTGCTATTATCTTTCTATTGTGTCTCAAATCACGTGTGTTCGAACAATTATACATCATTGTGTTCGAAGGATTAATACTTGAACACACATTTCAATATAATTATGTATATTTAATGATAAATAAATATATGTATAAAGTATGTTCCTTTACTATTGTTTTAGCTCAAAATATAACTAAAACATACATTTCAGAATATATACTATAGTTAAATAGGAATATTTAAATATAAAATTATATTTAAATTATATTTTTTTAGTAAATAACTAATTTAATTCAACGTACTGATATAACCATTAGTCACGCTTGTCCTTGCATTAGGCCCTACATGACTGTACGCGGCGCACTCTTCGCGGTCTACCGCAAAAACGGTTGATCGTATGAAAAAAAAGTTAAGGTACAAGTTGCAATACTCCACATTTTTTGTAAAATGTGCAAATTTCAATAGTCAATAGAAAACGAGATATTTGCGAAAAACCGATTTTTGTGACCTTTGACCTCCAATATCTCAAGACGCGGACACGATAACACTTGTGACTTTTGAGACAACATTTAGAATAACGAGACAAAGGCTCATACCAATTTTCAGCTTATTATCTTTCATTCCGAGGTTTACCCCATTTTTTACCTAATTTGACTGGGCTAACTGTTGTTTATTGATAGGGCACGGAAAATTCTTCAGTGGAAAAGCGATATGTTGACCAAAGGCATACACTTTGTTTTAGTAGTGATTATTAACAGAGGCGTCTCTAGCCCTTGTGGCGCCCGTGTGCAACCAGTACAGTACCCTGGCGCCCTCTAGTCTAGTAGGAGCGGGGTCAAAATGGAAACTAACAGTTATATTTTCAAACGAAATTCGGATGACAATGGTGCAATTTTAAATGATGTCGGGAAGCAAAAAATTTTTTTGAAAGCATAGTCGATTTACTTCATGTTTACGTGTTTATTCAAAGATGACACTTATTCCAATTCTATCAAGGCTTATTTCGCTAAACTACGGTGTAGCGGTAAAACAAAAATTGCGGCACCCGTACACTAACTAGCTTTTGGAAATGACTGCAGCACGTCCCTGGGAATTTCAATTTGAACTTTATAGCATTCCAATACAGCCGAGCGGAGTTTGCAATAATTGTCGACGTGTTGTCAAACGAATCAAAACAGGTGCCGATGCCGGCACGCGCCTTTGGTAGCGATGCGACATTACGCCAATTTTCAGGCGGCGGCCGAATCCAGGCTGCGGCCGAATCCAGGCTGCGGCCGAATCCGGCCGGTGGCCGAACCCAGGCGGCGGCCGAATTGATGTCACGACAGTCGTGGACAGGATCCGGCAGCAGGGGCTCGAGGTGGCCCTGCACAAGTCCGAGGCCATGTGTTTTCATGGCCCTCAGCACCAGCCACCTCCGGGGTCTCAGATAACGATGGGAGGGGTTCACATCGGTGTCGAGTCCACGATAAAGGAGACTTGTCCTCGACAACCGATAGAACTCCAAGGAGCATTTCCGACGTTTGACCCCCAAACTGGCGAGGAATAGGGCTGCCCTCAAGCGGCTCCTGGCCAATCTGGGTGGTCCAAACGCCTCCTGCCGGAGGCTCTACTGGCCTTCTACGAAGCTCCGGTGTGGGCGCCCAAATTAGCTCCGACCCGGCTTCTGAGGGCGTCCCGGAGAGTCATGGCCATTCGAATGGTGCGGGGATACCGCACGATTGCCTGCGAGGCGGTGAGCCTCCTTACCGGCATCCCGCCGTGAGATCTGAAGGTACCAGTCCTTGCACACACGTAACAGTAGCGTGTGGAAGTGCAACTCCTGGGCGAAGTCCCGCTGCCGCAGCTGATCGCGGCGCGGTGCACAGAGCTCCGGCGAGATCTCATTGCGGAATGGAGACAGCGACTGTCGCAACCCAGGGCTGGGTACGCATTAATAGCGGCGGTAAGACCCCTCTTTGAGGAGTGACTGAAGAGGCGCCACGGCGCTCTTACATTTCGCTTAACGCAGGTTTTCACCGGACACGATCAGTTCGGGAGGTTCCTGTGTCGGATTTGGGCGGAAGCGACGCCTGGGTATCACCGGTATGGTCGCCTGGAGGACACGGTCGAACACACAGTGAAGGTGTGCCCCGCTTGGGTGAGCCATCGCCGTGTCCTCGCAGGCCATGCTCCGGAGCGAGACTAAATGGGAAGCCTGCGCCTCCTTCTGCGAAGCTAGTGAAGGAAGCGGGGGCGCGCGCGAGGCAGCGTCAGGCCTCGCGCCTCGGACAGGGACCCAGGCGTCGACGTCGAGAGTCGCAAGACGACTACCGGCCACCGTAGGCGCGGGTCTGCGGACGGCGAGCGATGGGTAGCTCGCCATCCGGTTAGGACTAGGCCCGCGTCGACGACGTGTTAGTGTTCCAGGCGCGCCTCTAAGAGCAGTCAGCACGAGAAGGGGCCCAATAGGAATAACGCCTGCCGGGGTTGCGGAATAGTTATAATAGTTACCGTGACCCCGGAACATACAGAGCAACCAAAGGAACATTTTAGTCAGTAAAAGTCTGACACGCCCTTTCGCTTCGCCCAGGGCGGGAGAAGTCATTTGATGATTTCCCACTCACCAAAAAAAAACGCCAATGTAATCTTTAATTATCTGCTTAAAGACAGATTTCACGTAGAAACAAAAGTTATTGTGTAAATTTAAATAGAGTAGGAAAAGGAGTAGCCTTGCATTGTTACCGCGCGCCCGGCGCCGTCGGCGTCGTCGGCCATAACAAGAGCGCAGGGTCTTTGAGAGCGCCGGCATCGACGCATCTTTGGAGGTGTCATATTAGAGGGCGCTCGGCGCCCCCTTAGACCCGGCGCCCGTGTGCGCCGCACACCCTGCACTATAGGTAAAGACGGCTCTGATTATTAATTAGATCATCTCGTGATATTATACCTTTCTAATACTACAAAGAAGACAGTTGGAAGAAGACCACAAACCACCTGGATCACAAATCTCCGGGATAAATAACCGTTGCCTTATAGGTACTTTTTATAGACGGGACTTGATGGGAGCCATCAAATGACTTCTCCCGCCCGGGAGCGGGAGGGAGTGTCAGACTTTTACTAACTGTAACCCACCCAAGTTCCTTCGGTAAACTTCGGTTGCCCTTTATGTTCCGGGGCTGCGGTAACTTTTAGAACTATTCCGCAAGATGAAAGCCTGTAGGTACTTGATTTAAGTAATCTTACTGTCACCGTCGGCGTTGTACAACTGCTAAACTACGATGGAAAGATAAAGACGAAGAATCGCTAAGTCAAAGTATTCGTTAAGTTGTTTATGTCCTTCGCTTCACTACAGCCAACAATGGATTACGTTACTATAAAGCTCCATACGTAATGTCTTGTAGCCAAATCCACAGTTACATAGTTCATTGAAAATGGCCGTTACCCTATTGAGCTTCTGCACTTTCCTGCATCATCACAACACCATATAGGACCCATTTCCACCCACTAAATTGTCTCGAACAAAAACAAGGCTGATATATCGAGTGGCTCAAATTTTATTGGGCCAATAATTCAGTGAATTGATGACACGTCTTTGTTAATGCAATTATATTCCTTTATTGAAGTGTACAAAAAGATGGCTGGTGAGTGGTCAGAAGCGGTTACTGTTTGTGGATGGGGTACACGACGACAATTTGCTGGTAATCAGTGAGTATGGATTTTGTTTTACATTTATATTGTTATCTTTGATATCGTCCGGTATCGTGGTTGCTTACGAAGCTACAGATAAAATTAGATCCTTGGGGTTGATGTTAACTTTATACCGAACACCAAAATGCATTTAAAAGAGAAGGAAAGATATTAGGCCAAATCTAATAATTAGTTAGAAGTTGCTATCCTATTTGTAAAATATAAGCGACATCTTCTTGCTGCTTGATAACATAGATTCATTCTAGTCTTTTTTTAAATAATAATAAAGTCTGTTGTAGGACTTTATTATTACTTATCTGTCAGTGGCGGTAAGTTTCAACTCTTGGGGTCCAGAATCACAATACTGATTTCGTGGTTTAAGATTCAGATTTATTTATTTGATTTGATCGATCGACTTATTATCTCTCGACCATCTCTTTTTACTAGTTTTCCCATCGTAGTCGATAGATCAAAGAAGTTTATATCATAAGATAACTTGGATAAATTATTATTTTCCGCTTAGCTTATTTTCAACTGTGTATATTGGGCGGGCATTTCATACAACACGAAAAGTCAAGCTTGCGCTAATAAGGTCCCTTATAGTTAAAAACAATTTGTATGTCTATGTTGTCTATTTTGGGGTTACGTTGTCGGTCTGTCTTTCTGTCTGACTGTCTGCCAAGACCCTTCATCTCGAGAACGAGTGGAGGCAAATTATTATTGGATTGAAATTAAAACAGCATACTCAGGCCTGTGGTCCTTTGATGCTGTGACAAAGTATGTATAGAAACCACGGTGTACGCGTCCAACTCGCACTTGGCCGGTTTATTAGTTTATACTTTTAAAATCTGTCTGGCCTACCCTAAAAGACCTAGGAACCATCAAAAAACTTACTAGAAACAGGCTAAATGTTTGTATGTTAAATAGAGCGACAATTTATCCGATTTCCAGTACCCACTGAACCTGTAGAAAAAAAGTACATATTAAAATAAAATTCTCTAATTCTGCAGTAATTCTTTAATTCTTGCTGGCTAAATAATAATAGATATTTATATATTTAAGGCACGCACACAAGTAGTTAGTAAGTTATTACACTCACTTAAATATATTATTTAATTACGAAAGAACACGACAATATATCGCGATTATTCGCGATAACACTAAATTATGGTGTACGTAATGAAACTTTTTATCGCGTAAATTCCTTTGGAAGAAACCAATGTCTACGTCTAGAAATTGCTAAATACTTTCTATAAATGATGACAAATGTTTGTTTGTGCAGCCATTATCTAGCTACGTGCTTTAATTTATTGTTTGTAGTTTTTTCACTTGATATAATATAATTATAAAAATGTGGTAGTCTATCTACATTGATTAATAAAATACTAGTTTTCGCGGAATCGCCCGAGTGGATTTCAAAAATTCCATCCCCTATTTAGCTGTTTAGTGTATTTTTTTTTGGGGAGTGGGAAATCATCAAATGATTTGCCGTGTGGCAATGAGGGCGTGTCAGACTTTTACTGACTAAAACCCACTCATGTTCCTTCGGTTGCCCTATATGTTCCAGGGTCACGGTAACTATTATAAAAATTCCGCAATCGGCAGTTGCCATTTAGGGTTGGAGTTTCCAAATAAAATGTTTTTTTTATTATCTCTTTAGATTGAAATACATATGACGAAATATCTAAACGTTACTTAGCAAGTGCGAGACATATTAAAAATGCGAAAATATATTTGTTTGAATGTGATGCTTTTACGCCTAAACTACTGTACAAATTTTGACAAAGTTGGGTTAATAGAGAGACAGATTGATAGGCTCCTTTTTAATTTGCGACTTTGTTTTTATCTGCTATAGTCGACATTCACGTGGAGTCACAGGTAAAAGTTATCGGTATAAATAAAGAATGTTGCCTTATCACAACATAGTATTAAATATACTCGCTTTCCGCTGTCTGATTTTCCGTCCCAGTGTATGCCTATGCTTAGTTCTTTAAAACTACGCAACAGTTTGCGTTTATTTCAATAGGTACAGTGATCCAAGAGGATAGTAGGTATATAGATATGTATAAAACATGTACCTATATTATGGTAGAAAACAGCCGCGATTTTAAATTATTTGTAAGACCCGTGCGATACTCCTCGTTTGCTAGTGTAATATATTTCACAGTTAGACAAAGGTGTTCCTCGAATTTTCACATCCATAGAACACTTTATATACTCGTCACTACATCTACACATTAAGGGTTAACCGCCCTATTTACCAACATGATAATAGCTCGAAGATGAAGCTATAGACAACACAATAATCTTCCAACAAGCACCATATTACCCTGACATTTATTATAATGACCTAAATTATTGTACACTTCATAAATAAATGCTTTTCCCTCCAACGCACATTAAAAAAGTATATTAAATTGAATGAGCAGCCCTGTATTGGTATGCGGGACCTATTTGAGACCTTTTGTCGTATAATTTTCCCATAAAACATCATTATGGTGTTGATAAAAACAGCCACCATTAATGTGACAATGTATCCTATGGGTTTTAAAAGGATTGTGATGGTTTTTGCATCTTATGAAGGTTTTTATTCCAGATAGAGAAAGTGTACATATTATATGGCCTTCGGTTTGTATTCAATGTGGAGTTTTTGTTTTCCGTTTTTAATATATTTATGTTAATGCCTTGTATGTAAGAAAAGTTAAAGGGTAATAATAATATGTATTGTAAACTAATGCTTTGGTTGAAGAAATGTTACTGTTTTGAATAAAACGTGCAGAAATAGGTTTGTATGCAAATTAAAACGTTTGTGTTATTACTTTATCGTTAAAAATGCCTTTTTATTAACATGTTATTGTAAGAAAAGTCTGTGCAGCTTGTTAAAAATGTATAGTTTGTTATTATTTTGTTGTGTGAAGGTGCTTTGAACACATTGATGTGTTCGACATCGTTTAGGGGTGCGAAATAACTTAAAGAAGAAACACTGTGTTCATCATTTGGGACAATTCCTACACACTATTCCCAATCACTGCAACTCCTAAAAGCCAGAATCAACAGTGGTGAGAAAGAAGCTTGACGAGTCCCAGTCTCCCAGAGAAACGATAGTCATTTGTCAAAGTGTTCGTCAATTGCCTAGTCTTTCACAAACTATGATGTGAGCGTCACACACACACGTCCATATTCATCCACATTTTACTATACAGCGACAACCAACATTAGTTGTCGCTGTTTGTAATTAAAGGACATCCTTTTTTTTTTCAATATTTAGATCTGGGCTCCACCAAAGCGGAGAGAAGAGAAAATGTACAGCCAATCGGCTTGCATTATTTACACATCCCACCGCTTAGCTTTAGCGCAATAGAGTATCATAGTGGTTATTTACAAGACATCTCCGCATACCTTCGCTTTGGTGAAGTCCGGGCCTTACACTTGAAGTGCGAGTTTTCCTGTAACCCTATAGCGATTGTAATAAGAACGATAAGTCTGACGTGGGAAGTTCCACGAAGTTCTGACTCTAGGGGGTGAGGCGGTCCCACTCTCCTTCTCTAGCGAAGTCTTTGATGCTTTAAAACGATTTTAAGCCAAATGCTCAAGCGCTGTATAAAAAAATCAATTTGACGAAAACTCTATTTTTGAAACGTGACATTGACTTGCGTCTGTAGCTATATGAGCTCACGAGTCAGGGAGAAGGGCAGAACCACGATGACGATTTAGCTACTTTGGCACTAATTTATTTTGTTCAATCACTCAACCAAATAAAATATATAAAAATAACTAGAGCAGTCCATTTCCCCACGCATTATCTCCGCAAAGGAAATAAACAAAATGTCAGGCACAGTATATCGTTAGCACGACGCCGTGCGCCAATCACAGCGCGTTATTCGATCACAGACGCGCGAACGCTGCCAATTTTTGTCCAATCTCATGGATTTCCGGCGACGGCACTCGACTTCCGGCAGAGGAAACGAGCCGATATAGCGGATATGTTCGCCAACATGTTGGGCAAAGTATGGTGGTAAGAGATTTTTTTATAAAGTTATACTAAGAAATATACGAGTGTGGAGTAGATTTCATAACATGTGGTACAACCACATGTTATGAAATCTTGATTGTCTTGTTTGAAATTGCGGGAAGTGGAAAACGTATTTTTCTTACTCCTCCGCTTTTCTTCCTAATTAATTTCGTTACGGGATTCAAAACAGTGAAATAATTTCTTCGGGACTAGTCGAGCTTCATTGCTCGTTGCTTTTCTGGTGAACTCCAAAGTAGATTTTGGCTTTTAGGAGTTTCACTGGTTGGGAATAGTGTGGTGTAAGTAATTGGTCCAAAAGAAAACGATTCTGATGAAATTGGGAACAGAGTAAACGAAAACTTCAAGGAGGAATAGGGTAGATTTTGGGGACTGCCCGACTTATTCATCTCTATTTAGCGTATATTCATAGAAAACAATGATTTTCCCCATTGAATTGTATGAAGACGTATACGCGTCCTTTCGCTTTTCACTTCTGCCCCCCTAGACAAGTGGCATTGTAGAATAGATAGCGAAACGAAAACGATTGTCAAATGTATGGAGATGTCAAATTGTTTAGCGAAAGCCTATGTCAATCCCATACATTTGACAATCTATTCGTTTTCGTATTCTATTCTACAATGCCACTTGGCTAGGCCCTCTGTTCAGGTTTCCGCGTCTGTTCGCTTTCGCACAAAATCGCTGTTTTCTAACGAGAGCATATATTGAACATACGCTGAAAGTAGAATAAATCTGCGTAGCCTCTTCATCTGCAAATTCGTGTGCATCCGTAATGTTCGGATCAGACTCGCGGACAAAACACACTGCAGTATAAAACTTTTTACATTACATATATGAAGGTTAAATTTAATGAGTGTATTAGCGGTAACATTATGACGATAATATTTTTAGATATGAGCACATAAGTAATTTAAGAACGTTTAACTTAATGTATGAGTAACTCCGGCAGCCAAGGTTTTGGTCGTAAAGTGATATTAAATTATGGGAATTTGTTTTTGAAGTAATTTAGGTTTTCTACCAAGCAGCTGAACGTTTTGATATCACGATTTGCTGTGCTCAAGAAACTCAACGGTAAGCGGTATAAAATTGTATGGTATAAAATGGTGAGAATTCCCCGATATCACTGTTGTCCTCTCACAGTCTGTCTGGGAAGAAATGTTATTTGGTTTATTTATACTTAATTTAAGAGACGCACTTATTTTGAAGCCCCTATACGCTTGAGAAGCGAGACAGATGGGGTTAACCAGTACCAAATTTAAAGATGGGTATTTGGATCTGGGTCCTCTTTCATAGAGGGTAGAATGACCTTTGTAACCCAGTTCTGTAATGTTCATCTTCTGTTTAAAGTAATGTCGCAGAGCTGCGAAATTCTGGTTTGACTACCAAAGAACTTAAACGGTGACAAAGCTGCTATACAAGGTGTATTTTTGGTCTTGCTCAACCCGCTAGAAGATGATTCTACTCATAAAAACAAACAACTTTTATTATGGAACCAACTCTGAAACCGCGAAAAAAATATCAGCTGTTTCATACATTATGGTCCGAGGGCATTGAACTTTTCTTAGAAACAGCTGATATTTTTTTAGCGATTTCAGAATTGGTTCCATAACAAAAGTTGTTTGTTTTCATGGGTAGAATCATCCCCTAGCGGGTTGAGCAAGACCAAAAATACACCTAGTATAACCCAGTGCTATAGTCTTCCACACAAAATAAGTCACGTGCAAGAGCTAGTTTAATCCACAACATTTATCAGAAGTTACATAAACAAAAGAAACACACAAAATCAGAAAAAAATCACACATGTTTATCAAGTCCCTAACTGAACCTTTCGATCAAAACTTTTAGAGCGTGGTTGCATAAAATGTATAAATATTCACCGTTTGATGGCTGTAGCAACTTTTTCATTTCACTTGGAGTTTGGGAGAGATTGAAACAATAACAGGGGTCTGAGGGCGAGGATTGAGGTCCCTGGGGAGGGAGTCTTGCGCCCTCCGTCAACGGTGCGAGTGGCAGCGGGCAGCGGATAAACCTAAATGGTAAATTGACGGACTGAAGCACAAGTCTGCTATTGCAATAGGGGTTTAATGATCGATTTATGACGTGTGACGTCTTACTTTTGACACATTTCCCATACAAAAACTGTCAAAGTTGTCAAATATCCGGTCAATGACTATAGTCCTTGAGACACTATTGTAATAGCAGACTTGAGTCCCTGATTGAGTGATATATCAAAGCGTAGCCCAAAGCGCTGGTCCTAAAAACATGGAACTTGGAGGGTGTGCTTTGTAAAAAGTAAAGGAAAGACTAAAGGGGTAAAACAGATGAAAATTTCAACATCCACTCGGGCGAAAGCTAATTAATAAATTAATGGGACAACTTACTCACGGCCATCTAAACGGGGCATAGTTTTTATTATGGTACTCAACAACTGATAAACATGCTAATATAAATATTATAAATACATACATATTATACATACATGTATTAAATCTAGATACAGAACAAACAATTATGCTAATCACGGTCATCACTTCTGTCACTCTTCTGAATAATTATAATCGCTACCCGCTTATAGTCGAGCTCAACCCTCAACAGTATATTGATTGGATTTAGCAAATTCAATATAGAGGTTCTATTGTATCAGAACTGATGGTTATTTGCTTATCAAATTCTTTTCTTTGTTTCTTTGATAACTGACTCAAAGATTGAATACAATTTACTGTTTTGGAGACAATTAAAAATATCTTTAACCTGTCTTTTACTATAACAAATGTGAAAGGAATTTTCGATGGATGAATGCTTAACTATTACTCTTTTAGAATTTCCCGTCCGAAAAGAGTTTACTGATATTTTGGCACTCGTGTCAGATATTGTTAGCTTAGAACGCAGTATAGTTTTGTGTAAATTAATAAAATAATGTTGAGTTGGAGTTTATTTTGGGATAATAGAATTTTTGACGTTTACTAACCCTCGAACAGAAGCTTGGAATAATGGAAATAAATTATAATTAAATTAAAGTATACGTTACCTAGGAATACTTACTTTAGCTTAGCTATTCTCCATCGTCTTCCCTGAAGCACTCGATGAGCACCATTTAATTAGCTCGGCTTAGATATTCCATCTAATATTGAAAGTTGCCTTTTGGCATTTACTTTTATCTAAATTCTAGTGTATCTAGAAATACCATTATCACGCCAATCATTAAGATTTCCTAAAACTACAAATGTACCTACACTTAAAATGTAATGTACTTTAATAAAAACCACAATATTTTTCCCAGATTTAACTTAGACAAGGTCAAAATTCAGAGGATAATAAGACGTTGCGGTTATGGAACAAAAACCGGCCATTATACGGAAGTCGAGTGATCCTCATTATATTGTTGAGATGCGCCAGCCGGTAACTCCCACCGACCATTTAAGAGGTCTTTTTTAAGGATTTGCTTCAATTAAAAGACCGTAGGATTAAAAGATTTTAACGTTTTGGAATGGCCTTTGTTTTGTACCAGTAAATTGTGGTATTTTAATGATTTGGGGGTCTTGTGATGGTGTTTACAGAAGTAAAAAGAGAGAGGTTCGATATTACCAGCATTAACTTATTGTAAGGCAAAATATATGTCACGTACAGAGATTGTATATTGATTACCATGCTTGCTCGATACTGTGCGGGTAGATCTCGTAATGTTGATAGTGCAAAAATCTCTATTATGCGTTTCACTTTGTTATTTTTATTTTTATATTACTTAAACACAAAATATACACATTTACACAATGACTCAACACATACATATTTATTATTATTACATACCTATTTATTATTATTATTTTATATTTTTTGTTTGTTTGTTTTTTTTACCAGTTATTTATTTAGAGCATAGAAAACGTATATACTTAATCAATATTTATTGTAAAGCTGGTATACACATCTGTGACATGTCACACAGGGTCCAGTTGAAAACCAGCGTCAGGCACTTGAGGCCTGACATTTTGCTGAACTGGACCTTTTTGACACAGCTGCCGGGGGCACAAATATTAAGTTAATTTACTAATTTTAAGCTGATAACTTAAAAAAAAAAACTCCATGTAATGCAAATGTTGTATGTATGTTATTTGTACCATCATACCGGCACTGCTGTGTGAAATAAATGTATTTTCTTTCTTTCTTTCTTTCTTTCTTTCTTTCTTTCTTTCTTTCTTGCAAGGCGAATTGGCGGTTTCAGATTTGCCCGCCGTGATGACCAGACCGCCGTGTGTGAGTATGGATGCTTGTTACACTTTAATGCAAAAACTACTAAACGGATATTAATAAAACCTTACAGTAATGTAGTTTATACGTCAAACCTACGGGAGCGGAGCAATAGCCGAAAACTTAACAGAAAAGTCAAAAGTCAAAACGTTTATTTCCATTAGACCATGGATGAACTTTCGAACGTCAATTACATAAAAAAATTGTTGATTCTAGTCGCCCATTCCAAAAATAATACAAATTTATTATGTTATGCTTGTTGACATACTGACTTTTTGATATATGTTTTTAACCGACTTCAAAAAAAAAGTAGGTTCTCTGTTCGACCTGTATGTATGTATGTATGTATGTTTGTCCGCGATTATCTCGCGTTTGGCTGAACCGATTTTGATGCGGTTTTCAGCAAAGTGTTTGTTACATTCTGGGGAAGGTTTTAGTATATAACACTAATGGATATCCCGTGACGTTGCCCGCATAGATCGCGTTTTGCTTTCTTGGATTGTAGATTTTCAAAGACGATTGTATGTTTGACCGCGATTATCTCGCGTTTAGCTATACCGATTTCGATGCGGTTTTCAGAAAAGTCTTTATAACATTCTGTGGAAGGTTTTAGTATATAACACTAATGGATATCCTGTGACGTTGCGCGCATAGTGCCGTTTTCATTTTATAAGATTATAAGTTTATTTTGAGAGCTACCCTAAAACGTAGACAGACACTGAGACTCTAACTAAAAAGTAAAAAAAAGTAAAAAATAAAAAGCTTTTTTAAAAAAAGATAACCGACTTCAAAAACTAAAATCTCAAAAATAACTATTTCGGAAGTCGGTGGCTTCTCTTCTGCCGGTCGATTTGTGTTGCCACCGACTTCCGAAATAGTTATTTTTGAGATTTTAGTTTTTGAAGTCGGTTATCTTTTTTTAAAAAAGCTTTTTATAAATTTTAGTCTTTAAAAGAGGGGTATTCCTCGGAGCGCTCCTGTTTTGAAGCGCTCCTAACGAAGCGCTCCCAAAATATTCCGCCAAGCGCTCCTGTTGGGAGCGCTTAGAAAATCAAACTAAAAATATTATTATTTCATTCCTCGAAGCGCTCCTATGACGTGACGATACCATAGGGCAGAGCATGAAGGATTTGTAAGAAACTATATCGATATCGACATTTTAAAGTTCAACTACCATAATTGGTATTTTTTTTTAAACTACTAGGGAAGCATAAATGAACTGGAACTACGTACTTTAGTGACACAAGCAAGACACTACCCGCTGTTTTAACCCTGCTTCCCAGTTTTATCCTAGAGAGTCGCGTGGTCGCGTTACCAAGTGATTCCGAATGCAGCCGAGTATTCCCGGAACTAGTTTACATCGAATACGCATTTTTTTGTCTTCTAAACTTATTAGTTGCGAGTGCGCCTACGTCACATGAAGTTGTGTAGTAAGAAAAGTTTGTTTTATTAAAAAATTGGCGAAAAGTGAAAAGTTTGTTTTAATTTGTGATCAATCTATGGCACGTATTGCTGGGATGGATATGAAAAAAAAAGGAATAACATGAAAGTTAATTATTAAAACTATATTATTATAATATACAAGTTGAGTAGTATCGCATAAAGAATTACTTCTAGTTCATTTCTGTTTTCCTGATAGCTATAGGTTATGTACTTTTATATATATCTATAACTACATTTTAGTCATAAACAATTACTAAATAATAAGATCGTTATAGTGAATAATAACAAAATAATTTTAGACTTTAATCGTTGGTGTACAATTTATAAGAGATCATTTAGGTGCCTCCTCGCAATTTCTGCCACCCTGGTCTCTAATCGTTGGTGTACAATTTATATGAGATTATTTAGGTGCCTCCTGGCAATTTCTGCCACCCTGGTACTTTTCATCGAAGCTTTTATTTTTACTATTCAGTTATTCTAGCTATTTCTAGTTTTAATATAAGCAACTAGTAGCCGTTGAAATGTTTATCGATATAATTTGTTACTAACACTTCATGCTCTTCTCTATGTTTCGTCATAGGAGCGCTTCGAGGAATGAAATAATAATATTTTTAGTTTGATTTTCTAAGCGCTCCCAACAGGAGCGGTTGGCGGAATATTTTAGGAGCGCTTCGTTAGGAGCGCTTCAAAACAGGAGCGCTCCGAGGAATACCCCTTAAAAGAGAGCTGAATTATAGCTACCGAACAGGTAGCAAGTTTTTGTGTCCAATCGCAAAAAGTCCTTAATCGCATCTTGGTAGTTTTTTAAAGATGATTTATTATATCAATGTGGTTTATTTTTTAGCGCTAAGTAACGTTTTTATGCAGTCAAAATAGAAAGTAAAGTTTGTGTGGCTTTCTCTTTATATGTTTGTCGAGAAGTCTAGATGTAGAGGTAATCTAGATTAGAGTATCTAAATAAAACTTTGACGAATTTATGCATATAAATAACACAGTACATTCATTTTTTTAACATAAATGGTAAGGAGGCCTTTACTTGGGCAATCCTGTATTTCAGGACTCCAGATCTTCCCCAGCAGCGAGTTAATTGGTATACGTGGTCTAGGTTTATGGTAAAGTTGATATATCAACACAGGCCGAACTGACTGATTGAGACATGAAACTTGAGCCGTGTGTTCTTTTTAAAGAGTAAGTGTATTCACTAAGAAAGATTTTTTTGGAAATTACAACTCTAAAGCGTTATAAAAAAGGGGACGGGCGGAGCCGCGGGCAGAAGCTAGTAAAAGTATATTGCGATGATTTAAAGCTTAGTTGATGACTTACTTTACAAGTCTTGAAATCAACTTTCAATTTGTTTTTTTTTTAATTAGTTTTTTTGTGGTACAGCTCTTTTTTATGTGTCTCGTTATTAAATAGATATTAAGTTGCTCATAGGTATAATATCTTATTTTTATATTTTTAACAAGCTAACCGTAGTTTTATGTTAGATTTATTTCAACTATTAATTGGGGAATAATGGCTTAGTTAAGATGGCCATTGCAAACAAGTTATTTTTTAAGCTATTTGTATGTATATTTTTCAATCTTTTGGGCAATTAAGAATGAGAATAAGGATGGTAAGAAACTGTTTCTGGTAATCATCATCAACCTATGTCAGTCCATGGGTGGACTTTAAGGGACTACGCACATTTTTATTTTTTACTAGCTTTTGCCCGCGACTTAGTCCGCGTGGAATAATAGTTCCCGTTCCCGAGGGATTTCCGGAATGAAAACTATCCTATGTAATTCTTGGGACCCAGACTATATCTGTACCAAATTTCATTCAAATCGGTTCAGTGGTTTAGGCGTGAAGAAGTGACAGACAGACAGACAGAGTTACTTTCGCATTTATAATATTAGTACTGATTTATTCAGCTCTATTCAGTTGATGGCCATAGAAAACAATGGGTTTGTATGTTGACACATAGCTTTCCACGTCAATACAGCTTTCATACAAAATCGTATGGGCATATGCTGGAATGGAGTTGAATAAATATGCGTAGTCTCTCTAAGTCTCTACTAAAGCGCACCATTTTACTCAATCATCCACTACACGGACACGCAAACAGTTGTTGCCAGCTGCCCTACAAAGCACTCCTTAAAAACTAACTCAACATAAATTCACACTGTCTTGGACTCAAGATGCAGTAAAATAATTTTAGAATAACTCAAACGCTGCACACTGACTGCTACACAAAAAATAACTATCAAAAAACCATCTTTATACATTATACAGTCAACCGTAAATTGAGAGCTGCTCGAGCTATTTAGGTTATACTAGCAGCAAAACATAGTTTTTACATATCGGAAGTAGCAAAATACATATTTATCGCAGCAGTTACATCAAAAACGAGTTGCTAGAACAAAATGTACGCTGTATTTGTAGCTCGCTGTGTGACTGATTGTCGCGTGACACACAGACGGACAAGTCACGGAATGTATGGGTAATGTATTCTGATACTTATATTTGTAGCGATGATAGGTTTTATTTATGAGTATGTGTTACGATAATCTTTGGGCTCATGTCTCGGGTTAGTTTCAGGGGAATGTTTTGGCTTGGCTTATTCCACTTTTCCAAACTTTTAAAGTAGACGTAGCAAGTTAGCGAAAATGTTGAGGGGGTTTCTGGAATCCATTGTTAGTAAAGTCTATTTTCCCTCTTGGAGGGATTTCTCAGGTAGGAAATATGGAAATTATACTTGATAAATAAAATTGTGACCAAAGTCTATTAGGTAAGGGTAAGTTTAGGAAAGTTCTGAAGGAATATTGGTTAAAAAGATATCCCAAAAGATGTATGTACCTTAAGTATAAAAACTTTTAGATTAATGACTTCATTGTGTAGAGAAAGAATTTGTAACGATTATTTAATAGAATTTGAAAGAATATTCAATTAAAATACTTTTTTTTTGGTGAGTGGGAAATCATCAAATAACTGCTCCCGTCCTGGGTGCGGCGGTAGGGCGGGAGGGCGTGTCAGACCTTTACCACAGTTTAACGATCCATACAGTTGGTAAACGCCTTTGATGTCGGACGACACCGCCGCCGCCGCCCGTGTAGGTATTTACGCTACCGCGTGCAAGGGTTGTCTAAAAAGACAAACTTTATTTTTTTCATAATTGAATATTACCTACATGTGAGAATTACGCGGCTGTGAGGTTTTATAAAGGGGGGCAAATTTTTCATTATTTTTGCGATAGGACACACCGTTTTCGAGATACAAGCTTTAGAAGAAAAAAAGACAGGTCACAGCGGCATGCGACTACGGTCATAACCTGGAAACAGACTAGTACACAGGACAGAAGGTACCTAAGTACCTTTGCTTATTGTTTTATCCGGGTTTTTCGTAGTCAGGTTTTAGTTTTTTTAACTTTTGTATATTTAAATAAATAACCTAACATTGCGTGAACAGTGTCCAAGTGCCTGAGATAGCCCGTTCGCAAAGCGTATATACCTACAATACGAAATATAAATTATGCCGATTGAAATATTTTTCCGATTGTAATAATATAACGTATACGAATACGTGTATAACTTAACTTTACTCGTACCTACTATAATTATTATATACGTAACTATAAACACGACGAGTTTATACAAAATAAATATTAGTAGATACCCACCTGTTTAATACGAATTTATAAGAATAAACTTACCTCGCGTCACGGGGAAATCTATGAAATCTTAAATCCTTATTGTGTCTCGTTGTCGAGGTACATCCGTACACAGAACAAGAAGTGTGCACCATTATAATTAGCTTATTCAAGGATTCTTGAAAACTCGCTCGCGATTTACACGGATTTGTTAGCCCCAGAGTTTGGCCCGCCAACTACGCGCACTCGCGGGCAGCGATCCGCGCCGCCCACTTCCCCTCGAGATCCCCGCCGTTGCTCTATGCAAGTACATTCGTTTTACAACTGTATGGATCGTAAAACTGTGCCTTTACTGACTAAAACCACAGATTAATAAATAGTTACTACGTAACAGATACTTCACTCCAATACAAAAACCAAAATACCTACGCTATAATAGCCTACAAAATCATAATAATAATACCAGTTGTTTGCAGCAAGGAGAAATGTACCATAAGTACGCACATAGAGAGTTGAGATTCTTTTGCCCGCCGCGCGACTAACGTGTGTGCGTGTCGTCCAGCAAATATGCTAGGGTTATACGTATGATGACAATGGTAATAAAACGAATGTTTTAGAAAATCAATTAATATTTTATTTGTTGATCAAATATTTTTTAGTTTGATAAATTGACTGATGCATATTTTTCGTTCCTTGAATTCCCGACTAATATATTTTAGTGTCGAAAATATCCAAAACCGCGTGAATAATTTTGATAAATAATCAAAAGGGAAACAAGAGAATTGGGAAACAGGGGAATTGCACAATAATCACGCAATAATTACGTGGTTTCGGCATTTAGATAGTCAGCGCTGTACTCGTGAAGCGCGAGCACTCAGCCGGGCGCGCGACAGCCCGGTGTTCGTTGTATCGTCGACGATACGCGAAGCGGTAGGCATAAAACGCGTGGCCTTGAGCGAGTGACGGACGCTTGCTAAAACCCACTCATGTTCCTTCGATTGCCCTTTATTACTAACTAGCTTCTGCCCGCGGCTTCGCTCGCGTTAGAAAGAGACAAAAAGTAGCCTATATTACTCTCCATCCCTTCAACTATCTTCACTTAAAAATACACGTCAATCCGTCGCTTCGTTTTGCTGTGAAAGAAAGACAAACAGACAGACATACAGACAGACACACTTTCCCATTTATAATATTAGTATGGATAATTATTATACTTTGTTTCAAATGTCTAAGTCGATTTTACAAGTAAAAGAAATACTGCTTTATTCTTGTATTTGTTACTTCTTTGATAATATGCAACAAGTGACTTATGTACTCAAATGTTTTTATATTGTTCAAAATTCGTTATCGGATTTGACTAAACTGTATGTGTCGCGTTAATGCCCGGCATTTTGTAACACACAGTGACAAGTGAGAGTGTAATGTGAACCAGTATGATTTGTGTTAGAATTTTTTATTCTTTCGTATTCCGATAATCATCTAAATGGCTACATTTTCACTAGCATGCGAATCGGTCATGCTTTCAACTAACTATTTATCATGAATTAATTCGGTTAACCAATATTTTGACCATCGTTAACGGAACATTTAACTGGACAGCCATTAGAGCAATTTCGTTCTAATAAAGCTGTCATCAATAAATCATAGCAGCAAATTCCCAAAGAATTCAAATCACTGATTGAATTTTCAGATTAAGTGGCGATCTTCAGTGAATTATGCAAACATGTAACACGCACCGATAAATCATGTTTTAGATTTTTTTGGCAATAAAAATGTTAAAAAAGACGTTTCGCGTGCCGTCCGCGTCGGCCGTGTATCACGTCAGCCCGAACGTATATTATAGTAAAGTTACTGATGTCATTAATCAATTCGTTTTTTTGTGTGTAAATGCGATTTTTATTGTCCGCATACGAGTCGTGAATCCATTTGTGTTAATGAATGCCACAAGGTGGCCCCCGATTAATCCAATGTCATTTTGCTATAATGTTTGTAATCAGGCTCCCTTAGTTTTTGCAAGTTGCCGCTGTGTTCCCCTATGGTGTGAAGATGACAGTTGGTAGTTCGTGTTTTGTTTTAATATCGGATTTTTGGAGATTTCAGGGGAACTTTGTTTGTGTAGCGGAGTTATCTTTTAAGCAGTATCAAAATTCTGTTTGATAAGTATATTTGTTTGGGCAGAATCTTGTAAAATTAATCACTTTGATGAATGTAACTTAATTAGAATTTAATAATTTCAATGGAATTATGACTCGTACTTTGAATGACGACATTATGAAAAAACATTGAGTATCAAGTAACGTAAATTAAGAGATGTGTTGGTGTAACAAGTAGGTTTAATGATATAATTAATTGCCGTATAAATATTATAAATTACTTTAAATAAAAATTAAAAGTCATTGAAACGATTCATCAATGCCAAACTTTTTGTAGAATCAAATTGTAGGTTATATGAAAAAGGAATTATTTCATGGACATTGAGTAATTTATTGATTTCTTTTTTTTGCTGTCCTTTGTCATAACATATTTATGGGTACTTTCTATCTTTCGTGTAGCATGCAGACCATGGTTCCTAATGTTACAATGTAAGCACTTATGATAATTTACTAGATAATAAAAGAAAAACCGAGTTTATAACATCTGCTTGTCACTGCCTTCCAAGAATTACAAGTTGAACGTTTTCAATGTACTTTTTCAGGTGTACGTTCAGAAAAGATAAGGCCTAACCCTCTTCTTGTTAACCAAGTCATGTTTATAAGCACTAAATCAAAAATACAAAGTAAAATTACAATTTACATCTTTAAAACTACATAATAAAAAATTTGACGTGCCTGTCCGTCTAGTGGTTAGTGACCCTGCCTGCTAAGCCGGAGGTCGTGGGTTTGATTCCCAGGACAAACTTGTGTGATGAGCATGAAGTTGTTCTGTGTATTGGTGTATTTATAAAGTATATAAGTCTGGACACCATAACACAGGCTTTGTCTAGTTTGGGATTAGATGGCTGGGTGTGAGTAGTCCCAATACAATTATTTATGTTTAACTGATTCATCAACGACGGGCTTGTTGGTGTAGTAGTTAGTAGCCCTGACTGCTAAGCCGGAGGTCGTGGGTTCGATTCCCACCCAGAACAAACTTTGTGCGATGAGCATGATGTTGTTCTGTGTCTGGGTGTAATTTATCTATAATATGTATGTATTTATAAAATATATAAGTATGTATATCAGTTGTCTGGTTACCATAACACAAGCTCTAAGCAGAGCTTAACTTGGGATCAGATGACCGTGGTGTGTTGTCCCAGTATATTTATTTATTTATTTATTATTTAGTTATCAAACTGTCAAAATTGATAGAACTACATTTGACTACTCAAGACTTGAGCAAGCTTCTTTAAAGATAAGAAATAACTCTTCATCATACATCTTGTTAAGCCTGGTCACTCTTTATCACATATTAGGAGGGACCCTGGCTCCGAGGTGGCGCCCGACGTGACGTCACATTGGGCTGTCACACTGTGGCATGTGGGAAACAACGGGCGTGTGTGAGTGATAGAGGGTTATGGTCACAGTGCAGTGCGGGGCAGTGAGTCAAGTCGGATAGTTTTAGTGAAATGTTTTAGCAACTTAGTTGGCACTTCATTGTTCATATCACGGAATAGAAAAAACAGCTAGATTTCTTTATTTCGTGGTTTATATCATCAAAAGAAATTAACAGAGTATTGTTTTTAAACAGTTACAGATAATCTAACTATAAAAAATATAGCTGCCACAGTAATGTCTATAGCAATATATTTTCAATGAAGTCCTTAAAACATCTTGAAAAAGATTGAGTGTAATCCATACTAATATTATAAATGGGAAAGTGTGTCTGTCTGTCTGTCTGTTTGTCTTTCTTTCACGGCAAAACGGAGCGACGCATTGACGTGATTTTTTAAGTGGAGATAGTCGAAAGGATGGAGAGTAACATAGGCTACTTTTTGTCTCTTTCTAACGCGAGCGAAGCCGCGGGCAGAAGCTAGTACTTAATATTTATTTTTTATTAGTAGTTCTGTTTATTATTCATTCTGGACTGGCCTGAAGTTGGCTACTGTAGAAGTTTGAGGTCGAGACACAAGAGCAAGTCAGTTGGGACTATAGTTGAGACTTTTTCTAAACACATGCTAAGCAACGTCTATTACTTGACTATGGTGTGTCTTTTTTAACATCCTATGTTAAGTACAGAACCCGTTAAACCCCCAAAACAAATACACACCTTCACAAACCTTAATTCCCGCTCTCTTCCCAAGTATCCCTACTGCTTGTCTCCCACAGTACCCGACGGTGACGATGCAGTCTGCGCCGGCGCCGGCCGCCGCTGAACCGACGTCATTACGCCAGTAATAGTGGCCCACAGGAATTCAACTTATTTTGAGGAGCCGTAAGTATCATACAAATTGGTGCAAGCTTGTATGTTGATATGGGAAAATATGGTGGGTTAGAACTTTCAATATGAGTTAGGCTATAGATCTACCATCTTTCAACATAAGAAAGGCTAAGTGATACATCTTTCAATAATGATGTTGTACAATACTACTGCTCTTGAAATTTTCTAATAAGGAGTTAATCCGTAAGTTAGCTAAATCAGTTAGATTTTGCAATAGGGTCAAATTAAGGTGGTCTTAATTTCCAAATGGATGAGGTTATGGTAGAAACAAGTAGACATAATTAATTATCTGGACTGAAACTACAGTTTTTTGACAGAAATAAGTGTAATTTTTTTTCTGGCTACAGAAAATATATTTGAAATATATTCTAATAAAATATCTTCAAAGACTTTGAATTTGATTTTGATTTTTGATTGGCGATTTGACGGGCTTGTTGGTCTAGTGGTTAGTGACCCTGACTGCTAAGCTGGAGGTCGTGAGTTCGATTCCCGCCGCCATTGTTTGCTCCGCATGATTGTTTGTTCTGTGTCTGGGTGTAATTTATCTATAATATGTATATGTGTGTATTTATAAAATATATAAGTATGTATATCAGTTGTTTGGTTACCATAACACAAGCTCTGCTTAACTTGGGATCAGATGACCGTGTGTGAGTTGTCCTAATATATTTATTATTATTAATTATTATTATAAAAGATTACAGGGACAAAACTTTCTTAGCTTCAATATTTTTTTAACCACTGTAATCTTCACTGTAAATGTATAGTGTTTTGTATCATATTTTTTTAACCACTGTAATCTTCACTGTGAAAGTATAGTGTTTTGTATCCTAATATTGGCCAATTAATACATCCATTATTTAAATCAGGTAGCACAACCGACCCCAGTAACTATAGACCAATCTCAGTGCTGCCTACGTTCAGTAAAATTTTTGAAAAACTTATTTTAAATCAATTGCAAATATATTTTTGTAAACATAAATTGTTGCATAAAAAACAGTTCGGTTTTACAAGGGGTCGTTCAACAACTGACGCCGGTGTTGAACTTTTACAGCATATTTATAATGCTTGGGAGGACAAATGCGATGCATTAGGTATTTTTTGCGATTTGTCTAAGGCATTTGATTGCGTTCTCCATGAAACTCTAATCAGGAAACTACACCACTACGGAATTCAGGCCTCCTCTCTGGATCTTCTCACTTCGTACCTGAGTGATAGGATTCAAAGAGTAGACGTGAACGGTAAAAGGTCACCCGGATCAGTCGTGAAAATGGGGGTCCCCCAGGGCTCAATTCTTGGCCCTTTTTTGTTTCTTATTTATATTAATGACTTGCCTTATCTCATTCAAGATAAGCACGATATAGTGTTGTTTGCAGACGACACTTCACTTTTATTTAAGATTAAACGTCAACAACTATGTGCTGATGTTATAAATAGTTCCTTAGCATCGATTGTTAACTGGTTTAACGTAAACAATTTACTTCTAAACGAGAAAAAAACTAAAGTAATTAAGTTTACACTGCCTCATGTTAGACAAGTAGAAACCAGAATATTATTAAAGGGGGAGGAATTGAAACCCGAGGCTTCCACAGTATTCTTAGGAATAACTTTGGATGCCAAACTCCAGTGGGGCCCCCATATAGATAAACTGTCAAAAAAACTAAGTTCGGCAGCATACGCCGTTAGGAAAATTCGTTGTTTAACTGATTTAGAGACAGCCCGTTTAGTTTATTTTAGTTATTTTCACAGTGTGATGTCGTACGGCATTCTATTGTGGGGAAATGCCGCCGATATTCAGACAATATTTGTGTTACAAAAAAGGGCTATTCGTGCAATTTATAAATTGAGTCCCCGATACTCCCTCAGAGACAAGTTCAAAGAGATTAATATTATGACTGTGCCCTGTCAATACATATATGAAAATCTGTTGTTTGCACATAAAAATATTAATCAGTTTAAAAAATACAGTGATATCCACAATATTAACACACGAAACAAGGACAAATATATTGTTCCTTCAACTAGGCTTAGGAAAATAGGTGGTTCCTTTAAATGTCAATGTATACACTTTTATAATAAACTTCCAATCCAGATTCAAGAACTTAGTATTACCAAATTTAAATTATTAGTAAAACGTAAATTATGCCAAAATGCTTTCTATTCTGTTAAAGAGTACATTGAGGACTCTAATGCTTGGAATTGAGCTGCTTCAATGATAATCATGGGCCTATATTGACATTTATGTTTACATAATTTCCTTCATTGACATTAATATTATCATTATTTGACATTGGTGTGTACTTTTATAAGTATATTATTTTGTATACCATATTTTTTTTTCCCTATTTGACATGTTAATTATTGAATCTGACATTTGTGTACTTTTATAAGTATATTATATTTTTTTTTTACACTATATTTATTGTGAGTGTGAGGACTATGTGGGCTGTTAGGTTACTAGTATGTTTTACAACTACTGACGGTTTGAGTATCTAATGCGGCCTACCCGAATGTCCCTACTTTGGTATTGTTCGTCAAGACGTTAGGCTCCTTACGTTTTAGTTGAGCTAAACGACTTTTGACAAATGCTTGCACTGTTTGGACAGGTCCACTCAAATCTGTGTGCTTCTCTCATCAAGAGATCACTTCAGTTATTACCTTCATGGTCCTCGCATAATTTGACCAATACAATATTGTATGGACTTTAAAAGAGACTTTGACCTCTGAGTTTGTTTCGGTTGTTTCTTCTCAGAGTAGTCCAGCTAGGAAACACCGGCCCCATCGTTCGATTAAAATAAGAAAAAAAAAATGACGTGTAAAAGTGTAATTTTTTACCTATTTACAAAAATAAATCATTCTATCATTCTATCATTCTATCATTCATTCTATCATTCTATCATTCTATCATTCTAATATCTAATTACAGGACAAAAGCCCATTCTTACACAAACACGCACTTGCGTCAATCACTACTCTTGGTTGATAAACTTAGACTTCTATACCTACATAACACTAATCTCAACCATATCAGAAATTCTTAGTAAGCTCAGTCCCACGCTGGGCCAGCATTTGGACTGAATCGACGCGAATATCGACGTTTTCGATCTTATCGGCGCTTGCGCACCGCGACTGACAGGGTTTTAATTAGTACCGAGATTTCGATGATCTTGTGAGATGGCTTGGAAAGTTTATTAAATACTGATGCAGGATTGACCAGATTAAGACTTGATTTGAGTGTAGAACTATATATAAGCCACTTAAGCCTACATAGAATTGAAATAAGTAATACGTTTTCTGTTGTATAAACGCAGTCGTAAACATATCTACAAAATAATATAGTACGAACATGCATTTTGTGTGTGTTTCTGAATTGATTTTAAATCCAATTTGTTTAAATTAAGTATGTCACGACCATCAAAAAGGCCTGAGACTAAATCATCCAAAATCTTTATTATTATATTAGTTGCAAGTTTTTCCTGCCAAGAGGTAAATGTTACTAATAAAGATACAACAAGAACAACGTAAATACATACAACGGAGATAAGAAGGCTTTTTTGCAGTTGGGACGTCACTTCGCAATTAAACTTATCCTGTTTCATCTATTTGTCTTATAGGGAAGTAATACCTTACGTACCTTTTAAAAATGTTTTGTAAAAAATAGAAACAATCAATCAATCGTACTTCCTTGCCCTCCTACAATTCAATTAAGTTGTAATAAAAAATCGTTGTCATCCATCTTGGACGTTCGTGTCATACTGCGCAGACGCAGTTGTAATACACCGTTTACTGAGTACGACACATCTTTGTGACAGCGACATGACTTCATTGGCTTTTCAATTAACAGGTGGCTGTTAGGGTTAGCATAAGTGGGTAAATAAAATAAAATATATAAATAAAATAAAGATCTTGACAATTGATCCCAAACTGGGCAGAGCTAGACTATGGTAACTAGACAACTGATATTAGAGATTACATATAATAAAATCGTAACGAATTGGAAACTATATACATTGAATATTTTTAAAAAGAATGATTGATAAATGTTTTAAAACCGATACCAGAGTCAAAAATATAGTTTTTAATTTTTTTGTCTGTCTGTTTGTCTAATGCTTGTCCGTGATAAACTCAAAAAGTACTGCACAGATTTCATTAAATTTTTGCATGAATATTGCTGAGAGGTTGGGTCAGCACATCAAATTTTATCCTATCACCGTTGAGTCATGCAGAATTAACTCTTACATCTTTTATAACCTAACCTAACCTAACCTTAACAACTTTTTCCATATCATCTGTATTATTATCTGTATCTGTATTATAAGATTTGTCCTGGTTGGGAATCGAACCCACGACCTCCGGCTTAGCAGACAGGGTCACTAACCAGCTAGACAGGCCAGTCAGTGTGTGGATATAGAATTATCGTGTAAAGAAAATTATATAATTATGATTATTTCTCAGTAAATGTGCGGCTTATATGGGAGTGTATTTGTATGTTATTGTTTTGACTTTAAGACGTTGGTTTATTATGGCGATGTCTTCATCGCAAATATTGCATTTTTTTAATAATATTAATCGATATGTCTTTGTCCCGATTTTCCCTGTCATGGCATCAAGTGACGCTGAGTATTGAAATTTTAATTTATGATATAATGTATTGTGTAAAAGTTGTATTGTAGTAATGTATTGTGTAATAGGTTAACTAATAGTGAGAAATATTAGTCCGTAAATACTTTAAAACCGCTTTTATTTGGAGAATTTTCTTGAATCAAACTTATTATTTTTGTCTAATTCGATCAGATGATTTCTAAGAATCTTATACCTAACTAGTTTTAGCCCGCGACTTTGCCCTCGAAAAAGTCGATGCTTTTGTGAATAAGATAGTTACTTTTTGTTCCGATTAGCTTTGTTTCTTCTCTCGGTAACCCTACGACTATGGCGCCACATTTGTTCTTGTTTCTTAAACATATGAACTTTATAACAACTTGTAAATACCTTTAAGTAGATATGAAAGTACTCATACGTGACGTATAGTTTTACTATTAAAATGAGTATTACTATTGATGAGACGGTTGGCGCAATGGCTCATGGATTGGCAGTTGCAGCAAATATTTATCGTATTTAATCCGATTATGTAGGTTCATTAGTCGCTCTTTACAGCGCAGAGAGTTAAGGGTTTTGACTAACTTTTGTCTCCTAAAGAAACCCAGTTCACCTTTAAATCTGACTTCTCACTTTTAACAATGATGCCCTGGGCACAGTAGGAATCTTTGTTCTCTTTCAATTATAGTAATCTACTTACGATGTTCTCACTGCTCTCTTTTTCTTAAATGTTATAGCCTACATGTTGTTTGTCTGTGAGTTTACATGTTTGCAAACGCATTCACAATACAGGAAAAATCCAAGTGAAAGGAGTAAAGTTAAAAAAATTGCAAACTTCAAATATAAAAGTCAACTTATAAATCCAATGTTTCAATTTCAACATGGTGTAAAAGATGGCCGCGTCACCGCAGCAAGTCTCACGAGGCGAGCTTGATTTCTAATAACGTATCGTTTGATCAGCATTACGAGTACATCCACTACGTCTCGAGACACGCAGAACACGCCCAAGTCGATTTGCAGATGACATGAAAGATCAGCATCTTAGCGCTGAGTAAGTTGGCTAACGATTAAACAACATACATTAAGATAAAACAAGTCCATTCGGTTTTGAAATATGTATATTCAGGGCCAATTTCCAAGTTATCAAACCAGTGCGGAAATTTTTAAATTGTTTATGATACCGTAATGGCGCCCTATTGTGTTCCATCGACTATAAAAACGCATTACAATACTCTATCATGTAACAACGTATCAAATTCTCTATTACAAACTCATTGTCCATAGACCCGTTAAAAACCTCACGCACTGGCAACTTTTGTTACAACGCATTTTAAAAAGCTATGCACAAAATGCCAACATCATAAAACAATTTCGATTCAAAAAAAGAACAAACAACTTTTTTGTCGATACATCACTGATCTCAATATGGAAATCGATATTAAAATCGATAGAAAGGGACGGACGTACAAAAATCACGAATCATTGCATCGTGATCTGTTTTTTTCGACGTCTCAATAATAAATTTGGACACAAAATAAATAGTTATATCTCAGCGTGCCGTAATTACGTTGTTAATAAGTACAATGCAGCGATCTGAATCAATCGGGACGTCATTTGCTTGACGTTTCAATCAGCATCGCATTGTTTGTATTGTATGTTTAATATGTATAGATTGTGTTACCGATATACTGGTTTTTTTGTTGGTCCATTGTGAGATGACGGCTTGTTTTTGTTTAAGAGTCGGACGGCGCGGCGGGTGCCCGCGTCCGTGTCATGTATTGAGACGTCTTTGTAATTTGTTATGAAATATTAGGCTGATAGATTCGAACGTCTTGATCTGATATTAAAAACTGACGGCATGATTTTTGAATTATAAAATTGGATCACGGATTTTTGGCGCGGCTGAATTTGCGAGTTGTGAAATATTAAGCTCGACGCTTTTGTTTCGGTTAGATAAAGTTTTATTTTTGAGTTTATTTACTAATTAAGTGATCAATGATCATTATTTTTAAGCTTTAGTAAAAAAAAAAGACGGGTTGCACTCCGGGAGTGCCGGCAGAAGTGAAAACTTGATTATAGCTGTCTTACTATCCATCCGTCCTACGCTTTTTCGATCAGGTCACGTGTCCTGACGCGAGTTTAAGATTTTATACCCATTACAGAAAAAGTGCTCAACGCCGCTAAAGAAGTTTTCACTTCAAAAAACAGTTGTCTTTTGTTGTATTGATAAAACGGTTCTATTTTGTAACATACTTTACGAATCCTATGTAAAATATTAACATACAAAATATTGTCAGACAGTCAAGACAATAAATTGACAGACAGTCAAGACAATAATATATTAACGTTAATGTAGCCGTATTCGAGCAAGATATTGAAATAAGTAATCAGACAGTTGCGGCCCTTAATGTCTTAAGTTTTTGCACCAAATAAGTTACGTCGAAATATTAAAAAGGCACCTGACAAGTCTTTGGGTCAGACGATAAAAAACGCTGACCGTTATGAGTTACAATCTAATGACTCCTTCGATTAATAAAAAAAAAAGAATTAAAAAGTAAATACGCGCGCTCGCGAGGTGCGTTCCAATTTTAAAGTCGCCACATGTCGGCCGTGACTTGCAGGATTCGGATCGAAAGCTTTCGACCATCCGTCGGGACGATTATTTTAAAACTAAATAGAATAAAATGGTTTCCTTTCGACAGGTTGAGTTGTTGTTTATATTTTATAAGTAATATGATAACTACCTAATGGCTTGATAATTTCGAGTTTTAGAATGGATGTCTGTATTTTCATAATTATTGGTGTGGCAAGAGTAGAAAAATAATATTAGCTACTTTTATTTAAAACCTTATTTTGAACTGACTAAACATTATTTTCTACAAAATTTATAGCCAAGAAAGTGGAACAAAAAGGGAAATTTGCAAAAATAACCCATAAAAATTGACAATTCCGCACACGAGTGCACTCAACGTTTTAAATCTAAGGATCCCACCGTTAAACAAACACATTTAAATATTTCTGTTGCCATTAATTATTTATAGATTTCCTTGCTATCGTTAAGCGCATCAGAGGGGTGAGCAGATAACAAAAACTTCTACAACGTTCCAATATAGCAATAATTCCGCCATTTGTTTACACTTGTCGTTTAAAAGACAAACTGCATGCTATGTATTATTTATTTAATGTTTGTTTTATTTATTACTCGTGTTTTCCTATTTAGTGTAGCGTGAAAGTTTTTAGTACTTGCTTGTTTGTTCTGTGGTGTGGTCTACATGGCCTTAAATGTATTATAAGTTGTTCAACGTTTAAGTTTTATGTGAATCAAATCGGAAAAAAATATGACAACGCGTTTATGTCTTTAATTAAAGGGCGTCAAAAGTTGACGTAGTTTCTGACTTTTAGTGTTACACAACTTAATTTACAATCAACGGATTCCAAGTTAAGGCAATTATTCAATTAAACTATTTGGATTGTTAAAGAGTCTGTCAGTTGTTCAAAAAGTTAGAGCTAGTTGGTCGGTTTCTATTGAATTAGTAGGTTGTTAAAAGTTTTTGCAAAGATTACTACATCTAGATAATCCTCTCAAGTTATTTTAGATTAGGGTCATACTTATTCCTCTTTTACGGCCATTTCTAATAATTTATCTATCGGCTGATTTGGCTATTTGTTATAGGGGTTTGACACACTATGTTTAGGGCTTATGCCAAATATCTATCTTTGGTAACTCAATGCACGATAGATAGTTTATTGGAACTTTAGAAGGAATAAGAGAGGTAGTTCGACATCTTCGATGATTTAACGTAGAGGTATCTTCAGTTATAAATTAAACATCTAACTGTATGCTGTATGCATTTATAATTTTTTTCTACTCCTTATAAAAATGGCTGACTTTATAACTTGTTTCTTCCCTAATAAAAGCAAATTAATTAACCAAAATAGTAAATAATTTGCATACCTTTTTATGATAATTTCTCTATACGCCTACCATCTCATTTGTCAAAGTGTAAGAAGCAAATAGACCATAAAGCTGCCTGTGAATGTGAGATCGTAATCGCACTCTATATAATCTATGGTCGATGCAGGGCCGTGTTATGTTTTTAATTTATGTAAGGAGTTTGAATATTCACTAAATGTTAGTACAAATATATGTAGTTGTGCTATGTTCTTTAAGCTGAAGATGGTCAGGTGTTCCTTTAAAGTTTTTACAATAAATTAGCATAGTATTTTCACAGGCTGTTTTTTCTTTATAAGTATTGAGTGAACATTGATAAAATTATCAGCAGGCACTTCAATAAATACCAGTTAAATAGTTTCTTTCATCATATCATATTTTATTAGTTCATATAGGTGCGTACTTTCTTAAGTTTATCTTTGACATTACTGACATTTCATGCCTCGGAAAACACTTAAAGCCGTTGGTCCCGGTTATCATCTGCAGAACTTTCAAAGTCGTTAGGGGTAGTCTGTAGTCAGAAAGTCTGACCAATCTGACTAGTCTAACCAAAGTGTACCGTGTCGCCCAGTGACTGGGTTGTGATGGTCTGATAGGCTGTCGTTTCACGTGAAACACTGGGATCCATCTCAATCCAGTTAGGTAAGAAGTCGAACAATATAATTGGGAAAGGTGTGGAAGATGATATACATATTATACGTGACAAAAAAATGCTTTGTGCAGGTATTTACGAATTCTAGGATAATAAATTATTTTTTTATTATCATATGAAATTATTTGAATTATACTATAATTGTATGTATTTTTTTATTCATTATGGGGCAGGTGATGTATAACGTTGTAAGTTTTCGGTGTACCTACTACGCTGTTCACTCTGACGCTAAACTATAATTAATCACACTAAACACCTTATTATAATTAAAAAACTTGCCAGAATTATCCTTTTTCCTCAAAATATTCAAGTTTTTCACTTTCTCAAATAATCGAAACTTATAATATTCGTAAAACCTCACCTCTACTGACTCATTGAGATCCTCACATCATTTCTTTTCAATCATTACCAAGTGAACTGTAAGCTCCTTCACCTTAAAAAATACATGAATAGGATACGCTACTTCACATTATAAAAATACCGAGCACCGCAAAAGATATAAAAACAACTCATATTGATATAAAACATTATTATATTTGTAACAAAATACTGAATGACGCGTTACATCAATATGTTCATTGTGAACGCAGTCATTAAGCTCTCAAACCCTTTGAAAACCTCTTGAAACTCCATAAGGTATAAAGGGACAAAAGACGGTGGCTTTTTATGTCGTCTGAGTCATATTCCGTGCTTTTCATTGATTTATGATGCTCCGGAATAACTAAAGATTGTGCATTCAACGTCTCACAATACGAGATTGATAAATAAAGTGATGATAGAACGCATTCCTTTTGTTCGATTTTCAAATTGCAGTATGGCGGAAAAATTGGCGGTAAAGTTCTGAGGGGTTTAAGTTTTGCAGTGTTGGTTTGATGCGATAAAAATTTTGTTGAAAAAATAAATTAGTTTTAGTATTTTATCAGAAAGCTCGTAATTAGAAAGGTTTGAAAGTTGGTAGCAATTTTCATTTCTATACCATTCAATGTGCAAAAATATAAAAAGATTATAAAGCAGATGCTCCTAAAAGACAATAAAAACACCTAAATAGCATAGAAACAACCTTAACAAACAATCCAGATCACAAATCCATGTTCCCGCCAAAAAGCACATCGAATTAAAACCATTAAGAACCATAAACAAATAAGCATGAGCCCTCATACGCGCAACCAGCCGTAAGTAACGCGTACCGACGGTTACCCCACAGTTCGGGGTAGCAGGCTTTTAGCCGTTCACGCCGTTTTGACCGCGAGCAGAGTTGGGTTTCAGCTTATTGTGCTTTTGCTAAAGTTACGCTTGAAGTCGTCAGGTTTTGAAATTCGTAAAGGGTATGAATTGAGCAATTTTTTTTGGCAAACTCTTTGTAGTGTTTGTGAGCTGTTGGTACTTGCATAATAGGTAAAACTGTTTGGAGTTTAGAGTGATTTATAGTCATAGTGTTTCCAAAATTGTATAAATGTAGATACTACATTATAGTTCTACCGAAGTACCCAAAAGCCTTAGCTACCGTGACTTGTATCTAATCATAATAAAAACAAAAACAACTTACATCAACACAAATTGACATGTCCACTTCTAACCGCTTTGCGTACCCGCTACTGCCTCCAATCACTGCAACCAGCAGCAATTGGTCACTGCCCCTCAGTAATCTCTAACTTCAATTTCCATCAAGTTGACATCGCCTGTCAAATCAATTGACAAATTAAAATAAATGACGAGCGCTTCGCGCCTCCGCCGACCAATGAGGGCGCGCTAAATGTTGCCAGTTTAAAATATTAACAACAGGGCCGTCTCGATCTGTGGGCAAACACGCTTGTTTGTGTTTCGGCTCCCGATGCTTGACGTTTAATTAGTTTGTCTGACCGAGGTGACAGGGACTGCACGGGGTGACTGTGCGGCGGAGATGCAGTAGGTTAGGTCCGAACGGAGCAATGAGTTAGTCGAAGGGTTTATTTTTGTAAGAAGGGAAACGATACAGATTGCTTTATCGTTAAAACAAAAAAGGGAACACTGTTATTTTATAACGTTTTCAACAGCCAATCCTAAAAACGGTTTGTAATATCAATAAAATTAAGTTTTAAAATCCGTATCAATGGTAGGTAAATGATGGTGTCACCGAATTTTACAATTACAAATAAAAAACAGATTAAATTAATGATAGCAGATATCACTGGCCTATCTAATGTTAAATTCTGACCCTAGAATGTAGATTCTAGATCTGTTTAATTCAACATTAGAAAAGAAGCCAGCAGCAATCGAATTCGCACTATCTTCGTTTGAAACTTGTTTCGGCTACAAGGACAAAAAACACAGGACAACGGTTTAGTCTTACTTATTTGTCATACAAAGGTTTAGTTTCTTAATTACTTGTCTGTATTGTACAAAGTCTGAATGGATACGTGTGATTCACTAATAATGTTAAACCGCTATGATTTACAAGAATGTGTGAGCTTCCTGCTCAAACAAAAGATGTTCTAAGAAGTATGATTCGGCACTTGATGTTAACCACAAAATGAATTTGTACAAATCAAAGCATTACTCCATAATTACTAGTTTACTGAATGAGAAAACCGCTACCTAAATATAAAACTTTATCAAGGACTAACCAAATTCGACATGGCTGTCTTATAACCTTAATTTTTGATAATAAATTAAATTTTATGTAACTATTTTGAAATATGCCCTACATTTAAATATTTAAATTAAACATAACAACACAATAGAGTTGAGTTTACATTGAGAAGGAACTTGAGATAATCATGATTTTAGTTACAATCAATTTTATTTTACCGCTATGGTTTTTTCTTGATTGTTTTTCTGTTTGATGCTTTATGAATGACACTCTTTTTACCACTCTTGGACTTGTAAAAAAGCCCAGGATATTCACGGTAGAGCCTTTTTGCAAAAAGTACGGTCTTCTTCTAAGTTCTCCGAGTTTTCAGTTCTTATCCTTCTGCCCACTACCTGCACTATGCAGTCGCGTGTGCCCGCGCCTCCAGTTCAATTGACAAGTAATTGCGCGCGACGTCGCCCACTTCGTCGATCTCATCAGCACAAACACTGTCTGTTTACATGAGCCACACGTTTTACTAATCATGGCACCGATAGGAAACTTTTGTTCATTTGTGTCATTTGGAAGTGTTGAGCTTGGTAACGGGTGGTCTTTTTTGGATTGGGTTGGGGACTAAGTTACTGGGTTACTCGAATTAAAATCTTTTAATGGCAACCAGGGATCAACGGTTTTGCGAACTTTTAGAAAAAAAAAACTTCAGCAGTTTCTGCTGTGCGTCGAAACCACCGAAAAACCTGTTTATTAAATATATACCTACGTCAAGCTACTTACATGACAGTCCCTTATGTCTTAGCAGATCACCTACCAAGCGTATCTCCTTACTATCAAAGGTTTTTTAATTTCCAAAAAAGCTCATCGATACTAGGCACAGGCCTCGCGTGCACGCTCCATTAGCAAGTAACGCGATCCGGGAGCGCGCGTATCCGCGGGGATTTGCGCTCTTTTTGTTCTACTTTATCTGTGGTTTTGTACAGTCTGTAGCAAAATGGCGGGAAATTAATATTGGTTTATTACAATAAACGTACCTATCTAAAGCGAAAAACAGATGTAGTGTAGAGATAAAAATTGTTCTACAAATTTAGGTTTTGGTAAAGAAAATATTGGTTATATTTTTATTTGTCATAAGCTTTTGCCTGCAATTACGTGCTTAAGTATAATAAATCATGAACGCATACGATATCGCAGATTAAATAATGCCTATGCCTACGTCCATTCTCGGGTTCAGGCCAACTCCATAAAAAAAACATCAAAATCGCATAAATAGTTTAGTCGTGAAACCGCGGCTGACAAACAGTCAGACTTACTTTATTCAAATTGGTATGGAGTATCCTGAGCCTCTACTTTTGTCGATGACAGTACAAGTGATCAGTACATGTCATGTATCGGTGGCGTCTGATTCTCCCCACTGTGTCGTGCACACCTGGACTTGAAGCCAACCTGGCAACCTGCAACCAAGCCAATAATACCCAGGTTAGTTTTTTGGAGAGTCATCGAACTTCATCTGGGTTTGAGGAGTCGCAGTGGATGGGAATAGTGTGGAGAAGTTATGCAGTCAACTTTGCAACAATGCCAGTCAGTTTTCAGGCTACCTGTGCAACTTAACCAGTGTTTAACATGAGATTGCCTGTTAGACCTCTTCTTTGGAGTTAACAAAACTGGGTGACATGATATTCCTCGGTAAGACTAATTGAGGTATATAGACTAGTTCACGTAATTATAAATGAATAGCTGTTATATGATGCTAAGTTAAAACACGAGAACGACTGAACCGATTCGCTTATTTGTTTCTTTTAATATTCCTTGGAGTCCGGGGAAGGTTTTATAAAGAGAAAACAATCAAGATAATTTTCAAATTCAGAAAATATCGATGGTCCTATTTCCAAAGAGACCTTTGGAAATTATTTTGAATTTTTTTTTCAATCTGTTGGAAAATAAGAGCACACTCATTGGACAGGACAAAGCGGGGTCAGCAATTCTCTAAGCCGAGTATCCGCACACGCGTGTTCTATAGCACTATAGGGTAGCTCTAATCGCTCCGACATCGGGCCACGCGTCGGGCGGCGTCGGCGTCGGGTCAGTCCTCGTTAACATTTCTGCGCACGATTACCGCGGCATGCGCAGACTCCGCCGTTAGACGCGCATGCCCTGATTCTTGTCAACACTGTGTTTACATTGCTGAGTTACATTTTAAGACGATTAAACATAAGCTGATATTGTCGTTTGAGTTGATTTAGACTTTTCAGCAATATTGAGTCGAAAAATTTAAACCAGGTAACTAATTTTGATGGAATTTTCTACGAAGTAAGTTTAAAGCCCTAAAAAAGACAGAATTCGTTTCAACCCACAAATCTGCATCCGTGATGTCATGAGTGACCAATATTATTGCGGACAAAGTCGCGAGCAAATTTTTGTTAGTAATAAAGCACGCACTTTTACAAACAAGGAGCGGTTTTATAACGTAAAATAAAAAGAACAAGCAGACAGTTAAAAATCTTCCGCTTCAATACAACACAACAGCTTTAGTACAGCAATTTTCTGACATCCAATACATATTAAATAATAGCTCGCTTAAACAACTCAATGCTTCTATAATTACTCGTAACTGATATCCAAGGTACACTGTGGTTCAGACATAAAGGCTGGCACACGAAAAATCAGCAATGCTCCACGACACATCGGCTTATTGCAAAAAAAGGATGAGCAAAAGTGCTAATGAGCCATAAAATTAGGGTCGGCATGTAAAGCCACAGGAACTAGTATCGCGTTACCACGTCTAAGGCATAAGCGTAGCGAGGGTTTCTTTTCGCAGACTAATTCGGAACAAAGAATTGGATTGCGAAAACGCGTAGCAGTTCGGGTATCGGTTACGGCGTAGCAGTTGCTGCGTAGCGGTTATGCTACGACGTAGCATACTTAGATTTTGGACAATTAGTTTTTAGAACTTAGTGATATGCACAGTTCTAGTGCGTTTATATTGCAATTTATATTGCAATGTAAAATTTAAATTTTAATTGTTGTGTTTTATGATTGCTCTGCTTTTATGGATTGAACTTTATTAACTGACTCTGGAATCTACCCTAATTTCACAGATCGGTGCACGGAAATCCTGGACTAACACATACGTCTAAGTCTAAAATCGCCAATCCGTCTTAAGCAAGCGGTGTGATCAATGCTCGTGCCGTATCTGTGTGAGAAGAGGCCTTTGATCTGCAATAAGACACTACAAGGCTGGCAAGCACGTTGTTACTGACCTATGACGCTATCCAAAAAGACTGCAATATAAGGTTTTACCTTTTCTAATGGCTTGCTCCCGCTCACCGCCCATCCCTTACGCCTCCACCACATTATTAACACGTTTTACCGCGAAACGGCATGCTCATTGTGGTCGCATACAGATTCGGAAACGCGACACCGTCCGCTCCCTCGCTGTTTTATAATCCGATCAATTGGATGAATGCCGATAGCCACCTCCAAGTACTCGGAATTAACCTGAAACCGGATAGCCTATATTAAGATCTTTATTAGTGAATGGACGAAAAATTATGAAGTTGATTGTTACCTGAAGGCCAATTGTAGTAAATAAAAAAGAATTATAAAAATCTGTCCACTGTTTGTCCACTGGAGTAACCAGTCAACAGGCATTAAAAAAAAAGGCTCGAACATACAACCTCGTCCTTTTTGGAAGCCATTTAAAATGTTTAATATTTTCTAGTCGCTACTTCATCTCTATTCAATTTCATGCATTGCAACCATTAAAGTTCCGTATTTATACTAATTTATTGCCTATTAAGTTTGTGTAACTGTCTATATTTTATCATTTACCAGCAAAAGAGACAATCCTATGATACAAAAAGCCTTTCTAATCCACTCAGTGTACCCTTTTTATTCCAAAAAAAGAACGATTCAAGTTCTGGCATTACATTCTTTTTTCAAACCTTAACGGTTTTTTATGTCATCGATCTATTAATAATCTGTCCACCTATTTTAAAATGGTTCTAGTGACCCTGCTACTGGTCTAAACTTAATACAGCACGATATAGGTTTATAGGCCGGCGCAGGCGCAGGTAATGTAATATAATATTTTGCGCTTACGCATCATAGCGTCTCGTCCGACCACCTGGTTAGGAAACTCTACCGTTTCGCCAACCTATATTTGCGCTATCTTTTACGGGGGTCGGTAGAGATAGTAGTGTTAGGTTACTTTTAACTGTTGCTGGTTAATTTTGTGTATTTTTTTTTATTTTGTTATGAATGTAAGCTGAAATCTACACTTAGATACTCAACAATCTTTATGATCCAGTGACATGATGTGACATTGATTATGAGTGAAAAAAATGGTAGCATTTGCCGTTATCTAATTTTGGTGATTTATGATTTTAACTTCAAAAGAATTCGATGAGATATACCTACTTCTTAAAAACTATTTAAAAAGTAAAAAATAAAAAGAAAACCAAGTTAAAAAATACAAAAGGGAAAAAATTACTTTAATTTCAGAAGACGGTGACCATACAAAACAAGTATAACCAAATATATTTTTCCCTTTTATGTTACTGAAGGCGATTTTGTCATTGTTAAGAAGTTTTTTATTATTATAAATATAGGTCGTACGCGCACCTTTGCTCTGTGGGAGGTCCCTGTTTTGCCAGTAAACAATTCTCTTATAATTAAGTATTCATATCTATTCATATAAAGAGCAGTACCAGAAGACAATCGAATTTTTTTTAACATAATTGTAGTTTATCGGTTATGAAGTCTTTTATTCTAATTATTCAAAGATAAAACAATTTCCATACAATACTTTACTTTAAAACAATAAAGCTGATTGTCCTTTTATATTATTTAAGTTTTAAAATAAAATATCTAATATTACGAGTGCTTGTGCGCGCTAGGAATGCACCTTGCATCTAATTTAGTTAAAGGTCATGCAACAATGTAACATTTTAATGTTTATGTGGACGATTTTGTTATCGTCCACTACTTTTATTATACAACAAGAATTATGTATTTCTTGGTTGTGTTACAAATTACTTCATATAATTATTAGTATAACATTTACGGCGGTTTCATACGTTTGCATTAAAAGGATTGAATAAATTAGGTTGGTTAGTTAATGAAAACATTCCACAATCTGCATTTAATTTTGCCACAGCCAAATTTTAAATTTTAAAAAGCCGTTTAAGCCCAGTAACTAGGTTGTGGAGGTCTGGTAGGCAGCCGCTTCATCTAAAACACTGGTTTACCTGAATCTAGTTGGGTTTGAAACCAATCCCAATATATTCAATTGGGAAAAGACAAGGTGAATAATGACCGTTTAAGCACCTATTTTTGACCAATATTCACCAAGTATAATAAGGCTGAGGTGCTCAAAGGTTTTTCAATGATGAAAAAAATTGGTGTTCAAACGGAAATACTCAAATATTCAGAAGACAGTTTTTGCGTCGTTGTTTAGTCCTTGCGGTTACCGTTACTATTGTCCCAATTCAGAGCAACTTCTCACTTGAAGAAGACACGATCATAATAATCACCGTGCTGGTTCAAGGCAGAGTGGTGATTTCTGATCTAAGTTTTATTAAAATAAAATAAAAGATATTAAAGGTAAAATATGTTTTCTGCATCGATGTCAGTGCTGTGAGTGACCAAGATAAACTTAAAAAGTACGTATAGAATAGTCATCACTACATTCTATTTTTTTTAATACATTATTATTGCAATAACTAAGCAGTCATCGTTGAGCAGACGTTAAGTAAATTTATATGCTTTTTTTATGGATGGGAAATCATCAAATGACTTCTCCCGCTCTGGGCAGGCGGGAGGGAGCGTCAGACTTTTACTGACTGAAACACACAGCTTTATATGCTGCCGCAGTATAGAAGGAATTCCTAAAAAAGGGAAACACATAAAACTAGTCAGAAGTAGAGGAACTGAACCACAAAACATCATTTCAATAGAAATTGAAGTGGGTCATATTGTGCCTACATGCTTCTATCTTCACAAACTAACAAATATTTTACAACATATAATACTCGTAATATAACACAGACATCAATAATTTATAAAAAAGGTTTTGAGTATTAGGTCAAAAGACTTTGATTTAGGATAATTCGAATAGTTTTTTCTAAACCTCTTACCAGACAAGCAGGCAGGCCATTTTCGCGTGGCTCCCGCCTATAACTACACGATAGTGTTTGCGGTAAAACCACATTATGATATTTCATTCAGAACAGGTGGAAGTGCGGTGTAATTACAGTAATACAGATAATTATTAATTAGCAATGAAGTGAAATTACTTGAATGTTCGGAATTATAGGCCCCTGTAGAATAGAAGCATTCTTAAATGTGTCTCAAAGTTTATAGCTGCAATTGTCTTGTATGAGCCTCTAGTTTTACGCAAATTTATTTTAATTTAGCTTATTTTTTGTTCTGTTTCAACTAATTTAATTTTGATAATTACTTAGTTATAATGATTATTGTACAATTTTATGAAACGAGACTTGTAGGTATTCCTTTCGGTCACATATAGCATAGACCAAAACTTGTTTACAAAACCGTAAGATTGACATGACATGGCATTGTATTTGAAAGTTGGTGAGTTTTTTCTTTACAATTAAATTACTGTTATTTTCAAAAGCTGCATTATTGAAGTTTCTCATAAGTTTATTGAATACACTTTCTGAAAGACAGACAAACAATAACTAGACATAACTGAGTTCTCTAACTTCAAAATATTACATTGACTACAAAAAAAGAAAATGTTTATTGCTTCTACATAAATAACTTATTCTAGTTACAATGGGGAGAATCCTTTTAAGCAAGTAGTTTGCTTGTATTAGGATTCTCCGCCCGTCCCCAGGTTATTATAACTGTTATTAAGTAGGCGCAAAATACAGCACTGCAGGATTAACAGTACTTAAAGAAACAACATTTATAACATTTTCTAACCAATAGAAAACCACGAACACAAGATTAATAACCCACACAATTGGTGCAATTTACCAAATACATAACACATCTATACACGACCTTAATTTTGAGAGCCATCGCTCTAATATACCGACCGCCGACAGTTTGCTATAAAGCCTAGTCGACACATGATTGACAATTGACAAGCGACACGAAAACTACAGTGTGCATGCCGCTTTAATTAAAAGTTGTTTTGTAAATGGACTTGATAATTACAGGCCCCCATTTAATCTTTTTTTCAAGTAAATTTTATTAACCCATGTTCTTTTCTTACGTTTAATTTAATTTTCCATTTCGTCTTCTGGTAAAAAGGTAGTTAGCTACAAAGTTAATTATAATTTAAAAAATATTATTTAATTAAGTTATTAATAAAACTAATTTAACCCTAATCCTGTATAAACACGTAAAGTTAGAAAACCTATAACTATTTTATGCGTTATTATTTAGGGTTCCATACCTCTAAAAGAAAAAACGGAATCCTTTTAGGATCACTTATGAATTAAAAATGTTTTCCGTCTTCGTGTTTATCAAGACTATTTATCTCGGAAATGCGTAGTGGTATCTTAGTTGAAATTATATCCAAATACTCAGGTTTGCGGACCCTTGAAACTGCGTAAAAATAGTAAACAGAAAAAGATACGGCCGTTTATGTAGGTAGCTAAATACGTATATTTCGACACTGTGAAGGTAATAAACATTCATAGGATGACTATGAAATTTGGCACGAAGCTATGTCATATAGCATTAGTAAAGAAAAAATCTCAATACCGTTTTGAAGTTGGGTCTCAACTAAACCATTAAGTACTGTAAGAAGATTACCTCGTCTGTACGGAACACTCGGTACGGTAGTCCGACTCGCACTTGGCTGTTTTTTTTTTATATTGACTATAATTTTACACGCTTTCTCGTAAACTAGGCAGCTCGCAGGTGGTAAATACTTAACATAATATTTGCTAATTCATAAACATGCTCGTTTAATTTTATAACGTTATTAATGCAATAACGGCTCAGTTACCCTTAAGTTTGATTAGTACTAAGAACGTATTTTTCAAAAGTGCAGTTTTAAAAGAATGTCGTCCTGGGATATCATTCCTGGATTTCTTTCTGTTTAATTTGTTTTACTATTATTTCAAGTACTTTGTTTATTACCTCAGAATAGATTTGAATTAAATTATACTTATATGAAAAATGTTTCAACCCCAAGAAACATATTGTTTGATTTTACCTTTTAAACACTAGGTAAAAGCAAAAACCAGTAACCGTTTTAATAGAATTTTGTATTAGATTGGACATAGATTTTTAATCTTCTAAGTTGCGGGTGGCGCAGGACCGATGCTTGTGAAAATCTTTGGGAGAGGCCTTTGGCCAGCAGTGGACGTCTATCGGCTGATGATGATGATGATGAAGTCTTCTGCATCTCCGTAACCGAATTCATGGACAAAAGTAATTCAATAATAACAATCTGGTTCTTCTCATCTTCCGTGGAACGGGATGTGAACCAAAACGGTCAGTAAACCAGGAAGTCTGGGCACCTCGACGTTTGCCAAACTTTGCCATACGACAATAAATGTATATTCACAAACAGCACAAATATCACTAGAGCTCACCTTTACCACAAATCACTAAACAAAATCGGTTCCCTATCCATTTGCATAAAATTTTAAGACCTAATATAATTTAGCATAATGATGTTTGGCATAATTATATTTTCGCATAATATAATTACGCATAACAGCTCATGCATATTTTTTTTTAAACATAATGTCTCTAATCATAATAATGATTAGGCATAATATTCTAAAGCATAAACTAATTAAGCATAAAGTTATAAAGCATAACTGTTTTAAGCATAAAGTTCTAAAGCATAACTTTTTAAGCATAATATCCTAAAGCATAAATTTTAAGCATAAATTACGCATAAAAATATTAAAACATATTTTTATAGGTATAACAATGAAAAAAATATATACACCTAGAGTATTAGACACTATACACGCATGCAAGCAAACATGCAAGCAGGCATGCAGCATGCAAGCAAGCATTTAGCATGTAAGCAAGCATGCAGCATGCAAGCAAGCATTTAGCATGCAAGCAAGCATGCAACATGCAGCAGGCAGGGTGTCTGTGACGGCTCCGGCGCTGCGCGACTCCGGCGGCCCCACGCGTTCTAATCGTCGCAGACGGCTTTCGCTCACCACCGCAGCTTCGGCTTGTTGGCCGGCTTCGCCGGCCAGCCTCAGCCGCGGCGGCTCGCTCGCAGCCGCCTGCTCCTCAGCCCGCGGGCCGCCTCGTCACTACGCGCCTACGCGATTTTAAATAACACTCTAGGGGTAGGACAAACAAGACTACGTGGAGTCGGTTTTGCAGCAATTCGGTTCTGTCACAAACTTTTGTAGCACAGCATATTAATTTTTTAACCAACAATATAATTTGATTGTTACAGAAACTTCAGCAAATTGGTTTGCTTTACATAATGTCAAGTACATTTATAATAAATCATTTTCATGAAAATTGGTTTTGTTATTTATGTTAATTTTATGCCTAAATATTATTAAGCTTAGGCCTACTAACGTTATGCTAATAGTCATTAGGCCTACTAACGTTATGCAAATCAAATTTATGCCAAAACAAATTAGTCTTTAACATGATTATGCCAACTTAAAATGTATGCCTAAAAAAATTATGCCGAAGTATTATTAGGCCAAAACAAATTGTGCCAAAATCGTTATGCCGAAGTATATTAGGACAAAGAACATTATGCGAAAAGAAGGGATCCCAACAAAATCGTGTACGAGGCACTGAAGTCGCTTCACGTAACACACCTATTTTGCTGAATCCGGTTAGGCTGGAAGCTGGACCCAACTTGTTAGAAAAGGCTAGGGAGATGATGATTCCTGTTAAATTGTTTGAAGCCAATAGAGGCAGAATGACATTTAAATATAATAATATGTTGCATTCTAAACGAAAAAAGGTACGTTAGCCGCATGCATTTAGACCGTTCGCGTTGGGCTAAGGTCTCTACGCAGTGATTGCGACGAAAAGGTGAAGAGATGACTTCATCGCGATCCACTAGGGCTGGTTCGAAAAAGCGAACGAAAAGTCTAGAAAGATTTAGGGGAAGCCTTGGTGCGGTAGGACAGTAAAAAAAATTTTAACGAATTTAGTGTTAGTGGTGCAAGTGGGCTCAAAACAAAAACAAAAGTCGACCATTGTACACCACATCTTACGAAGTAACCCGATAGCATTGTTACTGACTGCGCCCGCGCCGGCGGAATGAAGACATCTCTAAATTAATGAAGCGAGCGCCCGCCGAGCGCTGCTTCTGAGAGAACAGAGAATATAATTAACTTTAATTATCTCTATGATTGTTAATTGTAAACAAACATTGTAATCAGGCGGTGAAATCGGTGAACTATGACAGAAATATAGTGTTACGAAGCTGCGTTAAGTTGTAAGGAGTTCCGTTAGTCCAAATAAAAAATTGAACCCTTGCAGGATGTCTTTTTGCCTCCTTTCATAACTAGTAAAAATCAAATAGCAAGTAAGTAGCGTAGTATGTGTCTCTCACAGCTGCGAAAAATCGAACAACAATACAGCAAAGATACCACACCATTTGATCCTAACGCTGAACTTTAAGGTGTGAAGATATTTTTAATACTTACATCCCACCCAAACGACGACGACCATAAAAACTTAATAAATGTCCACCAATTAATAAACTTAAAGCGTTACATTTCGGTGGGTAATTAACCTAAGGTTAACCTCACAGATTTATCTCGTAGATGCTAGATGTAACTTGTTGAGTGATACAGAGGTCATGAGAAACAGTAGAAACACAGGAACTGGTTTAATATTATTTTGGTGGCTTTTTACTTCCTTCAAATGAGCGTAGACGTGAGTTTAATGATGCAAATGAAGAAATCGGCCATTCTCCGATAAGCAAATTTTAAGTGTCCGGGCTTGAATAATCCGTACTTTTATCATATTCAATCTTCCAATATTTTTTATATGTTAGATAGCATCCCTATCTAGCCATAAACAAAAACACAGGCTTCTGTTTTAAGTATTTAAGACTAAATTAATTTAATCTAAGTTCAAAAACCTCTGTTCTCTAATTACCGTAACGTGTCCGCACACTATCTTAATGTTAAAACTTACTTGTAATTTTTATGACTTACAGATTTACTTTGATCTATTCAACATTTTAAATGGTGTTAAACAACGTGTATCGCATAGTAAAATATCAGCTCACTAGAACCAGTCTATAAATAATTATCATTAAATTATCGGATGTCCGATGGAAAGTTATAATTACCGTAACATATTCTGTTCTCGAGTGCACACCCCTAAAAAACAGTATTTGGCACATCACTTCCACACGCGTCTCGTCTCCTCAATGTGTACCGCGAAACATCAGCAGTTGCACGTCTCTAACGTTAGTGTACCGCTAATAAAGCACTCTAGTATATAATTACCGTAACCTTGGTTACAAACTTTTCTAATTACCGTTTTGCATTATATAAATTTGATTTTTTAAGTTAGACCCAAGTTGATCATGTAAATCGAGGCAGTACTTTGGCCTCCGTACGTTGTAATAAGCTAGTATTTGCATATTTTGTTGGTTTCCGAAATTTTTAAGAAAATCTATCATTTTCTAATTACCGTATACTAATTACCGTATGTTTATAATTACCGTTGTATGAAAAATTAATTCTTATTTACTAACTGTAGCCTCAAAATAGATGGGTACAGAAGTCAATCTACATGCAAAGCGCGCTTGAGCATCACCCGCAATCATCAGTGATGAGTTGATGAGACTGTATATATCCCGCGGATATGTGGAGGACAAGGCTTTCTTAATGCTAAGTCTCTTCACAATTGCGAGACATACAACCTCCGGGAATATTTCCTTAAAGCTGACGTGGTTCCCCACGTCAGCACCAAGAATCCGAGATGTGGTCACTGTGATCAAGAACCTCACTCCTCTCTCCTTAGCTAAAGAGAACTGGCGCAAACTTGTAGTGCTTGAGACAAAGGATCGTGAGGAAATATTGCAGAGTAAGGCGCTACACGGGCGGTTTTTCCGGGCCCTGCATGGGCCCTATGTAGACTTTTTAGTGTCCGTTTAGTAGCTTCAATTTGGTGACCTATTTGGGGAAACCGAAGGTTTTGTCTGTACAATTATGGATGAGGTTATCATGACGAACAATTATCGGGGATTTATTGTGAAAGATGGTTGACTTATGTCGGGCGTGTCACCTGCCGGGAGAACGATTCGACACATTATCTCTGATTGTTCTCGTCTTGCTAACAAAGAAGACTTGAATGGGCACAACCTAGTAGCCAGGATTATCAATCAGCAACTTGCTCTGGAAATGGCCTCGTAGAATCTGAAGATGGCAATGTCACATTGTACTGGGGTCGATACATCATCACTGAAAGGACTGTTGTAGCAAACAAGCCTGATATAGTGGTGGTGGATCGATTGGAGCGGCGCGCAATGCTCGTTGACGTTACGGTTCCGCGTGACGAGAACCTTGTGAAGACCAAGAAAGATAATAAAAATTAATATTGGCTCGCGAGATTGTTGACGTGTTGAATGAGGACTCAACGGTCATGTGCCGATAGTTGTTTCTGCCAATGGTTTAATAGCCAAGAGTCTCGACCAACATCTAAGGAGGCTCTCGTTAGATGGCTGGATCTAGGGCTTCATTCAGAAGCTTTTGGACACGGCTCGCATCTTTAGGAAGTTCCTCTCTCTTGAGCCCTGATCACCGGTAGCTGGGACCCTGTTCCCGGTGCCGGTGGGCTAGTGTTTTTTTTATATTTTTACATGGTTTTGTTTTTGTATCATTATTTAAAAATGTAAATAATGTGTATGAAAATAAATAAATGGAAATAAAAATTATACTAGCTATTTACCCGCGGCTTAACTCCTAGTATACCCTACTCTAGCCTACACTACTCTGTCCCACTCTACTCAACTCTAACCTACACTACCCTAAAGTACCCTAATTTTTACTTTTTTTCATAAGAATCTTCTCCAAACATTAATAATTTTATAATAATATTTTAATTCAGACGTAAAAATATCCATAGAGTGTTAGTAATACATTGAATCTTAGGAACTAACAAATAACAAACACAACAAAGAATTAGTGAAATCGGTCCATAGATGACAAAGGGAAATAGGGATTCATTTTATATAAATAGATTTATACAAATTATTAATGTGTGTTATTTTTATTATATTATATCACATTTTACTTAAAATTGACAGTGTTTTCTAATTACCGTGGCATTAGATATTAAACTTTTCTAATTACCGTACACATAATTTTTTCAAGTCTCAATAACTAGAAAACTACCAGTAATTAAAACATGCCTCATTAATTATTGAATTCGTATTTTTTATTAGTTTCATATTTTAATGAGTTTAAGTTAAATCAGTGAAAAATAAAAATCGCTACGGTAATTAGGCAAATAACGCCGAATCGGAGAATGACCGAAATATAGATCTAAGACAGCAGATCATCCCCCCTAGACAAGTGGCATTGTAGAATAGATAGCGAAATCGAACAGATTATATAGAGATGTCAAATTATTTAGCGAAAGCTTATGTCAACCACATACATTTGGAAATCTATTCTAATCTACAATCTATTCTACAAACCTCCTGCCTAATCTCTACTGCCGACAGAACTAAACTATGTATCTTTTGTATTTTTAATGTCTGAGAAAGAGGCACTGAAATTAAATTTATTTCAGTTTGTAAACATGGGAGTCGGCGCCAGTAACTCTTGTCAGCAGTCAATCGATTTTGGTTCTAAATTAGCTGAAATCCCAAAGAATGATAAATATGCTCCTTTTTATCGACTTTGACTTCGAATGAATTTGAAATCGCGCTGTCTGAGGAGACTGTAATTTATAGTGATACCAAGCTTGTCCCTGCAGCTTGCTAGATTTCTGCCATTTTCTCGGTATTACAAACGCTCATAGTCAACTGGCTGACCTTTGAACACATTGGTCATAATGTCCAGATAATGCCAGATATTTAACTGACCACTAATCGTGAGGCCGTGAGACTCGAGATCCGTCATCTCCCACACATTTGGAACTCATTAACGTGTGTGTCTTGTCATTCTTTATGCGTATTCCAGCTAGAGGCACTGTGTGCTTCTGTGTAGACACAAGGATAAAGATTTACGTGTCTACGATTTTGCCAAAAGATTGAGGAGATCATTGATGATGAAACCTTTCGATCGTTATCCAAAACATTGACTAATGCTTCTAAATAATGATAAGAATAATCAAAGGATAGAATGAATATCATCAAACATACTAAATAATTCCTTTTAAAAAATCAGTGCTTGCTATCTCTAATAAGATAAGATCTTCTTTAACACACCTTTTAAAGTTTATCTAGGATATCACAGACATCGGTGTCCGGTGAAGGAAAACATCGTGAGGAAACCTGGACTTTAAACTGGATTATGAGTCCGAAAGCGCCAATCGGCAAAGCAAGTGTGGTGAACAAATTATCTCCAACCACAGTGGCTCCATCTTCCATAAAACTTGTCAAAGCATTTAAGAACTATCAAAAATTCAACTAGGCACAGTGCAGCACACATATGTGGTGTTAGATCATTATACAGAGTGTCGCCGCGCGCCGTAACGAATGACTCCTGCGCAATCTCGACTTAAACGTTTTTCCCAAACTTGTCATTAGTGAGGCGTGTGGTGCGAGGCATAGGCGGAGTGACTTTTCTTTGTTGACCAACTTTAAGTAAGAAGGTTTTGGTTTCGTATGTATGTTTTTAGGCGATGTCTTTGCCAATTGAGTATTGGAATCGAATGTTTTTTTTTTTGTTTGAAAGTGTGCACTTCTAAAGTGTATCTATAGTGATAGAAGTATATCCATGCAAAAGAATAAACAAAATAAAAGACTTCCGAAATTAAAGTTATAAGGCCGTTTTTGTAAAAAAGCTTTTTTTTATAGAGAGTTTACTTATGACGTTATGTCTTCTATTTGTTATGCAAGTAGCAATTGGAAAAGTATTAAAATTCTTAAATGGTTACTTAACTTTTAGATCCGGGTGATTTGTAACTAATCATCAGCTTCGTTCTGCAACAGACAACATTCTCTTATCTATTTGAGATTTCTTGAAGTATGTAGACTTAGTAAGATTAACTAACACACTAAAACACAATAAACGTGGCCAAATTGTGCTGGTAACGTCGCTTTTCTTTTATCCCAATACCCAAAAAATCCGTCAAGTCCCACAGTTTTTACCTCAGCGTTTAACGAGGGCGTGTAACAAACGCGACGCATGCGCGGTGGACATTCCGGCCATACCGCTGCGCCCGCGCAACTAAATGTACCACGGATAATTTTTATAGATGATATCTCCTGTTTTTTACCTACTGATTGATGTTGCCAACGGGAATGTTAAATTATTACTTTTCATTTGGGCGACTTGCTTTATTGCTTATATTTTTGGGTTTTTGTCGTGAAGTTGCAAATCGACTTGGGGACTCGGCTTGCTTTGCAATAAGATGTTTCGGAATAGCCCTTGGGGTGAATTGTGAGAAACGGGTCTGAAAAAGCTATGTCTTCATCTTTACGTATTATTATAAAATAAAGTCTCTGCGTCTGCCTGCTCGCGAAAAACTAAAAAAACTCCTGAACAGATTTTCGTACAGTTGTGTACCGACAGACAGACAGAGTCATTCATAAGTTCATAACGAAATGTTTTGGCGGGTATATTACTCTCTGCTGCTAAACATGTATATTACAGCAGAGAGTAAAGAGGAGCATTTGAAAAATATATGACATCCATGCGTTCGACTGTTTTCTTTAAAATTAGATGCAGTACTGTCTCCTGTCCTTATGGCCACAGCCCAAGGAACTTACTGTCTTACATTGGCACTTTGGCAGGTGGTGCACTTAATTATTGCACGGCGACATTCCCAAGATCCAGTCGATTAATGATCGCGATACGATGCCATCAGAAACAACCAGGGTTTCAGCTGATACGCTTTATATTAAGAAGTAAGTAGATAATAATGAAACTTCATGAGCATATGAATCTTGAGAAAGAAAGTGGCAAGAACTGATTAAAATGATCTCATGCCTAGTAATTGCCTAAATTCAGAGAGTGTACATGTAAAAGCAACAACATTGTTAGACTATTTAACCAACCTAGTCATCAACCACTTACTTAGATGTGCCTATTTGAAAAATTAATCACTAGATTTACAAACACATCTGCATCCTGGTTAGGAAAGCACAATCAAAACGTACACTCAAATGAAACCATCAAAAAATTACATTAAAAATTCAAAAAATATAATATTATGCTTATATCCCATCACTTTGCTAACGTGTCAATTTTAACCCCTAATTACCGGCGGCCGGTCCGCAAGACCGCCGCGGTGCTAAGTGTTATTGATGTTTCTACCGCATTAACCGACCCGGGGCAAATTAAAGTAGCTATCGCGCAGGTGTCAAAAGCTTTGCCGAAGTGGGGCAAAAAAGGTCATCAGCTATAAAACGCGGAGACGGATTGCGGGCAAAGACTTGTATGTAGATGAGACACTGCTGTTCATGAAGGTTGTATGTTATCAAGCATCTCCCATTTCGATTGGATAACTATCTAGTCAGATTAAGTTGTCCCTAGATTTCAGCTTTATTCTGAAATGTAATTTGGTTAATACAAGACATCTTAGTATTTAAAATAAATAAATTAGTAGCACTGTAGAGACAACGTGAAACTTAGTTAATTATTTCCTCTTTTCTGACAAACATAACTGTACTTGCAGTGTTCGTACATTTTGAGAAATGTATAAAATCGATAAAAGTAAATACAGTACTTATCTATGTTCAAATCTTGAATTTACTTTGCTTTCTTTGCTTTGTTGATTTATACACTAGAGCAAAATAAATAATGCCCTAATTTTCTTCTATATAAGTTTCAATAAGGGCAATATTTATCTAGGTCAAAAATGTCAAACTCGGATACATTCAGAATAATTCTACCTACTAAACTTCAACATCGCATCTACATCAGACATCAGCTAACACTGAATGCGTTAACGCGCGTTTTTATTATTATGACAATATTAAATCAAGGGGCGGCCGCCAGATGATTTATTGGACGCTCGTTGGTAACACGCACTCCGCTTAGAAAAAACGCAGCGTTTCGTTACGACGCAGTGGGTGCAGTGCGTGTGGCACTGCGGCGGCCAGAGGGTTAAGTTCTTTTGCAATTATAGGTTTTAGGACTAGCCATATTAAACCTTCGACACGTGATTCGAGACACAATAGAAAGGCAATAGCAGCGCGAAAGCCGGCTGTCGCTTGGTCGTTGAAAGGTAAAATGTAGAGCTTATTAGTATAGAATAAACGATTTATTCTAAACTACTAAGCTCTACATTTTAACCTGTTGAGATAGTAATATTAACGCCGATATCCTAGGGATTACCGCCTTTTAAAGAGGTTTGGGGTCCGAATACTGGTACCCATTTGACTCTTTCAATTCATATACGTACTTTCTAAAGTTTATCTAAGACATCGCTGACATCAGTGATCGAAATTCATTGTGAGGAGTCCTGAACTTTTATAAGTCTTTTTTTTTTGGGAGTGGGAAATCATCAAATGACTGCTCCTGGCCTGGGTGCGGCGGGAGGGCGTGTCAGACTTTTACTGACTAAATCCCACTCATGTTCCTTCGGTTGCCCTTTATGTTCCGGGGTCACGGTCACATAAAGGGCAACCGATAAACAATCCGCAACAGCTTTTATAAGTCTGAAATTGCCAACCAGTTGTGCCCTTGAGTTAGCGCGGTGCCTTTTCTGTATGAGAAGAAGCCTTTGCTGTCTGCAGTGGCACATAATAGACCTGTATTTGTTTTTATATTTTTTATTTAAATTAAGCAAAAGGAGCGTATCTGTGATGACAAGTGTCCGTGGCAGCACTAACTCTATCCTCTATGTGTACCTGCTAACATTTAATATTGAGTGAAACCCTAAAGTAATATTCATGTTTAATTGTCTATACAACTTATATCATAACAAACTGAAGTTTTTTTCTTTGTACACAAATCTCAGAAATCAATTTTGGGATTGAATTCTGAATTTTTTGATAACGCTACGAACCACGGGAAACTACTGAGCACTTCTAGTCTAGGTAATAAACATTGAAATTCATATTAGAAACTGCAAGCGAACAGCAATGTATCTCAATCGTAACTGATCATTTCTTAATCGTGCTTGTGGACACTAAAACCGTTTTTCTGTAAAATAATACCTTTAAAAAGTCTCTAAAGTACAAAACTAAAAAAGGAATTTGTTAAGAGCTATAGTTAATCTATACTAACATGCAACAGTAATATTATACTTCTTATTTCAAGTCGCGACGAATACGACTGCGCGAAAGGGCGGCATCGTTTGATGTCGACACGGGCCATAAGTGCGCATGATCATTGGCTAGTAAGACATAGATAAGTCTAGCACCACAGAATAGAATCATATATCAGTGTTATTGCATGCCTGTAATTTAAAAGCAATGTGCAGTGACAAGTCAAGGACCATAGGCAATAGTACAAACTGTTTCCATGCATGGATTTTATAACTTTTGTTCTGAAATTGAAATTATATCAAAGATGGCGTCGCGTATAGAAGTAATGACAACTAATTGTCTCTGATGTTCGTTATTTGGAATTAAAATAAACAATTTCAGTTTTTTTTTAGGAGAATTTAGCAACATTGGAGAAGTTTTTTTTGACGTGACAACGTCTTATAAATTGGTTTGCCGGGTGACACTTCAAGAAACTGCGTTACGCTCCGCTCACGTTATGCGCTCACAATGAGAGCGAGTGAGAGGCACGCGTCCCTTCTACTCGGGCATGGTTAGCCCGCCTAAGAGCGAGAGAGACAGACATAAAAAGTGAAAGGCACGCGTGCCTCAGTCAACGTCAGTAAGTCGTTGTCACGTAAAACTTTCGCCCGTATACCGACTTTACAGGCAACCAATTTTTTTTTATATTAATTATTTAATTACTTATGTGTCAATATTATATTTACTTAGATTTTTTCTAATAAGATTTAAGCATCTTATACTTATTTATTTGATGAATATCAAAAGGAAAGCAACTCTTAAATATTTTTTCTACTCTAATAATATAAAGCTCTTTAGCAGTTCATTTGTAGAGAAGTAATTTTCTAATCTTATTTTTTATGTGATGGTTTCTGCTGCTTCAAGCTACTGCAACACAACCTGCCAAAGCCACGACAAAGTCACGAGCAAAAGCTAGTATTCAATGGTGCCGATTCTCTTGTGCACAAACTAACGTAAATTTAAGTTAAGTGCATCTTTCTCTTTCCTTTTAATTAAGAAAAGGACAGAAGATCAAATATTAGTTAAGTCCTGTCAAATTTAGATACTTCATAGATCATTTAGACTCAATTTAAAAACATGGCGTCTAAATATACGTCAATTTTATCAGGCACTGTCTAATTTGACAGGATTAAACTAAAATGTATCTTCTGTCCTTTTCTTTAAGAAATGGAAAGAGAAAGATGCACTTAACTTAAATTTACGTTAGTTTGTGAACAAGAGAATCGGCACCAATGTCTTGAGAACAAAATCATCTGATCCTATTTTTCTATCTCACCCCCACACAAGAACAATCTAAATACTTATGATATTAATAGCGTTATCGCGTACAGCGTGAAGGGAAAGAAATACATTTTCAACACACTTGCTCGTAAAGTGGGTCTTATTACCTTGCATTTAGACCCGTTATTGGGTATATTACGCACGCGTGCGTTTCACTTTACATTACCGCACGCGTGCGGTAATCTTAACACGACCAATTCTAATTTATTCAAGATTTCAAAGTAAAAGTATGTCCAGTACGCATTCTTAAATTTGTCGCTTAATACACTTTTTTTTTAAAAACGTTTCGTTGCTACGCAACAACTTTTTTTTTTAACACGACTCTATGACACTGCCAAACAGCCTATTACTTACTGGTTACTTAAATATTAAAATAACAAAGAAATTTAAATAAAACAATAATAAATAACTATAACTAAAACAAATTGTTAAAAATTCACCCAAACCCGATTTTTAAAGCTAAAATACATTGTTTTGAATTTTGTCTGTATTGAGAGTTTAGTATACTTATTATCTGTGGTCATGCCCGGGTATTGGCAGAGCGCGAAAAAAAAAGTTACGCCTTGCGCGGCATTCCACATTTTTATTGTTTATCTAATTGATGATATTCCAAATTGATTATATAAGTATTTAAATAATTATGTCGAGTAAAGAAGAAACTGTATTTTTAACTCCGCCGGAAAATAATTATGGAGGCGTAAAACGCGAGTAGTAATTGTTGCCGCCAAAGCCAAAGGATGCGTACGATAGTTTCATGCAGTGAAAAAGCGCAATCATTTTCAGAAAATGTGTTTATTTTACTCACAAGTGTGTTGAAAAACGTCGTATGATACTCGCGCGCTATTGTCATTACGTACTCGGCTTTCTTGTTGCGCTCGCCTGCGGCTCGCGCACAAATATCGCCTCGTATGTAATGACCAACACAGCGCTCTTGTATCATAATGTACTATTATTTGACACCTCCCTTTCATTCCTTTGATTTCTTGTCCAATTAAGTAGAAAAACAGCGGGTGATTACTTCAGAAGCACAATGACATATTATTACAATTTCGGGAACTGATTAGTATTGGAAATGTTACCAATTTGATTTTGTTAAGTTTTTGAAGTGATATTTCCCGTAATGAAAATCGGTTTTACTGGCAATTCCAATAGGACCAACAAAATTTAAACAGTTGAAAGTTTTATTTATTTACCTACGTAGCTTTTTTATCATTTTGTTAAGAACAAATTAATTTTGATTACATTATTCTTTAATTAAATATGCCCAAGGATATGAAATCGTCAATTAATAGGTACGTCTTTACCAAGCATGGTGATCAATAATCGTGGCATCCTTGTTATAGAATATAACAGAATAACAATTATTTCAGGCTGCAGAATGACTATGAGGAAAGACATAATGCAATGCAGAGGGACAACGACAAGCTGTTAATATACTATTGATATTAGCTCCTAATTCCACGACATTTAATCTGGTACCTTTAAATCAGTTATTGTTAGCGTCAAACACTACTCTAGAACAACATCGTTCTAAATTCAAACTATATTTCCATCCTCCATACTTATTCGACAAACAAATACACGTCACCAATTTCGTACTTCGAACAAACTTGACCATCAACCAAAAACCTGCCATACGACTCTTTTCATAGGGTTCAAATTAGATTGCATGAAGAAATCCATAGAGTTTCTTAAGCAAACAGTGGGAGGCTTATTACTGTCCGTGTGAACTGCCTCCTGTGACTGTCGGACAAACTTGTGTATTGTGCTTGACCGATGGAGGTGACAACGCGTGATGAATAGGACCTCATTAATTGGTTCGTTTTCGTGTTTCTAATATTAAGGTATTTTTCTATGACAGCCCTGAGGTATTACGTGTATTGTTTGTCGTTTGTTCTTTATTAGGAGCATGTGGGGTTTTGGTTTTGCGGGATCACGGAGAAAATTGCAGGAAATTAGATGAATGGGTAGCGGAGTCGTAGTGTTTTGATGTCTTACACACTAATAATTTAATATGTATTTCGTGTGAGATAGCTTGAAAGAAATATTAAATATTATTACGTATAGTGCATACGTGAGCAACATAATGGTTATCAAAAGTTCGATACCCATTTCCATAATTAGGTTTAAGATAGGTCCAGATGAGAAAAGCCACAGGAACGACTAGTTATCTCTATATATGAAGACACATAGAGAAATTAAAAAATGTATCCTAATAATACTAACAGCCGAACTTATTAATTTCGAATGTATGGCTGGAGACCAAAAGTCTCTCTTGACTTCCATATGATAGATCGGTTAAGCAGTAAACGGCCTTAGCAAGCTAAACTGCGAGATGACATGTCCAAAAAAATCTTAAGATAAATAGACTTAGGGTTGTAAACATCGTTTTATCAAAATCAATAGATCTTATTAGAACGACCTAAAAAAAACACAATTTGCAAATCTAATAAGCAATCAGATGTAGGATATCCACTCTCGTTTCTCATTTCTTAACGCAAATTCTTAATCAAAGCATTTAAAACAATACCCGATACGTAAAGGGATTGGTACACAATAGTGGCGTCTCACATTACACTTTAAGTACGAATATCTGACCACATTAGCTCGCTTTATGCTGTGCCTTTTCATGCTTTTAAAGCTGCAGTACAAAGGTGATGAACAAACTAAATAATTAGTACGAGTGTTGAGGCGTTTCGTTGCCCACAATAAATTTATATTTGAATAGGGCTTTGTAGGGCTTGGTCGAAGTTTGTGGCTATGAGCGAGTAAGGGCGAAGTAAATAAATAATAAATATCGTGGGACAACTCACACACGGCCATCTGATTCCAAACTAAGCAGAGCTTATACTATGTTAACGAGTTAACTAATAAACATACTTGTAGTATAATTTATAAATACAGACACATCATAGAAACAAATTATACGTATCATAACACAAAGTTTGTCCTGGGTGGGAATTAAAACCCACGACCTCCGGCTTAGCACTCAGGGTCACTAACCATTTTTTGGTAAGTACTTCAAGCTCACAACTTCACACAACTGTCAAACGTAGAGACGAAACTTAGCTCAGCTAAACTTTGTGCTAAGTAACGATTATTTATCTCTCCATTGGTGTCTCTCTGTCTGATACGCTTACATGGCTAAACCATTGAACCGATTTAGATGATATTTGGTATGGAGTAAGCTTGAATCCTAAGGAAGAAAGGAGAAAAGAAGGCAAAAAGAAGAAGGCTATGTTTTAATCCGCGACTTTGCTTGCGTTTGCGATAATGGACATTCATACGGATGACATAACTAGTTAGTAACAAGATAAAAATCGCCTTGTTAACAACGCGTGATACAGCAAAATCGATCCAAAATCTAACGCTCCACTTAACTTATTTGAGCCCTACATAGAGGAACAAATAATTGATATTTGAATGGACCGTATTTATCGTTAACAGGGCCTAACCGCTATCAAATATCATTCAACAGAGAAGCAGAATAAAAGGTTTCTCTCTGATTTAAACTGATATTTGGGAGGCTGCGAGTGAACATTTTAATATGGTTTAATTTGTCTATTTTGATCTGTACTTAAGCTGGGCTTATTTTACTAGTTACCACGTTTCCGTAATTGGGTATTAAAATGTTGTTTGGATAATTTGGTTTATGTTGGAGTTAAGTTTTCACGATTGTAATGCATGTGTATGTCGTTTTTGGTAGACATAAAAGAAGTCACGGATTCAATCGTAGTTTGTTTTTATCTAAAGTTTATTTTCCTCTTAACGTTGTATCAGTTGCTGTTACGCATGGTTTCATTTTGATAATATTTTTAATGTTTGGACTTGTAAAGAAACAATGACTTTTGAAATTGTTTCACATATCTTCTCAATGATAGTCAGTTAGAAAATGCCGATTCCGGTTAGTTTCCATTTAAGATAGATCATTGAGCGTGATCCAGGGAGCTATTTATCTAGTCAGCCCGCCTCTTTTCAGAAACAGATAACCCTCCGCAGATTTTATGCTACTCGGGGGATCATAAAAATTCTTTCCGGATTTCGGTCAATTTTGAATCCCAAGGAAGGACATAAGTTACTTTTCAATCCGTGACGTGTAAGATACTTTTTGCGTCCGCAATATCCATTCACTAAACCAAACACAAAAGCTATTGGATCGCAAGACTTACCACCCACACAACGTAATCAAACTGCCAATAATTTACATACAATCTTAATACACTCTAATTTCACTCGCAACGACTTTTAACACGATTTCAATGACAGCTCGATCTGATTTTGACAAATGAAACGCTATCGCCATCGAGAATGATTTCAGTGAATGTAATCTTAGCACAAAAGGCAACAATCACTTGAACAAAGGAGACTGGTGTTTGCAATTAGTCCGGAATGAGTTCACCTGTGTCTGTCTGTCTGTCGCTGCGATTAATCAAACGGGCGATTCTTGCAGTGACAGTTAATATCATGGGCAGGACGTAAATAGTAAGATGTAGCGGGTAGTTTGGCTTGTAATGTAACTGGTTTTCTTTCTGAAAGTCTATTGTACAACCGCCATGAGTTAAAGAATGATTTTCATTAAATCAGTTATTTCAGTGATCTTAAATAAATTACAATGACAATAAAAAAATTGCCTCGTTATAATATTATAAGTAGATTTTCAGTTATTGGTCCTTCGATCCATATACCAATTACTATGGGTAATAGGGAATGGGATCGAAGGACCAATAAACTTTTGAATATGTCTTAACTTTATGAAAAAATGCCTTTGGCCTGCAGTGACACTAGAAAGGGCTGGTCCAGACAATTATTATCCTTAAGTCTCAAGAGTTGTACAAATTAATACTATTTCCGTATGACTTATCAGTCCTATTACGGGCCTGTTGGTGTAGTGGTTAGTAGCCCTGACTGCTAAGCCGGAGGTCGTGGGTTCGATTCCCACCCAGAACAAACTTTGTGTGATGAGTGTAATTGTTTGTTCTGTATCTGGGTGTCATTTATCTATAATATGTATGTATTTATAAATTATATAAGTATGTATATCAGTTGTCTGTTTACCATAACATAAGCTCTAAGCAGAGCTTAACTTGGATCAGATGACAGTGAGTGAGTTGTCCCAGTATATTTATATTAACAGGAGATTATTATAGTTAGTAAACCAGCTTCAGCTTATGTTTTGTATCAAGTTCGTGAGATGAATGCTCATCACTGCGACAGTCGTCTTTGGTTCGACTCTGTGAACTCATACCGACACAGAAGCAACTTACTTCCTATTCAGAAAATGCATACACTTGTAATTCGCTATATTTCATAATGTCATTGTCATTTCTATGTTGCAGTTTCCATGCCGCATGGCGGTTCAATAATTATATCTTCATAGATCCCTGGGTGCTCACTAGGGTAAAGAACTGATAGCCTATTATCAGGCGTCCGTCACTCGCTCAAGGCCACGCGTTTTATGCCTACCGCTTCGCGTATCGTCGACGATACAACGAACACCGGGCTGTCGCGCGCCCGGCTGAGTGCTCGCGCGTCACGGGTACAGCGCTGACTATCAAAATGCCGAAACCACGTAATTATTGCGTGATTATTGTGCAATTCCCCTGTTTCCCAATTCTCCTGTTTCCCTTTTGATTATTTATTAAAATTATTCACGCGGTTTTGGATATTTTCGACACTAAAATATATTAGTCGGGAATTCAAGGAACGAAAAATATGCATCAGTAATTTTATAAAAGTAAAAAATATTTGATCAACAAATAAAAAAAAAATGTTTTCCTAAAACATTCGTTTTATTATCATCATACGTATAACCCTAGCAGATTTGTTGGACGACACGCACACACGTTAGTCGTGCGGCGGGCAAAAGAATCTCAACTCTCTTTGTGCGTACTTATGGTACATTTCTCCTTGCTGCAAACAACTGGTATTATTATTATGATTTTGTAGGCTATTATAGCGTAGGTATTTTGATTTTTGTATTGGAGTGAAGTATCTGTTACGTAGTAACTATTTATTAATCTGTGCTATTATTTTCTCAATACGCAACTGATTCTCTTAAAGAGAACGAAGGTTCATCGATAACCGAGATGTCCAAGATTAAGTAAAGGTTCATATGAATTACGAATAGAAAATAATAACAATAGGTGAAGTTGGAGAGAACATGTTTTGGCCCGTGGTGTTAACCCAAAACCTCGGGCACAAATATTCATTAATGCACAACGTGTTACCATAGGACCATCTTGACACCAGCTAGGAAAAATTAACATTTTTTATTTGATTTTTTAATATGAAAACAATCCATACTATTTCCATATTTCCATACTAATATTATAAATGCGAAAGTAACTCTGTCTGTCTGTCTTTCTGTCTGTCTGTCTCTTCTTCACGCCTAAACCACTGAACCGATTTGAATGAAATTTGGTACAAATGTAGTCTGGGACCCGGGAAAGGACATAGGATAGTTTTCACCCCGGGAACAGGAACTAATATTCCACGCGGACGAAGTTGCGGGCAAAAGCTATTTAACTATAAACTAAGAAATATCCATTGTAATGTTGATGCTAAAATTAACTTTGTCATTTCATTGAGAACCAATACCAATCTATCAATGTTTTAGTTTGAAATCTCTTTCCATTGAACGTTTAAACAAACTCTATGGAGTACACATCAGGGGACGCACCCTCTGTTTGGCCACCAAGAAGTACCTTTACGGATTACGAACTTGATGAAACTGTTTTGCTTTTTTAAAGAATTTGGAAAAAAGCGCTTGTTAGCAAGTTGCTAAAAGGTGTAATAACGATTTTTTACCTGAACTTTTGAACCTGTTGAAAAAACAAATCTTTTTGAAAAAACATTTAAATGATTTTTTTTTATTTCTTATGTTTAAATCCATACTAATCCATACTAATATTATAAATGGGAAAGTGTATCTGTCTGTCTGTCTGTCTGTCTGTTTGTCTTTCTTTCACGGCAAAACGGAGCGACAAATTGAGGTGATTTTTTAAGTGGAGATAGTTGAAGGGATGGAGAGTAACATAGGCTACTTTTTGTCTCTTTTTAACGCGAGCGAAGCCGCGGGCAAAAGCTAGTAAGCAATAAAAAGAACACTTAAATGGTAACCTGTGGAAACACTGTTCCACTTAGAAAAAAATCTTTTCCCGATAAGAGTTCCTCTTATTCTACCGAGTCCCGAAGGCTGGTGGTGTGTTAGATTTCCACACGAACTAAAACGCATGCAATAACTGTAGCTGGAATACAATAATCAACAATAAAAAAAAACATTTTTCACCAACATCAAATCACTTCAACAATGACACTACATTCTCCTTTTTAAAACTTCACCGGCAGTTAAAAACCGTTCGGTCGTCCAATCAACGCGTTATTTGAGAACGCGGTCCATTGAGTGCAGGGGTGGCTCCCTCTATCGAGCCATCAGGAACTACACAAGATTAAGGATTAGCGCGGGTGTACAATTTGAACGGCTGATTGAACTCGTGTTTGTTGACTCTTTGACTGTTAAGCTAGGTGTGAAGTTGTGGGACGTTTATTGGTGTCAAATGTTGAGTCTGGTAGGATTTTAAATGATGCTAGATCAGTCTTTATCTATACTAATATTATAAATGGGAAAGTGTGTCCGTCTGTCTGTCTGTATGTTTGTCTTTCTTTGAATTGACGTGATTTTTTAAGTGAAGATAGTTGAAGGGATGGAGAGTAACATAGGCTACTTTCTGTCTCTTTTTAACGCGAGCGAAGCCGTGGGCAAAAGCTAGTTGTCTCATATTGCTGTGGTGTCAGGCGCTTTGCTCACATTTTAAAAGAAACAAAAATAAAGAAAAGCGCAAACGAAATGTTTGTTCTTTTTAACTTGGTACTTTTTAGCAAAGATGTAAAGCTACAAAACTAACAAATTCGATGTTTGCCATGCGGAACACAATTTTACCACAGTGAGGCACAGTGAGTATACCTAAGCCATAACTCCAGAGTATTAAGCAACGATTTACAACAACTATGTCCTTCGTTTCCTTCTACTAAAACATTTCAATTACTAACTAAAACCCTATACTTAATACAAACTAATACTATTTTCTCTAAACATACAAGTAATAATTAATTTACACGTACTACCACAACACTTATCGACGCTAAAACGAATTCCCAAAGGCTGTGAAGAGCACATCGGTGCATTAAAACGCACCCACTCCATTTAGTGAAGTGTTCGTGTTAAGACAATGGCACCCCTGTCGGTGTTCCCCTGTTTGTGCAACGTACGGCACTGGTCCTTTTACGCGAGCGAAGCGCGTATCAATGTGAGCGTGTATTTTTTTGACTTTAAAATGGTTTTTTGAGAATCTGATATTGATGCATATAATTTTGATAGATAGAAAGATTTGCATAGACAGTCAGAACACTAAAGCTGTTTTTGTCTTAGCTGGGTTTGCTTTTAATATTCTGTAGTGATTTGTCAACTAGTTTTAGTGTTCATTTAAATGTGTGGTTTGAGAAGAGGCCCTATATTTTTGTCGTAGGTACAGTAAAATTAGACAGGAACAATCGGTAATTCAGGACATGTGTATGTCAAGGCAATAGTAGTTTGCCTTTTAATCGTGCTTTTTATCAGTGTCAGTGCTTATTAATAAAATATGTAGTTTGTTTTAGACAAATTTCCTTTAATCACAACAATGTTTAACACTACTGTATTTTCTTTAAACAGTCCGCGCAAGTGAAACTCCACCCTAACCCGCCCTCGCATCGTGTTGACATTCTGTAACTGTCTTGTCTTTTTCTAGTGTTTGGTGACGTCACAGACTATTTGTTAAACAATAGCGCATTAGTCTCCACTGCGACCGTTTGCTTTAAATTGTTGCTACTTAGGGTTGATACATGTTGGTTCTTTCAACGTTAGAAGGGTTCCTTTTACTTGTCAATACAAATATTTTAGTACAAAGAGGTAAAGTTTATGAGTTGATGAGGTTGTAGAGTATATTCTCTGGATCTACATTAACTGATTTTGTAAATCCATTTACTTTTAAAGCCAAAGTCAAATCATTAATTTCCATTAGGCCATTTTAAATGCACTTCGGTACGTCACGTCATTTATAAGAACAAATATAAAACTCTAGTCCTTTTACTTTAATTTCCTACAAGAAAAGCACATTATTCATGAGTGTCGGCCATACATGGGGTATATAACGTCACGCTGGGGCCCATGGGAGCGAAGCAGTAACCAATGACCTAACAGAACGCGGGTGAATCCGTGGTTGGGACAACTCACATACGGCCATCTAAACTGAGCAAAGATCATAAAACCTGTTGCTAATCTGGACACACGTATTGAAACTGTTTGTTAAGCTTGTTATAAATTGTTGATTGATTCTCAGATCTCTATCTGATATTCCATACAAATGAACACCTTATTTTCCTTCTTAGATTGTCTCTCAGCCATTTTATCGTGAGCGTGCTCATCCATCCATCCAATCTCACTGCTTCGCGTCTACAACAGCGGCAGACTAAATACTTTTCGCAGAATTCCCGTTGAAAGTCCATCTTAAGGATTTAATTACGCCTACTTGAAAATTTCATAGCAATTAGCGTTCTCACAGTCCATCAATTATTTAACAGAGAGCTCAAATCTCGCAATATCAACGAATTAACAGTTCACAGAGCTGTCCACTCAACTGCCCCTCTAAATCCCGGTTTTATCCCGGGATTTCTTTGACGCATCATCCTCTTTCCATCTCGCTTACACTTGTGTAAAGTTCTATAAGTATGACAAGGAGGTGAGATGACTAAGGAAGCTTGCCATCAAAATTGTATGTATGTCAGTTTGTTATACACGGGGTCTTTGTAAACAAAATTGAATATTCAGTGAGGTGTTGCGAAAATCACTGTTATACTCCTTTTGACAGACCTGGAGTAGCCCGGACCTTATTACGTGTGCATTTCTATCACCTATGAACATTCCCCATAAAGGAAATTCGAAATACCAGACAAAATCTATATAAATAATGGTAAACAGACTGAGTCTTTGACTGACCAACGCACAGCCCAAACCGCTGCCTGGTCCGAGAGACATGAAACTTGGAGGGTGTGTTCTTTAAGAAGAGTAGGTGTTCTAAAGGAAAGCTAGTATTTTTTTCGAGTTCGTATACGTTTATACCTATACATATAAATGAATATAAGTACCTATATATTTTAACACCTATTAAAATGGTCTTTGTTATGCACTTAGGTCACCCATATCACAATTAAACTAATAAAGATTACCTAACACTATTAACAAGGCTATTTATCGCAATGAATCGTAATTGCTCGCCATCAATTAAGTGATGCATTAACAGAAGAAACGAACATGCTCCAGATATAATAGCACATTGTATTGTGAACATAATTAATTAGTACATACAGTTGTATTGTACTTCTTTTGTAAGTGATTAACGGGTGTTTGATGCACTTTTACCATTACTTGGCTCTTCGAAAGTGCAATTATTTTTGCTGGATCTAAAATATTAATGACTTTTTATATGCAATTTTCTATGTTATACATATTATGTCAATATTTTTAAGTCTTCAAAATCATCACTCACACTTTTTTCACTACTGAATCAGACTGGAAAAAAGTGCCCATTTTATGCATTTTTAAAAGCATGACGCATAATTTCATTAACGTATTGTCCATAAGGAAATTTCGCTTGACCAATGTCTATTGCCTTGCCAACATGAACACGTAATACCGCCCTACCGGACTTAAACCTCGGCGATCCCTCCCGTGGGTAGTCGTAAATTAAATTTCATTCTCGCGCCACTGACAGATATTCACTTTTCATACTTTACCTAGATCTTCACTGATGTGGTTTTTATAGAGTACTTTTGTTTGGGTCTTTATGCAAGCTGAAGGATGCTTATGACACTAGATTATTTGACGTTTTTCTACGTATATTTAAACTTTGTAATTGCGATTGCCGAGCGAGGCTTCTTTCATCTCATAGCTTGATCTGACAAAATATTTTTAATTTCTTGCCCTAATTTCTCAATAAAATCCCAGAGTTAGAAAAAATCGTGATGTGTCAGGCCTTTGGAACCATATCGCTACATTTATTCTTTCTAAGGTCGTGTGACTACCATCCTATTCTCATGCCCATCATGTATATTAACAGTAAAAGAAGATACTTGTGCATCGTCTATAGAGAAATCCGACGCAGGACCAACTACTTTACGTGCTTCCCACTACCAAAAGATTCTTCCTACAATAAGTGCTTGGTGCTCGTCTACATCAGTTACAGAAACTGTCAGCTAAGTAATCCTTGTAACCTAATAAAAAATGTACTTACTTAATCAATTACAATTCGCTCTTCAATAATTTTCTGCCTATTATCCACTTGTCATGTCATTTTCTTTTATTCACGTCTCCAGCAATTATCGAATTAGCATTGAATTCCTTTTAGAAACCACTAATTGTTTCTCGAAACGCCATCGTTCCCAGATCAGTATAGGAAATGGAGCAGTAAATCAAACAACATAAGAAACATTATTGTCGTCTTCATGTCACAGAGATACTCTTATAACGGGCCACTTGTCACACTAGCTAATAACCTGACTTGTTTTGTTAATTTTCTTCTATCATCTCTCTTTGTTATAGTAAAAATGGCGTATCCTCCACACCCCCGGCCGGGTCTAACCCGTAACGACTGTCAATGATTTGTACAACCAGGGCCAGCGACTTTGCTTCAAGGTTCTTCCAGATATCTTTGACAAACATAGGAAATTCATACGAATTGAAATTATGACGACCTTGACTACTCCTGGCCTCCAGTGCCTTAGTGGACCTTTGATAATGCCTCACTACTTGTAATTGAGAACTGTAATTGACTGTACTTCGACTTTGTGAACCCCATGACTACCATCTAGGTAGTCATGGGGTTCACAAGGTGTGAGTCATTTCGGGTAAAAAAAAACCTTCAGTCATTTTGTGAAAAAAAGCCTTTAAAAGGAGTTCATAAATAACAACAGACAAACAAATACACCATCTTTGAACATATAGATATAGCTTAAGTAAACGTGTACAGACTAGCGTAGAGCGCTAATCTTGGCAATTAGCACACAAGAAGTATGTCCCACGGTACGGAGGACAACAATGGCGAATTGGAAACATTGATATAACTGTTGGCGGTAATTATACACGACGACATTTTGTACGAAAGCATAGATAGGTGTTTTCTAGGGAAAATTGTGCATGAGTAACTTTTGTTTGTATTTAATTTTGATAGAGCGAATATTCTTTATTGTACACCAATATGACAAAAACAGTGAAGGACCATACAAACAAATATGCAAGAGTACAATAGGCAACCTTATCGCTTAAAAGCAATTTCTTCCAGACAACCTTTGTTAAACTATCTTTTAAACTTTCGCGTTTCATGTTTCATGTAAAACGTCAAGCCTTCTAAGGTATTTCAATAATTACTTTTCGCGTTAATACCCGTTGTAATAGTATATTGTTAACCGTTGTTAAAATGTTTTTATTTAACTATTGGGGCAATCTCGCAACACTATTCCTAACCTCTGCAACTTCTCCAAGCCAGAATCAACTGTGAAGGCCACCAGAAAAGTGCCAAACAATGAATCTCGACGAACCCCGGCGAAACGACTCAACTTTCTTGGATCTCGTAACGAAATTAAAAAGAAAAAAACAACGGAGGATAAAGAAAACCATGATTTTCACTATCCTCTATATAGAGCAGGAGACAAAACCGAACTAGGACACATTAGGCACAAAGAGGGGATTATAACTGATGAAATGGTTTCAAATTACAAAGTAAGCACTTAAGGTACTCGAAACCGACTTCTATTCAATTTTTATTCAGCCTTAGTTTTTATACATCGTAAACCTGAAAACATGCCAGGGACTAACACTCATTTCGCGAAAAAAACTATTAAACTAGACTCCGAAAAAAACTAGTATTATGTTCGAAATTTCTTGCCTATCCTACTACAAAACTACCTTTCGGTATATTCCAATCGAATTATAAAACGTTTTTTAATACGAAGCAAATACGAACTCGGACAGCCTTTGTATTGTCCAAATAACCTTAAATAGCACCCCGCGGTTCTTACATTCATCTCACCGGCACCGGCACCGGCCCGGCCCGGTCACCCCAAGACCTGTGCCGGACGTATATCGGATTTACCGTGAAGGTTTTATGCAAAAAATTAAATCGTTTTAAACTAGGGGCGAAAATTGATTGAGACGTATATGGGGTGGCCGGTAGATTTACTTTTCAACTGAGGGGTGAAAAATCAAGGAAAAGAAAATATTTGAATTTTCTTGACCTTTCCTTCGAGGGTGTCGGCTGTCTGCGTGTCTGTTATGTTTTTAAGGCTAAAAACTACTGAATCGATTTGAACCAAGATAAATTGCCAGACACATGAAAAGATACTAATAGAATTTCCTTTTTTTTAAAGGTAAACTCTTTTTTACTCATCCACAACCCAATAAGTACCCCAAAGATCATTCTGATAACCACCACTACCACTAAAAGGTACCACCAAACACACAATTAAACCAACAAAATGCAACATTCGACAAATTCGCAGCTAAAAGCCATCTAAATCATGTCGCACACCAAAAGCGAGGCTAACACGCAACGCTCCTTGCAAGGCGCCGTCGTAATTAAGAGGTAACCCATATTAGCTGTCTACATCTCCGCCGGCATCGCTATAGCTCGAAATGTTAATTGTTAGTCGCGTACGTGACTAGGCGATAGCCTTTAGTGTGGGGGACATACTGCTGGCTTGATTGTACAACTTAATTATTAACAAAATAGATGTTATTTTAGCAACCCGCCCCAGATTTGCATGAGCAGGTGCAAGAGTGGTTCAATGATTGATTTTTGACGTGTAACGACAAACTTTTGGCATATTTTCTATACAAAAACTGTCAAATTTGTCTGTCATTGAGACACGATTACAATAGCAGACTTGAGCCCATGATCTCTTGTGTGACCTACAGATTATTGATTCGAGTGAAATATCAAAACTACTGTTAATGAAATAACTTATCTCAGTTTTTCAGCAGTCCCTTATTACCTAATTACCTGTTCGTTTTGTTACCAAGCCGTGTGTCCATCATAGGACCATAAACTGTTTGGATTACGAGGAAGTATGTCGCATCTGATATTTTTGCTTTGTAGCACCTTTCAACAGTACCCGGGCAAAGACTAACATAACAGATGGTGCAGTGTTCATCTGAAAAACGTGAGATGTAGATTGCATTCATCGAATTTTTATTTAGAGTCCTTCGTCTCGCTCTGGATTTAATTAAATTGAATTTGTCTTGACTACAAAGTAGTTATTTGTTATATAGGCAAACAATCTACTGCTTTTAGAATTTTAAAATAAAATTTAAAAATTATATACTCGATTTAAAATTACTATTTGATTTGCTGGGCCTGAAATAAAAAAGAAACTTTTTCCAATAGATTTTAGGAAAATCTATAAGCAGTCAGAATTTTAGACGTGCTATGGTAAAAATGTCTCATGTTTTATTGTATATGATTCGACACTGCAAATGTAAGTTTCAATACAACACTGGCACATTTATGGCGAAGCTCTTTATTTGTAAAAAAAAAAATGTTTTTCTTTGTTTTTATCTTCTTGTTGAATAGTATCATCATCTCCCTAGCCTTTTCCCAACTATGTTGGGGTCGGCTTGCAGCCTAACCGGATTCAGCTTGATACTGTTTTACGTGAAGCGACTGCCTATCAGACCTCCACAACCCAGTAATTGGGTGACACGGTACCTCTTGGTTAGACTGGTCAGACTTTTCGGCTTACCTGTAACGACTGTCAAAGTTCTACGAATGACACCCGGGACCAACGGCTTTACGTGCTTTCCGAGGCACGGGATTTCAGTGATGTCCAAGATAAACTTTAGAAAGTACATATGAATTGATAAAATCACATTGGTACTTGCCCGGATTCGAACTCACTACCTCTTACACGAGAGGCGGGCGCCTTATCCACTGGGCCAGCACGACATTCTTGTTGATCTACTTTCTAACTGAAGAATGATCTCAATCTCCTCTAAAGGTGAGAGGCACCGTTTACTGCAAATTATTCCTCACCTCAATTCCATTCCATTCCCAAACAAATTAATTACAACTCAATGTAATCTTAAACAGTCTACAATAATTTCACATTAGTATTCAGCAGTAGATTCGCGTTTCGTTGGAGCGTAATGACGCATGTTTTTACGCTTTTCGTAATGAATCGCCATGTACCGCCTCCCGGCTCCGCTTCAAGCGCTTTTTGTCACTTAATTACAGGCCGAAGACTCAATCGCTGTCGATCGATGGAAGCGACAAAAAGTTTCGTAGTATCGACAATTTGTTCGGTGATGGGCGCGGAATATTAAGTGAATATGCATAGTTGGTATTGAGATGGTGCTCCAATTTATTTATAGAGGTGTCTTTTATTTCAGTAGTGTGTTTTTACTTACTGGCTGCATATTTACGTCTTTCGTTTTTTTCTGTTTTTTTTTTCTGAAACAACTTCTTTAGAGTTAGTTAGCTTTTAAAGAAACAATAGTGAAAGAAAAAGATCAATCCTATTTTAATTTCGTGACTAGATTCTGTTCGTGGCTTTGAATACTAATTTATATAACATGAGCATAGGAATAGGATAAATTCAGGATCAGCTAGCTAGTCAATATATGTGAAAGATTAAACTAATCCTATTCAACAGTTGCCTAGCCTAGCCTGCCTAGCAAGCAAAAAAGAGTAACATACATCCATAAATCCATTTTCAAAAACATTCACGTTTACAATAACAACAGAATAATCCATAATCTACAATGAACCCTTGTCAAGTCCAGTCACAACACCTTTATTCATTACTTTTTATTCAGAATATAAAATGACTAAACCTAACGAAGTACGTTTGATCACGCTACACTCTACGCCCTCGCCAATCCATCACTGTACCATTGTAAGAAGTCCCAATAAAACCCTGTAAACTATAATAGCAGCCAACATTATCATAGAGGCAACATTTCCTAACATTGTAATTACTATTGCCAACATAATTGACTAACTAGAGTGCGTAAAAAGCAAGAGAACAGTGTTAGCGGTGTTACTTTCAAGACATCTGCATATAATGTTGGTGCAGCAAAAACTGCCAGCGATATACTGAAGAGTTGGTGAGTGTGCTCTTAGAGAGGAGATGGGGGTATACTTATAGCTTGAAGCGAAATTCTGATAAATGAAATGATGTAGTTTGTATAAAAGATGAAATTAAGTAACAGATTTGAAATGTGGATGTAGACATGATGAGAGTACTTTAAAAAGAGAGATAAAAGTTTTGTATATGAATAAAAGATGAAATAAGTCAAATCTGTTATATGAGTGGAAGCAAAAGCTACCAGCGATTACTATGGACATGGTTCGTGTACTCTTAGGGGAAAAATATAGATTTAGTGTCATCGGTGACCGAAAATGCTAGCATAATAATGATGTCGATATTTATAGAAAAGGTGTAGATATCGGTGAGCGGGATACTGTGGATGATACGCTTCGGCGAACAATAAATAGCGTGAAAGCCAAGGAGAGCGATTGTCAAATACAGTAAATTATTAAGGGTAAAAAACTAAAAATGAAGTCCATTATTGAAACTATTGAATCAATCTTGTAAATCAAGATGGATTTGACCGCATTAATCGGCAAACAAAAAGTATACTCAAAAGACTAATAAAATCAACGTTTCAAAGTGCAAAAAAATATTCTACGGTATGATACCGATACTTGAGCGTTTTTTTTACACGCAGCTAGGTTTAATTCAAGCGAATACGAAACATTGGGTTAATTTCAAAATATACACATGCATGTTGTTCACAAAAACGTTCATGATAAATGAGTGAACAAAACAGTGTTCATAAAAAAAACATCCGCCATTGACTGTGTGTCGATAGATACGGAGTGTAGACCCCACGACATGCTTCTGTGAACAGATTGTATGTGGTGCAAGTAACAGCGGACAATAATAATACCGCCTTATCTTTGTCGCACAAGGATCTGGCCTGCAACTTTGTCTGCGTAAACTTCACAATTAAATAATAATACCGTCTTATTCGTTTCATCAACATCGTCTCTTAGCGCCTTACTAATAATCGCTGCATAAAGTTATGACAGGTTTATACGTCAAAAAATGTATGATTACACAGGCTTTATTCATTGCATAACTTTACACAGTGATTATTAGTGAGGGCATTAATATTTAGCCTTAGCTTAGAAAAAAAAACATCAATACATTCTCATATACTTCTTAACCACATAATTTTATTGTAAGATTTTAGCAATGTTTCTCTCAATGTTTCTAGTAATTTTGAACCAAAATTACTGGCACCAAGTGTCACCAACTGACAGGGGTGTATTTTTGTGAACTACATGTTTTTAACTGTTAGTAATCACAAATTATTGAAATAATTGTTCAGAAAAACCTAAACCCGGAAAAAAATATTAAGAATATTGATTACTAAGCTCTGTGCAAAATTACTTTCTATTAGAGTTATTAACTATTGATCAATATAAATGCGGGTTCGTGTACCGCTATCAGTTCGCTCCATATACCCTCGCCAATATAACAGAAAACTGAAGAAAATATTCAATACATAATTTAATTAATATTTACTTTTTTGACGTCTCTCGTATTTTTTGCAACACAAGCACAACTCCGTGAGCAGTCATGAGAACTCGCACCTAATAAGAGGTTAAATTGTGGTGTTCCGCAGGGGTGTATACTTGGACAAATTCTTTTTTAATCCCTATCAATCATTTGTGTTATTTTTGTTTATATTGTGTATTTCTACAAAATCTTAATATAAATAACTAAATAATAATAATAGCCGATTAATGTCGCACTGCAGGGCTAAAGCCTCTTCTTAAATAGAGAAGGCATTGACTACGCTTGCTCAAGGCGGACTGGCGGTTAGACATAATATTTTAAGTTAAGACATCTTGAGGATCTATTAGATCCTCAAGATGTCTTAACATATACTTTTTTTTTGTGTTTTCATATACCACATCTTTAATGCATACTTTTAATAACATAATAAGGTTTAAGCTTCCGGTGTTTTGTTACTAAACACAATGAACTTCAAGTTCAAAGACTTTAATTTCTAGTTTTTCACTGAGTAAGTAAACTTAATAATTGACTGATCGTTGGAATTAATTGTAGGAAATGAGCGCCGCTCGTAAACGATGAATTATTAAACCGTACCGTAGTTATTCTCTATTATGTATGGTAAACCCGACATTATCTATTGAGGGCTGTATAATATGATCACTGATCATTCAGCTAAGTGGTGATCATACGTGTTAACCAGTACCCTTTGCTGTTAACTAGTTGAAAAGAAAAATACTATTCAATATTTCTAGGTATTGCTATTTGTATAAGGAATTGTATTTAACCTTTCGACAATCAAGCGACAGCCGGCTGTCACGCTGCTATTGCCTTTCTATTGTGTCTGGAGTCACGTGTGTTCAGGTTTAAAGGTCATGACGAGTTCTTTCTTTATTTATAGTATTTTTATCAAACAATTCATTTCTTTGAACTCCGTCAGTATATTCTAGCTCTCCAACAAAATTATTTTCATTAAAACGCTTGTAATCTTCAACATTCATACGTGAATCTAAAATAAAAAGGGCGCAGCCGAGCGTATCGGGGATCTGTTTCAACATGGCGATAGTCCGCATCCAATATGATCGGAGCTGTTTATTGATTCTCGGAAATAAAACAAACACGGCTAAATGGAAGCCGCGGTGCGCGGATTAAGATGTACTCTTATTGAAGCTGTGGGTTGAGAGGGAAACTGAAAGCGATCGAGGTATACAACCTTATTTTTTGGCGATGATAATATCATCGAAGTAAACAACTAACTTTTCAGCCGAACCAAAGTTTGACGATAATATGGAAAGGAATCATTGTGCTGATCATTATGAAAGATTGTAAAAAGTAAATGAGTGTCGTATTTTGCAAACTTTACATTACATTGTCAATCTAACAACCAAATAACCATAATAATGGTTGGTAGAATCTTCCTAGCTTCAGGGGTATTGTTTACTAAATTCGTCACAATTTTGTATTACGATGATTTTTTTTTTTTTTTTTTTTGGTGAGTGGGAAATCATCCAATGGCTGCTCCCGTCCTGGGTGCGGCGGGAGGGTGTGTCAGACTCTTACTGACTAAAACCCACTCATGTTCCTTCGATTGCCTTTTATGTTCCAGGGTCACGGTAACAGTTATAAACATAACATTCCGCAACCCCGGCAGGCGTTGGCCCTGTTGGGCCCCTTCCTGTGCTGACTCCTTCTCTTTGAGGCGCGCGTGGAACAAAACGCGCCGTCTACGCGGTCCTGGTCCTAGCCGGGCGGCGAGCTACCCATCGCTCGCCATTGTATTACGATGATAATGTGACCGCAATGCATTTCTTCTTCTACAAAATTATTATTAATACGTCAGCTTCTTAAAGTTAAAAGGAGAAAAAAGGGTACAAAGAAATATCGCAGATAAAAAATTATGCAACTGTACCTATACATACAATCCTTGATGACTATTTGAAGGTTTGCATCTAGTTATTTGAAAATTCGTTTAAGAACGTTCAAGTCTATGGATATCTAAAAAAAAGCTATATTCAGGGCCGAAAATCATTGACCATTCCTGTAAGAAAAACTATCCTTAGAAAATAGTGACGAAGATGATGAAGAAGAAAATCTTCATCGTCCATAGTTTACACCACACAGCGGTCCAGCCGGTATCGCATAGGTGTGTCGGGCGATACATCACAAGGCGCGTAACGGCGGCGCCTGCGCAGACTCCGATTTATTACGCCGTTACCTTTAATTCGTACATAATTTAATTTGAACACGGCCCGTACGACTTAATTATGATATCTCCGGATGTGCCGTGTACGGTTTTAATGTCGGATGATATGGCTGTGGCGTGATGCCTTGGCGGTTGGATAATAAAAAAGTTTGTCTGTTTGTTGTTGGTTAAGAATAGCAGTAAATCTTGGGTTTCTGATCTTCTTTCTTATAGTATACATACACTCGCTTCTACCCTTCATCCACGTGGTAATCAAGTACAACATTAAATATCCAGGTATTGAGCAATGGTGATGCTTAAACATTTTTTGTAATTAGACTACTTCCGAAGATTGCCTCTTACAAACAAATGTACATCAAACTTAACATCTTTAGTGTATTAACATAGACAAGTAAATCTATCCATGTTGCTTTTTCTAAGTTACATAATTTTTAGTTTGTAGAATATAATTTTAGTGCTACAATACAATTCAAGTAACAGGTACTGGCAATAATGAATTCGACGAATTCAACCGACTGAATTTTAATGACTATGATTATGCACCAATAAATTATGTTTACACTAAATGACATATTCAAATTGTATTCATTGCATCCAGTTAAAAGAATATCCATTAATCTTTTACTATCTCTGATAAAGAGTCAATTATAAAATGTATCGTCAAGATTTATTAAAGTAAATGTTTTTTAAATGCAACTGTTAATAATATTCTCGGTCGATCGCTTGTTATCAACGGTACAATGATAACTTCCGTTATTGATAAAAGGCAATGGATTACGACATTTATTTTAATATGTACTGTATAGATTTGTATTTACTTTACTCTAGATAGGGTTGTCAAAATAATAGTTACCACTGTTGATGAAGAACATTTCATGTTTAGTCAACTCATGAAGTTTAAGTTAACTTGAATAAAAAAAACTAAACCCTGACAATTACTTGCTCGTATTTCTTAAATATATAATATTGCTCGGTACCGATCTGTGGACCGAAGATTTGAAGATGATAGCAAAGATTTGAGGATGGTTGTAGCCTCCAGGAGCGACAAAGAGAGACGAAGAAGAACAACAAGAACAATCAAGCCTTTAATCAGTTACCACATTGGACAAAACATTTTTGTAATGTCTTCCAAAATCCCGACCCCCTTTAAACCAAAAAAGTATCACAAAGAAGTACAGAAGGACTTCCAAGTAATGCAGAAATGAATACTTATAAGAAGCTTCCCTGGAATGCTAGAAATAGGAATTATATCAAAATGAAAGAAGGCAATGTTTGACACCATTAAGAGTTACGGTAGTGTCAAACATTGTCTTGTATCTAGATACAGACTTATAAGTTACACAGAAAGATATATCAATAAGAAGATCCCAGCCCCCTTAGATAAGTGGCCTTGTAGAATAGATTATTAAACGTATGGGGATGTCAAATTACTTAGCGTATGCTTATATCAATCCCATACAGTCTAGGTGAGCAGAACTGCCAAGAATAGGCCTTATAACAAAGAAACGCACCGGTTCTCCTATTGAACTTATCATCAAAACATTTGCGAACCAACCCTACCAAAAACCACAGGATCAGATAGCATTAAAACAAATTAGCGCAAAGAGTGAAACAAACACGGTGCGACTGACTTATGTTCCGTAATTAAGGGTCCGAGTCTGCCGAGGTCCACTTGGACCCGTTCGAACCGTGTAATGACTCCATTCCAGCTCACTTGGGACCGATCGCTCGGATATCGATAAATAATTATAAACGCTTGCATTGGAGTTTGTTCATTTGATATTCAGGATTGTGTGTAGGAAATAACTGTTACAACCTTCGCAAAATTAGAAAATAGAATTAGTCTGAAGAGTAAAAATTTACCGGACAGACTCGTGCGTGGCTTAAAATAAGAGATTGACAAAAGACCTCTAAGAAAAAGATTATATTAATTAATACATGAGTCCAAATATTGTTCTCCTTTACAGGACAATATGAAAGAATACAGAAATCTAAAATAAAGAATAGTTAGTTCTATCTTTAGTTCTCTTAGACCTAGTCGTGGACTCCTTAGGTATTATTACCCTAACCCTGACCTAAGTTGGATTTTGTTCATGCAAAAAATCAAAACAATCATAGTTAGATTAGATTAGATTTCTTCTTTCAGTTGACATGATACATTTTAAATTGCAACAATAACTCATAAAAACTCAGATTCATCACTTATTTGTTCAAAATCTCTAAATATTTTTTTACCCTTAAGTAAACAAAATGTACTCACCCGTGGGGCTATCACATTCTGGAAGTCTGCCGACCCCTGAAATAAACAGACCATTAGGAAACGACTCAATTGACCACAACTTGTAGGTATTATAAAAAACAATCTCCATTAATCATTATTCGATTTATTAGTTCGCGCAATTTAGCATGCGCGTTGCCTCACATATCTGCATACCCACTTTCTAATTAGCATTTGTTGATGAAACTATTGTAATTGTGTTGATTATTTCTGTTATTAATGCACCTATCAAATTGTAGTTCAAAAATTCCGTAACTTCGTGTGACAGTAGTGTTGCAAGTTAATTATGGTTTTCTTTCAATCAGATCAGTAACAGGAATGTCTACCTTGTTAAGAGTATCAAGAGATATACTTTTAAAGAGATGTTATCAAGGTTCCGTTACATTAAGTTCTAGTAATATAATATCAAGTTCTCATCAGATACAACTTATTCCTTTACATTTTTTATTATTTTACAATAACTAACTGCGTACTATTTACAATGTAACACTTAATCTAACTAGCTACCTCAGGCGTTAAAATCTCCGTATTCTAATAATAACTTAATGTAGCGCAAAACATTAATTAATTAACGAGAACATTATCACATTTCTCGTTATCTCGTTTCGTTCTTGCCGGTCATTGTTATCATTGGACATCGCAAAAAGTCGCATGGTGCCGACAAAAGCCGATATACTAACATTGCTGGCCAGGAATCCGAAGGTACCAGCGCTCATTAACGCTTCTCCTGCGCACCGCTCTATCTCGTAGCGCAATCAGCCTATATCTATAACTTCATCACATTCAAATTGCCACCCTATAATCTGTTACGCAGAATTCAAAACCCGATTACTGCTGATTTCGAGATTTGAATTAGGAAAACGATGTAACTCTCTTTGGTGTGCACGGAGTTGAGAATTGAACGTTATTTGAAGAGTGATAAAGACTGATATGGAGCGGGTGAAGTAAATTCATATATGGCTTTACGACCGCGATTTACATGTAGCGCTGCATTTCAAGAATGGCTTGAGTGCAATAAGCTTCATTTGGATTTAGAATCTGTCATGTCAGATACAGGGTTGAGTTTGCACTGTGTTGTAGACGTTGTAAATCGTTTTTAAGGGTGCCTTCGTATGTGTACGATGCGCGATTAGCGTTTTTGCGTCGGCGGCGTAATTAGGGCCTATCGGCGGCGCGTATGAAGACATAAATAAAATGGGTACGCTTGAATTAGCGGGCCGCTACTACAGCACGGGTTGACTTAAATTTCAATCGATGGATGTTGAGATTTCTTTTGTATTTATATAGCGTGGATAATGCGTTGTGCTGAAGTGATATAGTTGCACCTGTCCGAGTTAATAGTGATCTAAATAAGGATTAATGATCGTAATGATATGCGGAAAGGATGAGATTTGCGGCAGATGGCCTGATAAAGAAATACTTGTGGTTTCTAGACAGATCGAATGATTTACGAGGTTAAGACATGCAACATGCAATGATTGAGGCTTCAGGACCAGGAATAATCCGTACTAATATTATAAATGCGAAAGTAACTCTGTCTGTCTGTCTCTTCTTCACGCCTAAACCACTGAACCAATTTAAATGAAATTTGGTACAGATATAGCCTGGGACCCGAGAAAGGACATAGGATAGTTTTCATCCCGGAAATCACCCGGGAACGGGAACTATTAAGCCACGCGGACGAAGTCGCGGGCAAAAGCTAGTATTAAATAATTTTGCACGCCAAAAGGCAAAATGTATTGAGACTATTTGAGACTGATCATCAAAATACCCATCATACATACATTACCCATCATATCTGTACATACATTATATGCAAATAAATTTCTTTTTCTATATCTAGACCACCTAGAATCCCTTATCACAACCCAACACGCACCCAACAACTACACAATTATCTAACTAACCAGCCACCCAGTTCCTAACGAGTTTCTTTTAGTTTCCTAATACTTGGCGATTATCACAATGCAATGCAAATGTCTATAACAGCTGACATTCCGGCGAGTGTTGCCTCACTATCAATAATTAACTTTATAATGTTGCTTATGCCAATACGAAGCCGGCGGTGGGATGGGGTGACCACGTTGTGACGTTATATTGGTTTGAAATTTTCTTTACATAGAGATTTAACGTTTAATTTTGACGGGCCTGTTGGTCTAGTGGTTAGTGACCCTGACTGCTAAGCCGGAGGTCGTGGGTTCGATTCCCATCCAGGACAAACTTTGTGTGATGAGCATGATTGTTTGTTCTGTGTGTGGGTGTAATTTATCTATGATATGTATGTATTTATAAAGATTATCAGTTTTCTGGTTACCATAACACAAGCTCTGCTTAGCTTGGGATCAGATGGCCGTGTGTGACTTGTCCCAAGATATTTATTAAAAAAAAAATGTGGTATTAAGACTTGTTTTTTCAATGACTTCTAAAGCCCAAAAGGGATACTTAAATAACGTCAATTTTGAAAGCCGGCGGGTTTGGTTTAGTTTTCTGTTAAGTATTTTTCAATATAGGACTAACTCGGGTGAGTAATTGATTTATTGTTAATAGGAATATGATGGATGGAAAATAGAAATACAGACAGACGTAGAACCCTCATCTGTTTAAAAATCGGTTTATGTGTAAAATAAAATTTGAGATGGTCAAATATTAAAAAAAAACACAAACTTCAAACGTTGTAGAAAATATGTTTCACTAAAGCGATAGTATAGCACGAATATCTTTTGGAAAAAGAAAACACATTCATATCGATAATTTTGTACAAATGGTAATACTTCTTTTCATAAAAACCACGGTCGATTGAACGGTCGCGTCGATGCAAATGGCCGACGCCTCGTCCGTAACGCAAGCCCACTACTTTATTGCACTATCTTGGCTAAAATATTTAGCACCAGAAGTGGCTGAGGAACATAATGTGTTGAGGAGTTATTGCTACCAGGAGGCGAGTTTTTCTGCTGCACTTGTGTTGGTGTTAATAGTTATTACTTAATGGTTATTATACCAGAAGTGTGTGGAAGTGGTGATAACAGAGCTAATCTCTTATCAACTGACTTGAAAAAGGAGGAAGTTATCATTGGTGTATTAGTAATGCCTTTTTAGGGTTCCGTAGTCAACTAGAAACCCTTATAGTTTCGCCATGTCTGTCTGTCTGTCCATCCGTCCTCGCTTAATCTCTGTGACCGTTAGCACTAGAAAGATGAAATTTGGTACCAATATGTATATCAATCACGCCGACAAAGTGGTAAAATAAAAATTCGAAAATAATGTTTTATTAGGGTAGCCCCCCTATATGTAAAGAGGAAAGTGTTTTTTGACGTGACAACGTCTTAAATTAGGTTGCGGCTGGGAGTCACTTATGAAAAAGTGTAACGCTCGGTAACGTTACGATGAGTCACCGAACGAGAGAGAGGCCCGCCGAATGCCTTGCGTCTCTCTCCCACTCAACTATGATCGGTAAAAGACGTTGTCACGTAAAATCTTCGCCCGTAAAACCGACTTTACAGGCAACCATTTTTTTTTTTTTTTTAATTTCAACCCTTACGTGTGATATATTGTTGGATAGGTATTTAAAAATGAATAGGGGTTTTTAAAATAATTTTTTGATAATGTCAATAATTTCGGAAATAATCGCTCCAAAAGGAAAAATCAAAGCGTCCCCCCCCCCCCTCTAACTTTTGACCCGTGGGTTTAAAAAATATGAAAAAAATCTGGAAAGCAGAACTTTATAAGGACTTTTTAGGAAAATTATTTTGAACTTGATAGAAAGAACAAATTTTGAAAAAAAAAAGACAAAAAGATTGTACAAAATAATTTCTGCGTACTTAGTATGTCAACGTAACAAATAGCCTTTTTTTAAACTTATAAGTGGGAACACTTATTGTGACGGACGGGAAACTACGGAACCCTACATTGAGCGTGGCCCGACACGCTCTTGGCCGGTTTTTTTTGTATATACTCCTGAATTAGTTACTTTAAATTTTATCAAAGACGTAAAAGGAAAAAGTAATTAATTTCGGTGGACCCAGTCCAGGCCATGCAAAACAATAATCAAAATACATAATTTTTAGTTTTGTTTAAAATTTGGTTTGTACAAATGCATAATTTTAACTATTTATAACAAAAATACCAATACTGTGCAGATAAATGTATCGATTTACATAAAAACTATTCACCAATCTGACCACAAAAAAAATAGTTTTGTTTGTGGCCAGATTGGATCGATGTCTAATTAGAAAAAAAATAGATTTCTTTATAAAACACGCAAAATAATGGTGCAGCTACACAATACAAAAACATGGTCGCATGAATTAGCGCATACGGCATGCAAATGGCGGCGCGGCGATAGATTTATTAGCGTATGTTTACGTATTGCATTTTTTCCTGCGTTATTTCCTTCTTACACCGATGAAGTTATTATTTCGATGTTTCTTACTGTGTGTTAATGTACTTGTACTGTGTTATTTTGATTTAGGACTGTTGCACTCGAATGTGCAATGTTTAATTCATGCTAGAACACTATATTATGTTTCGTTACTAATAAATTTATTAGTATCCTTTCTTTGTAGGTTTGTGATTAAATTATTTCCTTTGATGTGCAGTTGGCAAATACGCTCTTGAAGCGGACCAGTTTCCGAAGCTTGTAAATAACTAGACATGCACGCTCCAGCTTGTAACAAAACTTTAAATTTTCGGTTTTTCTTTACTTAAACCTTACCTGTAATTTTCACTCTTTATGTATTGGTGAAAATCAGTTCAGTAATTTTTGACCTCATCGTAAACAGACAGACACGTCGGCGCAAGACTTAATTTTTTATTATGTAAGGATGTGAATTATTTATGCTTAGAGTCGCATGTTATTATGACGTTTCCCGACAGGCAGAGGGACATTATAATGTCACGTCATATTATTATACATGTGGTGATGCCATTTATGAAGTTGTTATTCGAGACAAACTGTTCTGACCCTCCTTCTACATAAACAACACAACTACTACTAACTACAACTAATACAAATACTACAAAACAACTACAACTAATAAACCTATGCATGTCAGGTTCAGGAATAGGTGAAGTAAACCTGCTATTACTAACTAGGTTTTTGCCCGCGGCTTTTCCCGCGTAGATATCGAACTTCTATCCCTTATCCCTTTAGGTGTTGATTTTCAAAAATCCTTTTTTAGAGGATACTTACATTTCACGAAAAACATACTCTCCAAGTTTCTCATCTCTAAGACAAGCGGTTTGGGCTGTGTGTTGATATATCAACAATCAATCAGTCCGTCAGATTACCATTTTATTATAATACTAGCTGTCCCCCGCGGTTTCACCCGCGTTTTATCAGATTTTTGTTTATTAAAAAAAGAAGATTAAAAGTGTTCTATGTCCGTCCCCTGGTCCTAAGCTACCTCCCCACCAATTTACAGCCAAATCGGTTCTGCCGTTTTTGAGTTATAAAATGTGTAACTAACACGACTTTCTTTTATATATGTAGATTATGCGTAATAAATAGGTACCCAACACAAGCCGAAATAAATAAACACTAACAAAAACGCCTAAAAACTGAATGAAAACTTTCACCCTTCAGTCAGTAACAGGTAAACAGCTAATAATATAGTAAATTAGACTAAACACGTTTGGCATATAATTACTAGGAGCTAATTGCAATCAGGCATTAAAGTAATAAGTAGGTAATTGTAATGTTTCATTATGTAGTCAGTCAGTGCGTTCGTTTTACAAAAAGGGGGAGAGTTATATTACTAACCGGATAATTATTTGATCTGTTCAAAGAATTAATTTATTACTCTGTGTGGGCCATGGCTGTCTTTATATAATTAAAAGCAGTCTTATTTTTGTTTTCTTTTTTTCATTTTAGCCGGGTAATTTTGAAACGTGTGATTTTCATATTGAAATTGGTAAGGATACATATGATAATGTACGAGATTTTAGAAGAGGTAGTCTTTGAAGTCGCATGTGGCGAGTCGGTGCGGAGTGGCTGCCAGGTGGCTGTAATGAGCTATGATGACCTTTATGTTCCGGGGTCACAGTAACTATTATAAACATTCCGCAAGCTCGGCAGGCGTTGGCCCTGTTGGGCTCCTTCTCATGCTGACTTCTCTTTGAGGCGCGCGTGGAACACTAACGCGTCGTCGACGCGGGCCTGGTCCTAACCGAGCGGCGAGCTACCCATCACTCGCCGTCAGTGTAGCACCTTGTGATAAACGACATTTTTCGTTTTTTTATCAGGCGCGAAAACAAATAATGCACAAGGTTTTCCGACCCGTGAACATGCCACATATAATTGACCATGGGAAAAACATAGATGTTCTAAATTAAGACCACAAACTTTCAAGGACTGGCCTTGTGATTTATTTACAGTCATGGCGAATGCAAGACGGATTGAAAATTGAAGTCGTTTAAACTCGAATGGCATGTCGTTTGGGATCATGGGGATTCTCGGAATGAGAACTTCCTCACCTTTGAATTTTTCTGTATTGTGGCGTAAATCAAATTGTTCATTAATTTACTTACCACCAGACGTGTTCCGTTGCACAGTTTTGGTTGGTTTAAATTTCGAAGCATGATTACTACGGAACCAATCTTTAGTCGAAAAATTGTGCGGTGGTAAGCAAGGCACATTTAAGAAGTTTAAAAATTCAATTGGATAGTTGGTGGGAAAGAATGCATTTTGACATTATTTCTGAACGTATGTCAACCATTTATAGTATTTGACAGGATGGACAACAAATGTTTGACAGGTACGAAACATAGTAACATTAAGGGAAAATGATTCATCTTTTATAATTATGTTCTCGTCGAGTTTTCATTATTTTTAAGATGTATTCTGTTATTCGGGGCGGGAACAAATCCAACGTACCGAAAACCATGAAAATTGGTCTAGCCGATCTCGAGTTATAAGTGTTGTAACAAACCCGTCTTTGTTTTAAATATATATAATATAAGATATCGGATAAAATATAATGCTCGTTGCAAAAACTTCTACAAACTAACACACATTTATCATTAACTTAATCACACGAAATCTAAGCACTACATTTTTTATTTAACACAGCTGCAAATAAAACCTTTTTACACCCAATAAAAGATTTCAACGACATCACGCTAGAATTATTTCCCTTAATTAGGAGCTAATTAGAAAGCAGTATCTAATCCGTGTATCTTGTACTCCTGACATTAGATATTCAAGGCGGAAACTGCATTAATTTAGCACACAGCAATTTTAGAATTCATTAGCGAAATAAAAAAGTTGCAAGTCGCTGCCTATCCCTGCCGGCTACTTGTACAAATGATATGGAAAAAACGTCATCTAGTTTCCATACTAAAGAGCTAGTTGAAGCTAGGGCTGGCTTACTAATGTGTCTTAATCATAAAAATGTTTTTATTGTGTAGGCATAATTTGAAAAAACATCCGTCTGTGGAATGCACATTGTCACATTCTTTTGTGTCATAATAGTAAAAAATATTATTTTACTTAATTATTACAATTTGTAGATCGACTCAAAACTGAAGTAATACTAGATGAAAATATAGCAAACAGAGTGTTAAAATCTTGGCTAGTGTCACCGCCACAATAGTGTCGGCTTAACGTCAATGTCATGTGACAGTTATGACATTGACGTAACGGTGCGTCAGAACGCGCGCCACGTAAAGTAGCTGCCAACATTTTAAACTTGCTCTTGCGGCGAACGTCGCAATTGCAACACGCGTTCACCATCACCTCGAAGTCACCTTTAAAAGAATACGTTCCTGGGAAATTCAAGTAAGACCGTTTTCAACTTACTACACTCCTAAACATTGGACGTTCGTCGCCGGATCGACTACGTTGAGAAGAAACCGGCTCGAAGGACCTAGGGAATTAAATAGATAATATACCTAGCTTTACCTAGAACTTAAATCAAAACTGACGACCTCACCACGATACAATTACATTAAACCTTCGAACACACGTGATTCGAAACAAAACAGAAAGACTATAACAGCGCGACAGCCGGCTGTCGCTTGGTCGTTGAAAAGTTAAATGCAGACCTGGCTGAAGAAGAACGGGACGAGCGTGATGCGAACAGATAGGATTGGTCTACAGAGGTGGTAGAAAGGAAAAAAAATGCAAAGGAAAAACAGGAGACTATGTCCAGAGTGAATCAATGTAGTCTAAAAATAAAATAAAATTGCGGAAGACACCACTTTACGAAAGACAAAAACATGACTTCCCAATAAAAACAGCTGTCATTTTTAAACGCAAATTGTAACAACCCTACAGAATGCGGAATCCTGTAAGAATGCTCATGTGTGCATAGAGCGAGCCGTATAGGTAATTATCTTGGAAAGGACATGCGTGTGCCTTTCTACCGGGTACTGAGTAAGATGTTCATATGAATACGCTATTAATAGCAACTCCCAGTATTACAGAAATAGCCTAGGTGGAAATTATTCACACTACCCTTTCTGAGGAAGTAAACAGCAGTCAAAATCATGTATTTTCTGTAAATTAAGACAATTAGAAAAGCATTATGTCGTCTGATAAGATCAATAAAAAAAGCTAATCGAAATTGAAAAATGTAGGATATGTACAGAAGACACTAGCGTCCATTACTAGGTCTACTTAAAGCAGAATACCCATTTCAGACTCATATTTATTCGGTCCGAGATAATTTAAGATATATCCAAGTACCTACTTACTATTGGTATCGTACGTTAAGCTGGGATAGCTCATACTATGAACTATTAACATAATTATGCTCCTGACTAATACTGATAATATCATGATCTACGTTAAGATAGTTTACCAATACTGTGTTCTTTGCCTTTCTATTATAAAAAATACACTTAAAAACTGTTACTATGATATTACTTTTTTTTATTTTTGGAATATTTTGAATTCGAGAATCTTCTTTTAAGCCTTTTATGACAGCTTTTCAAAATAACTGAGCTGACAGACTGTCTTTACATTATTAGTCAGTTTAACAGTTACAAAGATACGAATCTGGCCCAAATTGATATCCGAGTGTCGTAAAACCTTAATGTTTCGTTTCGATCGCTTCAATCGGTTCAGCCGCTGCAACCGCTGCATTTCGCGTGTGATAGCAATCGTAATAACGCGCGCGATCGGTTGCATTTTATTTTGTATTAATCGATCACGTGTCAATTGGTAGTGCGCACGAGTACTTTAGTATTAAAGTAAGCATCTTATTTTTTGTAGGGTGATGGAGGCCAAATAAAACCTCCACCCCCTTTCTATCATATGCCAAGGCCGATGCTCACTTGATATCACGCATCCGATTGCTATTAGCTCGCTTACTGTTTTACATCTACATTTTAAACGACGCGCGACTGTGGTGTTTGACGCGTACATCGGTCGAACGTACAAATATACACACATATGTACAGTGTTTTATGTCTATGGCAGACCGCACAGTGACGCTGATATGCGGAGCAGATTTTTCTATGTCAACACTCTACCGACAACGGATAGTAGGATCGACCGACGCCGACTTCACGGTACTAAGAAATCAAGTCAAAGTCGATGTCAAGACAAAATAACGCTATTATCACGGTCCCTGCAGTTCATAGAGTGACCCACATGAGTGGGGGCTCATTCGGCCGCGACCAACTCGGTGTAATCGCTAATTAACAATCATAACTCATCAATACCGCAATTAATACGCGGCCAGCTCGCGAGCGCTTATTTAATTAATTGCAACTGATTTTCATAAAAATCGCTTATAGTGTAACAGTTTTGTTGGTGGTGATATAGATATAGAGCTGTTGGTTACCCCTCGAAAACCACTTAAAAGTAACTGTACATCTAAGTTAAGGGTTTTAATTACAATGTACGCTGGCGGGTGATAAGTAAAGCAAAAAAAAAGCTGAAGGCTTTAGTTTGGAAAGCAGATAGATTTTTTAATTATAATACTATGGGGAATAAGACTTTTTCAATTCATATGTACTTTCTTAAGATTGTCTTGGACATCACTAACATCCCGTGCCTCCGAAAGCACATAAAGTCGTTGGTAACAGTTATCATACGATTATCGTAGAACTTTGACAGTCTTTGCGGGTAGTCGTTCTGACTAAAAAGTCTGACCAGTCTAAACAGGGATCTTATGTTTCCCAGTAACTGAATTGTGGGGGTCTGATTAGCAGTCCTTTCATGTAAAAAACTGGTATCCATCTGAATGAAGTCTAGAAACTAACCCCAACATCATTGGAAAAAGGCTAGGGAAATGTCGATTTCTTTTTGTGATACTCTACCTAATTAACTCACACAGAAAAGTTTTTGACGTTAATTGTAGCTGTGATACTATGACGTGAATTGGAACCATCTTTAGTTTAACTGTAACAATGGTGCCGATTCTCTTGTGCACAAACTAATGTAATTTTAAGTTAGGTGCATCTTTCTCTTTCCTTTTAATTAAGAAAAGGACATAAGATCAAATATTAGTTAAGTCCTGTCGAATTTAGACACTCCATAGATAATTTAGACGCAATTTAAAAACATGGCGTCCAAAAATACGTCAATTCTCATCAGGCGCTGTCTAATTTGACAGGATTAAACTAAAATGTATCTTCTGTCCTTTTCTTTAAGAAATGGAAAGAGAAAGATGCACTTAACTTAAATTTACGTTAGTTTGTGCACGAGAGAATCGGCACCAATATCCTTCTAGTTGAAATTACAATAGTTGTGCAACCTTTTATCTAAGGTGAATAATGTAGTGCTTAATAAGAGGTAATCTTTAGAAGTTCAAGCCCCACTACAAAACTTTAGTCACCTACATCATTGTCGAGAGTAATAAGTTATTATAAACTACATGTTACCTTGCATATTTGAATTCCACACGTGTCGCCTGCAAAAGCTAGTTCTTAATGCCTTTAAACTATAAAGTTTTCTATGAATTGCTCTGCAAAAAGCTAACATAAGTAGGAGGTACCTTAATACGTTTTTAAATGAGATGATAACGTCCTAAGCAGCTCACCTGTTCCAAGATAGTAATTAATAACATTATGATATACGATCACACTGCCCCTGTTTAATTTGACTTTACAAGCCATACAACTAATAATATTGCGAAAATTCTTTTCAAATTAACGCCTTCTTACAAAGAGATCAATCGATTAAAGTGCCGAGTTCAATTTAATCTCTAATTGAATCTAAGGCGATGCAAATTCGCATTAACAGCTCTGTAGGGTTGGCGGGGCGATGCGCCCGCGCAGGCCGTTACAACAGGTCCGGTCAGTTTTTGTCGCATTCGATCAGAGGCGGTTGAGCGGAGCGGACGTCGAACGCGTACGCTTGTGGTTTGGGTGCGTTGTACAGCATGACAAACAGCTGATTACTAATTATGTAAAGTATTGATCGGTTGGATGGAACCCTTCTTTGCTATTACTACTACATTATCGAGTTTATTACATTGCGTTGGTGAAATTATTACAAGTTCCGAAAAACATATTGTCCGAATTTATAGAGCTCAAGATCGGATAGAGCTCTCGCCGGTCTTAGTACCAGAAAAATCTAATTGTTAGATAGATAGATAGATAAAAAATTTATTCGGAGCAAAACACATGACATACACAAAATAAACACAATATTACAAAAAAAAACTTTGTTGACAGCTTTAATTTAAAATTCTTCTAGATTTGGTTTCTACAACTTGATAAGTTGAAGACAACTGCTCTCATATCCGACTACCATAATAACCTTGCAAAATTTTGACAACTTTATTTACCTTATCATGGTTATTTACATTACAATTTTAGCAATTAAATGGTATCTGCATAATCATTTGGTCTATAACTTCAATTAGACTTAGAATTAGAGTTTAAAATTAACGTAAAAATTACCAAAAAATGTGTCAAAATTCATATGTGTTAGTAAAGCTAAATAGAGTTGTGAATACTTGTGAAAGAGTAAAAAAAACCGGTTAAGTGCGAGTCGGACTCGCGCAACGAGGGTTCCGCAATTTTTTTTTTGAGGACCGTCTGTCCAGACGGACGGACTACAAAGTGATCCTATAAGGGTTCCGTTTTTACCTTTCGAGGTACGGAACCCTTAAAAACAATGTATCTAGTATCCTAGAGGATATAGAATACTAGGATCTAACAAACTATCCTAAGTTTATTGGATCTCCAAGACCACTTTCCCCAAGGAGCCCTAACCCTTCAACCAGCCCAACCCGCTAAACGCTGCCTCCTTACACCAGACGCAACCGTATCGCAGTTTTTGTTTATTAACATTTAATTGAAGATAAAGTTGTACTACTTACTGTTTAAGTATACGTTGTCCCATTCATTATGAGACTTTAATTGTGGCTGGTCGGTGCTTGACCTGCGGTCACGGGGTCGTAGACAGAATAGTTTTAAGGACCTTGCCATTCGATGGGTCTGTTGGTCTAGTGGTTAGTGACCCTAGGGCCTAGACAAGTGGCATTGTAGAATAGATAGCGAAAACGAAAAGATTGTCAAATGTATGGAATTGACATAAGCTTTCGCTAAACAATTTGACATCTCCATACATTTGACAATCTATTCGTTTTCGCTATCTATTCTACAATGCCACTTATCTAGGGGAGCCTGTCTGTAAAGGGGAGGTCGTGGGTTCGATAAGGCCACTATTATCCGTTACCATAAAGGCCACTATAAATGATTGATTGGTAAAAAGAACACTTTTTAGTACATATCCATACTGTCTGCAATACTAAGAACTGTTGTGACTACTCCATACTATTTGGCATGGGAAGAAAAGACGTAGAACACTTTTGTGATATTAAGAGACATTCAGTAGCAAGTCGCAACCAAGTGTGGTAATATTACACAGCTAATTATTAAATTAGATAATATTACAGCTAATTATTAATTACAGCTGTTTATAGCAAAAGTTCAATGCCCCTTCGACCATAATGTATGAAACAGCTGAAGTTTTTTGCGAGATTTCAAAGTTGGTTCAATAATAAAAGTTGTTGTGAAAATAGAAATACGTAAGCCTTAGATGACTGCGATAAATGCAGGCATAGTTAGCTACTATCGTTGTCTCCTGCCTGATTTAGCGACTTTCCAGTGTGCTAAAAGAATCTTAATGGTGCCGAGTGGGAAGGACGTCGATTTTTTAGCCAACAGTGGAGAAGATTGGATAATTACAGAGTAGGTCTGTTTTTAAGACATTGGTGCCGATTGATTCCTTTGATCGCCAACTAAACAAAATTTTAGTTCAGTGCATCTTACTTCTACATTTCTTTTCATGATGCGCTGATTAATTTGACAAGACTTAATCATTTTCTTTTTCATAATAAAATGGAAAGAGAAGAATGAACTGAACTTAAATTTATTTTAGTTTGTGTACCGGGATGTGTAATTGGAACCACTTTCTTTTCTAGATGTACGTTATTGTGTCGTGGTAGCCCAGTGGTTTAGGCGCCCGCCTTTCATGTAAGAGGTTGTGGGTACGTACCAAGCAAGCACCAATCCGGGCAAGTACCAATGTGACTTTTTCAATTCATTTGGACTTTGTAAAGTTTATCTTGGTCATTACTGACACTCCGTGCCTCGGAAAGCACGTAAAGCCGTTAGTCCCGGTTGTCATTCGGAGAACTTTGACAGTCGTTACGGGTAGTCAGAAGCCAGAAAGTCTGACCAGTGTAAATAAGGCGTGTCTTGTCGCCCAGTAACTGAATTGTGGAGGCCTGATAGGCAGTCGCTTGGTCGCTTCACATAAAACACTGGTAACTACTTAGCTAAATCCGGTAAGACTGGAAGCCGACACGTAAAAGCTATTATTGAGCAAGTTGTGTAATGTGTGATTTATTGTGTAGTTCATACGTTTGATAAGCGCAAGACTTTGATAACGACTATAAAATAATTATGTACTGTAAATATTATTTCTTCATTTTTCATATAAAGAACGGGGAAACTCGATTCAACCCAATTAATAAAAAAAATATTACTTACCAACTTAAATATACTTTTTCTTATATTTTTACTTTAATTATCAGTAATCCGAAGTGCATGCCCATTAATATTACTTAAGTACGCAAGTAAATAAAATAAAGCAATTAAAGAAACTCATCCACCAATATCAATTATAATTAAAACTGCTAATTGAATGTATAATACTAGCTTTTGCACTCGACTTCGTCCACACGAAAGTCGGTTATTACGGAAATATTCTTCATTTCAAAATGCAGGGTATTGAAGTCCCGCTTAAGTAGCTGACTTCAATTGCAAAGTCTTGAAGAAACTGTTAAGCAGCGGAATACAGCAAACTACTGAAGTCTAGTGAAGTAGTGGACTTCAACAGAATATTGTAACTAGTCTGTTTAAGCAGCCCAATTCAATAACAGATTATTGAAGTCCAAAAAGATTACAACCTTCAAGGTTAACCAGAGAGGTCTGCAGATGAAGTCACCAATTAAACACCTTGACCAATTTGTCTCTATACCAAAATCCATCAAAATTAATTCAGCAGTAACGTTTCAACGACCAACCACCAGCCGGCTGTCGGGCTGCTTTTGTCTATCTATCAAATCATGTATGAAAAACTTAACAAACAAACAAACAGACTTACAAACCACAATACCAGTCTGAATTCTAGCTCATTCGATCAGATTACGAAGAAGTCCTTACTAGACAACCATGCACATTAAATTGCAAACGCCCGCCATTTTTGGTCATAATAAGCCCACAAGTCGCTTATTAAGATGGCGGAGCTTAACGCACTAATGTTCACAGTTATAGTTTTAAAGAATTTAAATTGATTCTCGCCGAGTGTGAAATTTATCTTTTATGTGCATTGTAGTAAAAACTAATGATGTATATGGGTTAATAGAGAAGCCATGCGCTATTTTAGTATTATTGATGTTGTTATTAAGTGGTGTAGCGAAGGGTTGATTGATAATGGCTTTATAGGGTAACTATACCCTGTTTGTTAAGGTAACTTAAGGTAGGTTAACTTAAGGTGAAGAATCTTGCCATGTCTCTTTATCTAAAAATAATCGTGTAGAAGACATGCCACAATACCACGACTAGTTAATAACCTAAGATTTTTAACAAGTTATAAGACTTTTTCTAAGTAATATCCATCCCAATGATATTAGTCCAAATAATCGTTTTCTAATCAACCTCAATAAATGTAAATGAATAACATTTAAGGTGATCGGTAAAACGCAAGGAGGTGAAACATAAACCACTAATAAATAAATTATCGACTTAAACTATTTATTTCAATAAATAACTTCCTCAACGCTTTTCTATAAATTATTACCGACCGCTTTTTTGCTAATAAGCTAAGTACTTGCAGTTACTGATAATGTAACCATTTGGTTAGCTGGGCTCAAAGTAGCCGCCGGCAGACAAACCGACCCAGTGTCAATTTGCATAAATATTCGATACTATCTTGAATGGATGTAGGAAATAATATTTTTCAAGCAATTTCTAATTTAAATTAGACGACACTTACAGTTTTACGAGATCGACTATGTTAATAACTGGACGCTATTATTACTGCCTTTTTATACGCTAAACAGCTAAAAGACTAAAAATACTTAGGAATGCGTTATAAAAATGTTATTAGTCGCTACTTTAAAATACATTAAAAATGTTTTGTTTGATAATTAAAGACAATAACAAATTAATATGCTTGAACAGATGTCAACAAACACATTTGAAACAGTTTTATTTGTCGGCTAGCTTTCGTTGGCGGCTTAGACCGCGTGGGCTTCCATCGCCATATTTAACTCTTTAGGGTTGAAATGTCTAAAAGCGTTTTTTAGAAATTGATGATAACCAACAACTTTTACTATGGAAACAGATCAGAAAACGCGAAAAAATATCAGCTGTTTCGTACATTCATGTTTGCCAGCTGATATTTTTTTCGCGATTTCGGCTTTGTTCCCATAGTAAAAGTTGTTCCCATAGTAAAAATTATTTGTTATCTTGAGACATGTGCAATTGCTCATAACAATTAGTACCTAACTAATATTTTTATTTCCCTATTGAACAGACAAATTAATTAAAAAATACTACAAGACAACATAATTATCCCATAAAAAGATTATTGTAGTAAATTTAGATTAACTTTGTGATGTACACGATAAAAACATCGTTCAGTTATTATTATTGTTTCAGCTGCCCCCATCCCACACAAGTTGGATAAAACAGGAAATATTTGTGGTAACTTCTTCCTATCTTAATGAATGCAGTTCTAATGCTAGAATTAAAAAACCTAATCAGACCACATTCCAGTTGTTTTAACTTCACATTAGGCTAATTTTTTATTAGCCTAATGTGATTGTTAGCATAATGATATTTTTTAATCCTTATTTCAATGTGGGCTTAAAAAACTTCGGAATTTTAGAATAAATGTTTGCCAGAATAAACGTAACGAATCCATATTTCTAATCTATGCCTAAGCTATGGTTATCAAGTTTGTATCTATGGAACTTTCGGTACTTCGCGAGCTTTTTCTTCAGATTAAGAGTTAGACATGTGCTACTCTGTTTGTTGAAATACCACCAAAGAGTCCATACTAATATTGTAAAAGCGAAAGTAGGTCTGTCTGTCTCCTCTTCGCGCCTAAACAACTGAACCGATTTTAAGGTACCAATACAGACTGGGACCTGAAAAAGGACCGGGAACTATTATTCCGCGCGGACGCAGTCGCGGGCAAAAGCTAGTAATTAATATGTATGATGTCATTTATTCCATTAGCATTACAGAAAACATACAGAGAAATATTAAATGACTTCAAATCGAAATTAAAGTCCTCCAAACGATCTTAAAAATTCTTTTCACCCATGTAACTGCAAATATTTGCTAATTAAAATCGATTTTTATATAAAATAATAATCTCAGCCCAATCCGATTGATAAAATTTCTACCGATTGATAAATCGGTATCGGGCGCGGCGCGCAGCAAAGAGAACATTTTTGCGAGGCGCGACTACCGATCTGTGCCATATTTGGTGTCGCTTTTTAATTATACCATATCGTTACGAAAGAAGGCAATTCTACTAACTTTTATTAACATTTGTAGAATAATCTTATTCTTATTCTCGTTAAACTTATACTTTGACTGGCATGTTGGTCTAGTGGTTAGAGACCCTGACTTCTAAACCGGAGGTCGTGGATTTGATTCCCAAACAAGACAAACTTTGTGTGATGAGCATAATTGCTCGTAATGTAATTTATCTATAACTAGTTGCCCCCGCGGTTTCACCCGCGTTTTTTGGTTGGTTGGTCAGATTTTTGGTTACTAAAAAAAGAAGATAAAAAGTATTCTATGTCCTGTTTCCAGCCGAATCGGTTCTGCCGTTCTTGAGTTATAAAATATGTAACTAACACGACTTTCTTTTATATATATAGATATATAGATTGTATGTATTTATAAATTGTTATAAGTATGATGTATATCAGGCGTGTGGTTGTCATAGCACACTAAGCTCTGCGTAGTTTGAGATCAAATGGTCGTGCGTGAATTGTCCCATGATATTTATTTTTATTTCGATCAAAATTATAGACGAGTTTCTCCGTGCACCTGGTGGGTGCGTTACAAACATATTAAAAACTCACACACAAACGACCAGACTCAGAATAAATACCTGTAGCACTTATAGATTAACTCATTAATTTGTCTGGTGCAGGAATCGAATCCGCTACACACACTACAACAACCTATCGCTTAACCAATGCGAAAACAGTGCTGTCAGCCATCCTATCACCAATAGTTTTAGTAGCCTCTTTTACCGAAAAACTGTCAAAAAAGTTTTTTTCTAGTTAGAAAAGTTGTCAATCTCATCCTATTTATGCACTTGTTTTTAGTTTTTTGAAGTGGTCACAGAAATAACAGTTAGGACTGGGATCTCCCTCTTATTAAGCTGTGCGATGAAGATATTATAATGTACAATTTTATTTATTTTATAGACTTAAATAGCAACTTTATCACTTTGGCCATGCACCATGCAGTTAAATCCCTAACGATGGAGAGTCACGAAGCCTTTCTGTACAACTTTGGATGAACCTCTTAAAATACCGTTTGTTTATTAAGCATCGATAAAGTTTAACCGATTGAATGCCCTAATAACACTATTATACACATATAACACTGAAAAGCTTTGTATAAAAAGTTACGAAGTACATATTTTAGTGTTGGCCTGATTTTTTTTTCCAATTCTCCCTAACATGGGTTGGTTAACAAAAATTGTAATTTTTAAGTATTTTTCGCTATCGTCATCTCGGTCTGCCACGATACGGTGCTCGCAACGCAATAAAGGCAGAAACATCTGACAGTGTGATAAAAGACAATCATCTTTACTCATTCATACATCAACCTCTACTATTTTAGTTGGCTGGATAAACCACTCCCAAAATTAAACATTTAAAAGCAACCTGTTCAGCTCAGATCCTCTATCGATCAGCAAAAACGGGCAGCGAAAAAGAAAATTCCCGTCAATCGTTGCGAAGCGCGGGCGCACGAACATTTCGGCAATGCGATCGCGCGCCGACGACTTCCAAACGCGCCCCGGTTTTTACCACCATATTTAATTGCACTATATCATCGCATACTATAATGCCCTTTAATTTTTTACTACTCACCGTAATGACATAATCGCGGGCTACAAGGATGCTAAGACGTCTTTTTACACACGCATCTGCTAAACAACGCTTAAACGCGACACCGTTGTTACTGTAATAATTACTGTAGCGGAATGTTTGCTAAAGTGTTACTCGTATTTTACGAGTTTTCAACCCTTTTTGTTGTCACATCGATTAATTTAATGGTAGGTGTTTAATAAAAGTACTGATCGGTCGTTTTAGTTAATTTTATAATGGATTATATAATTGACTCAGTCTTGTACAGAAACTGACCCTGGCCAGTAAATACTAGAGCGTTATTATTTTAAATACAAGTTCCCTAGTTAATATAAATTAGAGCAATAATTAACGGAACTCCACAGAATTTCAATGCTGAATCGTTGTTTAATAAATTCCCATAAAATAACCGTGTCTACAGCGCCATCAAATGTAAGAACGTGTAAATGAATGATCTATTACACGCCGGCGCACTGCACAAGCTAATTACATTTAAAACATAAAATCACTACAAAAACCGTGAATGAAGTCGGCCATTTTGTTCCGCCATCTTATGAGTAATTACTGCAAATGGCGGCGGCGGCGGCCGATTGGTTTGCGGGTAAAAAGCCTACAAAGTGTTAATAACACCAGATTCGTTGCTAACGAAGTGTGATTGAAGATAATTGCAGTTATATATGTAGTGAAAATAATTAAGTTCAAACCCGTGGGATTGTGCCTCGGGTCTAGTGGTGAGCTATTGTTTCTCAGATCGGTTACAATCTTGGATTCGCACTTGTTCTTACTAGGTGTGAAAACGGTAAAAGCCTACATGGGAAGAGAGTTTCAATGGGAATAAGTAGAAATAGTATTTGATGACGTAAAGACTAAGCAGTACTGTTAGAAGCCAAATAATATAAGTAAATTGATCTGTATGTCACCAAATGTGTGTCATCTAAGGTGCTCTCATTTTAGTTAAGTACTTTTTTTACTGCTGAAAATCAAAATGGGCTTATAACAAACCAAATTCCCATTGATGAGAAAATGAACTTTTCCATTTCCTACAGATAATGAAAAAAACTAAAAATCCAACTGCAATTTCGGAAGTCGGTGGCTTTGTTTCTGTTTCATGTAATTGCCAACAACTTCCGAAATTGCAGTTGGGTTTGTTTATTATTAAATTATTTTTTTTTTCTCAATAATATACACTTCATCGCTTCCACAACTGAGACGAATTCAATGACACCTTATATGTCGAAATCCGTTAAACAGTTTAGGCTGTAGAGCGTGCCATATAATGAGACATACATATGTTATAGTCAAAGTCCGATACACAGTCTCTTCGCGGAAGGACTGGTTTATCCTAGGTTTGGCCAAAGCCATCAGGCAATCCCCGAAATACATTTCAATTTCGCCCTTTGCCTGAAATATTTTTAGTCAAACCCAGGAGCTCCTAACTTTTCAGTCAAACGTCGAAAGTAAATTATTCTGTTTCGGTTTTGGCCTAGTCAATCCTAGAAGCGACTGCAAAACTCGGTCAAACGTTGATCTGAAAAAGTTTAAACAGGTTCATAATGTCTCTCGCGGTGTTCCGACCGATTGTTTTGTCATTTCATGTTCGTTCATTGAGCGTGCGGGCGTGTAATTGTGTAAAATTGAAGATGAGTGAATCAAAACAAAAACAATAATCATCAAAATTTTAAAAATGTTATTTTTTTATACCTAATCTTACAAACTAACCTCCGTATATTCCAAAGCATTTATTTATTTATTTTATACTTTATTGCACATCGTACAAAAGGCGGGCCTAATGCCACACGGCATTCTCTCAAAGCATCTCAAATATAAAAGTGAAAATCACGTAAGCTGACCAATCAGGTGTCAGAACTGGCAGAGTTAAGCGGTTCTTAAGACTTGAAAGCTGCTTAAATGATAAAATGCTTCCAAATATACGAAGACAAGACACTTTATACCTATATCGGAGTTTGACTCGTCAAACCCCGATTTAATAAAATTGTGTTTTGACGTTTGCCTGACCAAATTAGTCTCTCCCAGGTTTGACGAAAATTGTTTAGTCAAAGGTCGAAAATTTACATTTGTTTGGGCTTTGACTAAGTCATTCAGTCTGACCTCAGGATTGACCAGTCCAACCTAGGAGCGCCGGAGCTTCGGAGTTTGCCTATAACACATACATACATACGCTCGAAAAACATAATCCTTCTTTCGGCAGACGGGTAAAAAGTTACTGGTAGAGAAATATTGATTCATGAAACTTTAAAAGCGTCATCGCAATCACAATAATCAAAGATGGTACGAAAAAGACTCCTAGAACGCACTGACCCTTACCAAAGCTGCAAAAAAACCACAAAATCTACAAACCAACAAGAAAAAGCGCGGAAGCAGTTATAACTAAAAAGGAATGTAATGTCTCACTCGCGATGCGTCGGAATACGTCATAAATTGCATCCACTTGCTCCTTGTGCACCAAGCCAAGTTCGCCGACGCAAAAACAAGTCACCGAAATGGTTTGACGCAAAAACTGAGGCACGCGGCCAGTGGTTCGATTTCATCTACTTACATGGACCGATACTGCCGGATTGGAACTAATTATGAGCTGCAGACGAAATAAAGTGACAGTGGATGTTAAAACTACAGTTCAGGCTTGGGTAAAGACAGAACTGTAAGGGCTTCGGTTTTTAACTTGCTTTTATGCAGGAGTAAATTGAAGTAGAACTATTTTGTGCCGCACTAACAGATTAGTATATTGAGCTACACACTAGTAAAAGTATAGGTGTGGTTCTATTTACAGTCATCCAAAAAGCAATTTGTTCACTACGGATAACAATGCAAGTTAAAGTTTGGTAATTTTTACTAACATGGGAATAACACAGCATTTTACCTTGAAATTGCGAAAATCAGCTGATTCGTTGTGATTAACACACTCATGTTAGCATAGTCTACAAAAGGTAAGGTAACTTTTTAACCCTTTTAGAAATTCCTGCTAATAGAACACTTTAATTCAGAACCTAAACGAACACAAAACATTACGACTTCCAACTATCTCTATGTTGTTATGCATGACTAAAATTGCAAAAACATACCATAATCATTGGCAAAAATGAACTTCCATGAACACACAGCGAGAAACAACGTTGTCATATGCAAAACACTTGTATTTCTTTTGAATTTCGTTAACTATCATGATGGATTCCGTATAAGGGAAGCTAGCAGATCAGTTTGGATCAAAAATCTTACCTGGACGTAACATACTGGTAAATTATGTCTCTATCCTATAAAACATTTACATAAAAAGCATACTTAGGCCCATTTTTAGCGAGTAGTCAGTAGGAACGTCTTATGCAAATCGTGGGAACTATGCGACAGTTCTTAAGTCAAGAATGTCGTACTGTACTGGATCTGTCTTAAAATATGCTAAATGCAGGATACGTAGCTTGCTTTTTGTCGCAAATTAACCAGAAGGAAACAAAATTGGTAATCAAAACTAAGGAAAGACATATAAAAACACTTGCACATGGCCATGTGATTCCAAATTGGCAGAGCAACTATGGTGACCAGACAACTGATAAGTATACTTAAATGATTTATAATTACACCCAGACACAGAATTAACAATCATGATGAATCATACCCATCAAAAATGTGTCCTAGGTGGGATTCCACGACCTCTGGTTTAACAGGCAGAGTTGCTAACTCCTAGACCAAGCATACCAGCAATATCTGGGATAATAGATTTATTTAACCATGTACAACTATCATCACAGTAACTACAAATTAAAAGCATCTATAAATAATTATACATAATTATCATGCACAAATGTCCTCTAAGTTGCAATAAGCAGCCCGTGTAAATACACTCAGAGTACAACTAAATACATTATTAGCACGTCTTTTGACTTAGCTATTCTCTGTCTCTTTCTAACCATCATAGTTTGGCAGTTATACAACAGAGACAGTAACATTCCTTAACCAAACCACTCGCTAAGCACATTTTATCTCTCCTTAGTACAAATTACACCAAAACTGAACTAAAACACCACAATCAGTACACCTGTACGTTATTAAGGTGTTTCAGATTATATCTTGGCGTTTTAAATCGCTAAAGGGGTGTGTTCATATCGATTTCGTAACAAAGAGGTTACAAAAGTGGCGTTGTACGACCGGGGCGGAAGACGCCGCGGGCGGGGGCGGCCGACATTATTTATTGACAATGAGATAGCGTACTGCCCCAAATATCTTCATTAGCGAATCGCTGCGGTTGGTACGATTTGTGTGGATGGGCCTTTATAGTGAACGGAAGGTGAAATGAAAGGATTGGAAAGTAGATCCTTTGTGTACTGATTTTATTCTGTGTTTCGTACCTTTTAAATTGTTTTTGGTTCATTTTATATTTATATTTGACACAAACGCTGCGATTTCAGCCACAGTCACAACTCTATTATTGGGCTTAGCTCCCTTGCCGTACTATGTTATACCGTGACGTTTTGTAGCCAACAGAATAGGGCCAATAAATACAAAAATCCAATGATTCACATTGTATTCCAAATCGTCGAAGTTCCTAGAAATTAGCGCATACAAACAAATAAAATATTCTCCAGTATAAATATGTATAACGTATATGATGTACTCCGAGCATGTCCACACTACTTTATTTTTCAGAGCCTTTCCCATCGTTTAACATAAATACTGTTAAGTATCTACCAATGAATACTGACCAAGAATGATAAATGTATTTAGTAAAACCTCCAAACGTGTTTCCCGTTTTACGTGTATTGAAAGAAGCTTTTTAGTTACCAAACTACGAAGGAGTTTCAGTAAATAAACTTAACGAAATAAAAACCAGTATCTCAAAAACCAATTAAATGCGATTGCATATAACGACTTGTGAACTTTATAACAAAATCACATTGTAAGTATTAGTATATAAATATTCTAAATAAAAAAAATACTCAAATGACAGTCTACAGAAGTGTACTTACATATGCAACAGTTACAAAATGTCTAAACATAAAGAAATTCTAAAAATAAACTAAAACCATGATAATTATTATTAACAGTGCAATCTTATGAACTTCTGGTCCGATTTAGAAAAAACTTATTTTGTTTGATAGCCCATTTATCAAAGAAGGCGAAAAGTTATGTAACATCACGCTGCGATGTAAGGGAGCGGAGTTATAACCAAAGATGCGAGTGAATTTGCGGGGGACAGCTAGTTATAACGATCAAAGAATTAAAACTATTTGATTTGTATTAAAAGGAAAAAAAAAATTTGAATTTAAACCTTCGAACACAAGTGATTCGAGACACAATAGAAAAACAATAACAGCGCGACAGGTGGCTGTCGCTTGGTTGTCGAAAGTTAAATAGGATATAAACATTTTTTTATATAAGAAAACAATATAATTAAGTAGTTAAAAGGCAAAATAAACAATCCAAACAACAAAACCATGCAGTCAAAAGATGACCAAACCAAACAATCAACACTTGAGTTTTCGAATACCGAATACAATCTTAGACCCTCTAAGGCCATCCATAATCTGTCTCTTACCCGTGACCCCATGACCCCGTACACACAACGTCCCTTGCGGGAGGGGTTAGCGGGAAGGAGGGGTCATTAATGGGCTTCTAATTGTTGCCCCGAGATGACGCTACCCGCGGGAGATTGATTTAATTGCCCTTCGCTGGACAATGGGGTTAAGATATCTAGTGATTCGTGTTGGTGCTTAAGTGTTGAATGGCTGATGATGTGTGTAGTTTAAGTATTTAGTATTTTCCGTAACAAATAGTTCGCTTGTGATCAATGATATCCAAGTATCGAAAAACAGACGAATATAAAGTGTGACAATTATAATTTGGCCAAATAGAGCTACTTTTTAAAGTGCCACACGCTGACTGCCTATCACCTATCTACACCTTTTAACTTCTTTCTAGTTTAAGTTATATGTCAATAAAAGAAAGGCCCTATCACTTAATAGAACTTTATTTACTACTAGCTTTCGCCCTCGTGAATGGCAAAAGTTTCATTTGCTCCTTTATGGTTGCATTCTAAAAGTTTCTACAAAGAGAGGATTCTTGGTGGATACTTACTCTTCACAGAGAACATACACTCAAAGTTTCATGTCTGTAGAACCAGCGGTTTGGACTTAGTATATCACATACCACCCACGATATATCACCTAGTCAATCAGTTTACCATTTTATGTATATTAGATAAACCTAAAAAACTGCTGGTTCCAAAATCCTATGAAGAAGAAAGAGCAAAAATCCATGAACACTTTTTACATAGGTACTTACCTTTTCGTATTTTTTTATCTATTCAAAATCCCTCGTCTAGCACAAATATTGATTCAAACAATCACTAGGAGCCAGACGATTGATTCAGTATTCAACTCGCGATTGGTTAAAACTTTTTTCGTCCAGATTGACACAAGGGGTTGCGAGTGATAAAAATTCTGCAGACGTCGCGACAGAGGTGAGGTTGCGTTAATGTTGCTAGAGTAATGTGTTTGACTTTACCCGACTGTGCTGTCGTGAAGACAAGATTTGTAATATTGTGTGATGTTGGATATTAAACCTTCGAACACAATAAAAAGACCATAGCAACGCGACAGCCGGCTGTCGCTTGGTCGTTGATAGGTTATTATGGTCCTGACTCTTGTGTCACTTAAACTAAGCTCACAGGTTGAAATTGATGACTAAGTACGATGTTTTTAGCACTTTGAGTTAATTGAACTATTGATTATGAAATAGTTTACCTTAGAAAGGAATTCCTCGTTAATAGCCCAGTCAAATTAGGTAAAAAATGGGGTAAACCTCGGAATGAAAGATAATAAGCTGAAAATTGGTATAAGCCTTCGTCTCGTTATTCTAAATGTTGTCTCAAAAGTCACAATTGTTATCGTGTCCGCGTCTTGAGATATTGGAGGTCAAAGGTCACAAAAATCGGTTTTTCGCAAATATCTCGTTTTCTATTGGCTATTGAGATTTGCACCTTTTACAAAAAATGTGGAGTATAAAATTCTCCACAACTTGTACCTTAACTTTTTTTTCATACGATCAACCGTTTTTGAGACTGCGAAGAGTGCGCCGCGTACAGTCATGTAGGGCCTAATGCAAGGACAAGCGTGAGTTACGGTTATCAGTACGTTGAATTAAGTTAGTTATTTACTAAAAAAATATAATTTAAATATAATTTTATATTTAAATATTCCTATTTAATTTAACTTAGTATATTAATAATTCTGAAATGTATGTTTTAGTTATATTTTGAGTTAAAACAATAGTAAGGGAACATACTTTATACATATATTTATTTATCATTAAATATACATATATTGAAATGTGTGTTCAAGTATTAATCCTTCGAACACACGTGATTTGAGACACAATAGAAAGATAATAGCAGCCCGACAGCCGGCTGTCGGTTGGTCGTTGAAAGGTTAAAAGATTTTTTGTTGATTTTAATTACTTATAATAAAATTGTAAATTGAAGTTAGTTATCTTCATCTTCTTAGTTGTCTTCTTGTTGTCGCTGGAAAATGTTCAATTCATTGTCAGAGAAAATTCCCAATTGGATAAATTGGTGGAAGCATTTCAACAAGAAAACTTCCCCATACAAACATTATATGAAAATGGAGTGCGTATCTTGTTGGCATTATTTAATGCTCCAAAATCTGAAGACGACATTGATCATTTACGCTACACGCAATTCATATAATTAATTAAATTATATAAACCAGTACAGTTATAAATACTTCAACCAACAAGTGCAGCAGCTCAACAACACATAATTCGAGTCTACTACCAAATTCAAACGTGGTTAGGGAAGGACTTAAGATAAGATATATTTATTTGTGTAAACATGTGTAATGTAACATTATACATATAAATGCAAATGTAGGTAAGAAAGTGAAAAATAAAGGGTGTTCCAACATGTTTTGCCACAATTGGCGAAACATAGAACCTCAAGAATAGGGTTGGATGCTCTAAAATGAAATCCTGGAGTCCATAAAAACATTATTGCCTCCAGCGCAAGCCGAACTACTAAAAATAATATTTTGTAATTGCAAACACGGTTGTGCTTCCCGCTGTAGATGCAAAAAAGCAGGGCTACTATGTTTATTAGCTTGTGGCGAGTGCAATGGACAAGCTTGCCTCAACGCTTCTTTACTACATCCAAATAATCCCGATGAAGAAAGCGCATACGATCCTGAAATTTTGGAAGGTTTGGAGATGAGTATGACCGATGATGAGGATTTTCCAGCGACAACAAGAAGAGTAATTAAAATTAACAAAAAATCTTTTAATACTTGAACATACATTTCAATAAATGAAATAAATATTTGTATGTTTAATAAATATATGTAAATATGTATATGTATGTTCCCTTACTGTCGTGTACATCAAAAATGAGCATTGTTTAATAATTATATTTTTTTAGTAAATAACTAACTTAATTCAATGTACTGATAACCGTAACTCACGCTTGTCCTTGCATTAGGCCCTACATGACTGAACGCGGCGCACACTTCGCAGTCTACCGCAAAAACGGTTGATCGTATGAAAAAAAAGTTAAGGTACAAGTTGTGGAGAATTTTAT